>CM043703.1:30133226-31333226 GCA_023935145.1 Bretschneidera sinensis
GGGCTTCTTACAACCATAACACACAAGTGGTTCCCTTTTTGGAGTGGGATCCTTTGTGTAAGGTTTCTTGCTCTTCTTCAAGAACCTGTGAGACCTCTATGTGATTAGAGCCATCTCACCATCTTCTTCGTTGCTCTCTACCTCTTCTTCTATTTCTTCCTCTTTGTTGCTTGTAGAGGCCTTGAGACCAATCACCTTTTTTTTTCTTCTCATTATCATTGACAACATGATTCATTTATTCCATCTCGTATGTCAATAATTATTCGAGAAGTGTTCCGACATAAGATTTGTCGAGATCTTTGGCCTCCGTGATGGCGGTCTTCTTTGCTTTCCAAGTGGATGGCAAAGACCTTAATATCTTCCTTGTTAGTTCAGATTCCTTAATGTTCCTACCAAGAAGCTTTAAACCATTAACAATGGTAGTAAAACATGAGTGCGTTTGAGAAACTGTTTCATTTGGAGATATTTTGAAAGATTTATACTCGGACACTAGCATATAGATTTTTTATTTTTTAACTTTGCTACTTCCTTTATATGTAACTTGCAATTTGTCCCAAATTTATTTAGCTGAAATACATGCAGAATTTTTATTGTATTCTGTAATATCTAGAGTACAATGTAATATACTAGTTGCTATACTATTGAGAGATATCATTCTACAATAATCTTCATTCAACTCTGTTTTAAGTTTAAGAATTGTATGATTGATTTCTCCAATGATTATTTCCTTTGTAAGAATTCTAGGTCCATCTTCAATGAACCTCCATAGATTGTAATCTTGTCATTCGACAAAGATTTTCATTCTATTTTTCCAATAGTTATAGTTGGAGCCATTGAATAAGGGAGGCCTAGCTATTAGATGCCATCGGATTAACTCAAGGATTTTAATCTTGAAATTGAGTACAAAGCTTTGATACCAATTGTAAACCGAAGTTCAAACTCAAGAAGGGGGTGAATTGGGTTTTAAAAACATTTTGCTAATTAAACTTGCAAGTTTTTAAACAGTTAAATACACAATACACGCAATCAAATGATATACTTGAAAGTAAAAGAGTTCAAAAGAAGAGAAAGTGCAAACTCTGTTTATAGTGGTTCGGCAATATCAAAATCCTTTCGACCCTATGTCCACTCTCTTTAAGGAACCTCCTTGAAGCAATCCACTAAAACTTTAGTCGTGTAACTTCATAGGTGTTGCACAAACCTTAGAACCAATCCTTCCTTATGGAAGCTAACCCCTTCCTCACAGAAGCTAATCCTTTTCTCACTTAAGTTACAAAGAAGTGTTTAATCCTAAACACTCTAAGAGTTATTACAACTCTTTCCTCTTTACAATAAATGAGATTTGTTGTTAAGTAAATGGTAGAGAGATAGCAATAAGTACTTTTAGAAATGAATAGTATCTCTCTTTCAAGAACAAGCTTAAAGAATGGCTCAACAATAAGTATTTCAAAGATTTTGAGAATTAATGAGATTTTTTTTGAATTGAATGTGTTATCTTCTTCTTTTAAATGCTCGTTGAAGTGGGTTTATATAGCCTTGAATCAATATGACCATTTGACACTGACTTAGTAGGTTTGGGGCATTAAATGCTCAAGTTTTGCATCTCAAACGGTCATATTTTTTGAATTACCAGTTGATTGGGTCCTTGTACCAGTTGACTTGGTCAAGTGAAAAACTTTGCTTTCTAGGCTATGGGAAAGTACTAGTCGACTGGGTCCTAAGCACCAGTTGACTAGGAACTTTCTGTCCTAGGTACCAGTCGACTAGATCCTCAACACTAGTCGATTGGAAACCTTCTGCCCCATATCCCAGTCGACTGGTATGTGGAGCTAGTCAACTAGGTTTTTCTTGATGGGTGCTTAAATATTCATATTTAAGCCCTTTAATTTACATTTGTTAAGTCCTAGTTTATGTTAATTTAGTCCATTTTACTTCATCTCTTTGTTTCACATGCTTTTGTAGGGTCTTGGAGAATAAAGAAGCATTTTTGGCACTCAAAGGAAGAAATCTGGAAATCCTGAAGCAGCTGCTGGCTAGAGTGCGATCGAGCGCAGGCCCCGGTACGATCGAGCGCACCAACGCTCGTGTGCCCACAAAATGGCTCGAGTGTAGCCTTGTGATCGAGCACACAACAAATGCGATCGAGCGCACATGTACGGGCATGAACAGTAAAACATCAGAACTAGTTTTGAAAATAGAGAAGGTTTTGTGTTTTAGGAAGTTTAGGGTTTTCAGAGTCTTCTAGCGTTATTCAACCCCTATAAATACACTTGTAAAAACACAGAAAAGACATCCTTCTTTTTATCTTTTGCTTTGGCTTGAAGTTGTAAGCTTTGGAGAGGAATTGACGACTGATCTCCATAGTATTCTTTGGGTTTTATATTTTATGTTTAGTTTATGTTATGATGTTTATAATAGACAACATGTGTACCTAGCTCTTTATAGGGCTCGATTGAAGCCCTAATTATGCTTTCCCATATATACATATTTATTGATTGCCTTTGCAAATAGCCTTGTTATGATGCTTTAATTGATTAATACCTATTTTATTGAATTTCTCATATGTGTGTGTCTGATCAACGTATGCATGTGGTATGGACTTGTTAGTTAGATCAATTTGGATGATCGAGTCCTGGGTATGATATTAGTAACAAAAGAAATCCATGCTAGATTCTTAGGTTAATCAACATGGGAAACTGGAAGTAGATACCATACCCTAGGTCCTGTGTGGTTGCCGATTTCAATAGGTCTTATGCTCTCTTAAGGATCAACTCAGTAGATATCATGCTGAATCCCTTAAGAAAGAAAAGAGTTAGAGTAGATACCATACCTAACTCGTTGCTTAGGGAAATCAATAGCTTAAGGAGTAGATACTATGCCCTTAGGTTGACAACCGTTAGGTATTCATAGTAGGGCTAGAGCATTGGCATATTGCTCATTGGGAAAGTATGATTAGTGGTAGATATCAAAGCCCTATATTCTCATTATTATTAATTCATATTCAATAGTTATTTTTATCTTCTTTTGTTAAGAAACTGATTCTAAAACGAAATTCACCAATCCTTGTGGAAATGATCTCGCACTTATACACTACGCTACCATTGACCTTGTGCACTTGCAAGTAAAACAAGTACGATTATTTACTTATTTATTTAGGTAGATAAACACACAACAAGTTTTTGGCACCGTTTCCGGGATTGCACTAAATTTTCTTTTAGAATTATTTTTGTTTAGTTTAATCATCGTTATTTGTTATTTTATTCTACTTTATTTTTATCAAAAATTTAAAAATTTTAAGTTTCTGTTTTTCACCTTTATTTTTATTTCATCAAAACCTAATCGATTTCTTTTTGTTTTCTATTTCAGGCACACTAGTAGAACTTTCTGTGCCACTTGCGATCGAGCGCACTCTCCTGTGTGATCGAGTGCATTTGAGGCAGAGAGTTACCCGGGCAGCAGTGTTTGACTACTGCACTAAAGCAATTGTTACCAATTCATGCAAAGGCTTCGATCCAAGCATCCAACGTTCTTCCCTCTCGATACTGAGCTTGAGTGGACTATCCGACAAAGGCTTAGAGACAAATTAGAAGAGGTAGGAGAAGAAATTAAGGAAGAAGTACAAATGGCCGAACATATCGAAAATCAGCAACCACCTGAGCGAAGGCTGATGAAACAATCCTTCATCCCACGGAACCTCGATCAGTCATTGTGCATTGCGTATCGACCTGAGGTGGAAGGCAATTACTACATATCTCCGTAGATACTAAGTGCACTAACTCACTTTAGGGGTACATCTAATGAGGATCCACACTTGCACCTTCAAGAGTTCTTCGATCTCTACAAGTTCCAGCACATCCGAGGCTTAGACCAAGAAGGAATAAGGTTAATACTTTTCCATTTTTCCTTAAAAGATAATGCTAAACTGTGGTATAATTCATTGCCTGCAGTTTCTATCCACACATGGGAGGAGTTGGCTAGCAAATTCTTAAGGAAGTTTTTCCCAGCCCAAAAGACGAGGCAAATGAGAAAGGAAATTCAGTCCTTCCAACAAAAGGATGGAGATCTATTTTTCGAAGCATGGGGACATTTCAACGAGCTGCTACTCAAATTCCCACACCACAACCTACCTCAAGATGAACTGGTACAAGCTTTTTATGAAGGTTTGAGTGATACTAACAAAAGTATTGTTGATTCAGGTTATAGAGGAGTGCTGATGGAGAAAAGCAGCGAGGAAGCCATGGAGCTCTTCGAAACCTTAAATGAGCATACCCAACAGTTCTCCTCTTGAGGTAGACATGTACCCAAGAGCAAAGGTGTGTATGAGGTAACTCTAAATGGAGGATCCTCTCCCCAAATAGCTGCTGTGGAGAGGAAACTAGACCTACTTGTTAAGGCCATGACTGCTCAGCATGCATCACCAAATCCACCAGCTACACCACTCCAGGTATATGCGATATGTTCCCAATATGATCATAATACTGATACATGTCTCTTGTATTCTTCTGCAGATTTAGAACAAGAAAATTACGTAGGACCAAACAACTATCCACCAAAGAACAATCCATATGCAAACACCTATAACCCTGGATGGCGGAATCACTCAAATTTTTCTTGGAGCAACAATCAGAACCAGCAAGGGCAGCAAAGAAACTCACAGCCAGCTACTCACTCAGCTTCCAAAACAAAGAAAACTGACCTTGAAAGTCTTGTGAGGCAATTTGAAACTCAGCAGCAACAATTAATGACCTCACAAGATCAGTTCATGGTAGATGAAAGACAATTCCAGACTGAACTAAGACAAACCACAGCAAAATATGAACAAGCCATCTAAAGGCTAGAGGTACAAATGGGATAATTGGTTAAAGAGCTAAGTGGCAGAAGGCAAGGTGAGCTTCCATCTCAAACACCACCTAACCCGAGGGGGCACCAGTAACTGAAGGCTATCACAACCCTCAGAAATGGTAAAGTTATAGGAACCGATGAGTCTACAAAAGCATCCCAAGAGAAATCATCGGCATCAAAGGTAAGTGCGACGGAGAAGGTGAATGCACCACCCTTCCCACAAAGGTTAGTCAAATAAAAGAAAGAAAATAAACTGCTTGATATCTTTGAAACCTTACAGAAAGTAGAAATAAACATTCCCTTATTAGATGCAATTCAAAAAATACCTGCTTATGCTAAATTTCTAAAAGATTGTTGCACTCACAAGAGAAAGTTTCAAGAACATGAGACTGTAGCCTTAACTGAAGAGGTAAGTGTTGTGTTATTAAGAAAACTCCCACCAAAACTAAAAGATCCGGGTAGTTTTACTATTCCCTATAGGATAGGTGATCAGTTGTTTGAGCGAGCATTACTAGATTTGGGAGCAGGTGTAAATTTACTGCCATACATAGTATTCGAAACCCTAGGTTTGGGGGAGCTACAACCGACTTCCATTACCTTGCAGTTGGCAGATAGAAGTATCAAAAGATCTAGGGGTATTCTTGAGGATGTCCTAGTTAAGGTGGGAGAATTCATTTTACCTACTGATTTCATCATGCTAGATATGGAGGAATGCCCTATGCCATTACCCTTGCCTATCATATTAGGGAGACCCTATATAAGAACTACCGATACTAAGATTTGTGTGAAAAAAGGCATAGTGAATATGAAGATCAATGGTGAGAAAATAGAATTTAAAATATTTGATGCATTAAAACTACCTCAAGATGATATAGAATGTTTTAATGTATGTATGATGCAAAGTTTTGTTGAGCAAGCTTTTTCGATCTAGCACATTGATCCATTAGAGACTACTATCACTCATAGCTTGATGACAGTGGATATTGAGCAAGAACCTGCAGATGTTACTGATGACATCATCAAAGTTGTGCACCACCTTGAAGCCTCTCCAAAACACTCAAGTAAGTATGCTCCTCCATTTAAAACTCTCATACCTACTAATACTACTCTTCTACCTTCCATTGTCCAGGCACCAACTTTGGAACTGAAGCAGCTGCCCAAACATCTTCTTTATGCTTATTTGGGAGAGAAGAAAACTTTATCTGTAATCGTGGCTGCTAATTTGAGTAGTGGAGTAGAAGAGAAATTATTAAGAGTTCTTAGGGAGCATAGATCTGCCATTGGATGGACCATTGCTGACATTAAGGGGATAAGTCCAGCCAAGTGCATGCATAGTATCTACCTTGAGGATGAAGCAAGGCCCACTAGAGATGCTCAAAGAAGACTTAACCCACATATGAAAGAGGTAGTAAAGGCCGAGTATTAAAATTGCTAGATGTTGGCATTATCTACCCCATCTCAGATAGTAAATAGGTGAGTTCGGTCCAAGTTGTTCCAAAAAAGAGTGGAATTACCGTTGTGAAAAATGAAAATGAGGAGCTCATACCTACAAGAAAAACAACTGGTTAGAGGGTATGTATCGATTACCGGAGGTTGAACAAAGTAACCAGAAAAAATCATTTCCTCTTGCTATTCATTGATCAGATGTTAGAAAGATTAGCTGGTCACAACTATTACTGCTTCTTGGATGGGTACAGTGGATACAACCAAATTGCCATAGCACCCGAGGATCAAGAAAAGACTACCTTCACATGTCATTTAAGTACATTTTCTTATCAGAGGATGCCATTCGGATTATGCCACCAGCCACTTTTCAAAGATGTATGATGAACATATTTTTCGATATGGTGGAGAAATACATTGAGCTATTTATGGATGATTTTAGTGTATTTGGTTCCAATTTTGATGAATGCCTCAATCATTTGGAGAGTGTCCTAAAGAGATGTGAAGAAAGTAACTTAGTGCTGAATTGGGAGAAATGTCACTTCATGGTTTAACAAGGCATTGTGTTGGGTCACTCCATCTCCAACAAAGGTATTGAGGTAGACAAGGCTAAAATAGATATCATTTCAAAGCTGCCTCCTCCTCTCACAATCCAAGGGTGTGAGAAGTTTCCTTGGACATGCCGGTTTCTATAGACGATTCATCAAGGATTTTTCTAAGATCTTGAGGCCTCTTTGTGCATTATTAGCTAAAGATACCCAGTTTAAGTGGACTGATAATTGTATTAAAGCTTTCAACATATTGAAGAATGTTCTCACCTCTGCACCAATAATGATGGCACCAGATTGGAATCTTCCATTTGAACTGATGTGTGATGCTAGTGACTTCGCCTTAGGAGTTGTCTTAGGTCAAAGAGTCAATAAGGTACCTTATGCTATTTATTATGCTTCTAGAACTTTAAACGATGCTCAGCTTAACTATTCTACCACTGAAAAAGAATTATTAGCTGTTATTTTTGCTTTAGAGAAGTTTAGATCATATCTTATTGGCTTTAAAGTTATTGTATTCACTGATCATGCTGCTTTGAGATATCTGTTTTATAAGAAAGATGCAAAGCTTAGGTTAATCAGATGGGTACTCCTATTGCAAGAATTTGATTTGGAGATCAAAGACAAGAAAGGTAGTGAGAATGTGATTGCAGATCATTTATCAAGGCTACCCTATGAGAATAACAAAAATGAGCTGCCTTTGAATGAGAACTTCCCTAATATTGTCAATTATCTAACTGCTAACGTTTTTCCCCTAGGTATGACCACGCAAGGAAAGAAACGACTGATATCTATTTCTAAACACTACCATTGGGATAACCCTTACCTTTTCAAATTCTGCCCCGATCAAATCATCAGACAGTGTGTTTCAAAATAGGAGTACTTAAGCTTATTACAACACTGCCATCAGTTTGCTTGTGGAGGACATTTTGGAGCTAAGCGAACAGCTATTAAGGTATTACATTCTGGTTTTTATTTGCCTAATATGTTTAAAGATGCTTTCTCCTTTTGTAGTTCATGTGATAGATGCCAGTGGACAGGTAACATCTCTTCCCGAAATCAGATGCCCCTACAAAATATTCATATAGTAGAACTTTTTGATGTATGGGGCATTGATTTTATAGGTCCATTTCCTAACTCCTTTGGTTATTTATATAGTCTTGTGGGTGTAGATTATGTGGCCACAAAGACTAATGACCACAAAGTAGTTGTAAAGTTTCTACAGGCTAACATCTTTACCCAGTTTGGGACTCCAAAAACAATCATCAGTGATGGGGTCAACCACTTTCATCATCGATCTTTTGCCAAACTACTTCGAAAATATGGGATCACTCATAAAGTTGGCACCCCTTATCATCCTCAAACCAGTGGCCAAGTGGAGATAAGTAACCGAGAAATCAAAGGAATCTTAGAGAGGACCGTGAAGCCTAATCGGAAGGATTAGTCCTTGCACCTGAATAATGCTCTATGGGCATACTGGACAGCTTATAAGACTCTAATTGGCATGTCTTCATACCGCTTAGTCTTTGGGAAAGCATACCATCTCCCGGTAGAATTAGAGCATCGAGCATATTAGGCCATAAAGCAGTTCAATTTTGACATGAAACAAATGGGTGAGAAGAGGAAACTGCACCTAAATGAGCTAGAAGAATTAAGATATGATGCCTATGAGAATGCCAAGCTGTACAAAGAACAGACAACAGCTTATCATGACAAACAACTAGTAAGGAAAGAGTTTCATGTGGGACAAAAGGTGTTGCTCTACGACTCAAGGTTACGACTGTTCCCGGGCAAGCTCAAGTCTCGATGGCATAGTCCTTATGTGGTCACCAAGGTCTTCCCTCATGGTGCTTTAGAGGTCCGTGGTCCCAACAGAAATCAGCCCTTCACGATAAATGGACACAGAGCCAAACCATACCTTGATATTAACTTACCTCCGAGAGATAAAGACTTGGCACTTCAATCTGTACAGTATACAGCTAAACTACAAGCACTTGAGCCACCAAAGGTGGGCTCTAAGTGCTGCCTTCAAAAAGAGTAGCACTGCAGCACGAGAGTGCTTGAGCAATTCATATTTTACTACCCATGCAGCTCAAGCACCTTTATTGAGGTTAGTGGTACTGAAGCCACTAACGTACGGTAAGGTTGTATTGTTCTTGCTTTATCATTCCAGTCTTGGTAAGTTTTTATTTGGTCTATACATACTGCTTTGCGATCGAGCACACCATTTAGTGTGCTTGAGTGCAAATTCACTGCACACCATCACGATCGAGCGCACCACACCATACCCTTGTGCGATCAAGTGCACTTTATAGTGCAATCTATCGCACTCGGGGCAGAGACTCACATGCTTACTTTAAAACAGTTTATTTTTATTTTCTTCACTCACTCACTCTTTACTATCACTCACTCACACTCTTCTTTCCGCAACACACCACTCTTACTCACTTTATCACTCACTCACTCACCACCTCCCATCACTCACACAACACCATGCACCATCGCCCAGAGCCACCAACCACCACACTCTACCACCACTCCGTGATTCCAGGTATGCTTATACACAATTTTTTTGATCACACACATTCACCCACAATCACATTCATTATTTCTTTATCTTTTTACTAATTCATTGCATAAACACTATATTGTTTAGCTGTGTGGTTGTATTTTGGTAATGCAAGAGGGTATGAACAAACTCGGAACCCTAAAACCATAGCTTGGTTTTTTGTCGCACACAAGCTACTCGATAAAAAGCCTGACTATGTGCGATCGAGCGCACTACAAACTGCGATTGAGCGCAGAGCACAGGGCGATCGAGCGCAAATTCCACATAAACCATAATCAACATGTCCAAATAGTCTACCTCCACCTCCCATGCTTCGAGCAACCGTGCCCAGTCATCCCGGCCAAGTTTCCCACAAAGAGAGCTATTGTTTGAGACCACTTTCAACATCGATGAGGTCTTCCTGCACATGGACGCCACTCAATGGGTAGTCCAAGCATTTAGACATCGAGGGCTGTTGTGCGTTTATCTACCTAAATAAATAAGTAAATAACCATATAGTTTTACTTGCAAGTGCACAAGGTCAATGGTAGTATAGTGTGCAAGTGCGAGATCATTTCCACAGGGCTTGGTGAATTTCGTTTTAGAATTAGTTTCTTAATAAAAGAATATCAAAATAACTGTTGAATGTGAATTAATAATAATAAGACATAGAGCTTTGATATCCACCACTAGTCATACTTTCCCAATGAGTAATAGGTCAATGCACTAGCCTTCCTATGAATACCTAATGGTTGGCAACCTAAGGGCATGATATCTACTCTAACTCTTTTCTTTCTTAAGGGATTCAACATGGTATTTACTGAGTTGTTCCTCAAGAAAGCATAAGATTTATGGAAATCGGCAACCACATGAGACCTAGGGCATGGTATCTACTCTAACTCTTTTCTTTCTTAAGGGATTCAACATGGTATTTACTGAGTTGTTCCTCAAGAAAGCATAAGATTTATGGAAATCGGCAACCACATGAGACCTAGGGCATGGTATCTACTCTCAGTTTCTCATGTTGATTAATCCAAGATTCCGGTGTGGATATCTTTTGTTACTATCGTTAGGCCCAGGACTCGGTCATCTAAATTGATCTAACGAACTAATCCATACCACATGCACATATTGATCAGACATACACATATGAGGAATATAAATAAGTACAGGCATTAATCAAGTTAATCATCATAATCAAGGCTATTGCAAAGATAATCAATGAATATATATATGGGAAAGCATAACTAGGGCTTCAATCGAGCCTTATAAAGAGTTAGTTACACATGCTGTCTAAGATAAACATCATAGCATAAACTAAACATAAACTATTAAACCCGAAGAATAAAGTGGAGATGAGTTGTCAATCCTCTCCAAAGCTTACAACTCTGAGCTAAGCAAAAGATAAAAGAAGTGATGTCCTTTGTGTGTGTTTACAGGTGTATTTATAGGAGTTGAATAACCCTAGAAGACTCAGGAAACCCAAAATTTCCTAAAACGTAAAACCTCATCTTTTTTCAAAACTGGTTCTGCCATTTTACTGTTCACACCCGTACATGTGCACTCGATCACATGCGTTGTGCACTCGATCACAAGGCTGCACTCGATCCTTCTTGTGTGCGTACGAGCGCTTATGCACTCGATCATACCCAATAGTGCGATCGATCGCACTTTTGCCAGTAGTTGCTCTAGGATTTCCAAGTTTCTTCCTTTAGGTGCTAAAAAATGCTTCTTTTTATCCAAGATCCTATAAAAACATGTGAAACATATAAATGAAGTAAAATGGACTAAATTATCATAACTAAGGACTTAACAAATGTAAATAAGGAGGCTTAAATATGAATATTTAAACACCTATCACACCCCTAAACTTACATATTGCTAGTCCCTTAGCAATAACAAACTAAAAATTAACATAAAAAATAGTGACACACAGATAGATCCAATATCCATAGTGTCCACAAAAGTTTAGGTCTTCACACAAAGTTATGATGCACACTCATGAGCAAGCTTAACAAATATAAACATCTCTTTGCAATAAATAAGAGTTTTGAATGCAAATCACTTTCATGAGGTAAGTTAAGACATCACAAGTTTGACTTTAGTGTGTGGTGAACTAGCACATAAAAGATTAGGTTTCCAAATAATTCTAATGCGTAGTGTTTCGATGACTCAAGATTCACCAAATTTTCTATTAGAATCAACAAAAATGGCATTTTTTTATGAGATTTTTGTCAAGTTAGTTCCCTTAAGCTTTCTATTTGACTCATGTAACGAGTGTTTAGCCAATGACTCCTAAACCAGATGGTCTTAGGGCATTAGGTGTAAAGACACCCATAAGGACTTACTAACTCGAGTCAAAAAGGCTATGAAACTTAACAGGTCTTAATGTTTAGTTCCCTTAAGCTTTCTATTTGACTCATGTAGCGAGTGTTTAGCCAATGACTCCTAAACCAGATGGTTTTAGGGCATTAGGTGTAAAGACACCCCTAAGGACTTACTAACTCGAGTAAAAAAGGCTTCGGAACTTAACAGGACTTAATGCTACCAATAAGAATTTTCACCTTTTGACGTGACACTCACTGCTTACTAAGGCAAGAGGGCCAGTTACTCAGTGGAAAGTTCTTTTTTTTTATTATTATGCCAAAGCGTTAATCTAACAGGTCATCTGGTTCACAATCGAGCAAAAGAAACATACAAATCAAAATTACATGTCATACCCCACACAATTATGTGCTAATGTGCTCGTGTTAGTTTAGGTCAAACTTATGAATCCTTAAATGCCTAAAAGTAAGTGATCTATGTTCAAAACTTAATTATTGGCCTATATGTTCAAAGTTTTAAGCTCACTTATGAAGTCAAATCATATTGTTTGTTTAGATCACCCAACATTTTTTTTGAATAGATGACATGCATTTATCTATAAAAACAACCCAAAAAAAATAAAATTGGGACATGATGTGTGTGTGAGTGTGTCCTCATACCCCCAAACTTAAATTGCACATTATCCCCAATGTGTGAATAGCATGGAAGGAGCTGACCTGGGATATGGAGAACTATATAGCTGGCATGGCTTGTAGCACGCTCCCAAACTTCAACTAGATGCACTCACTTTGCCCTTGAAAAAGAAAGACAAACAAACAAAAAAATGGAAAACAAGTAATAATAAACAACCATAGAAAAGTAAATACTAACAATAAAATAAAATAAAATACTAAAAAGGATATGCTTTTGGGGTGCCTCTCATGAGCGCTAAGTTTAATGTCTTTAGCCAGACGGAGTATCCTTTCACTGCTGATCGTCGAGTGGTGCAGTCGAAGAGGTACCAGGTGCCGAAGGTAGGCAATCAAGAATGGCCTGTAGCATCGCCTCATGTCGTGCAAACCATGCCTCTAAGCCATCTATGCGGTGTAATGGGGTGAATGTGCAATGGAAAGGGATGTGGTGGTGACAGTGGTAGTGATGATGGTGATGGTGGTGATGGTTGCGGTGAGCGGTGATGGGGGTGAAGATTTGTGGTGATGCTGGAGTCGAGAGTGAGAGTGATGGTAAACGGGGGAGTGCGAGTGAGTAAGTATGTGTGTAGAAAGGGTGAGTGAGTGCGTGTGAATGAAATTTTTAAATTTATCACTAAACTATTTGCCATGAGTGCGCTCGATCGCACTCTTGCGCTCGAGCACATTGAATGGTGCACTCGATCACAAGCAGTGTGCATGGACAAAAATAAAAACTTACCGCAGCTGAAATGACAAAGTAGGAACAATACAACCTTACCATGTGTTAGTGGCCTCAGTACCACTAACGTCAGTAAAGGCGCTTGAGCTACATGATTGGCAAATGTGATACGTCTCAAGTACTCTCTTGATACAGTGCTACTCTCGTTGAAGGGGGCACTTATAGCCCACATCAAGTGGTTCAAGTGCCCTTGACAGCTGCTACATCTTCAATCTTGGTGTCTGGTTAATAAAATAAGGAAAAGTTGTATTAGTAAGTTCAGGATTTTCAACTTGAGGATTATACTTACTTAGAGGCTGTGATGTGTTCTTGATGGGGTGCATAGTTCTATTGATGTCTTTAATCACATCGTCATCCTCTGGCCTAATATCCAATCTAGTGTCATCATGGTTAGGGAAGGTCTCTAATGTAGTAGTGTTTTGATGGACGTGAGAAACTTTCTTAACAACACCTTGCATGAAGCTCATATTAGAATATTCATTATCATCATTGGTTGATTTTAATGTATTAAATATTTTAAATTATATCTCCTCATTATTTACTTTCATAGTGACAATGCCCCTTTTTACACTAATATTAGTGTCAGCAATTATCATAAAGGGGCGTCATAAGATGATGGGGAGAGGTAATGGCGTAGTACATTCTTCCATATCTAATACTATAAAATCAGCAGGTATAATAAATTTACCTACTCTTACCAACACATCTTCAAGGATACCTCTCGGTCGTTTGATACTTCTGTCAGCCAATTGTAAAGTGACGGAGGTTGGTTGAAGCTCCCCCAAACCTAGTGTCTTGTATACACTGTATGGCAGCAGGTTGACACTCGCTCCTAGATCCAATAGTGCATGCTTGAACAGCTGGTCACCTAGCCTGCAAAGAATAGCAAAACTACTCGGATCTTTTAGTTCAGGTGGTAATTTTCTTAAAAGCACATCACTTACTTCTTCGGTTAAGGCTACTGTCTCATGCTCCTGGAACTTCCTTTTGTTAGTGCAACAATCTTTCAGAAATTTAGCATATGCAGGAATTTGTTTAATGGCATCTAACAATCGAATATTAATCTCTACCTTTCTCAAAGTTTCAAAAATATCAAGCAATTTATTTTCTTGCTTTGGCTTTACTAACCTTTGAGGGAAAGGTGGTGCATTCAACTTCTCCATTTTACTTACTTTGGATGTGGTTACTTTGTCTGGATATGTTTTTGTAGGCTCATCAGCTCCTATGATCTTACCATTTCTTAGAGTTGTCACGGCATTCAGTTGCTGATGTCCTCTTGGATTAGGTATAGGTTAGGCTGAAAGCTCACCTTGCTTTCTTCCACTTAGTTCCTTAGCCAGTTTCCCCATTTGAACCTCTAGTTTTTGAATGGCTTGTTCATGTTTCGCAGTGGTTTGTCTTATCTCGGTCCGGAATTTCTTTTCCTCTGTCATGAACTGTTCTTGTGAGGTCATCAGCTATTGTTGTTGAGTTACCAATTGCCTCACAAGATTTTCTATGTTACTTTCCTTTGTTTCAGGAACTGAGTGAGCTGCTGGCTGTGAGTTTCTTTGCTGCCCTTGCTGGTTCTGATTGTTGCTCAAAGAAAAATTTGGGTGATTCCACCATCCAGGGTTGTAGGTGTTTGCATATGGATTGTTTATTGGCGGATAGTTGTTTGGTCCTATGTAATTTGCTTATTCTGGATCTGCAGAAGAATACAATGGACACGTATAAGTGTTATGATCACATTGGGAACATATTGCACGTACTTGGAGTGGTGTAGCTGGTGGATTTGGTGATGCATGCTGAGCAGTTATGGCTTTAACCAACAGGTCTAGTTTCCTCTCCACAGCAGCTATTTGAGGAGAAGATCCTCCATTTAGATTTACCTTGTACATACCCTTACCCTTGGTTACATGTCTATCTCGAGAGGAGAATTGCTGAATGTGTTCGCTTAGGGTTTCGAAGAGCTTCATAGCTTCTTCGCTGCTTTTCTCCATCAGCACTCCTCCACAACCTGAATCAACAATACTCTTGTTAATATCATTCAAACCTTCATAGAAAGCTTGTACCAGTTCGTTTTGAGGTAGGTTATGGTGTGGGCATTTGAGTAGCAGCTCGTTGAAGTTTCCCCACAATTCGAAGAAGAGGTCCTCATCTTTTTGTTGGAAGGACTGACTCCTTCCTCATTTGTCTTGTCTTCTGGGCTGGGAAAAACTTTCTTAGGAATTTGCTAGCCAACTCCTCCCAAGTGTGGATAGAAACTGCAGGCAAAGAATTATACCATAATCTAGCATTATCTTTTAAGGAAAAAAGGAAAAGAATTAACCTTATTCCTTCTTGGTCTAAGCCTTGGATATACTGGAACTTGCAAAGATCGAAAAATTTCCGAAGGTGCAAGTGTGGATCCTCATTAGGAGTACCCCTAAAGTGAGTCAAAGCATTCAATATTTGAGGAGATATGTAATAGTTTCCTGGCATCTCAGGTTTATATGCAATACATGATAGCTGATCAATGTTCCGTTGGATGAAGGATTGCTTCATCGGTACTCGTGCAAGTGGTTGCTGGTTTTCGAGCTGTTCTGCCATTGGTGCTTCATTCTTGAATTCTTCTTCGTTCTCCTCGAAGTGGTTCCTAAGCCTTTGTCGGATGGTTTGCTCAAGCTCGGGATCGAAGGGAAAGAATGTTGGATGTCGGGATCGAAGTCTGTGCATAAATCAGGTAAACCAGTTTCAGTGCAGTAGCTCAACTCTGCTGCTCGGGTAACTCTCTGCCCTAATTGCGCTCGATCGCACAGAAGGTATCACAGAAATTGCGATTAGGGTTTGATGTGCCTGAAACAGAAAGGAATTTGATTAGGGTTTGATGAAAATAAAAATAGAGGTGAAAAACAAAAACTAATTTTTTTTAGAAAAACTAAAGTAAAATAGAATAATGATGATTAAACTAAACGAAAGTAATTCCAAAAGGAAATTTAGCGCAATCCCCAGTAACGGCGCCAAAAACTTGTTGCGCATTTATCTACCTAAATAAATAAGTAAATAACTGTACAGTTTTACTTGCAAGTGCACAAGGTCAATGGCAGTATAGTGTGCAAGTGCGAGATCATTTCCACAGGGATTGGTGAATTTCGTTTTAGAATTAGTTTCTTAATAAAAGAATATCAAAATAACTGTTGAATGTGAATTAATAATAATAAGACATAGAGCTTTGATATCCACCACTAGTCATACTTTCCCAATGAGTAATAGGTCAATGCACTAGCCTTCCTATGAATACCTAATGGTTGCCAACCTAAGGGCATAATATCTACTCCTTAAGTTATTGATTTCCCTAAGCACCGAGTTAGGCATGGTATCTACTATAACTCTTTTCTTTCTTAAGGGATTCAACATGGTGTCTGCTGGAGTTGTTCCTTAAGAAAGCATAAGTACTATGGAAATCGGCAACCACATAAGACCTAGGGCATGGTATCTACTCTCGGTTTCTCATGTTGATTAATCCAAGAATCCGGTGTGGATATCTTTTGTTACAATCGTTAGGTCCAGAACTCGGTCATCCAAATTGGTCTAACTAACTAATCCATACCACATGCACATATTGATCAGACATACACATATGAGGAATGTAAATAAGCACAGGCATTAATCAAGTTAAGAATCATAATCAAGGCTATTGCAAAGATAATCAATGAATATATATATATATGGGAAAGCGTAACTAGGGCTTCAATCAAGCCCTATAAAGAGTTAGTTACACATGCTGTCTAAGATAAACATCATAGCATAAACTAAAAATAAACTATAAAACCCGAAGAATAAAGTGGAGACGAGTTGTCAATCCTCTTCAAAGCTTATAACTCCGAGCTAAGCAAAAGATAAAAGAAGTGATGTCCTTTATGTGTGTTTACAGGTTTATAGGGGTTAAATAACCCTAGAAGACTTTGGAAACCCAAAATTTCCTAAAACGTAAAACCTCATCTTTTTTCAAAACTGGTTCTGCCATTTTACTGTTCACACCCGTACATTTGCGCTCGATCGCATGCGTTGTGCACTCGATCGTAAGGCTGCACTCGATCCTTCTTGTGTGCACACGAGCGCTTATGCGCTCGATCGTACCCAATAGTGCGATCGATCGCACTTTTGCCAGTAGCTGCTCCAGGATTTCCAGGTTTCTTCCTTTAGGTGCCAAAAAATACTTCTTTTTATCCAAGACCCTATAAAAACATGTGAAACACAGAAATGAAGTAAAATGGACTAAATTAACATAACTAAGGACTTAACAAATGTAAATAAGGAAGCTTAAATATGAATATTTAAGCACCTATCAAGGGCTGAAGAGGTTGTTCAAGTTAGTTTGCTCGACTGCTTACTCCCAGCTTATAGTCCAGTTTTATGAAAATATATCATTCGACTGCAGCAGGCTGAGAATCTTGACTACTTCAGTCCAGGGCACATCAATAGAGGTGACCAGTGCCGACATCGCTGCTGCTCTTCACTGCTGTGATGAGTCACCTTTAGAGGACACTGATATGGAGAAGCAGCCGGAGTCTTTTGCCTTGTCCACGATCATCGAGGACATGTGCGCTGGCCAGTACACTGATAGGCACAATAATGCGGCGAGCCAATCAAAGTTACCTCCACGGCTTTAGCTCGTGGACACCATCCTCCAGCACAATGTGTGCCCATTAGGGTAAAAGACACAGCGGAGAGACCAGTTTCTACAGCCAATATATGCCTTCCACATAGGCCACTGGCACTCTATCCCAACTGTCATTTGGAGTCAGCTGCATAAATTTTGGAATCATGTCTATGGCTGCCAGACCATCTCAGCCAATGCATGGGGGTTCCCATTCCAGTTCCTACTATCATACATCCTCAAGAAGAAAGGGATTAAGGGGACCACCAATGATGGACCAGTGCGAGAGCATCTTTTCTTTGGGAAGGCTCAGTGGACACAGAGCCTATCACACATACCTCGCGGACAACCAGCACTTGCACCTGCAGTTGAGAGGGTTGAGGAGGATCATATGGAGACAGAGACCCTTGCAGTTAGCCCATTCTGAGAGGAAGACCATCCAGACATGGGACACACTGAGTCCCAACACTTTCTCGCTGAGCTATCCTCCTTCCGAGGTGAGGTCTCTATAGCTACATCACTAGTGCACAAACGTATAGATAGTTTGGAGGCACGGTTTGCACGACAGAAGGTGATACTATAGGCCATCCTCGATTGCCTACCTCCTGCACCCAGTACCTCTTCGACTGCACCACCAGATGACCAACAGTGAGAGGATACCCTGTCTGGCTGAAGACATTAAACTTAGCGCTCATGGGAGGCACCCCACAGCATATCCTTTTTATTTTCTTTCTCGTATTTTCTTTCATTTATAATTAGTAATTACTGTTTCATATTAATGTTCCTTGTTTTTCGGTTTTATGTTTGTTTCTTCTTTTTCAATGATAGAGTGAATGCATCCAGTTGAAGTTTGGGGGCGTGCTACGAGTCATGCTAGCCATATAGTTCTCTATCTCCCAGGTCAGATCCTTCTATGCTATTCACACATTGAGGACAATGTGTAATTTAAGTTTGGGGGTATGGGGAACACACTCACACACTCACACATTCACACACCCACTATGTCCCAAATTTTTGTTTTTATAGATAAATGCATGTGCATACTGTTCTAAAATTTTTGAGTGATCTAAACAAAACATCATCATTTGACTTCATAAATGAGCTTAAAACCTTGAACACATGGGCTAATAATTAAGTTTTAAACCTTAATCACTTACTTTTAGGCATTTAATGATTCACAAGTTTGACCTAAACTAACACACGCACATTAGCACATAATTGTGTGGGGTATGACATGTAATTGTAATATGTATGTTTCTTCAGCTTGACTGTGAACCAGATGACTTGTTAGATTCACACTTTGGCATAGAAAAATAGAAAAAAAAATTATTATTGCTCAAAAAGAAAAGTGCTTCTAATAATCAGTAAACAAACTTTTCACTGAGTAACTGACCCTTTTGCCTCAGTAAGCAATGAGTGTCACATCAAAATGTGGGAATTTTGCTCACAATGATCATTAAAAAGAACTTTTCACAGAGTAACTGGCCCTCTTGCCTCAGTAAGCAGTGAGTGTCACGTCAAAAGGTGGGAATTCTGATTGGTAGCATTAAGACCAATTAGTTTCGTAGCCTTTTTTACTCGAGTGAGTAAGTCCTTAGGGGTGTCTTTACACCTAATGCCCTAAAACCATCTGGTTTGGGAGTCATTGGCTAAACTCTCACTACACGAGTCAAATAGAAAGCTTAAGGGAACTAAACTTGGCAAAAATCTCACAATAAAAGAAAAAAAGAAAAACTATGCCATTTTTGTTGGTTCTAATAGGAAATTTGGTGAATCTTGAGACATCGAAACACTACACATTAGAATTATTTGGAAACCTAATCTTTTAGGTGCTAGTTCACCACACACTAAAGTCAAACTTGTGATGTCTTAACCTGCCTTATGAAAATAATCTGCGTTCAAAACTCTTGTTCATTGCAAATATGTGTTTGTACTTCTTAAGCTTGCTCATGAATGCACATCATGGTTTTGTATGATACCTAAACTTTTGTGGACACCATGAATATTGGATTTATCTATGTTTCTTTATTTTTTCATTCTAATTTTTTGTCTTGTATTGCTAAGGGACTATCAATATGTAAGTTTGGGGATATGATGGGTGCTTAAATATTCATATTTAGCCCCTTAATTTACATTTGTTAAGTCCTAGTTTATGTTAATTTAGTCTATTTTACTTCATCTCTGTGTTTCACATGCTTTTGTAGGGTCTTGGAGAATAAAGAAGCATTTTTGGCATTTAAAAGAAGAAATCTGGAAATCCTGGAGCAGCTGCTGGCTAGAGTGCGATCGAGCGCACCAGCACTCGTACGCACATAAAGAAGGCTCGAGCACAGCCTTGCGATCTAGTGCACAACGAATGCAATTGAGCGCACATGTACGAGCGTGAACAGTAAAACAGCAGAACCAGTTTTGGAAATAGAGGAGGTTTTGTGTTTTAAGAAGTTTAGGGTTTTCAGATTCTTTTAGGGTTATTCAACCCCTATAAATACACTTGTAAAAACACAGAAAAGACATTATTCTTTTTATCTTTTGCTTTTGCTTGAAGTTGTAAGCTTTGGAGAGGAATTGATAACTCGTCTCCATAGTATTTTTTGGGTTTTATATTTTATGTTTAGTTTATGTTATGATGTTTATCATAGACAGCATGTGTAACTAACTCTTTATAGGGCTCGATTGAAGCCCTAATTATGTTTTTCCATATATATATATATATATATACATTTATTTATTTATTTATTTATTGCCTTTGCAAATAGCCTTGTCATGATGCTTTAATTGATTAATACCTGTTTTATTGAATTCTTTAAATGTGTGTGTCTGATCAAAGTATGCATGTGGTATGGACTTGTTAGTTAGACCAATTTGGATAATCGAGTCTTGGCTCTGACATTAGTAACAAAAGAAATCCATCCCGGATTATTGGATTAATCAACATGAGAAACCAGGAGTAGATACCATACCCTAGGTCCTTTATGGTTGTCGATTTTCATAGGTCCTATGTTCTCTTAAGGAACAACTCAATAGATACCATACTGAATCCCTTAAGAAAGAAAAGAGTTAGAGTAGATACCATGCCTAACTCGTTGCTTAGGGAAATCAATAGCTTAAGGAGTAAATACCATGCCCTTAGGTTGACAACCATTAGGTATTACTCATTGGGAATATTAGTGGTGGATATCAAAGCCCTATATTCTCATTATTATTAATTCACATTCAATAGTTATTTTTATCTTCTTTTGTTAAGAAACTCATTCTAAAACGAAATTCACCAATCCCTGTGGAAATGATCTCGCACTTGCACATTATGCTACCATTGACCTTGTGCACTTGCAAGTAAAACAAGTACCATTATTTACTTATTTATTTAGGTAGATAAACGCACAACATTCCTTCAACCCAGTTTTTCATGTTTTAAAACTGTTTTTGACTTAGAAACATTTGTGTGGTTAGTTTTGTCAAATTCTTTTGTAAAATAAGCCACAGATCAAGCTAAGTATTTGAACATGAGAGATTTACAATTATTTTAATTACCTTAACGCTTATTATAGATCTTCTCTCTTGTCTTGGTGTCTGAATCGAGTTGAGTTCTTGCATCTTTGTTTCTATGCTGAATGCTTTTGCTGCTTAAACACTTAGATAAAACTGTTAGTGCAATTAGAGCAGTATTTTATCATTATTAAAATGAAATACGGGTCAACAATGTGGATGTTTAGACAACCTCTCAAACAAAAATGCAATCATGAAGAACAAAGTGTCATATTCGATATTAAGCCATATTAATAAAAAAATTATATGAATATGAGTTGGGTTAAGGGGCAACACCCTCGATGACCACGAGTCCATATCTGTAGAACCCTCAACGACCACGAGGTCCCGCTCCCCAGTGAGAGGGCGGGGGTTAAGGGGCAGCACCCTCGAAACTTTTAGGCCCTGTATATAAGTTGGGTTTGGTTTTTTGCTTGGCGGTTTAGGCTTGGGCCCATGAATAGCTGTGGTTTTACAGCAAAGTGAAAACCCTAATTATGGCCCTGAGTAAATCTTGTCTTGTTTTCTTTCTACCTATAATTCGTGTGATCGACAGGTCTCAAATCGTTCAGCACAATGCCATGAAAGATACATGGCACAAATATCCATCTCACTGTTAAATGGTATGAAAAGAGAGAGAAAAAAAGATATTTTATTTTCATCCAAGGGTGAGATGGACTCTTGTACCATGTATCTCTCATGGCACTGTGATAGGCAAGAATTTTTCCTATTTGACACTCACAAGACTTAATGATTATGGAGAGAAGAAGAGAGGAGATTGATTGTTCAATATAGGAAGTAGGTGTATGTTTTTATAGGCTCTTGAATTTGGGACTTACATGCTTATTAAATGGTGAAATTATGGGTGAGATAATAGCCAATAATGACCCAACAGTTAGTGGATTAATTGTGAGTTAGTAACCTTATCTATCACAAGTATCTAAAGCATATATTTTTGCTAATATCTAAATTATATTTTTTATATTTTTAAAAAAATTAGTGTTAAAATTGTTATAAACAGTGACATTACTTTGGGGATGGAGGTAGTATTTCCTTTGGTGCTTTGACCATTGTTTTTTCCTTTGCTAAATGCTCACTGTAAATGCTAGTAGTAACTAGTAAGTACTACAACATCAACAGCCTTTTGAGTTTTTCCTTTTTTTGGGATCATTACAAAGGGGGGTTGGGGATTGAACTCCTGCCCATAGGCAAGGGGAAAATGTCTCACACCACTGATCTAAGGCAGTGAGAGACACCATTTTGAGTTGAGTTGAGTCGAGTCTCCCAAACGTTAAAAAAAACGTTCAGTGCCAGGTTTCTTTTCAGCAACGGTATCATCTCGCACTCCTCCGACACTCTTCCCATCTCCACTTTCCTCGAATCACATCGAGGTATACCTCATTCTCCTTAAACCCCCCAAAAAAAAACCATAACACATTTTACTGAACCTGTTTTTGCTTTCAAAGAACATGTTTTCTAGAAATAGATCCTACTCTCTAAACACTAACCTTTCCTTTCCCCTTTACTCCAATTTCTATCCAAATATCATAAAAGATTGTTGAGTAAATTTAATGGTATCTTATTGCGATGCTTTATGTGAATTGAAATTTTGAGAATTTTGTATTCTAAGTAGGCTAAGAAAGCCTCTGGAGAAGCTGAGGCATCCTTTGGTAACTGAGCTGTTGTTGTCTAACGGCGGGGATCGTATACTTGAGGTCTGCATAACAAACTTTTTTGTTGTTTATCTCAAGGTGAGTAATTTATGGTTCAAGAATGTTTAATTGGGCCTGTTTAGAAGTGTGACTTCTTTATTAGTTATTAATCATGAGATTACATACTATGGGTTCTTTTTATCAAAGAATTATGAGTCTTGGAAAGAGTCAGGATTTAGAAGACTTTTGTATTTGTCATATACATCATGTCTGTGTATGTGGGGCGCACGTCACTTTCCTTTTATTACAAGAGTGCATATTCTTTTGAAGTGCAGACAACTCCTATTAGTGATGGTGTGTGATATAGCCAAAACATGCACCCAATAAAGGAGATAACACGTGGACAGCCCTGGACCAACAGCAAGATAACACATGGACGTTCTTACTTCCAATAAGGAGATGACATGTGGACAATCTATTGATGAACCCACTGCCATCCCCAGACACCCCTGTGCAGGCCTGCAAAGCACAAATGCTAGGGAACCTCATTCCTGGACACCCCTATCCAGACCTACGAGCGTAAATCTAGGGATCATAATCCTCTTTGGACACCCAACCATACCCACTAATAGTAAAAACGAAGAAGTCTAAAGAACTCATTCGTTACCATGCCACCTAAAAACACTACAAGAATACCAGCAAGGGAGTGGCCGGGGCCATCACCATAAACACACAAAATAGCGCCTATACCCAACGGTCCGGGTTGAGACCCCCTGTTGTGTCTGAACGAAGGTCCTTTAGTGACAACCTACAGCCCATTCCAGGGACCCAAAACCTCTGTTATATAGAAATCGACCCCCAAGATCTCTAAGAGGCCCCCGCAGCACATCCCACTATGCCTATGCTCCAAGCACAGTTCGTGGAACTCTCATTACTAGTAACCAACCTCACCACCAAGGTTCGCAGAGGGACTCGCAGGCCCTTGCCTATACCCTCTCAGCAGAATCTTGGGCACGCAAGCTCAGCTAGCCGCAGACTCTGCATCGACAACTGTTCCACGGTAGAGTCCTCGCCGCCTCGCACCGTCAAATCCAAAGGGAGCCCCTCCTCCGGGAGCAGCCTCAGTCTCGACAGACGGATAAAAAAATGGAGGGAAGAATCAATGAAGCACTAAAGTGTCGAAACCACGGTATCTTGGATGAACTCGATGTTCAAGACCTACCCTTCACTCAAAAGGTCATCGAAGCCCCGCTCTCGCCGAACTTCTGAATGCCCCAGGTCAAACCTTACGATGGTTCTACAGACCCCTTGTATCATCTCCAATAGTATAAGACCATAATGATGTTGCACCTTCATTCTGATCCCGTAATGTGCCGAGCATTCCCTGTGACGCTCGAGAAGGCAGTCAGAATATGGCACTCTCGTTTGAAACAAAGAAGCATTAGCACGTTCAAGGAACTGAGCTACGCCATCGCATCCCATTTCCTTAGCAGCAAAGGACCCAAGAAGATTTTAGGGTCCCTATTCAACATTATCAAACTAAGGGGAGAAAGACTCCGATCCTACATCTCGAGGTTTAATTCAGCCATTTGGGAAATCACCGACCTCAACCCCTACGTCTAGATATTAACATTCAAAAATGAGTTGAGATCCAGAATTTTCAGCTCCAAGCTCACTAGGCGACCACCCAACGACATGAATGAGATCTTAGCCTGAGCCGAGAAGTATATACTGGTGAAAGATGACCAGGCCTTCCAGAGAGAATGGGAAGGGGACGCAGAGAGGAAGATGAGAGGCCCCACTAGCCTCAGGCGCGAACCCATCAAGCAACCTTTTCGCAAAGGCAGGCATAGGGCTCCTGGACACTTCAAGAGATTTACTCCCCTTAATGCATCTAGGACTAATGTCTTGACGCAAATCCAAGACAAGGCAATCCTGTAATGGCCTCCGAAACTGTTGTGTCTCAGCGAGGATCGATGTAAATGGTGTCGGTTCCACAAGAACCACGGGCATGACACAGAGGACTGCTTGGACCTGACACACCAAATAGAAGCCCTTATAAATAGGGGGCAATGGAAAGAGTTCTTTGGACCCCGATAGGAGAAAGTGCCGAAACGACCTCGGAGAAGTCCCAAGCACCCATCCAATCGAAACGGGATAAACCAGACCTACTAGAAAAGTCCTGGGTCGAACCATGGAGGGCTCAACCAAAGAAACTCGGAGGCCGCCACGACCAAAATCATCAAGACCATCTACGGGGGCCTCGCAGCCATAGGCATCTCAGGACACAGTAGAAAGACCTATGCCAGGTCTGTCGCCTCGTTCAGCAGACCCCATAAATGTAGAAAGGCGAACCAGGCAATCACTTTCACGAATGAAGATCTGGAGGGGGTCTAGACCCCACACGACTATACTGTGGTTATCTCCCTTCTCGTGGCCAACCACGATGTCAGGCACATCCTATTCGACAACGGGAGTTTGATCAACATCCTATTCTACGACGTGCTCCAAAAAATATAGCTAGAGCCAGTTTCCACCCCACTTTACTGTTTTTCAGGGGGCCCAGTATTTGCTTAAAGCAACATAGTTCTCCCAATCACCGTAGGAACAGCTCCACAAACGACCACCATGCAGACTACTTTTTCGGTAGTCAAACAACTGTTATCTTATAATATGATCATCAGCAGACCGACCCTCAACAAACTCAAAGCAGTTATCTCCACGTACCACTTGAAAGTAAAATTCCCCACCAAAGATGGAGTAGGCGAAGTCAGAAGGAACCAACAAATCTCCAAGTCCTACTATCTAAACGTTGTGAGGGAATGTAGAAGGATGGAGGCCCTCCCACTCAAGTTGGATGACTTCAAGGACGAAGAGAAGACTCCAAGGGGCCAGCCTATTTAAGAGTTAACTCCAGTCCCCCTCGGGGAGGATACCTCTCGAACCATTCAAATCGATTTCAACCTCCCCAAAGCTCCCAGGAGATCCTTATTCGCTCTCATTTGAAAAAATCAGGATCTTTTCTCCTGGTCGGCCTCGGATATGCCGGGAATCAACCTAGAAGTGTTCTTAAAGTATGGGTAAGGAAATAATTTGATAAATATGATATGAAATTAAAATAAAATAATGTATACGTGAAAGATTTATTATTTGAATAAAATAATTATTTTGGAAAAAAAACTGGACGCGTTATGGTGTAGATACAAAGAAAAAGAAAAAAAAAACGTCCAGGACAACATGGAATGATAAGAAGGAAAAAAATTGCAAAAAAAAAAAAGTCAACACCTGGCTATAGGTGTTGGCTGTGTGTGTGTGTGTGTGTGTGTGTGGGTGTGTGTGTATATAGTTTTAGTTTATTTAATTTATTACTTACCAAATCCTGTTTGGTTTTCTTCTTTTTTCAATACAAACTACTATATTTCTTTAAGCACTTGGGGATTGAAAAAAAAGTTGAAAGAGTAAAATTTTGAAAGGGTTTACGGGAGAATTTTACAGAGAGTCATGGAAAGCTCTTAGAAAAACAAAAAGTAATAATGTGAATTTTATTTTTTAAATTAGCATACATGAAATTTCTCGGAATTCAATGTGGGAATTTTCAAAGGGTATGAATTATGGAAGAATTGAAGAATAAATTAGAAATTTTAATATAAATATTATATCAGGTGTTGATGATCAGCAATCGAGTGAAATTGCTGAAAGGAACAGGAAAGGAAAAGAGGTGATCCACGGGTAGCTCTAAGTGCTATGTGGCGAGTTAGATTTACTTTAAGTAATCAAGATAAATATGAAATATATAGTGATAGTATTTGAATAAATCATTAACTTATGATTTGGTGATAGATGAAAGTTGATTGATAGGTATGATAAGAATAGTGGATATTTAGAGAATTATTTTATGAGAAATAATATTAATGGAATAATGAGTCGATTTAATAATAAAGGTGACAAGCGAAATTCTTGATGAGCTATGGTTAATTATTTGATATGATTTATGGGCAGGAATTTAGTGCATCTTAACGAGCTATGATTGATGATTTGATATGATTTATGAGGAAATGAATTTAGTCGAATTTTTCAAATAAAAATTTGAGAATAATCAAGATAGCTAATTTGAATGTTTGAAGACATACTTGTTTCTATATTATTGTTCATATGTATATTTCGTATCATTATTCATATGCATATGCATGAAATAAAAGAACCAAGAAGGCAGCTGGTCTAAACGGAAATAAAAGAACCGAGAAGGTAATCGGTCTAAATGAAAATAAAAGAATCAAGATGTTAACCGGTCTAAATGAAAACCGTGACAGCCGGTATATACTGGAAATAAAAGAACCGGGAGGGTAGCCGGTCTAAATGAGAATAAAAGAATTGGGAAGGCATGCAGTCTAAATGAGAATAAAATAACCGAGATGCTAATAATAACATTTAAATTCATGCGTTGCATTTCTTAAAAATTGATTGTTATTACTTGAGATGCTAAAGTGCTATTCATGATTGTAAATTTATTGATAGATGAATGAGTCACATAGAGAGACAATTATGCTGAGAAAAAATACGAAAATATGAAATGATGAGAATTATCTGGGTGACTGATTATATGCTGTGAACCTCATAATGAGGTAATTATAAGATAGAATTGATAATCTCAAGATGATGATTAACTATATGAAAAGAAGAGATTTATAAATGATAGGAATTTAATATGAGTAATGATAATAAAATGTTATTATCAAAATATATAAGATATAGATGAATGAATATTGGAAGACTACTTATATAAATTGAATAATTTTAGTAAGTTTAATTCACTGAGCTTGTAAAGCTCAGTCCTCATTGTATAATGATTTCAGGTAGCAGGCAGAACAGATAGTTTGGTGAGTTAAGATTCAGACAAAGTCATTATCTGTAAGCCACGTGGTTCATATCCTTAAACTAATGGAAAACAAAAAATAAATTATTTGTAAATATTCATGCATATTACGTTGTATATAATGTTTAAGTCAAGATCTGAATGATGTATCTCCCCCGTTGAGGGTTAAGGATTGATGTAAATAATTGCAGTTGGTATATTTTTATTGTTGCATATATGTGTCATGTTGGGATTTTCAAAATGTGACAACACTATCTCGGGGATGGCCAACTGGGGATGGGTCGTTACACGTGCACTGGTTAAACATGGACCCAAACCACAAACCAGTCATCTAGAAGAAGAGATCGTTCGCTCCCGAGCGGCAAGTTTCTATCAAAGTCAAAGTAGACAAACTACTCGTGCCCAATTTCATCCGAGAAACAGACTACCCAGACTAGGTGTCTAATGTGGTGATGGTTAAGAAAGCCAACAGTAAGTGGAGAATCTGCATCGATTTCACGGACCTAAACAAAGCTTGCCCAAAAGACAACTTCCCACTACCACGGATCAACCAGCTCGTTAACGCAACGTCAGGACACGAATTGCTGACCTTCATGGATGCATACTCCGGTTATAATCAGATCCTTATGCACAGGTCCGACCAGGAGAAAACGGCCTTCATCAAAGATGAGAGTCAGAAAATGCATCTTAATAGTGTTTATTTGTTAGCATTTAGGGTTGATTTAGAGCTGGATTACACATTTATGCCTTAATAATTCTTAAGTGTCATTCTTGGTATATTGATTTCTTTCGATGCATTTTCATGTATTTTGGGTTTAAAAAAGATGGAAAAGCTAATGTTGATTAAAGCACGAAGATTCTATGTATGTTCACAAGCATTTGGAAAGGAGTTTCACTAAATTTCCAAAATTGCCCGTACAGATCAGTCATTTTTGCGGATTAAATTGCATTAATTCAAGAAGAACTAGGAGATGAGCCATATATGCTTGGAAATATTAGGATGTCTATTTTCTAGATAATTTTATGACTCATTGATATGATTTTTCTAGAGAAATTTATGGCAATTTTAGTAGACAAAGGTCAGGCTGTGCGTGATTTCAATGTGACGGATTAGTTAATTTTGCAGATTAAACTGTATTGATTCAGGAAGAACCAGAAGATGAGCCATATATGATTAGAAAGATCCGAATATCTATTTTTGAAAAGTTTTATGGCTCATAAATATGATTTTTCTAGAGAAAGTTATGGCAGTTTTAATAGACAAATGTCAGGTAGAGTCGGGCCTGGACAGCAGCACAAGCACACGGCTTGAACAGAAACCCTAAGGAAACTTTTCTGTCTACAAAGCCATCTCTATACAACTAGATATAGGAATTTAGACTTAAAGAATAAGGGAAGAGAGTTCTTGAAGAGAGCTTCCATCTTCTTCTTCCATATGGTGATCAAGGATGAACTCCATGTCCGACTAAACTCCAAGCAAGGTGAAAGGATGATTTTCTAGGTGTAGTTGTTCTTATTTCTATTATTGATTTAGTTGTATGGATTGATTGTTAAACATTCTTTATGATTTACTCTTTGATTAAATAAGAAGGATTTGAATTCATGTGACAGCTGCAATTTATGTTCTTCTTCTCTTAGATTTTCTTAATCCGGTGATCGTATTCTTCTTCTCCATATAAGTCTAGTGAAGTTTTTCTTATGTCAAAGTTGTTAGATGCAATTGATTTCGGTAGATCTATCTCATAGGTTTGTCCATTACTACAGTATTATTATTGAAATATATTGTCGCTTCTTGATAATTTATAAGATAGATCTTGTGTGTTTGAATTGGAATTAAGGAGTAATTTATGGCAATTACATTATGGTATTTATGTGCTTTGATTGAATATTTACCAATTTCTTGTTTGGGACGTGAAACTAGTAATTGAGATAAAACATTTGAGTCAAGATAGGAATAAGGCAACGAACTTAGGAAGGATTCCTGAAACCTTGTTATTTCTTTATTGAATTCTTCATCATATTTTCACAACTCTCTTATATAATTTCACTCGTAAAACTCAGATTTTCTTATTTGAACTTTATCGTTTAGTGTTAAGGTTTACACTTTCTCTTGTAGTTCACTTTCCTCGTGGGATCGACACCTCAGCTATACGCAATAATCGCATGTTAGTTTGAGCGTTATCAAATTTTGGTGCCGTTGCCGGGGACTGCGCTTAATTACAAGGAAGATTATCAACTTTGAGACAAGACTGTAACATTGTTCTTTGCTCTTTGTTTTGATTTTCTGTTTTGTTTTTTTTTTCTTTATTCGTCTCCCCTCTAATTCCTTTGGTGTATGCGTAGACTTAGAGATAAGCGAGGTAGATTCATTAAAATACCCGAAATAGAGTTACCCTTTCTTTCTTTATCTGATAGTGAAAGCTCGCCTAGATCAAATCATAGTGCACACCCAAACTAGAATTTAGAAAATTTTGTTAACATGGCAAATAATAACAATGAGAATGTTGCTAGGACACTTAAGGACTACTTGCACCCTAGCCGAACGAACACACCATCTTGTATCATGTTCCCCCCTAATGTTCAACAACCTGAGTTTAAGTCGGGCATCATCCAACTACTACCAACTTTCCATGGATTAGAGAATGAAAACCCCTATGTCCATATTAGGGAATTTGAGGAAGTAGTAGCAACTTTTCAAAGTAGGGCCAATATGTTAGACACCGTCAAACTTAGGTTTTTCCCTTTTTCGTTTAAGGATAAGGCCAAGTTTAGTTGTACTCATTAAGGCCTAGGTCTATAGGTAGTTGGGATGAGATGACATAAGCCTTCTTCCAAAATTATTTCCCAACCCATAAGACCAATAACCTCAAGAGACAAATCTCAAACTTTGCACAAAATGAGAGTGAAACCTAATATCAAGTTTGGGAACGTTTCAAAGACCTTTTGAATTCTTGTCCCCACCATAGGTATGGGAGTTGATGGGTAGTTAGCTATGTCTATGATGGACTTATAAATAAGGAAAGGCAACTTATAAAAATGATGTGTAATGGAGATTTTCTTCAAAAAGATCCCGACAAAGCCTTAGATTTTCTAGATGACTTATCGGGAAAAGCCCACACTTGGACATGACCTAATGCCATAGAAAGTACTAAGAGAAACCAAACCACTGGAATTTATCAACTTAAGGAAGAGGATAGCCTTAAAGCCTGTTTAGAGGTCCTAACTAAGGAAATTGAGGTTTTAAAAACCAAGGATGCTAGAGCTCCTGAACCGGTTGCTAAGGTAGAGTCCCACGAACCTTGTTTTATGTGTAATGGGGTAGATCGTGTACCTAGGGATTGTCCAACCTATTTTGAGATGAAGGAAGAGTATAATGCTTTAGGTATACCCTTTAGGAAAATACATTCACCCTACTCTAACACCTTCAATCCCAATTGGAAGAATCACCCTAATTTTAGTTGGAGATCCGATACATAACCTTCTAACCAATCTAGTATCCAATGGAGACCGGAAACAACTTTATCTAATGCACCACAACAATCTTTACCTTTGGAAGATGCTTTTAAGTCATTTATGTAGGTACATGCCCAGAGTGTGGAAGAGCAAGGCAAGATAAATCAACGGTTGCTAGATGAGCAACAATGGGTCCAAGAGGAACAAAAGGTGATAAAGAGCCAACTCACTAAGTTGACTAATTTATTGACGGTTCAAGAGCAAAGTCATTTTCCTTCGCAGCCACAACCTAATCCAAGGGGACAACATATGGCACAAACCTCCAATCCCGACAATCAAAATGTTAAAGAGGTTAATGCCATAACTACTCGCAGCGGTAAAGAAATTGATGGACCTACTCTACCATCAAACTTGATTCCTAACACCACAAGTAACAAGGATGAAGCCCCCAAGGAACAAGATACCCATAGTGATTCCATACCGGTGCCTTTTCCTCAAGTACTCATTAAACCTAAAGAGAGAAATTCGGCATTAGAAGGTGAGATTCTTGAACAAATTAAGCAAGTTAAAATTAACCTTCCTTTTCTTCATGTCATAAAACAGGTTACCAACTATACTAAAGTCATTAAGGATCTATGCACACTCAAGAGGAGGAACAATGTGAAGAAGACAACATTCTTAACAGAGTAAGCAAGTGTGGTAATTGATAGCAAGACACCACCCAAGTATAAAGATTCGGCTGTCCTACCGTGGCTTGCCAAATTTGAAACAAAGCTTGTAGCCAAGCATTGCTAGATTTAGGGGCTAGTGTGAATCTCATACCCTACTCTATTTATTTGCAACTAGGTCTAGGTGAGATCAAACCGAATTCCGTGGTACTTCAAGTAGTGGATCGATTGGTAAGAAAGCCAAGAGGTATTATGGAAGATATTTTAGTGCAAATTGACAAATTCTATTATCCCGTTGACTTTTTGGTGTTAGATACCATTTCTATTGTGAACATGGAGTCAAAAATTCCTTTGATACTTGGAAGACCATTCCTTGCCACTGCCAATGCCCTCATTAATTGTAAGAATGGTCTAATGACTATCATTTGGAAATGTGACTCTAGAGATTAATGTTTTTCAAGTCTCAAGGTAGCCACATGAAGAGGATGAGTGTTTCGACACTACATGATTGATGGGCTTATTTTGGAGGATGAGTACATTAAAGATAATTCTAATTCTTTGGAATTCCTTCTTAATAATTTTGATTTTGATGATTCTTCAATTTATTCCTATGCCGTTGATATTGTTGATGTTTTTGATAAGTCCTAGGGATTTATTAAGAAATTATGGCAACCATGCTTTGAGGAGTTGCCTAAAGAGAGGGAGGCACCCAAACCATCTTTCGAGGAGACACCAATGCTTAATTTAGCTTTATTGCCCAAAGGGCTCAAACATGCCTTCTTAGGCCCAGTTCATACCTTTCCAGTTATTATTTCTTCCGAACTTAGTGATGTGCAATGTGATAAATTGTTGAATTTATTAAGAGAGCATAAATCTACATTAGATTGGACTATAGCCAACATAAAATATATTAGCCCTTTAATTTGTTCCCTTAGGATTTATCTAGAAGAAATAGCTAACCCTCGTAGTGACCCACAAAGAAGACTAAATCCAACTATGAAAGAGGTAGTTAAGAAAGAAGTCTTAAAGCTATTAGATGCGGGAATTATATATCTTATATCTGATAGTAAGTGGATTAGTCCAACTCAAGTAGTTCCTAAGAAAGCCGAGGTGACCGTGGTAGAAAATGAAGATGGGGTGTTAGTACCAACTAAGGTAGTGACCGGGTGGCGTATGTGCATTGATTATAGGAAACTTAATTCAGCTACTCGAAAAGACCATTTTCCTCTTCCATTCATAGATCAAATCTTAGAATGTGTGGCTGGTCATCATTTCTATTGCTTTTTAGATGGGTATTTGGGATACTACCAAATAGGAATTGCCTTAGAGGATTAAGAGAAGACCACCTTTACTTATCCTTTTGGAACTTTTGCTTTTCGTAGAATGCCCTTTGGTTTGTGTAATGCACCGGCTACTTTTTAAAGATGCATGATGAGTATTTTTAGTGATATGGTTGAAAAATGTATGGAAGTGTTTATGGATGATTTAACCGTGTTTAGAACTTCTTTTGATTCATGTTTATCTAACTTAAAAAATGTTCTGTGTAGGAGTGAAGAGAAAGGGCTTGTGCTTAATTGGGAGATGTTAGAAATCACCTTGGAGATGCCCAGGTGGTGATCTTCCAAACACCTAAGTCTAGAATGACTTGTAAAGATGAATCGAAAACAGAAACAAAAATCAAAGAAAGGAAAGGACACAACAATTGTTATCGAGGTTCGGCAATAGCCTACATCCCCATGAGTTCCTCTGAACTCTCTGCACTAAATCAATGGTTCTTTACAAATACAACAACTCTCTCCAATAAACTAAAGTTCTTGAAGAACCAAAGAAGAAGAAGTAAAAGATAGTGATAAGAACTAACCCTGGAATTTTCCCAAGAAAATTCCCCTTACAAGCCCTTGATTCCCCTTTCTATTCTACTCTCTCTTTCTAAACAGCCAGCCTTTACAATGAGTCTCTCTTGTTTTGTGTCTTTGCACTCTTACAATTGATCTCACTTTCAATCACAAGTTATTCCTCACACTTATGGAGATTGAAGCTAGGTGACCCTTTATATACTGCACCAACTTCTTGACCTATCTTGAGGATCAATATCCACCCTTAGATCTTGAGGACCAATCAACCTTAGCCCTCAATCAATTCTTAGTGATCCTGTGCATTTTGAACATGCCTCACGCACTTAAAAAAAGGCTTAACCAAAAGGCATCATTGTGCCTGTTGGCACGGTTATCTACCTAAATAAATATGCATATAACCATACTAGTTTTACTTGCAAGTGCACAAGGTCAATGGTAGCATAGTGTGCAAGTGCGAGATCATTTCCATAAGGATTAGTGAATTTCGTTTTAGAATTAATTTCACAAAGTAAAAATAGATGGGAATAAATATTGAGTTTAGACAATAATAATAAAGACGTAGGGACTTGGTAACCACCACTAATCATGTTATCCCAACAAAAACAATATGCCAATGCTCTACTCATGCTATGAATACCTACTGGTTGTCAACCAAAGGGCTTGGTCCACTCTTTAGGCTATGGATTTCCCTAAGCAACGAGTTAGGCATGGTCTATACTCTAACTCTTTTCTCTCTTAAGGGATTCAACATAGTGTATACTGAGTTGTTCCTTAAGAGAGCATTGGATCTGTGGAAATCGACAACCACACGGGACCTAGGGCTTGGTCCACTCCCGGTTTCCTATGTTGATTAACCAAAGAATTCGATGTGGATATCTTTTGTTACTATTGGTGAACCCAGGACTCAGTCATCCAAATTGATTCAACTAACTAATCCATACCATATGCATACGTTGATCAGACACACACATATGAGGAATTTAAATAAAAACAGGCATTAATCAAATTAAGAATCACAGCATAAATATTGCAAAGGCTCTAATACTGAATTATTGGTTAAACATAATTAGGGCTTCAACCAAGCCCTTACTATAAGTTTAGTTACACATAATAAAATAAAGGAAAGAAGAAACCTAAGAGAGCTCCATTAAAGAGTCGTCAATTCTTTTGTAGAATCCCCTCTGGCCTCTGACCTCCCGACCTAAGACTAAAACTAAAAAGGAGATATGCTCCTAAAAAGGGAGATACTGTTTTTGTGTTTTATAAGTCTATTTATAGGGTTCTAAGGACACTTGGAAACCTTAATTTCCAAAACAAGACCGGTTTAAAATGCGATCGAGTGCACTATTTAGTGTGATCGAGCGCATCAGCGCTCGTGCGCACACAAAGAAGGATCGAGCACAGCCTTGCGATCGAGTGCACTTGTACGGGCGTGAAAAGTAAAACAGCAGAACCGGTTTTAGAAATAGAGGAGGTTTTGTGTTTTAGGAAGTTTAAGGTTTCCAGAGTCTTCTAGGGTTATTCAACCCCTATAAATACACTTGTAAACACACACAAAAGGACATCTCTTCTTTTATCTTTTACTTTGACTTGAAGTTGCAAGCTTAGGAGAGGAACTGACGACTCGTCTCTTGAGTATTCTTCCGGTTTTATATTTTATGTTTAGTTTATATTACGATGCTTATCTTAGACAGCATGTGTAACTAACTCTTAATAGGGCTCGATTGAAGCCCTAGTTATGCTTTCCCATATATACATTCATTAATTATCTTTGCAATAGCCTTAATTATGATGCTTAACTTGATTAATGCCTGTGTTTATTTAAATTCCTCATATATGTATGTCTGATCAATATGTGCATGTGGTATGGATTAGTTAGTTAGATCAATTTGAATGACCGAGTCCTGGGTCTGACAATGGTAACAAAAGATGTCCACGCCGGATTCTTGGATTAATCAACATGGGAAACCAGGAGTAGATACCATGCCCTAGGTCTCATGTGGTTGTCGATTTCCATAAATCTTATGCTCTCTTAAGGAACAACTCAGTAGATACCATGTTGAATCCCTTAAGAAAGAAAAGAGTTAGAGTAAATACATGTCTAACTCGGTGCTTAGGGAAATCAATAGCTTAAGTAGTAGATTCCATGTCCTTAGGTTGGCAACCATTAGGTATTCATGGTAAAGATAGTGTATTGACACACTACTCATTAGAAAAGTATGATTAGAGGTGGATATCAAAGCCCTATATTCCTATTATTATTAAATCACACTCAACTATTATTTTTGTCTTTTTATATTGAGAAACTGATTCTAAAAACGAAATTCACCAATCCCTATAGAAATGATCTCGCACTTGCACACTATGCTACCATTGACCTTGTGCACTTGCAAGTAAAACTGTACGATTATTTGCTTATTTATTTAGGTAGATAAACGCACAACAAGTTTTTGGCGCCGTTGCCAGGGATTGCACTAAATTTCTTTTTGGAATTATTTTTCGTTTAGTTTAATCATCGTTATTCTTATTTTATTCTACTTTATTTTTTTCTAAAAATTTTAAACCTAATCAATTTCTTTTCTGTTTCAGGCACACCAGCAGAACTTTCTGTGACACTTGCGATCGAGCGGACCCTCATATGCGATCAAGCGCAATTAGGGTAGAGAGTTACTCGGGTAGCAGTGTCTTACTGCTGCACTTTAGCGATTATCACCAATTCATACACGGGCGTCGATCCAAGCATCCAACGTTCTTCCCCCTTGATACCAAGCTTGAGCGGACTATCTGACAAAGGCTTAGAGACAACTTCGAAGAGGTAGAAGAAATTGAAGAAGAAGCACAAATGGCGGAACAGCTAGAAAATCAGCAACCACCTGAGCGAAGGCCGATGAAGCAATCCTTCATCCCATGCAACCTTGATCAACCATCGTGTATTGCTTATCAACCTGAGGCAGAAGACAACTATTACATATCTCTGCAAATATTGAGTGCATTGACTCACTTTAGGGGTACACCTAATAAGGTTCCATACTTGCACCTCCGAGAGTTCTTCGATCTTTACAAGTTCCAGCACATCCGAGGCTTAGACCAATAAGGAATAAGGTTAATTCTGTTCCCTTTTTCCTTAAAAGATAATGCTAAACTGTGGTACAATTCTTTGCCTGTAGTTTCTATCCACACTTGGGAGGAGTTGGCTAGCAAATTCCTAAGGAAGTTTTTCCCAGCCTAAAAGACGAGGCAAATGAGGAAGGAGATTCAGTCCTTCCAACAAAAGGATGGAGACCTATTCTTCGAAGCATGAGGACACATCAACGAGCTGCTACTCAAATGCCCACATCACAACCTACCTCAAGATGAATTGGTACAAGTTTTTTATGAAGGTTTGAGTGATACTAACAAAAGTATTGTTGATTCAGGTTTTGGAGGAGTGCTGATGGAAAAAAGCAGCAAAGAAGCTATGGAACTCTTTGAAACCCTAAGTGAACACACTCAACAGTTCTCCTCTCGAGGTAGACATGTAACCAAGAGTAAAGGTATGTATGAGGTAAATTTAAATGGAGGATCAGCCACTCAGATAGCTACTGTAGAGAGGAAACTAGACCTATTGGTTAAAGCTATGGCTACCCAAAACACCTCACCTAACCCACCAGCTACACCACTCCATGTATGTGCTATTTGCTCCCAATTTGATCATAATACTGATACATGTCCCTTGTATTCATCTGCAGATCATGAACAAGCCAACTTTGTGGGACCAAAAAATTATCCGCCAAAGAACAATCCTTATGCAAATACCTACAACCCTGGATGGCGGAAACACCTAAATTTTTAGTGGAGCAACAATCAGAACAGTTAAGGGTAGCAACGAAACTTCCAACCAGCAGCCCAATCTGTTCCCGAACCAAAAAAGAATGACCTCGAAAGTCTTGTAAGGCAATTGGCAACTCACCAACAACAATTAATGACTTTATATGAACAATTCATGGAAGAAACGAGGCAATTTCGGACTGAGATAAGATAAACCATTACAAAACATGAACAAGCCATTCAAAGACTAGAGGTTCAAATGGGGCAACTGGCTAAGGAACTGAGTGGAAGAAAGTAAGGTGAGCTTCCAGCCCAACCAATACCTAATCCAAGAGGACATCAGCAACTGAATGCTATGACAACTCTAAGAAATGGTAAGATCATAGGAGCTGATAAGTTTACAAAAGCATCTCCAGATAAAGCATCCATACCCAAGGTAAGTACAATGGAGAAGTGGAATGCACCACCTTTCCCTCAAAGGTTAGTAAAGCCAAAACAAGAAAATAAATTGCTTGATATTTTTGAAACTTTGAGAAAGGTAGAGATTAATATTCCTTTTATAGATGCCATTAAACAAATTCCTGCATATGCTAAATTTCTGAAAGATTGTTGCACTAACAAAAGAAAGTTCCAGGAACATGAGACCATGGCTTTGGCAGAAGAGGTAAGTGCGGTGCTATTAAGAAAACTACCACCAAAACTAACATATCCGGGTAGTTTTACCATTCTCTGTAGGATAGGTGACCAGTTATTTGAGCATGCATTATTGGATCTAGGGGCGAGTGTCAATCTGATGTCTTACACTGTACTCGAGGCACTAGGTTTGGGGGAGCTTCAACCAACCTCCATCACCTTGCAACTGGCTGACAGAAGCATCAAAAGACCAATAGGTATTCTTGAGGACGTCTTGGTAAGGGTTGATAAATTTATTTTACCTACTGATGTTATTATATTGGATATGGAAAAATGTCCTTTGCCATTACCTCTGCTTGTAATTTTAGAAAGACTCTTTATGATAATTGCTGATACAAATATTTGTGTAAAAAATGGTATTGTTACTATGAAGGTAAATGGTGAGGAGACAGCATTTAAAATATTTAATACATTAAATTCACCCAAAGATGATATGGACTGTTCTAATGTGTGCTTGATGCAAGGTGTTTCTAAGCAAGTTTTTCAAGTCCAGCATATTAATCCATTGGAGACTACCATAACCCAGCCTTTCAAAAGATCATATATTGAGCCTGCATCAGAAACCGCTCCTGATGACATCTTTGAAGCTGTGCACCTCCTTGAAGTCTATCTTATGCATCCAAGACCGAGTGATACGAAGAAGTTGCAGGTCCATGAGCTAATCAAATTGAGGCATGATAATTATGCAGCAGCACCAAGAGTACTTAAGCCATATGAGTGGGCTTTAAGTACTCCCTTCCAAAAGACTAAATGTTGAAGCTGCTATAGAGAGTGCTTGAGCAATTCATATTCTATTACCTATACAGCTCAAGCACCTCTATTGAGGTTAGTGGTACTGAGGCCACTAATGCACGGTAAGGTTGTATTGTTCTTGCTTTATCATTCAGCCATGGTAAGTTTTTTATTTTGTCCATACATACTGCTTTGTGATCGAGCACACCATTCAGTGTGTTCGAGGGCACAAATGTGATCGAGCGCACTTAGGTAGACAGTCACGTGATGGTTTTAAAACCACACTTCCCTCACTCACCCTGTCTCCTTCACCATATGCTCCAACCCACTCACTCTCTTTCCCTTACTCACTCGCACTTTCACTCACCTACCAATCTCAAACTCTCAACACCAGCACTCCACCATGCTAGCCACTATCACCACCATCACCACTCTACTGTCACCACCACATCCCCTTCCCATCGCACATTCATTCCATTTCTACATCCCTAAGGTAACCCATTTTGTTCTAACACACGGTTCTTGATCTTTAATTTACATTTTCATATATGTGTTCTCTTGTGTGTGATTGGTTCTTATTTTGTTTACAGGAGGTTAGGAACACAACTCAAAACCACAACACCATAGCTTGGTTTTCTGTCGCATACCAGCTACTCAACAAAAAGCTTGACTGTGTGTGCTCGAGTGCAGAGTCCTATGATCGAGCGCAAGTTCCCCAGTGCGATTGAGCGCACATATTTGCAATCAAGCGCAATTTTGACAAACACTAGAATCAACATGTCCAAATAATCCGCTTCCACCTCTCGTGCTTCGAGTAGTCGTGCCCACTCATCCCGGCTAAGCTTCGAGAAAATAGAGCTATTGTTTGAGATCACTTTCAACATCGATGAGATCTTCAAGTACATAGACGTCACTCAATGGGCGGTCCAAGCATTTAGACATCGGGAGTTAAAGAGGCTTTTTAAGCCAGTTTGCTCGACCGCTTATACCCAGCTTGTAGTCTAGTTCTAAGAGAGCCTATCTTTTTTACTGTAGCAGACTAGGAGTATTGACTTCTTCAGTCTAGGGCACATCCATCGAGGTGACTAGTGCCGACATAGCCACTGTTCTTCACTGCTGTGATGAGTCCCTTCTGGAGAACACCGATATCGAGGAGTAGCTAGAGTCTTTTGACCTGACCACGATTATCGAGGACATGTGCACTGACCAATATGCTGATAGGCACAAAAATGTGGTAAGCTGGTCAAAGTTACCTCTACGGCTCTGGCTCGTGGATACCATCCTCCAGCAAAATGTGTGCCCATTGGGGCACAAGACACAGAGGAGAGACCAGTTTCTACAGACATTGTATGTCTTCCACAGAGTCCACTGATACTCTATCCCAGCTGTTATTTGGAGCCAGCTACATAAATTTTGGGATCATGTCCATAGCTGTTAGACTACCAAGGCCAATGCATGGGGGCTCCCATTCCCGTTCCTACTATCATACGTCCTCAAGAAAAAAGGGATTAAGGCGACCACCAACGACGAACCAGTACTAGAGCATCCCTTCTTTGGGAAAGCTCAGTGGACATAGAGCTTGTCGCGCATGCCTCGGGGACTCTCAGCACCTGCACCTGCACCTATGAGGGTTGAGAAGGATCATATGGAGACAGAAACCCCTGCAGTTAGCCCATTGCGAGAGGAGGACCATCCGAACATGGGACCCACTGAGTCCCAGCACTTTCTTGCTAAGCTGTCCTCTTTCCGATGCGAGGTCTCTGCAGCTACATTACTAGTGCACCAGCGCATAGATGGTTTGGAGGCACGGTTTGGACGACAGGAGGTGATGCTACAGGCCATCCTCGATCGACTACCTCCTGCACCTAGTACCTCTTCGACTGCACCACCTGATAACCAGCAGTGAGAGGATACCCCATCTGGCTGAAGACGTTAAACTTAGCGCTCATGGGAGGCACCCCAAAGCATATCCTTTTTAGTATTTCCTTTTATTGTTAGTCTTTACTTTTATATATCTGTTTATTATCACTTGTTTTCCAGTTTATGTTTGTTTTTCTTTTTCCAGGACATAGTCAGTGCATCTAGTTCAAGTTTGGGGGTGCGCTACGAGCCATGCCAGCCATTGAGTTCTACACCTCACAGGTCAGATCATTGAATATATGGGCCAATAATTAAGTTTTGAACCTAGATCACTTACTTTTAGGCATTTAAGGATTCACAAGTTTGAGTTAAACTAACACGAGCACCTTAGCACATAATTGTGTGGGGTATGACATGCAATTTTATGTTTTTTTGGCTTGACTGTGAACCGGATGACCTATTAGAATAACACTTTAGCATAGTAAAATAGAAAAAAAATTGTTATTGCTCAAAAGGAAAAGTGTTCCTAATGCTCATTGAATAAACTTTCCACTGAGTAACTGGCCCTCTTGACTCAGTAAGCAGTGAGTGTCACGTCAAAAAGTGAGAATTTTTGCCCACAATGATCATTAAAAGGAAATTTTCACCGAGTAACTGGCCCTCTTGCCTTAGTAAACAGTGAGTGTCACGTCAAAAGGTGAAAATTTTGAATGGTAGCATTAAGACTAATTAGTTTCATAGCCTTTTTTACTCGAGTTAGTAAGTCCTTAGGGGTGTCTTTACACCTGATGCCCTAAAACCATCTGGTTTGGGAGTCATTGGCTAAACACTCGCTACACGAGTCAAATAGAAAGTTTAAGGGAACTAAACTTGGGAAAAATCTCACAAATAAAATAAAAGAAGAAAAACTATGCCATCTTTGTTGGTTCTAATAGGAAATTTGGTGAATCTTAAGACATCAAAACACTACACATTAGAATTATTTGGAAACCTAATCTTTTATGGGCTAGTTCACCACACACTAAAGTCAAACTTGTGATGTCTTAACCTGCCTCATGAAAGTGATATGCGTTCAAAACTTTTTTTCATTGCAAAGATGTGTTTATATTTGTTAAGCTTGCCCATGAATGCGCATCATAGTTTTTTGTGAGACCTAAACTTTTGTGGACACCATGAATATTAGATTTATCTGTGTGTCGTTATTTTTCATTTTAGTTTTTAGTTTTGTATTGCTAAGGGACTAGCAATATGTAAGTTTGGGGGTGTGATAGGTGCTTAAATATTTATATTTAAGCCCCCTAATTTATAATTGCTAAGTCCTAGTTTATGTTAATTTAGTCCATTTTACTTCATTTCTGTGCTTCACATGCTTTTGTAGGGTCTTAAAGGAAAAAGAAGCATTTTTGGCACTTAAAGGAAGAAATTTCGAAATCCTGGAGCAGTTGCTGGCTAAAATGCGATCGAGTGCACCAGCGCTCGTGCGCACACAAAGAAGGATCGAGCGCAGCCTTGTGATCGAGCGCACAGCGAATGCGATTAAGCACACATGTACGGGCATGAACAGTAAAACGGCAGAACCGGTTTTGGAAATAGAGGAAGTTTTGCGTTTTAGGAAGTTTAGTGTTTGCAGAGTCTTCTAGGGTTATTCAACCCCTATAAATACACTTGTAAACACACATAAAAGGACATCGCTTCTTTTATCTTTTACTTTGACCTGAAGTTGCAAGCTTAGGAGAGGAATTGACGACTCGTCTCCCGAGTATTCTTCGGGTTTTATATTTTATGTTTAGTTTATATTACGATGCTTATCTTAGACAGAATGTGTAACTAGCTTTTAATAGGGCTCGATTGAAGCCCTAGTTATGCTTTCCCATATATACATTCATTAATTATCTTTGCAATAGCCTTGATTATGATGCTTAAATTGATTAATGCCTGTGTTTATTTAAATTCCTCATATGTATATGTCTGATCAATATGTGCATGTGGTATGGATTAGTTAGTTAGATCAATTTAGATGACTGAGTCCTGGGTCTGAAAATGGTAACAAAAGATATCCATACAGAATTCTTGGATTAATCAACATGGGAAACCGAGAGTAGATACCATGCTCTAGGTCTCATGTGGTTGTCGATTTCCATAAATCTTATGCTCTCTTAAGGAACAACTCAGTAGATACCATGCTGAATCCCTTAAGTAAGAAACAAGTTAGAGTAGATACCATGTCTAACTCGGTGCTTAGGAAAATCAATAGCTTAAGGAGTAGATACCATGCCCTTAGGTTAGCAACCATTAGGTATTCATGGTAAGGCTAGTGCATTGTCACACTACTCATTGGGAAAGTATGATTAGAGGTGGATATCAAAGCCCTATGTTCTTATTATTATTAAATCACACTCAACTGTTATTTCTATCTTTTTATATTGAGAAACTGATTCTAAAAATGAAATTCACCAATCCCTGTGGAAATGATCTCGCACTTCCACACTATGCTACCATTGACCTTGTGCACTTGCCACTAAAACTGTACGATTATTTGCTTGTTTATTTAGGTAGATAAACGCACAACATAAGGCAATGATTGAACTTACTTAGAGGTAGAACCTTGGTGCCTAAATCTGCAGGATTTTCCTCCGTGGCTACCTTGACCACATAAATGCATCTTTCTGTAACATTTTCCCGAATGAAATGATACCGAACATCCATGTGCTTTGTCCTCTCATGGAACACTGAATTCTTACACAAGGGCAACGCACTTTGTTTATTCGAATACACCACCACCTGCTCTTTCAGGACCTTCAACTCTTCCAACAACCCTTTGCACCACATAGCCTCCTTAATGGCTTTCATTGCCGCTATGTACTCAGCCTCGGTTTTAAGAGTGATACCATCAGCTGCAACTGAGCCTTCCAACTTATACAACATCCATTTAAGTTGAAGAAGTAGGAGGTAATCGATCTTTTTTTATACTGGTCTGCTCCATAGTCTGAATCTGCATAACCCTCAAGACTGATGGACTTACCCCTCTTCTTATAAATCAGCCCTACTTTTGGGCTTCTCTTCAAGTACCTCAGTAACCACTTTATCCCAAGCCAGTGCTCCTTTTCGAGCTTACTCATAAACTTACTGAGGAAACTTATTGCATGAGCAATATCAGGTCTAGTGCTTACCATGTTGAACATAACTGAACCAACCACACTAGAGTAAGGGTCCTTTTCCATTTCCTTCTTCTCCACTGATAGGTGCTTAAATATTCATATTTAAGCCCCTTTATTTACATTTATTAGGTCCTTAGTTATGTTATTTTAGTCCATTTTACTTCATTTGTGTGTTTTACATGTGTTTATAGGGTCTTGGAAGAAAAGAAGCAGTTTTGGCACTTAAAGGAAGAAACCTGGAATTCCTGGAGCAGCTTCTGGACAAAAAAAGTGTTCGATCGCACCATGCAATGCGATCGAGCGCACAGTGCGATCCTGCGCACACAAGAAGGATCAAGCGCACACTACGATCGAGCGCAAGACGCGTGCGATCGAGCGCACATGTACTGGCGTGAATAGTAAACTGTAGAACCCTATTTTGGAAATAAGAGAGTTTTGTAATTTAGGAAAGTTTAGGAACTCATGAGCTTTCTAGGACTTCTCAAGCCCTATAAATACACCTGTAAAGCACACACAATTCATCACTTCGGAGATCACAACTTATAAAACACTTCTCTTATCTTTTACTTGGATCTGTAAGCTTTGGGAGAGAATTGACGCCTCTTCTCTCGGGTTTATTCTTCTCTTTATGTTTAGGTTATATATAATGTTTATTTTAGACAACATATCTAACTAACTTTCTTATAGGGCTCGATTGAAGCCCTAGTTATGCTTTCTCATATATTTATTCATTGATAAATCTTTGCCAATAGCCTTTATTATGTTGTTTAACTTGATTAATGTCTGTGCTTATTTAAATTCCTCATATGTATGTGTATGGCCAGCGTATGCATGTGGTAGGATTAGTTAGTTAGATCAATTTGGATGACTGAGTCCTGGGTCTAATATTAGTAACAAAAGATATCCACAACGGATTCTTGGATTAATCAACATAGGAAACCGGGAGTAGATACCATGCCCTAGGTCTCATATGGTTGTCGATTTCTATAGTACTTATGCTTTCTTAAGGAACAACTCAAGCAAATACCATGCTGAATCCCTTAAGGAAGAAAAAAGTTAGAGTAGATACCATGCCTAACTCGTTGCTTAGGGAAATCAATAGCTTAAGGAGTAGATACCATGCCCTTAGGTTGGTAACCAGTAGGTATATATGATAAGGCTAGTGCACAGATACATTATATAATTAGAGAAGTATGACTAGTGGTGGATATCAAAGCCCTATGTCTTTATTATTATCAAATCGCATATAACAGTTATTTATTTCTTTTTACTCTAAAGAAACTAATTCTAAAACCGAACTTTACCAATCCCTGTGGAGATAATCTTGCTTTCGCACACTATACTACACTGTTGACCTTGTGTGCTTGCAAGTAAAACTAGTTCGATTATCTGCTTATTTATTTAGGCATATTTTCATCCAACAAGTTTTTGGCGCAGTTGTCGGGGATTGCGCTAAATTTCATTTAATGATTACTTTTGTTTAGTTTAAATCATCATTATTATTTTATTTTCTGTTTACCATCTTTGTTTTTCATCAAAAACCCTAATCAATTTCTTTTCTTGTTTCAGGAACATAAAACCCTAAACACAGCTTCTGTGTGATCGATCGCAAATAAGACAGAGAGCTACCCAAGTAGTAGAGTTTAACTGCTACACTGAAACTGGTTTGCTTGATTTATGCACGGACTTCGATCCCGACATCCAACAGTCTTTCCCTTCGATCCCAAACTTGAGCGGACCATTCGACAAAGGCTTCAGGACAACTTCGAGGAGAACAAAGAAGGATTCTAGAACGAAACATCAATGGCGGAATAGCTCGAAAACCAGTAACCACCTGCACAAGTACCGATGAAGCACTCCTTCATTCCACGGAACATTGATCAACCATCATGCATTGCATATCAACCTGAAGCGGCAGGAAACTATTACATATCTCTGCAAATCTTGAATGCTTTGACTCACTTTAGGGGTACTCTTAATGAAGATCCACACTTGCACCTCCAAGAATTTTTCGATCTTTGCAAGTTTCAGTATATACAAGGCCTAGACCAAGAAAGAATAAGGTTAATTCTATTCCCTTTTTCTTTGAAAGATACTGCTAAACTATAGTATAATTCTTTGCCTGCAGTTTCCATCCACACTTGGGAGGAGTTGGCAAGCAAGTTCCTGGGGAAGTTTTTCCCAGCCCAAAAGACGAGGCAAATGAGGAAGGAGATTCAGTCCTTCCAACAAAAAGATGGAGACCTCTTCTTCGAAGCATGGGGATACTTCAACGAATTGCTACTCAATGCCCACACCATAACCTGCCTCAAGATGAACTGGTACAAGCCTTTTTATGAAGGTTTGAACGACACTAATAAAAGTATTGTTGATTCAAGTTGTGGAGGAGTGTTGATGGAGAAAAGCAGTGAAGAAGCGATGGAGCTCTTTGAAACCCTCAGTGAACACACTCAGCAGTTCTCCTCTCGAGGTAGACATGTGACCAAGGGTAAAGGTATATATGAGGTAAATGTAAATGGAGGATCTTCCCCTCAAATGGCAACGATAGAAAGAAAACTAGACTTATTGATAAAAGCCATGGCTACTCAAAATGCCTCATCCAGCCTACCATCTACCCCACTCCAGGTATGTGCAATATGTTCCCAATACGATCATAATACTGACACTTGTCCGTTGTACTCATCTGCAGATCCAGAACAAGTTAATTACGTGGGGCCTAACAACTGTCCACCGAAGAACAACCCATATGCCAACTCTTACAACCCTGGATGGTGAAACCACCCAAATTTCTAGTGGAGCAACAATCAGAACAGTCAAGGCCAGCACAGAAACTTCCAACTAGCAGCCCAAACTATTTCCGAACCAAAGAAGAATGACCTCGAAAGTCTTGTGAGACAACTGGCCACTCAGCAGCAGCAATTGATGACGTCACAAGAACAGTTCATGACTCAGCAAAGACAAACATGAGTAAACAATTCAAAGACTAGAGGTACAAATGGGACAACTAGCTAAAGAGCTCAGTGGCAGAAAGCAAGGGGCTCAAACACTACCCAACCCTGGGGGGCATTAACAACTAAATGATGTGACAACCTTGAGAAATGGCAAGGTAGTAGGATCCGACGAACCTAACAAAGCATCCACCTCTAAGGTAAGTGAGATGGAAAAGGTAAATATACCCTCACCATTTCCTCAAAGGTTGGTGAAACCTAAGAAAGAGACCAAATTAATTGACATTTTTGAAACCTTGAAAAAGGTAGAGATTAATATTCCTTTGTTAGATGCCATTAAACAAATTCCTACATATGCTAAATTTCTGAAAGATTATTATACTAACAAAAAGAGGTTTCAGGAACATGAGACAGTTGCCTTAACTGAAGAGGTAAGTGCTGTGCTTTTAAGAAAACTACCACCTAAACTAAAAGATCCGGGTAGTTTTACTATTCTTTGCAGACTAGGTGACCAGCTATTCGAGCATGCACTTGGATCTAGGAGCGAGCGTCAACCTGCTGCCATACAGTGTATACGAGACACTAGGTTTAGGGGAGCTTCAACCAACCTCCGTCACTTTGCAAATTGCTGACAGAAGCATCAAACGACCGAGAGGTATCCTTGAGGATGTATTGGTAAGAGTAGGAAAATTCATTATACCTACTGATTTTATAGTATTAGATATGGAAGAATGTACTTTGCCATTGCCTCTCCCCATCATCTTAGGACGCCCCTTTATGATAACTGCTGACACTAATATTAGTGTAAAAATGGGCATTATCACAATGATGGTAAATGATGAGGAGATAGAATTTCAAATATTTAATACATTAAAATCAACCAATAATGATAATGAATATTCTAATGTGAGCTTCATGCAAAGTATTGTTGAGAAAGCTTCTCAGGTCCATCACACCACTACATTGGAGACTATCCCCAACCATGAGGACACAAGAGTGGATATTAGGCCTGAGGAGGACAATGTGATTAAAGACGTCAAAACAGCTGCACATCTCTTCAAGAACACACCACAGCTGTCAAGTAAGTATGTTCTTCAAATTGACCCTCCTGAAATTACTAATATTACTTTTCCATACTTTATTGATCAGGCACCAAGACTTAAGATGCAACAGTTGACAATGGCACTTGAACCACCTGATGTGGGCTCTAAGTGTCCCCTTCCAACCAACTAGCACTGAAGCTCGGGAGTGCTTGAGCAAGTACATTTTGATTACTCATACAGCTCAAGCATCTCCACGGAGGTTAGTGGTACTGAGGCCACTAACACATGGTAAGGTTGTACAGTTCCAAATTTGTCATTTTTTAGCTGAGATAAGTTTTCATTTTTGTCCATGCACACTACTTGCGATCGATCGCACCATTTCATGCGATCGAGCGCAAGAATGCGATCGAGGGCGCTAGTCAATGTGCTCAAGTGCACAAGTACGATCGAGCGCACCCCGTGTGCGATCGAGTGCACTCATGGCAGAAGGTTTAGATATAAATCTGCAAATTTTCACTCACACGCACTCACACTCTCTCATTGTTCATTCGCACCCTTACACTCTCTCTCACTTGCACTTTCCCGTCTACCAGCATCTCTCACACTCACACTCTGCGACCATCATTCACCATCACTTCCATTATTCACCATCACCACTACCATCCATCATCACCACCGCACTCCACCATCACCTCCATATACCCCCTCCCCCTTACACATTCTGTCCATTACACAAGGTACACATTTCCATTCACACACACGAATTTTTACATGTTATTTAGATACATTTATGTTGTTTTATGAGTGATTGGGAATTTCTTATTGTTTGCAGGAGGATAGGAACAATTTCAAATCTTCACGACTGTAGCTTGGTTTTTGGTGCACACGAACTGTTCGAGGAAAAGCCTGACCGTGTGCGATCGAGTGTATGGTACTTGCGATTGAGCACTTAGCCAGTGTGCGATCGAGCTCACGTATTTAAGATCGATCGCAAATTAGGTAGAAGCAAACAAAAACATGACCAAACCATCCGCTTCCACCTCCGGTGCATCCAGCAGTCATACCTCGTCATCCCGGCCCAGCATCAAGCAGCAGGAGCTATTGTTCGAGACTGCCTTCGCCATTGATGAAGTATTCAAGAACATAGACTCTACTCAATGGGTTGTCCAAGCATTTAGATACTGAGGGTTGAAGAGGTTGTTTAAGCCGGTTTTCTCCACTGCTTACTCACAGCTCGTAGTCCAGTTTTATGCAAGCCTATCATTTGACTGCAGCAGACCGGGAGTACTCACTTCTTCAGTTCGGGGCACACCCATCGAGATAACTAGTGCTGATATAGTCGCTGCCCTTCATTGCACTGACGAGTTTTCTCCCGAGGACATCAATATCGAGGAGCAGCCGGAGTTCTTTGCCCTGACTGAGATTATTACGGATATGTGAGCTGGACAGTACGCTGACAGACCAAACAATGCAGCCAGCCGATCAAAGTTACCTCCATGACTTTGGCTTGTCGAGACAATCCTTCAGCGTAATGTGTGTCCATTGGGGCACAAGACACAGAGGCGAGACCAGTTTTTTTAGTCCTTATATGCTTTCCATAGAGGCCACTGGTACTCTATCTTGGTTGTCATTTGGAGCCAGCTGTACAAGTTTTGGGATCATGTTCATGGCCGTCAGACCACCACGGCCAATGCTTGGGGCCTCCCTTTCCCGTTCCTACTTTCCTACATCCTCAAGAAGAAGGGGATCAAGGGGACCACTAGCGACGGACCAGTGCGAGAGCATCCCTTCTTCGGGAAGGCTCAGTGGACACATAGCCTCTCGCACATGCCTCGAGGACTTCCGGCACCCACTCCAGCAGCTGAGAGAGTTGAGGAGGATCGCATGGAGACCGAGACCCCGATCATTAGCCCAGTACGTGAGGAGGACCATTCAGACATAGGACCCATCGAGTCCCAACACTTTCTAGCCGAGTTGTCATCCTTCCGAGGTGAGGTCTCTGTCGCTACCATACTCGTGCATCAGCGCATAGGTAGTCTGGAGGCACGGTTTGCACGACAGGAGGCTATGCTGCAGGCCATTCTTGATCGCTTACCTCCGGCACCCGGTACCTCTTCGACTGCACCACCTGATGATCAGTAGTGAGAGGATACCATGTCTGGTTGAAGACGTTAAACTTAGTGCTCATGGGAGGCACCCCAAAGTATATCATTTTTCATATTTTTTTTCCTTATTTTTAATGTTTACTTTTTCATTTCTGTTTATTATTACTTGTTTTCCCTTTTATGTTTGTTTTTCTTTCTTTTTCAAGGACAGCATGAGTGCATCCAGTTTAAGTTTGGGGGCGTGCTACAAGCCATGCCAGCCATCAGTTCTCCATCTCCCAGGTCAGCTCCTTCCATGCTATTCACACATTGGGGACAATGTACAATTTAAGTTTGGGAGTATGGGGACACATTCACACACTCACTATGTCCCATTTTTTTGTGTTGTGTTGTTATTCTCATAGATAAATGCATGTTCATTCTGTTCTAAAATTTTTTTGGGTGATCTAAACAAATAATATGATTTGACTTCATAAGTGAGCTTAGCACCTTAAACATATAGGTTAATAATTAAGTTTTGAACATAGATCACCTCCTTTTAGGCATTTAAGGATTCATAAGTTTGACTTAAATGATCACAAGCACGTTAGCACATAATTGTGTGAGGTATGACATGTAATTTTGATTTGTATGTTTTTTTGCTCGACTGTGAACCAAATGGCCTATTAGACTAACATCTTGGCATAAGAAAATAGAAACAAATTGTTAGTACTCAAAAAGAAAGAAATACTTCTAATGATCAATAAAACAAACATTCCACTGAGTAACTAGCCTTTTTGCCTCAGTAAGCAGTGAGTGTCACGTCAAAAGGTGAAAAATTTGTTAACTCAAAAGATCGTTAAAAAGAATTTTCCACTGAGTAACTGGCCCTCTTGCCTCAGTAAGCAGTGAGTGTCACATCAAAAGGTGAAAATTCTGATAAGAGCATTGAGACTAGTTAGTTTCGTAGCTTTTTTTACTCGAGTTAGTAAGTCCTTAGGGGTGTCTTTACACCTAATGCCCTAAAACCATCTGGTTTGGGAGTCATTGGCTAAGCTCTCGTTACATGAGTCAAATAGAAAGCTTAAGGGAACTAACTTGGCAAAAATCTCATAAACAAAAGAAAAGAAGACTTATGCCATCTTTTTTTATTCTAATAGGAAATTTGATGAATTTTGAGTCATCGAAACATACACATTAGAATTATTTGGAAACCTAATCTTTTATGTGCTAGTTCACCACACACCAATATTAAATTGCCTCATAAAAGTGATTTGCGTTCAAAACTCTTATTCATTGCAAAAATATGTTTGTATCTGTTAAGCTTGCTCATGAATGCACATCATAGTTTTGTGTTAAGACTTAAACTTTTTTGGACACTATGAACATTAGATCTATCTGTGTGTTGTTATTTTTCATTTTAGTTTTGTTTAGTATTGCTAAGGGACTAGCAATATGTAAGTTTGGGGGTGCGATAGGTGCTTAAATATTCATATTTAAGCCCTCTTATTTACATTTATTAGGTCCTTAGTTATGTTATTTTAGTCCATTTTACTTCATTTGTGTGTTTTACATGTGTTTATAGGGTCTTGGAAGAAAAGAAGCAGTTTTGGCACTTAAAGGAAGAAACCTGGAATTCCTAGAGCAGCCTCTGGACAAAAAAGTGATCGATCGCACCATGCAATGCGATCGAGCGCACAGTGTGATCATGCGCACACAAGAAAGATCGAGCGCAAGACGCGTGCGATCGAGCGCAAGACGCGTGCGATCGAGCGCACATGTACGGGCGTGAATAGTAAACTTCATAACCCTATTTTGGAAATAAGAGAGTTTTGTAATTTAGGAAATTTAGGAACTCATGAGCTTTCTAGGACTTCTCAAGCCCTATAAATACACCTGTAAAGCACACAAAATTCATCATTTCGGAGATCACAACTTTGAGAACACTTCTCTTATCTTTTACTTGGAGTTGTAAGCTTTGGGAGAGAATTGACACCTCTTCTCTCGGGTTTATTCTTCTCTTTATGTTTAGTTTATATATGATGTTTATTTTAGACAGCATGTGTAACTAACTTTCTTATAGGGCTCGATTGAAGCCCTAGTTATGCTTTCTCATATATTTATTCATTGATAAATCTTTGCCAATAGCCTTTATTATGTTGCTTAACTTGATTAATGCCTGTGCTTATTTAAATTCCTCATATGTATGTGTATGGTCAGCGTATGCATGTGGTATGGATTGGTTAGTTAGATCAATTTGGATGACCGAGTCCTGGGTCTAATATTAGTAACAAAAGATATCCACACCGGATTTGATAACTCTGAATAAATCATGTTATTATACTACTTTTAGGCACGTTTTTGGTGTTAATCTTAAGCATTAGAATTATGTTGCATGTGTTTTTAGCAATTTGAGTTTAGTCTATCTTATTCTACTAATAAGTTGTTTTAGTTGAATGATCAATGCTAAGTCATGGAAATATGTTGTGCAGACACTTGCTGGAGCACTGGAGAGCACTGAAAGGCCAAAATGCACAAAGGAGACAGAAACTCAAGGCTACAGCGCTGGTAGCTGACAAAAAGAGAGGATTTAGGCAGAAAGTTGGCGCTGCAGCGCTGGAAAGTGGAAGCTGCAGTGCCAGACAAAGGTTAGAAATACGTCTTGAAGCTGCAGCGCTGGGATGTTGGCGCTGCAGCGCCAGCCTGCGGATTCTGAAAGTTATAAATAGAAACTCTAACTGAACAAGAGGGGATGGCTGCCGTAGAAGAAGAAAACAGAATTTGGAGGATAAGAGACACAAAATGAGAGTTGGAGACACTCCGGGAGGCTACGCATCAAGCTTTTAAATCATTCTTCTCCGGTTTTGTATTATTCTTATCTATCTATGTTGATGTTTTATAATATGAACATGGGTTGTTTGAATATTATTATGGAGTAGATATTTTTGTGTTAAGGATAGATGGATCCTAAACCTATGTCATGAGTGCTATTTGGATAAGTTGGAATTTACTTTGTTTTTCAAAGAGTGTGTTTTATTGTTCTTAATGCTGTTTATTATTTTGATTCCTTCTTGAGACATGGTGATGTGTCGAATACAGAAGCTGTGCTTTTATGAATGGTTGAATTAATAAATATGATGTTGGATTGTTATCTATGCAAGGCCAGGGTAAAACATGCCATGAATGAAATAGGAGTAACCGAATAGGGATTCTAGGAAATTCATGTGGTCCGTTTAAATCGTAACCGAATAGGGAGATTTAACTGAAAGGAATTCCATTGAACTTAATGCTTCTTAAGTTGAATTAATCTAGAATAGACCTGGAATATGGATATTTGAAGTTAATGATTCTTGAGATTGTGGTTAGACCTGGAATATGGATAACCAATTTATTGGGGATTCTACCATCTTGAAAAACATAGTAAGTGAAACTTGTCCATTCAAAACTCTTGTTAATTATGGTTTAGGTGAAGTCAAGTCTTTAGCACGTTAGTTCATAAGAGTCTTCATTCCAAAGTTTGCAAATCTTCCGTTAATTATTATTGCTTCTGTTTTTCTCTTTAGTTAATTGCTAGTAAACTTTTCTCCTACAATTATTCGTTTTCTCAAATAATAGCAAGAGTTGAGTCATAATTTCTGTAGTATTTGCTCAGTCCTCGTTGGGAACGATATTTACTCATCATTTTATTACTTGAACGATTAGTGCACTTACTAGTGTCAATTTCATCGCATCAAGTTTTTGGCACCGTTGTCGGGGACTGAAATAAAATACTACATTTATTATGATTCTACTAGTTAATTTGAGAGTTTGTTAATTTGGTTTTTAAGCCTATTTTGTAGGGTTTTCGTTTCTAGTGCATGACACATACTAGTGGGAGAATACTTGCCAAACTTAATCCAGAAATTGAGCGCACTTTTCACACTTTGAGAAGAGCAGTACCAGTAACAGTTAATACAATGGCATAAGGAAACAATGCAGAGGTGCAACGTGCACTGTGGGATTATGCTATGCGAAAAAAGGATAGTGATGAATCTAGCATTCGACGACTGCCTATACAAGTGAAAAATTTTGAAATCAAGCCCGCCATCATTCAAATGATTCAACATTCAGTACAATTTGAGGGCCTATTGTAAGAAGATCCGAATGTTCACTTGACGAATTTTCTTGAAATTTGTGACACATTCAAGCACAACGGAGTATCGGAGGATGCTATTCGCTTAAGACTTTTTCCATTTTCATTGAAGGATAAAGCAAAAAGTTGGTTGATTTCTTTGCCAGCAGGATCCATAACGACATGGGCAGAATTGGCACACATTTTTTTAGGGAAATACTTTCCTCCTGCAAAAACTGCAAAGTTACGTAATGAAATTACTATGTTTTTGCAGGTCGATAGGGAGTCACTCTATGATGCATGGGAACGTTTTAAAGACCTTTTGAGAAAATGTTCTCATCATGAGTTACCCACTTGGATGCAGGAATAAAATTTTTATAATGATTTAACCAGTACAACCCGAAACATGATTGATGCAGCTGCAGGTGGCACTATCATGAGAAAAACTATAGAAGAAGCTATTGAATTGCTAGAAGAGATGGCCACAAAATCTTATCAATGGCAAGTTGAAAGGTTACCTATTAATAGAGCCTCAAGATTGCACAATATAGATGCTGTTATAGCTTTAACAGCACAAATGGAGGTTCTCACCAAGAAGATAGATGGACTTTATCCTACTACATATGTTATATGTGAATTGTGTGGTGGTATTAGCCACCATAGCAGTAACTATCAGGCAGGTAATCAATTTGCATTTAATTCATCTGCTGAACAAGCTAACTTTGTTTCAAATTTTCACAGGCAAAACAATCCATATAGCAATACATATAATCCGGGGTGGAGGAATCACCCGAACTTGTCTTGGAATCAAAGCAATGCAAAGCAGCCTCCTCCTGAATACCCACCTCAAGAAAAAAGTCCAACTTGGAGGACATGATGGCCAAATTCTTAAATGCATCTAAAACTAGGTTCCAAAATCAAGAAGTATCCATCAAAAATCTGGAAGTTCATGTGGGCCAGCTAGCAACCATAATTTCTGGACGTGCACAAGGCTCTCTCCCGAGCAACACAGAAAAGAATCCTAAGGAGGATGTCAAGGCAATAACACTAAGGAGTGGTACATAATTGGAAGAGCCATAACCTAAAGAAATCACTAATCAAGAAGGCGAGAAAGAAGAGACCAAGCAAGAGGAGAAACATATTTCAGCGAATAAGTCTACTGGTAAAGGTTTGGTTGATTCCAACTCTGAAACTAAATATATGCCACCTCTTTCTTATCCTCAGAAATTTCAAAAAGAAAAATTAGATAAAGAATTCTCCAAATTTTTAGAGATTTTCAAGAAATTGCACATTAACATACCATTTCCAGAGGCATTAGCACAGATGCCTAGTTATACTAAATTTTTGAAGGAAATTTTGTCTAATAAACGGAAGCTCGAGGAACACGGAATGGTAATGTTAACTGAAGAGTGCAGCACTATACTGCAAAACAAGCTACCTCCAAAATTAAAAGATCCAGCGAGTTTTACTTTACCTTGCACTTTAGGAAATTCATTTTTTGATAAAGCTTTATGTGACCTTGGTGCCAGTATTAATCTTATGCCTATTTCAATTTTCAGGAAACTTGGATTAGGAGAAATCAAAACAACGATAGTGTCATTGCAATTAGCTGATCGATCAATTAAGAGACCACGGGGAATTATAGAAGATGTACTGGTAAAAGTTGATAAATTTATATTCCTTATATACTTCATTGTTCTCGACATGGAAGAGGATCGTGAGATACCTCTTATACTTGGACGTCCATTCCTTGCTACAAGGAGAGCCCTAATTGATGTACAACAAGGGAAATTGAATTTAAGAGTCAATGATGAGCAAGTAGTTTTTGATATGTATAAAATTATGAAATACCTTTCTGGCTTATCTACTTCTTTTTGTTTTCAAGTGGATACTATCGATAACCTCATTGAGGAGTTTCAGGAGAAAACATTAAATGAAGATACTTCGAAGAGATGCATTATGGAATCAGGAACTACTACCACTGAAAAACTTATCATCCAAGAAGAAGCAAGGAACTTGGAGTCTAAAATAGGAAAAGAAGTGCCAGAAGAACAAATAATAATAACTGAATTGAAAACTTTACTTGCTCATTTGAAATATGCTTATTTAGAGAAAAATATTTTCCCTGTTATAATATCTTCTTCGTTGACAGGTAAAATGGAAGAACAGTTACTGGAAATCCTAAGAAGGCACATATTTTCGGGAAAGCTAAAATCTCGGTGGATTGGACCATACACCGTGATAAGTGTATCACTTTTTGGTGCCGTTGAATTACGACACGAGAAAAACAAGGAAACATTCGAGGTCAATGGGCACAGATTGAAGCACTACATCATGGGGACGTTTGACCCTCAATCGTCCATAACCATTCTCCAAGAGCCATAAATCAGAAAGTCAAGCTAAAGACTATAAATTAGATCTAATATTTTGTTTTTTTTTTAATTTTTCTTTCTTTTTGAATTTGATTTGTGTGTTTAAATTTTTTTTGTTTTGTTTAATGTCTCTGTCACATCAATTTTTATGGCTTTATAGTGTGTTTTCTTGGTTTATTTTCAGGATTACCTTGAGTCAGGACAGAGCCTCAGCGCTGTAGCCTCACACTTTGGGCGCTGTAGAGCTGATCCTGCCCCTATACACTAATCAGGACAGAGATTCAGCGCTGCAGCCTCACACTTTGGGTGCTGCAGCGCTAGGTCGCACACCAGTGTTTAAATAAACACTACTTCCACTGTTAGGGCATTCCAAAATTAGATTTCCAGCTGCTATCTCTCTCCAAAACACCAAAATTACACTTTCCTTCCCCATCACACTACAGAATCAAGGTCCTTTTGCATCTCCCACCATGGATTGCTTTAGTTCTTCACGGGAATCACTCCTCTTAAGTGCTTTTGGGTGCTGTTGATGTCTTCTAATCAACAATGATCCAGAGGATGAGGACGACGAAGATGATTGATTCGGCCTCTGACTAATCAGGGGAGTTCCATTCTCTTACTTTATAATTCAAATTTTATGCATTGCGGACAATGTATCATTTAAGTTTGGGGGTGGGAACTTTATCTGAGTGTTGTGCACTGCTTATGTTTCTAGTTATTTTTCTGTTTGTTATATCTGAGTGCTTTCTGTTGTTTGATTTTGATTTTGCCAATGATGAGAAATAGATTGACTTGATTATAGCCATTGACAATTTGAAAAATGTTGTGTTTGTTTGTGTGCTTGAATTTGTTGTTGGATTTATTTTAAATCGAACTCTTTGAACACAATGAGCACTTACACCTAAGCACTTTGTTGTCTTGCTGTTTCAGAGAACGTTTATGTGAGCAGTGTAGTTCTCGTGATCTCTTAAACTCTAGAACTTGCTTGAAGACCACTCAAGGCGAAATCCTAGGTAGTACAGTACCAAAGAAAGGATCCAGGCCATGTTTGGAAAGTTTGAGCCTGTCTAGCCAACCCTTGATATGTGATTATCATTAGTTTTCCCCTTTTGAGCTTGAATATCTATTGTTTTGTCACCCGATCGTCTAACTTATTTTGTTTTTAAAAAAAAATAAGGGAAACATGAAAAGATCAAAATGCTACAACTCTACCTTTCACCTGTGAGCACATCAATTAATGAATGGACTATTCTCTTAAGTGGTGGTAGAGGATTGAGCAAGAGACATATTTCCCATCGAGAGTGACCAAGGGAAAGATCGAAATTAAAAAGGTTTACCACACAAACTATTTGATCAATTTGTATTCTGCCTATCACAGGCAGCTGGCAAAGTCGTGTTTGATCATCGTGTACATGCTATGTTGTAGTTTCATTAATGCACACGGAAATAAAGACTGGTGCTACTATAGTACAAGCATACAAAAAAAAGGAAAAAGAAAAAGAAAAGAAGACGAAGATGTGACAACAACAAAAGCATTGAAAGTATTCCACGATAACTGAGGGGAAGTTTAAAATTGATATTGGTTGATATGTTTAAGGTGATGTGAGCCTCAAATAAATCTTTTACTATACCTTGATCTTAGCCAAAGTTACAAGCTAATAAAGTCCTAGTGATCTCAGGTATTGTCATGGCCTACATTAGTGGAGAGTGGTGTGAAAAGCAAGCTTGTGGACTTTGAAAGATTGGAATTATCCTACTTGCTTGCATAAACTGATCAGAGTGGTGAGACGATTAAGTTTATAAAGGTGTTACACACACACACGTTTTAAGAATTTGATGTAAGATAAAGCTGGCAATGAATTTGAAATTCTAGACATTAGCAGCATTTGGAAAGTTTTCATGCGTTATAATCTATATGCAATCTTTGAGGTATGTTATATCAAATCTAATCAAACCATCTCTCACTCTTAAGATGTGTGTGCATAGCATTTTGTTCTAGTTTGCTCGAGGATGAACAAAAATGTAAGTTTGGGGGTGTGATAACTCTGAATAAATCATGTTATTATACTACTTTTAGGCACGTTTTTGGTGTTAATCTTAAGCATTAGAATTATGTTGCATGTGTTTTTAGCAATTTGAGTTTATTTTATCTTATTCTACTAATAAGTTGATTTAGTTGAATGATCAATGCTAAGTCATGGAAATCTGTTGTGCATACACTTGCTGGAGCACTGGAGAGCACTGGAAGGCCAAAATGCACAAAGGAGACAGAAACTCAAGGCTGCAGCGCTGGGATGTTGGCATTGTAGCGCTGTTAGCTGACAAAAAGAGAGGATTTGGACAGAAATTTGGCGCTGCAGCGCCAGACTAGGTTTAGAAATACGTCTTGAAGCTGCAGCATTGGGATGTTGGCACTGCAGCGCCAGCCCGCGGATTCTGAAAGTTATAAATAGAAACCCTAGCTGAACAAGAGGGGAGGGCGGTCGTAGAAGAAGAAAACAGAATTTGGAGGAGAGGAGACGCAAAAGGAGAGTTGGAGACACTCCGGGAGGCTACGCATCAAGCTTTTAAATCATTCTTCTTCGGTTTTGTATTATTCTTATCTATCTATGTTGATGTTTTATAATATGAACATGGGTTATTCGAATATTATTATGGAGTAGATATTTTTGTGTTAAGGATAGATAGATCCTAAAACTATGTGATGAGTGCTATTTGGACAAGTTGGAATTTACTTTGTTTTTCAAAGAGTGTGTTTTATTGTTCTTAATGCTGTTTATTATTTTGGTTCCTTCTTGAGGCATGGTGATGTGTCGAATAGAGAAGTTGTGCTTTTATGAATGGTTGAATTAATAAATATGATGTTGGATTGTTATCTATGAAAGGCCAGGGTAAAACATGCCATGAATGAAATAGGAGTAACTGAATAGAGATTCTAGGAAGTTTATGTGGTCTGTTTAAATCGTAACCGAATAGGGAGATTTAACTGAAAGGAATTCCATTGAACTTAATGCTTCTTAAGTTGAATTAATCTAGAATAGACCTGGAATATGGATATTTGAAGTTAATGATTCTTGAGATTGTGGTTAGACCTGGAATATGGATAACCAATTTATTGGGGATTTTACCATCTTGAAAAACATAGTAAGTGAAACTTGTCCATTCAAAACTCTTGTCAATTATGGTTTAGGTGAAGTCGAGTCTTTAGCACGTTAGTTCATAAGAGTCTTCATTCCACAGTTTGCAAATCTTCCGTTAATTATTATTGCTTCTGTTTTTCTCTTTAGTTAATTGCTAGTAAACTTTTCTCCTACAATTATTCGTTTGCTCAAATAACAGCAAGAGTTGAGTCATAATTTCTGTAGTATTTGCTCAGTCCTCGTTGGGAACGATATTTACTCATCATTTTATTACTTGAATAATTAGTGCACTTGCTAATGTCAATTTCATCACATCAGGATTCTTGGATTAATCAACATGAGAAACCAAGAGTAGATACCATGCCCTAGGTCTCATGTGGTTGTCGATTTCCATAGTACTTATGCTTTCTTAAGGAACAACTCAAGCAGATACCATGCTGAATCCCTTAAGGAAGAAAAGAGTTAGAGTAGATACCATGCCTAACTCGTTGCTTAGGGAAATCAATAGCTTAAGGAGTAGATACCATGCCCTTAGGTTGGCAACCAGTAGGTATACATGATAAGGCTAGTGCACTGATACATTATATAATTGGGGAAGTATGACTAGTGGTGGATATCAAAGCCCTATGTCTTTATTATTATCAAATCGCATACAACAGTTATTTATTTCTTTTTACTCTAAAGAAACTAATTCTAAAACCGAACTTTACCAATCCCTGTGAAGATGATCTTGCTTTCGCACACTATACTACACTGTTGACCTTGTGCACTTGCAAGTAAAACTAGTTCGATTATCTACTTATTTATTTAGGTATATTTTTGTCTACCTCCGATCTCGGACATTGATCGCTGGAGAACTTGAAATGGCCAGCAAGGAGAACCTTCACTGGTTTGCTATTTGCCATAGAGAACTTAGATATCATCTTCTCTATGTAGGAAGTCTGAAATCTTCAATCTGTTTCTCTCCCTTTCCCGGATTATATTCATCCCAAGGATCTTCTGTGCATGGCCAAGATCCTTCATCTCAAACTCCGAACCGAGTTGAGACTTCAATTCTTCTATCCTGTCCCTATTGTTCCCAACCAGTAGCATATCATTGACATAGATGAGGATGATCACCACTTCTTCCACCTTGTGCCCTTTGTAATACAAGCATAAATCATAGTAACTCCTCATGAAACCCAGGATGGTTACAAAGGAATCGAACTTTTTATTCCATTGCCGAGGTGATTACTTCAGGCCATAGAGAGATTTCTTCAATTTGCACACCAACTCTCCCTGCCTTCCTTCCTCATAGCCTTCAGGTTGCCTCATATAGATGGTCTCATCAAGCTCTCCACGCAAGAACACTGTCTTCACATCCATTTGCTCGATCTCCCAATCAAATTGGACCACCATAACCAATATTATCCGTATCGTCTTGTATTTCACAACCGGTGAGAATATTTCGGTGAAATCTATGTCTTCTCTTTGTGTGAACCCCTTCTCCACCAGCCTAGCTTTATACCGGGCTTCATCCCCTGGAGTGTTTCCTTCTTTGATCTTGTAGATCCACCTACAATCCACAACTCTTTGTTTTTCTGGTTTAGGCACCAATTCCCAAGAGTTGTTCTTCCTCAAAGAATCCATTTCTTCCTCGATAGCTAGTTGCCACTTTAGCAACTCCCTACATTCTATGGCATCCATGTAACTTTCTGGTTTAACCTCTCCTTCTGTCCAAGGAGCTGCTACATTAGCATCCGTAAACTCATATCTCAAAGGTGGTCTGACCACCCTCATTTCCCAGTCCCTTATGAGCTGGTAGTCATTCTGACTTGCTGCATCAACCTCTTCTAGTTCAGCCTCTTCTTGAGTATCCTGAGCATGGCCTTCATTAGTGGGCTCTACCTGGTTCGAACCCTCTTGCCTTCCTTGCTCTATCTGAACTGAATTTTCCTTAATGCGATGCTCCATAAATTCCGGACTAGTTTGCTCACTAGCCCCTGCAGGGTTAGTTTTCTCCAAATAGGGAAATAACAATTCATTAAAAATAACATCCCTACTTATTATGAGTTTCATTCCTTTTGGTTATAAGGACCACAACCTATACCCCTTAACCCCATCACCATACCCTAGAAACACACATTTTCTAGACCTTGGGTTAAGTTTATCATCCTTTTGATGTGCAAATACAGCACACCCAAAAGTCCTAAGGTTGCTCAACTCAGGGGGTTTCCCACTCCACATCTCCATGGGAGTCTTGAGCTCTAAAGCTCTATAGGGTTATCTATTTACCAAGTATGCAGCAGTAGACACAACTTCCCCTCCAAAAATATTTTGGTAAACCGAACCCAATTAACCTGCACTTAACCTTTTCCATAAGGGTTCTATTCATCTTCTCAGCAACTCGATTTTGTTGAGGTGTTTTTACAACTGTTCTATGTCTTAGAATGCCATTTAACTCACATAATTTATCAAAATCCTTATTGCAAAATTCTAAGCCATTATCGGTTCGTAAAGCCTTAACTACCCTACCTGTTTGAGTCTCCACCAACTTTTTCCACACCACAAATTTATTCAAAGCATCTGATTTATTTTTAAGCAAATAAACCCAAATTTTTCTTGAATAATCATCAATTAAAGATAGAAAGTAAAAGTTACTTCTCTGTGTTGGTGTTCTTGCTGGTCCACAAAGGTCCGAATAAATGTAGTCAAGAATGCCTTTAGACTTGTGCACTCCGGTGTTGAAGCTGACCCGGTGTTGCTTCCCAAGAACGCAACACTCACAGAAATCTAATTTCTCTACTTTGTCACCACCAAGTAGACCATTCTTGCTAAGAACTTGCAGGCCCTTTTCACTTATATGTCCCAAGCGAGTGTGCCAAAGGGTTGCCTTATCCATCTCAGCCATCAAGCTTGCTGCTTGATCCTTGATTTTTGTCTCTCCTATCATCTCATAGAGTCCATCTTTTATTGCTGCTTTGATCACTATCAAAGATCCTTTAGTCACCTTGATCTTTCCTCCCTCTGATTTGTATGAATACCCCATGGAATCCAGTTTCCCCAATGAGATTGTTGTGAGTTTTAAATTACTCGCAAGCGCACAAGTCGTTTGCAGTATAGCGTTGTGCAAGTGTGAGGTCGAATCCACAGGGAACTGTGTTGTGAAAATATATTTTTAATCTAAACTAACTTTATCTTAACCTAGTTCCACATTTCAGAATGGTATTGCAAAATAAATTAAAACTAAATTAAATTGATTTAAAAAAAAACTAATAATTAAAACACTAAGGTTTCCGAATCCACCCCACCGAAGTTAAGCATACATGTTCTAAAAATATAGCCTATCAAAACATTCAATGAATCCAACTATAAGACAAAAAACAAAGAATATCCCAACTAAACCAAAAGCACCCAATGTATCCGCTCTTAACAAATCACAAAGGGAATCCAATTTAATCGAAAAGCATTCAATGTATCCATCAGATGAAACACAAAGAAAATCCAACAGACAATTTAAACTCAATCAATTATAAGATTAACTCAAATAATTGACAGAACATTTATACTAAAAATTGTCAGATTTGTACAAGCAAATCTGAACTACTACGCCAAACAACGGCGGGGCTTCATCTTCAACCTTAGCTGAAGAGTCTAGCCACTCATAACTATAAAACTATAATAAAAAATGCTAAACATTTAAACTAAAATAACTGAATATAAAGAAATAAATAAACAACTTTACATGGGAGAAATTCCACTCGCTGACGGGCGGCGCTTCCCCTCGTGGTAGCAATGCCTTCGGGATCCACCAAAATGCTGGTGGAAGTCCACCGGTAAACACCAGAGTGGCTCAGGAATTGTACACTGAATTATGAAGCCAAATGGTGTTTATATAGGGGAAGTCACGGAGCACTGCAGGTTTCAAATTCGATGTGGGATACTGGCCCGAGTGCGCTCGATCGTATGTCTCGTGCGCACTATCGCATGTGCGCTCGATCGCATGTCTGTTGTGATCGATCGCAGATGCACTGAACAACAACTATTTCGATGTGGGATGTTGACCTTACGCTCGTTCATAGGCAGGTGCGCTCGAGCGCAGGTGCGATCGATCGCATATCTCGTGCGATCGAGCGCAATGTCTCCAGAAGCTTCAAATCTCCTGAAATGCTTCATTTTCTCCACAAACCTGTAAAAATACACAAAACACAAGAAAAACGTAAAATAAAGTAAAATACTACTAACTAAGAGCATAACAAATATAAGTTAAGGATCTAAAATATGCAATATTTAAGACTCATCAGAGATCAAATTCCTCTTCAAATCCGGAAGATACCTCACATTCTGTAGTAGCCTTCTGACTCCATCAAACATCCACAACTGGATGTCTCCTATCCCCCTCACTTGGAAAGAAGTGTCATTCCCCAAGAAAACCCTTCCATCATTGATTTCCTTGAAATTCTTGAACCAATCCTTGTGAGAGCACATGTGATAAGTGCACCCGGTATCCAAGATCCATTTCTTGCTGCATTGCCTCCTGCTCACATTTGAGCACACAATAAGAACATCATTTGGTTATTCTCCCTTGGCAACCGAAGCCTCTCCATTCTTGGTATGGGTTCCTCCTCTCTCATCCCAAATTTTCTTCTTGTAATCTTTCTTGAAGTGACCCTCCTTATTGCAATAGAAGCATCACTTCCCTCCAAACTTCGATTTGGAATGCGATCTCCCATGGCTCTACCCTTTACCTCTTGATTTCTCCCTGTAGTTGCCATGAATGCTACTGCCATTCCGAGTTGTTGGCCTTCCTCTAACGAACAGCCCTTCTCCACTTGATGCTTCCCTCATCTTGGCTTTTGAAATCAGTAGCCCTTATAGCATTAATCATGATTTCATTGGTTAGTGTATATCTTCCATATTCAATTGCATTAATTAAACTTTCAAAACAATCAGGAAGAGAATTTAACAAAATAGCAGCCAATTGTTCATTTGGGAACTTTACACTACAACTAGCCAAATCTTGAACTAGTTTGTTAAATACATCAAGATTATCTTGCAACTCTTTACTAGGATCCATTTTAAAAGCAAAGAGTCTTTTGAGAAGATAAATTTTATTAGGGAGAGTTTTGGTAAGAAACAACTCATCTAGTTTCTTCCATATGACAGCAAGATCTTTCGAGTCTCCGCACTCCCTTGTGACACTATCTGACATGTGCAAGAAAATGGTGTTGTATGCCATCTTCTTTATCTTAATTCGCTGGTCCTCCGTGATACTTACTGGAAAAGCATCATTTTCTCCAATAGCCAAGTCCACCTTCTGTTGCATAAGAACAGCCTTGATCTTCCGCTTCCAAAGGGCAAAGTCTCCCTTTCCATCAAACTTCTCAACAATGAAATTTGAAACCATCTTACGGAGAAAATCTTAGATTTATGCAACACCTATAATTGCTTTCCAACTTCTTCTAAACCTCAAGAACACGTTCGAAGATTGATCTCAATACCGTTCTTGAATCACCCTCAAGAACACGATATGATCTTGATCTTTACTCTGTTCTTAAATCACCCGAGAAGTTGATCTTTGATTCTTGGAGTCTTGACTCCGTCACCTTCTGTTCTAGCTTTGATACCCACTGTTCAAAGCTCTTCCGGCTCTGATACCACTGTTCAAAGCTCTGATACCACTGTTGGAAATCACCTTGGAGATGCCCAGGTGGTGATCTTCCAAACACCCAAGTCTAGAATAACTTGTAAAGAGGAATCGAAAATAGAAATAGAAATCAAAGAAAGGAAAGGACACAGCAATTGTTATCAAGGTTCGACAATAGCCTACGTCCCTGTGAGTACTTATTTGTTAGCATTTTAGGGTTGAACGAGGTTTGAATTACACTTTTATACCTTAACAACTCTAAAGTGATATTCTTGGATCATTGACTTATTTCAGTGCATTTTCAAGTACTTTGAGTTTAAAAAAGATGGAAAAGCTATCGTTGCTTGAAGCACTAAGTGTCCATGCATATCAAGGTGAATGAGTGGTTTTGGAACTGCTCCATGTCGTAGCACAGAACGACTGAGCCACGGCCTCCAGAAATATTCAGAGGTTGCCACCATTAGTGTGCGCTGCGACCTGGACCAGGCAGGGCCGCAGCGCCCAGAGCCTCCACAAGCATCAGTACTAGGCTGAGCCATGGTCTAGACCAGGCAGGGCCGTAGCGCCCAGAAGCTTACCTAACCAAAGAGCAGACAGAGCCGCGGAGCGAGTAAGTGAGAGTCGCGGCGCGCACATGAACCCCTGTTTTCCTAATTAAGGTTTTAGTTGATTATTTAGACCCAAAACACCCTTGGACCTTTGTACTATAAATAGATCACTTAGGGTTTGATAAAAAGATCATCATTAAGGCTGGAAAACTCAAGAAGGCTACCACACTCTCCATCAAAGTGTTCAAGCATGAACCCCATGGTCAACTAATCTCCAAGCAAGGCGAATGGATGAATCCCTAGGTATAGTTGTTCTTATTTTCCATTATTGATTTAGTTGTAGTTTGGATTTATTGTCAAGAAATTGTTATGATTTACTCTTTGATTTAATTAGAAGATTTTCTCTTAATCCAGTGATTGTATCTTTCCCCTTGATATAAGTCTAGTCGTGCTCTTCTTATGTCAAGATTGTTGGATGTGATTGAGTCCGGTAGATTTATCTTTTAGGTTTATCCATTACTGCGATATTGTCATTAAGATATATTGTAGTTTCTTGATAAATCTATAGGATAGGTCATGTGTGCTTAAATCGAAAGTAAAGAGTAATTAGTATCAATTACCTTAGGGTTTACATGTGCTTGATTGAATATTTGCCGATTGCCTGTTTGGGATGTGAAACTAGCAATCGAGATAAAAACAATTGAATCAAGATTAGAATAAGGCAACAAACCTAGGGAGGATTTCTGGAACCTTATTGTTTCTCTATTATATTCTTTTATCTATTTACACAATTTTCTCATATTAATTCACTATCAAAACACAAATTTTCTTGCTTGATCTTTATCATTCGTGTTAAGGTTTACATTTCTCTTTGTAGTTCGCTTTTCCTTATGGGATCGACACCTCAACTATACACAATAACCGCGTATTAGTTTGAGCATAATCAAATTTTGGCGCCGTGGCCGGGGAAACGCGCTTACGAACAAGGAAGATTGTCAACTTTGAGAGAAGACGGTGATATTGTTATTTTCTCTAAGTTTCTGATTTTCTTTTATTATTATGTTTTATTTATTTATTTTCCCTTTAACTCATTTGGTGTATGCTTAGACCGAGAGATTCGCGAGGTAGATTCATTAGTGGACCCAAAATAGAGTTACCCTCTCCTTCCTCGTCCGTTAGTGAAACCTCGCCTAGATCAAACCATAGTGTACACCTAAACGAGAACTTAGAGGATTTTGTTAACATGGCTAATAACCCCAATGAGAATGTTGCTAGGACAGTTAAGGATTACTTGCATCCTAGCCGAACAGCCACACCATCATGCATCATGTTTCCACCCAATACTAGCCATCAAGATTTTAAAACAGGGATGATATAATTACTCCTACATTTTATAGCTTGGAAAATGAAAACCCATATGAACACATTAGGGAGTTTGAGGAAGTAGTTACGACTTTTCGTAGTCAAGATGCAACTGATGATATCGTGAGACTCAAGTTTTTTCCTTTTTCCATGAAAGATAAAGCTAAGAGTTGGCTATACTCGCTGAGGCCATGATCTATTGGGTCATGGAATGAGATGACCCAGGTCTTCTTTAATAAATACTTCCCTCAACATAAGAACAATGCCTTAAAAATACAAATCTTCACTTTTTCACAAAAGGACAATGAGACCATGTATCAGTCTTAGGAGAATTTTAAGGAGCTGTTAAGTATGTGTCCTCACCATGGGTATGAGAATTGGCGCTTAGTGAGCTATTTTTATGAAGGACTTATAGAGAGCGCCAATTTGTAGAGATGATGTGCAATGGTGAATTTTTGCAAAAAGATCCAGATGAGGCCATAGAATACCTCATTGAGCTTACTGAAAAAGCTCACACTTGGACTGGACCTAGTGCTACTGAAAGCACAAATAGGTCACGACCTATAGGAAACCTAAGTGGTGGTGGAATATACCATCTTAGGGAAGAAGACAACCTAAAAGCTAAGGTCGAGATGCTCACTAGGGAGTTAGATGCATTAAAAACTAAAGGCTCAAAGCCAACACACATGGCTAATCAAGTTAAATCTTTGGAACTATATTTTGTGTGTAGCGGGGTAGGCCATCTCGCCCAAGAATGTCCCACATTTATTGATATGAGAGGGATGTATGAGGAACAATGTAATGCCTTAGGCATGTACAAGAAGCCTCTTGCACCCTTCTCTAACACCTATAATCCGGGATGGCGCAATCACCCCAATTTCAGCTGGAAGTCTGAAAACTAGCAGCTTACACAACCCCCTAAATCATACTCTGCACCATATCATGCACCCTCATCCTCTAGGAGTTCTTTAGAAGACACCTTGTATACTTTCATTGAGGCACAGGGTAAGACAAATCAAAGGTGTGAAGCATTAATCACACAAGCTGTGGAAGAGAATAAGGAAATAAGGAGCCAAGCGTCCAAATTGATGGGCTCTTTGAGTGTCAATGAGCGAGGTAAGTTCCCTTCCCAAGCTCAGTCCACACCCCATGGTCAACACATGGCACAAGCAAATCTAAAAGATGTGAATGCCATTTTGACAGGAAGTGGTAAGTCATTACATATCCCAACAACGAACAAATCAGAGGATGTAGAAAAGGGTCAAGGTAGTAGTGATACCAAACTGCCCAAGGACCCTGAGGTTACCAAAAGCCCTGTTAAAGCACCATTCCCTCAAGTCTTAAAATCGAACAAGAAAAATCTGGACCTAAACAATGAAATCCTAGAGAATCTAAGGCAAGTAAAACTTAATCTTCCTCTTTTGCATGTGATTAAACAAGTTCCTACCTATACAAAAGTTCTCAAGGATTTGTGTACCATTAAGAGGAAGCACCATGTAAAGAAAACATGATTCCTAACTGAGCAAGTTAGTGCTTTAATTGAGCAAAGAATTCCCCCTAAATACAAGGATCCTGGCTGTCCAACCATTGCATGTAGCATTGAAAATCATTAAGTTGGACAAGCATTGCTAGATTTAGGAGCTAGTGTATATCTGCTGTCATTTTCTATTTTGGAAATCATTCAATGTTGCAAAAACAACCAGAAGATAAGGACGAGAACCATCAGTTATACATGATTAAGTCACTCATCGATAGGGGAGTTTCTATAGCTCATGATTTTGATCCTCTTGAGTATTTTCTTGTTAAGTCTGAGTTTCATTATATCAATGATAAATCTGATGTAATTGATATTTGTGTTATTTTTGATAAAACTCAGGATTATGGCATTCCAGCATGGCAACCGAAGTTTGAGGAGCTGCCTGAAAGAAATGAGAAACAAATCCCCTCAAGTGTGGAAGCACTCAAAGTTGAATTGAAGCCATTACCTAAGGGTTTGAACCATGTCTTCCTCGGTCCAAGTGATACTTTTCCTGTTATTATCTTATATGAATTGTCCGAGTCTCAAGGTGAGAAATTAATTTGGACCTTAAATAAACATGAATCAGCCTTAGGATGGAGCATGGCTGATTTAAAAGGTATTAGTCCCCTGATCTGTTCTCATAAGATAAATTTGGATGAAGGAACTAGTCCTTGTAGAGACCCTCAACATAGGCTTAACCCCACTATGAAAGAAGTAGTGAAAAATGAAGTGTTAAAATTATTAGATGCGAGAATTATATATCCCATAACTGATAGTAAATGGGTAAGTCCTACACAAGTCGTTCCTAAAAATTTCGGTGTCACTGTGGTAAAGAATGACCTAGGAGAGTTATTCCCTAAAAAACTTATGGCTGGGTGGCGAATGTGCATTGATTATAGAAAATTAAATGCTGCTACTCGGAAAGACCATTTCCCACTCCCCTTTATCGATCAAATTCTTGAGCGTGTAGCTGGTCATCCTTTTTACCATTTCTTAGATGGTTATTCTGGTTATTATTAAATTGAAATTGCATTAGAAGACCAGGATAAAACCACCTTCACTTGTCCCTTTGGTACTTATGCTTTTCGTAGAATGCCATTTGGATTGTGTAATGCACCTGCTACTTTTCAGTGTTGCATAATGAGCATTTTTAGTGACATAGTTGAAAATTGCATTGAAGTTTTTATGGATGACTTGATTGTTTTTGGATCCTCGTTTGATGCATGCTTATTGAATTTAGAGAGAGTATTAATTCATTGTGAGGAAAAGGAATTAGTCTTAAAATGGGAAAAATGCCATTCCATGGTACCTTTAGGTATTGTCTTAGGGCATATTATTTCTTCTAAGGGGATGGAGGTTGATCACTCTAAGATTAAATTAATTTCTAAATTGCCTACGCCTAAGACAGTAAAGGATGTGAGATCTTTTCTTGGTCATGCTGGTTTTTATAGGAGGTTCATACAAAACTTTTCCAACATATCTTGACCACTATGTGCCCTCCTAGTTAAAGATGCCCCATTTGAGTGGACACAATCTTGTCAAGATGCCTTTAAAATGTTGATTGGCAAGCTTACTTCAACACCCATAATGTTTTCACCTAATTGGACTTTAAAATAATGTGTGATGCTAGTGACTTTGCTGTAGGTGCTATTCTTGGACAGTGAAGGGAGGGGAAACCTTTTGTCATTTATTATGCTAGTAAAACTCTAAATAGTGCTCAAATGAATTACTCCACTACTAAAAAAGATTTGCTAGCTGTAGTATTTGCTTTGGAAAAATTTTGTGCTTATTTAATTGGTTCTCCTATTCTTATCTTCACATATCATGCAGCCCTCAAGTACCTTCTTACAAAGAAGGATGCTAAGGCACGACTAATATGGTGGATCCTGCTCTTACAAGAATTTGACATCACCATGACAAGAAAAGAGTAGAGAATGTAGTGGCTGACCATCTCTTGAGGCTCACATTAGAGGACACCTCTTACGACATGCCAATCAAGGATTGTTTTCCCGATGAGTATTTACTCTCTGTTACCTCTCTACCATGGTTTGCTCATATCGTGAATTATTTGGCTATCGGTGAGATACCGATGGATTGAAGCGCTCAAGACAAGAGAAAGTTCTTGAATGAGGTACATAATTTTTATTGGGATGATTCCTGTCTTTTCAAATACTACCCTGACCAAATTTTAAGGTGTTGCATCCCTAATGAAGATATTGCCAGCATCTTAGAATTTTGTCACTCCCAAGCTTGTGGGGGCCATTTTTCAATGAAAAAACTCGCTGCAAAAATATTGCAGTGTAGATTTTATTGGCCCACCTTGTTTAAAGATGCAAACATCTATTGTCGCTCATGTGAAAAGTGTCAGAAGTTAGGAGTTGTGTCTCGTCGAAATATGATGCCCTTAAACCCCATTCTAGTGATTGAAATTTTTGATTGTTGGGGCATTGATTTCATGGGACCATTTCGTCCTTCTTTCGGATATTAATATATCATTGTGGCAATAGATTATGTGTCAAAATAGGTAGAGGTAGTAGCTTGCCAAAGCAATGATAATAGAACGGTAATTAAATTTCTCAAAGAAAATGTGTTATCTCGATTTGGTACACCACGTTCTATAATTAGTGATCGAGGTACACATTTTTGCAACCGTTCTTTTGAAGCTTTGATGAGAAAATATGGGGTGTTACATAAGATCTCTACTGCCTATCACCCTCAGACAAGTGGACAAGTAGAACTTGCAAATAGGGAAATTAAACAAATTCTAGAAAAAACGATCAACCCGGATCGCGAGGATTGGTCTTTGAGACTAGTTGATGCGCTTTGGGCTTACCGTACAGCTTTCAAAACCCCCTTAGGTATGTCACTTTATAAGCTTATTTTTGGAAAGCCTTGCCACTTACCTATGGAGCTCGAGCATCGAGCTTATTGAGCCATCAAGTCTTTCAATTTTGACATAGGAGAAGCGGGTTAGCTTAGGAAATTTCAGTTGACCGAGTTAGAGGAGTTGAGAAATGATGCTTATGAGAACTCTAGAATCTATAAGGTGAAAATAAAAGCGTTTCATGATAAAAATATTTTGAGGAAAACATTCAAGCCTAATGATCGGGTGTTCTTATATGATTCTAGACTCCATAAGCATCCAGGAAAACTTCGGTCGAGGTGGACTGGCCCTTGTGTAGTGAGGAATGTTTTTACAAATGGGGCGGTGGAAATAGATGATACTAGAGGTGGTTGGATTTTTAAAGTAAATGATCAACACCTTAAAATCTTAAATCGATAGGCAAGATCCGGAAGTGAAAGACATTCGGCTTATGGATCCGGTCTATTCACCTTGACCACACCACATAGGTATGTTTTTATTTTTCTTTTGTTTTGTTTATTTTGTTTAAGTTTATTTCAATTTTAATTTTTAGTTTTTTCTAGTTTGATTTAATCTAATTTTTAGTTTAAACTTTATTTTTTTATCAATTTTATTTTATATAAACAAGTTTTTTGTTTTTAGAATCAGGTCCAGGCCGCGCCTAGGCCCAGCCCAACGCGCCTCGCCCCCCAGAAAGCACACAAGCCCAGTATGTTGTACGCCTAGGCCCAGGTCTAACATGCCTCACCTAGCAGCATGCCAAAGCCCAGTGCCACGGCCCAGCCTGTCTCGCGCTGTAGCGCACAGAAATACGCATAAGAGGGCTAGGTCTTCAAGTCGCCGCCCACATAAGTGCAAGCCACAGCGCACACTCATTCTGCACTTAATAAAACCCAAATTTGTAGCCTCCTTCTTTATTTCTACTTTGAAAACACACAGCACACTCCTCTCTGTCTCATCCTCTCTCCAAACCTTCACTTACTTACTCATTTTTGCTCAAAATTTTTTGATTCTAACATCATTTCTTGGAGGATTTAGCACTAATATTGCAGATTTTATTGGAAATTTCTCCAAAAAGCTTGGTTCTAAGAGGATTTTGGGTTCTTCAAGAAGACTTCAAGTTGGCGGGTACTCTTCCTTCTCTCCAACTTTGGGCATCAAGTAAAACCAATTTCTTCTCTTTGTTGTTCATTTATGCTATTTGAGTAATTTTGAATTAGTTCTATTGTTCTATACATTTGATTCAAATGGCCCCTAAGACTAAGAGACCAATGGGGAAACAACCTCAAGAATTTGATGAGAGAAAATTTGTTAGTTTTGAGGCTAGTGAAAGATATGTTAGGATGATGCAGACTAGAAAACCCATTCCTAAGAGAGGATTCACTATTACCGAGAGGGGAAACCCAACCTTGTTTCGAATGATTATTAATAGGCATTGGGGTACATTTGCTAGACAACCATCTTATTCCCTCACAAATGTGATTAGAGAATTCTATGCTAATGCACAAGAACATAGAAATGGTAAGGTGAGGGTGAGAGGAAAAACAGTTTCTTTTAGCAGCACATCTATTAATAGATTCTATGGGCTACCTGACATAGAAAACAGTGAGTATATTGCATATGCATCTAATATTAATTATGAAGAGATTTGCAATACTTTCTGTATTCTGGGCATTACATGGAAAATGATGGATGATACCTCTATAACCTTGCCCGATACTTCTCTGACTGTCAATGCTCGAGCTTGGCAATATTTTGCATGTCAGAGATTGATGCCTGCTACACACTATAGTGACCTTACTGTTGAGAGAACTATTCTGATTTATACCATTTTAATGGGCATGACTATTGATGTGGGCCAAATCATATTCAATTCTATCATACATACTGTGCAACAAAAGCTTGGATTGTACTTCCCTTCATTAATTACCCAATTATGCATCCAAGCCGGCGTCCAGTATAGTCCTGATGAGGAGGCCCAGTAACCCAAGAAGCCCATCGATGATGGCATGCTCACTCTAATTAAAGCCTCAAGGCCGCCAGCTCCGAGAAAGAGAGTAGTGATTGCTGACCCCCTTCCGCCCTCTAGGCATTTCACTGTTGTAGAGTGCCTTGAGCATTTAGAGATTCGTTTTGATGAACATCAAAAACTGTTGCATGATAGGTTTGATCGTCAAGAACGGTTCTTGGCTAGGTCAGCTGATTATCAAGCGGGAGTATACTTTTCTTTTGGTCAGATATACCAACACCTTGCCTCCGCCACTGGTTGTGACATGGATCACTTTCCCACTTTGCCACCCTATCCGGGTTCATCTTTTGATCCAACTCCCGAGGAAGGTAAAGAGAATGAAGAGAATGAAGAAGAGGATGAAAACATAGAGGTTTAGTTTTGGGTTCTTTCTTGTTTATCCCCTTTTATTTATTTTTTATTATTATTATTGCATAACTGTACTAACATTTATTGTGTATTTCTTAATGTTACACCGCAATTGCTTTCTTTTTGTCTGTTTTGTTCTATGTTTTAAATCGAAATTTCAGCAAGAAGCACGGCATGCAATTCAAATGGTGGTGCACATTTTTCAGCCTATGTGCACTTTTACTTTCAAAGGGAGTTTCCTTTACTTTTTCTTTCACATTGAGGTCAATGCTATGTTTAAGTTGGGGGTGGAGGAAATGTATTTCTTTTTTTCGTTAAACTGCTTGGTGTCATTTTCCTTTTTTGTTTGTTTTTAGCATGTTTTGTGTTAAGCCTTAGAATTAATTCATATGTCAATGATATGAGCTTAATTGAGATAGCATACAGCATTTAGAAGAAGTTAAATCTTGCTTCGGTTTGAGAATAATTTAAGTGTCAATCTTCATTTGGTTTGAGACTCTGGTTTGCATTAAGATTGCAATATTAGTCTAAAATATTTAGAGAAGTTTTATGTGTGATTGTTTTGTGAATACTTTTGCGGTCTCAACATGCTCTAGAACTTATTTGATAATCACTTGAGGCGAATTCCTAGAATGCACATTACTTAGGATATGATGTAGGCTATTTTTGGATCGTTTGAGCCTTTCAAACTTACCCTCGCTATATTCATTGCTAGTCACCTGTTTTAGCCTTTTCTCGAAAAATAATTTGAGTCTTGTTTCTCTCAATAACCCATTTACTTACCTTCATGAGCCTAAAAATATTTTATCCTTACCCTTCTTTCGAAAGAACTTAGTTATACACATTTGTTAAGAAGCACTTGAGAGGAGTAAGGATGGAAATATGAAAAAATATTACTACCATAACCCAAGTACATTAAAGAACATAAGTTGGGGGTTGTGGAAAAGAAAAGAATGAAAAAGGAGGTGAATGGTCTTATGCCAAAAAAAAAAAAACTGAATTATGGCAAAGAAAGAAGAAAAGAAAAAAAACAGTGATTTATTGAGAAAAATGCTTGAAAAAATGGTTGAAAGAGTTGGGTGTTGAAGTAAAGTTATCCAGTGCTTAAAGTAGATTGTGTTTAAAACTAAGAGATTAAGTTCTTTTATGTGTTGAAACCTTCCCGTTCTTTCTTAACCTTTACCTTAGCCTAACGTTACAAGCTTATTAAAGACCTATTGATCCAAGGTAGTGTAATTTTTCTACAATAGTGGAGAGTGATTTGAAAAATAAGCCTATGGAGCATTGTTTTTTGATTGATGTCATGCAAATTAAATATTTTAGAGGCCAAGACTTGTATTCATGAATGTTATGCATAAAATCATCCGGGTGTTCGGATTAATGGATTATGGTAAGATGGATATTAAGAGTCGATAACAATTTTAAGATTGATGTTTGGATTACTTTTGGACTTGGGTGATATCTAATGATTCTATGTGCTATATGTTATATACGATTTTTGAGACAAAAAGTGAATTACTCTTGGATTAACACTAACGTTGCTTTACTTTGTTTGATTCCTACCAAAGAATTCATTTCATATTGTCTTGTTTTTGCTTGAATTGTTAAGGACTAGCAATAAGCTAGTTGGGGGTTATGATGAGAGTCATAAAATACATCGTAACAGTACTTATTTGTTAGCATTTTAGGGTTGATCGAGGTTTGAATTACATTTTTATACTTTAACAACTCTAAAGTGATATTCTTGGATCATTGACTTATTTCGGTGCATTTTTAGGTACTTTGAGTTTAAAAGAGATGGAAAAGCTATCGTTGCTTGAAGCACTAAGATTCCATGCATATCGAGGTGAAGGAGTGGTTTCAGAACTGCTCCACGCCGCAGCACAAAAGGACTGAGCCGCAGCCTCTAGAAACATTCAGAGGTTGCCACCACCAGTGTGCGTCACGGCCTGGACCAGGCAGGGCCGCGGTGCCCAAAGCCTCCATAAGCATCAGTACCAGGCTGAGCCGCGGCTTGGACCAGGCAGGGTCGTGGCACCCAGAAGCTCACCTAACCAAAGATGCGTACACGAACCCCTGTTTTCCTAATTAGGGTTTTAGTTGATTGTTTAGACCCAAAACACCCTTGGACTTTGGTATTATAAATAGATCACTTAGGGTTTGATAAAGGGATCATCATTAAGGCTGAAAAACTCAAGAAGGCTACCACACTCTCCATCAAAGTGTTCAAGCATGAACCCCATGGCCAACTAATCTCCAAGCAAGGCGAAGAGATGAATCCTTAGGTGTACTTGTTCTTATTTTCCATTATTGGTTCAGTTTTAGTTTGGATTTATTGTCAAGAACCAAAGAAGAAGAAGTAAAAAAAAGTGATAAGAACTAACCTTGGAATTTTCCTAAGAAAATTCCTCTTACAAGCCCTTGAATCTCCTTTCTATTCTACTCTCTCTTTCTAAATAGCCAGCCTTTACAATAAGTCTCTCTTGTTTTGTGTCTTTGCACTCTTACAATTGATCTCACTTTCAATCACAAGTTATTCCTCACACTTATGGAGATTGAAGCTAAGTGACCCTTTATATAGTGCACCAGCTTCTTGACCCATCTTGAGGATCAATATCCACCCTTAGATCTTGAGGACCAATCAACCTTAGCCCTCAATCAATTCTAAGTGATCCTGTGCATTTTGAACATGCCTCACGCACTTAACAGAAGGCTGAACCAAAAAGCATCAATGTGCCTTCAGGCCGCGGCCTAGAACAGGGCATGCCACGGCCTGGAGTAGAGCTGAACACCTCTCCACTTCTCACCTTTCTGGGCACCGTGGCCTGGGGGGAGTCTGAGCCACGGCGCACACCTGGTGCTGAACCTCCTCCATGCTGGGCGCCGCGGCCTGGAAAGAGCTGGGCTGCGGCCTGACCTAGTGCTGACTTGCTGAATCTTCTTTTTGTTTAATCCTTGGACAAAACTCTAACAAGAGAAGTTCCATTTTATGGTGTCTTCCGGAAAAGTTTGGACCATATAGTGTCCAAATAGGGGATAGAAGTGGATAAATCGAAAATCGAATTAATCTCTAAACTACCCGCTCCTAAGAATATTAAAGATGTTAGGTCTTTTCTAGGGCATGCCGAGTTTTATAAAGGGTTTATTCAAATTTTTAGTGCTATTGCTAGACCCTTATATAACCTTTTGTTGAAAGATACCGAGTTTAAGTGGAGCCCCGAATATGAGAAAGCCTTTAGCACACTTGTCTCTAAGCTTAAAACAGCCCCTATTATGCAATCACCCGATTTTACCTTGCCACACCTACTATTAAGGATCTTCATGGGTCGTTTGTACCTAAAGTGCCTTACCCTGAGAGATTTCAAGCGCCCAAGAAAGGAAGGCAATCTGAGGACATTGTGGAGGCATGCTTTGCTCAGTTTGGAGAGGATTTGGATTTGGATAAGCTACTTGAGCAAGCAAATACTATCTTGGAGTCTGCTCCTCGGGAGAGCAGTAAGATGGAGGAGATTATGGGTGAATCAAGCATTAAGGATCCCTTGGAGGCATACTTTGCTCAGTTTGGAGAGGATTTGGATTTGGATAAGTTGCTTGAGCAAGCGAATGCTACTTTGGAGTCTGCTCCTCAGAAGAACAGTGAGACGGAGGAGACCACAACACTTGAACCCCCAAGAAGGAACTTAAGCCTTTACCGGACAATCTTAAGTATAAGTTCCTAAATCCAGCAGATTCTTTGCCTATGACTATAGCTTCAAATTTGGTTGATGCTCAAGAGAAGAAATTATTAGACGTTTTAAGAGAGCACAATGAAGCTATCGGCTGGACTATTGAGGATATCAAGGGGATCAGCCCCTCGATGGTGATGTACAAGATACATTTAGAGAAGAACACTAAGCCATCAAGAGAGCCACAGAGAAGGTTCAACCTAGCTATGCAAGAGGTTGTGAGGGCCGAAATGATAAAGTTGTTTAATACTAGATTCTACAAGCGATTTCTTCAAGATTTCAGCAAGATCACTAAGCCCTTTTGCAATTTGTGACTCTAGCTAAAGACGTTAAACTTAGTGCTCATAGGAGGCACCCCACAACATATCCTTTTTGTTTGTTTATTATTTTACATATTTATTGTTACTGCTTATTTATAGTGTTTCTTTTGTTTTCCAGTCTTTATTTTTCAGGAAAAACGTGTACTTCAGTTCAAGTTTGGGGGTATGCTATGAGCCATGCCAGTCCAGTTAGTTCTCCATCTCCAAGGTCAGCTCTTTCCATAATATTCACATATTAGGGATAATGTGTAATTTAAGTTTGAGAGTATGGGAGACACATTACACACACTTTATCCTAATTTGTTGTTTTTTTTTTCTCATTGTTTTAAAGAAAAAAAAAATTCATCTCATGTTATTTTGAAATTTTGGTTGATCTAAACAATTTCTATGATGTGATGCCATTGGTGAGCTTAAAATTTTGAACACATGATCTAATGATAAAGTTTTAAAATTTAGTTACTTACTTTAGGCATTTGAGAATTCACATGTTTGATCTAATCTGACACGAGCACATAATTGTGTGAGGTATGACATGTGATTTTAATGTGTATGTGTCCATGACTTAGCTAACTGGATGACTTGTTGGATAAACACTTTGGCTTAGAAATATGTATATATATATATATATATATATATATATATATATATATATATATATATATATATACACACACACACACATTTTTAATGATCATCAATAAACTTTCTGCTGAGTAAGTGGACCTCTTGCTTCAGTAAGTAGTGAGTGTTCACGTCAAAAGGTGGGAAGTTTGCTTGATAGCAGTAAGGCCAGTTTAGTTTCATAGCCTTTTTTACTCGAGTTAGTAAGTCCTTAGGGGTGTCTTTACACCTAATGCCCTAAAACCATCTGGTTTGGGAGTCATTGACTCAACACTTTCTACATGGGTCAATCAGAAAGCTTAAGGGAACTAAACATAGCAGAGCCCTATAAAAAAATAAAATAAAAAATAAAATAAAATAAACTATGTCATTTTTGTTCATTCTGATGGGAAATTCGGTGAATTTTGAGATATGGAGACATTACACATTGGAGTTATTTGGAAGCTTCATTTTTATATGCTAATTCACTTTACACTGAATCAGACTTGTGATGCCTTAGTCTGCCTTTTGTAAGTAATTAGATTTTAACATTTTAATTTATTCTGAAGATGGGTTTATCTTTTAAGTTTGCTTATGAATGAATATCATGATTTTGAGTGCTCATTAATTTTTTGGATACCATGAATGATGGAGTTATCTTTGTGTTCTTTGTTTTTCATTTAGTTTTTTTTTTTTTTTTTTTTTTTTGCTAAGGGACTAGCAAAATGTAAGTTTGGGGATATTTGATGTGTGCCAAATATTGCATATTTTGACCCCTTAATTTACATTTGTTAGCTTAGGAATTTGTTACTTTGAGTTGTTTTTTTTCGTGTTTTACAGGTTTACAAGTACTTGGAAAGGAGTTTCACTAAATTGCCAGAATTGCCCATACAGATCAGTCATTTTTGCGGATCTAACCATATTGATTCAGGAAGAACCAGGAGATGAGCCATATATGCTTGGAAAGATTTGGATGTCTATTTTCTGGGGAATTTTATGGCTCGTAAATATGATTTTTCTAGAGAAAGTTATGGCAGTTTTAGTAGACAAATGTCAGATTGTGTGTGATTTCAGCATACGGAAATAAAAACTGGTGCTACTGTAGTACAAGCATATGAAAAAAAAAAAAAAAAAAGAAGAAGATGTGACAACAGCAAAAGTATTGGAGTATTACATGATAACTGAGGGAAAGTTTGAAATAAAAATTTTATTGGTTGATGTGTTTAAGGTGATGTAAACCTCAAATAAATCCTTTACCATTCCTTAGCCTTAGCCAAAGTTATAAGCTGAATAAAGTCCTGGTGATCTCGGGTATTGTCATGGCTTACATTAGTGGAGAGTGGTGTGAAAAGCAAGCTTATGGACTCTGGGAGATTGGCATTATCCTACTTGTGTGCATAAACCGATCAGAGTGGTGAGATGATTAAGTTTATAAAGGTTTTACACACACACACATTTGAAGAATTTGATTTAAGATAAGGCTGGTAATAAATTTGAAATTTTAGACATTAGCAGTATTTGGAAATTTTTCTTGTGTTATGATTTATATGCAATCTTTGAGGTATGTTGTTATCAAATCTAATCAAACCATCTCTCACTCTTAGGTTGTGTGTGTTAGGATTTTGTTCTAGTTTTCTCGAGGACTAGCAAAAACATAAGTTTGGGGTTGTGATAACTCTGAATAAATCATGTTATTATACTTCTTTTAGGCACGTTTTTGGTGTTGATCTTGAGCATTAGATTTGTGTTTCATGTGTTTTTAGCAATTTTTATTTTAGTTTATTTTATTCTACTAATAGTTTGTTTTAGTTAAATGATCAATGCTGAGTCTTGGAAATTTACTGTGCAGACACTTGCTGCTGCGCTGGAAGGGCAAAACGTGTGAAGGGGACAGAAACTCAAAGTTGCAGGGCTGGGAAGTTGGCGCTGCAGCTTTGGCTAGGGTTCGATATGTGTCTCAGCGCTGCAGCGCTGGGAAGTTGGCACTACAGCGCTGGCTGGCGGATGCAGAATATTATAAATAGAAACCCTAGCTGAACAAGAAAAGGGAGTGCGGTTGTTGAAGAGAAAAACAGAGTTAGAGGAGACGAGACGCAAGAGGGGAGTTGGAGACACTCTTGGAGGCTCCTCTGAAGCTTTTAAATCATTCATCTCTGGTTTTGTCTTATTCTTATCTAGTTATATTGATGTTTTATGATATGAACTTGATTTGTTTGAACGTTGTTATGGAGTAGGTATTTTTGTGTTAAGAATAAATGAATCCTAAACCTATGTCTTGAGTTGCTATTTGGACAAGTTGGAGTTTAATGTGTTTTTCAAAGAGTATGTTTTATTGTTCTTAATGTTGTTTGTTATTTTGAATCCTTCTTTAAGCATGGTGATGCGTCGAATAGAGAAGCTATATTTTTATGAATGGTTGAATTAATAAATATGATGTTGGATTCTTATCTATGCAAAGGCCAGGGTAAAACATGCCATGAATGGAATAGGAGTAACCGAATAGGGATTCTAGGAAGTTCGTGTGGTCTGTTTAAATCGTAACCGAATAGGGAGATTTAACTTAAAGGAATTCCATTGAACTTAATGCTTTTTAATCTAAATTAATCTAGAATAGACCTGGAATATGGATATTTGAAGTTAATGATTCTTGAGATTGTGGTTAGACCTGGAATATGGAACCAAATTATTGGGAATTCTACCATCTTGAAAAATGTATTAAACGAAACTTGTCCATTTGAAACTCTAAGCAATAACAGTTTAGGTGAAGTCGAGTCCTTAGCACGTTAGTTCATAAGAATCTTCATTCCAAAGTTTGCAAGTCTTCCTTTATTTACTATTGTTATCTGTTTTTCCCTTAGTTAATTGTTAGTAAATTTTTCTCCTACAATTATTCGTTTGCTCAAATAACAGTAAGAGTTGAGTCATAATTTCTGCAGTATTTGTTCAATCCTCGTTGGGAACAATTTTCACTCATTATTTTATTTCTTGAACGATTAGTGCACTTGCTAGTGTCAATTTCATCGCATCAAGTTTTTGGCGTCATTGTCGGGGACTGAAATAAAATATTACACTTATTGTGATTCTACTAGTTAATTTGAGAGTTTGTTAATTTAGTTTTTAAGTCTGTTTTGAAGGATTTTCGTTTCTAGTGCATGACAAGTACTAGTGAGAGAATACTTGCCGAACTTAATCCAGAAATTGAGCGCACTTTTCACACTTTGAGAAGAGTAGTACCAGTAACAGTTAATACAATGGCAGAAGGGAACAATGCAAAGGTGCAACGTGCACTGTGGGATTATGCTATGCTAAAGATGGATGGTGTTGAATCTAGCATCCGGCGACCACCTATACAAGCGAACAATTTTGAAATTAAGCCCGCCATCATTTAGATGATTCAACATTCAGTACAATTTGGGGGCCTATCGCAAGAAGATCCAAATGTTCACTTGATGAATTTCCTTGAAATTTGTGACACATTCAAGCATAACGGAGTATTGGAGGATGCAATTCGCTTAAGGTTTTTTCCATTTTCATTGAGGGATAAAGCAAAAAGCTGGTCGACTTCTTTGCCAGCAGGATCCATAACAACACGGGCAGAATTGGCACAAATATTTTTAGGGAAATACTTCCCTCCTGCAAAAACTGCAAAGTTACGTAATGAAATTACTATGTTCTTGCAGATCGATTGGGAATCACTCTATGAGGCATGGGAACGTTTTAAAGACCTTTCGAGAAGATGTTCAAATCACAAGTTGCCCACATGGATGCAGGTACAAACTTTTTATAACGGTTTAACCAGTACAACCCGAAACATTATTGATGCAGCTGCAGGTGGCACTATCATGAGAAAAACTTCGGAAGAAGCTATTGAATTGCTAGAAGAGATGGCCACAAATTCTTATCAATGGCTAGTTGAAAGGTTACCTATTAATAGAGCCTCAAGATTGCACAATATAGATGATGTTACAGCTTTAACAGCACAAATGGAGGTTCTCACCAAGAAGATAGATGGACTTTATCCTACTACACATGTTATATGTGAATTGTATTGTGGTAGTAGCCACCATAGCAGTAACTGTCAGGCAGGTAATCAATTTGCATCTAATTCATTTGCTGAACAAGCTAACTTTGTTTCAAATTTTCACAGGCAAAACAATCCATATAGCAATACATATAATCCGGGATGGAGAAATCACCTGAATCTATCTTGGAATCAAAGCAATGCGAAACAACCTCCTCCTGAATACCCACCTCAAGAAAAAAAAGTCCAACTTGGAGGATATGATGGCCAAATTCTTAAATACAGCAGAAACTAGGTTCCAAAATCAAGAAACATCCATCAAAAATCTGGAAGTTCAGGTGGGTCAACTAGCAACTATAATTTCTGGATGTGCACAAGGTTCTCTTCCGAGCAACACAGAAAAGAATCCTAAGGAGGGTGTCAACACTAAGGAGTGACACACAATTGGAAGAGCCAAAATCTAAAGAAATCACTAGGTGAAAAAGAAGAGACCAAGCAAGAGGAGAAACGTGTTTCAGCAAAGAAGTCGGAATATGTTAACTTCTTAGGTGCTATGTTAACTTCTTGGTTCTCCAAGAAACAGAATTCAGTTGCACTATCAACCGCTGAGGCGGAATATGTAGCAGCTGGCAGTTGTTGTGCCCAAGTACTATGGATGAAACAACAACTAGAAGACTATGGCATAAGTCTAAAAAATATTCCTATATTTTGTGATAATACTAGTGCCATAAACCTAACCAAAAATCCTATTCAGCACTCTAGAACCAAGCATATAGAGATTAGACATCATTTCTTAAGAGACCATGCTCAAAAAGGTGATATAAGATTAGAATTTATACCTTCAGAAGATCAAATAGCTGATATTCTTACAAAACCCTTAAGTGAAGCTAGTTTTTGCAAAATAAGAAAGTTGATGGGATTGCTTGATTTTGATAAATTGAATGTTTGATTGCATCTCATTTCATCATTTGCAAGTTTGACATTGAGTGATAGAGTATTAATCCATGTTTAATTATTCCCTTCACTCAAAAATGTCATAGATAAACAAATTCGTGCTAAAAATTCAAGACTGGAAATTTTTCTAATGGTCCAGTCGACTAGTAAATGTGCTCCAGTCGACTGGTAAGTCACTGCCTGATTGTCCAGTCGACTGGTAATTTTAACCCAGTCGACTGGTAACTCTCTGCCAAAAACTCCAGACGACTGGTAAGTCTTCTCCAGTCGTCTATAAAATCAAACCATGCTTGGAGCCAAATTTTTCATTTTTTTGAACCTCCAGTCGACTGGTAACGATAGCCCAGTAGACTGGTATCTCACTGTCAGTTGATCCAGTCGACTGGTACGTTTACCCAGTCGACTGGTAAGAGAAATTGTTCATCTTTTCAAAAGGGCCCAGTCGACTGGTAAGTTTACCCAGTCGACTGGTATCGCGATTCTATAAAAGGGACTGTTCATTTTCGCCCTTCTTACGCCATTTTCAAAGAGCCCAAGCTTTCTCTCTCTAGAAAAATTCATCTTTTTGATCTAAAAACCATCCAAATCCCTTCTAAACACACCGATCTACTCATTCCTAAAGAGATTTTTAACTTTCTACGGTTAAAATCTCTCATTTTTACCAAATTTCCTTTTTCCAAAAACTTCAAATTTCTCGAAAATGAGTGACAAAATCCGTATAAAACTCACAACAAGTGGACCTAATGCGCCCAAAAAGCCTAGGTCTTCAAAACCTTCGGCTTCGGAATCAAAAGGGAAGGGAGTAGCAGGGTCATCCAGCAAGAAGCCCAGAACAGAGTTGGAGCAGGCTCTGTTTTTCAGCCCAGCTGCTCATAAGAGGTATAACTCTATAATCCGTCACAAGAAAATCATGACGGGTAGAGTCGTTGATTTCGACTCCATTCGTCATGGTAATTTCGATATTCTACCAGCCTTTGAGGCAATAAATCTGACCCCACTGGTCAGTATTCATGAAAAATATTACCCGCGACTGATTCACCAGTTCTATGCGAACTTGGTGAAACCCAGTCCTCTGGCTCTGAGATTCAGAACCAGAGTTAGCGGTGTGGAGTTTGAGGTCAACACTGACCTCTTGATGAGCATTCTGAGAATCCCTATAAGGGGGGTTCAATGGAGTCTGGATGGATGGCCAGACAACTTTGAAGTTGAGGAGGCCTGTCGGATAGTCAGGGGCGACCCTAACTATGTGTACAGACCCACTACATTTCACACATGTAGTGACTTGCCCCTCGACTCAAAAATGTTTCAATTGATTGTCAGTTGGACCATCCACCCGAGACTCGGGAGTCGAGGGTATCTATCTAAAATAGATACGGTATTGATTTGGTGCCTAAAATCTGGGCACCACTTCAATATATATCCTCTGCTGCTCGCCAACATGATAAACGGCGAAGCAAACGACTCCGGGTGTCTTCCTTATGGGATGCTCATTACACTCATCCTCCAGCACTTCCGGGTACCTTTGTCTGCCTCCGAGGCTCAGGATATCGGATTGACGGATATCATCAACATCTCATCTCTAAAGAAGATGGGATGTACTGTTCGTGAAGGGTTTCTCTATCCTAAGGCCGGAAAGCGCCTAAGGATTCGAGAGGATGCGAGTGACAATGATGAGGATGCTGATACGGCTGCTGAGATGGAGACAGATACCCGAGCACCTCCCATTGGTGACTCGAGTACTGGTCAGACTGGATATGGTGACATCCTACGAGCTATCACGAGTCTTCAGATGACGATGGAGTCTGGTTTTCAGTCCATGCAGTCCGATTATCAGAGGCTGAGCTCCTCCATAGACCACCTACGGGATGACTTCGAGTTACATCGAGAGCACACCGAGGGTTCCCTAGCTGAGATTAGGGAACTTCTTCGTGACAGCTCGGACTCTCCCGCACCATGAGTCTCTCAGTTCTTAGCACTTTTCCAGTTTTTGTCACATAGCACGGACATCTCATGTTTGTTTTTCTTAGCTATGGCTCTATGAGGCCCTACTTGTATTGACTTTTTCTCTATGATGATGTAATACTATTAACCATATTTATTGCATTTATTTACGCTATTTGTGATATGTTAGAACTGTTTTAAATATCTGTTTAGTCACTAAATTTGATATAAAATGCTTATATGCTTGAAAAACTTCCGGTTCTTCCCGGGAAGGCTTTTAAAATTCAAATGAAGCCACATCTTTGCGTACATATTTGTATTCTTATAACCTATTTGACTGTATTGGCTAATTAGCTTATTTTTTATGTTATGCCTCCTTTGGTTGCTGTTGTCAAAACGGGGGAGAAAAATGAGAAAAACGAGAAAATCTAAGTAAAACGCAACCAATGCATAGATTTAGGGGGAGCATTGCTCCATATCTGTGTAAAAATGTTTATTGATTGGTTGAGTTTAATTTTAGATTGGTTGAAAGAAATATAAACTGTGTTTGCTTGTTTACAGGGTGGTTTTACTCGAAAAACAGAGGAGACTCTGTCCAATTTTTTGTAAAATCTTAACACTTAGTTTTTAAAACTGTTTTTACATTATTAGTTTTGTCATCATCAAAAAGGGGGAGATTGTTGACCCTCGCCCGTATTTTAATGATGGTAAAACACAACTGTTATTTAACTAACATGTTTAAACTAAGTTGTATAAAGGATCAAACACATTCAACCAAGGAACAAAGTGCAAAAACTCGAACCAAATCAAGTATCAAGTGAAGACTGAAGATCTAGTATAGGTCTTAAGGTTTAGAACCAATGTAAGTCTCACTCATACATTGTATTAGCTTGTTCAATGGCTCAAACACAAAAGGTTTTTCTAAAACCATTTATTTTTAATGTTTTTAATATAAAAAAACATAAGAAAAACTGGGTTGGAAGACAACCCAGTCGACTGGGTACATATACCAGTCGACTGGTATATGGGTCAGAAGGTACCCAGTCGACTGGATGAATTAACCCAGTCGACTGGTACTTTGACCAGTAATTTCCCAGTCGACTGGATGAATCAACCCAGTCGACTGGTGAAATGGACAGAAAGTCCCCAGTCGACTGGATGATATATACCAGTCGACTGGATACCCAGAAGGTCTGAAAACGTGTATTTTTCAAGTGAACCCAGTCGACTGGTATCTCGACCCAGTCGACTGGTAGTTCAAAAATATGACCGTTGGACTCCAAATCTGAACGTTTTAAAGTAAATCTTTTTCAAATTAAAGTCCAAAACGGCCATATTAATTGTTTGCTATATAAACCCACTCAGCAAAGCATTCAAAAAAAAAGCTGCATATATTCAAAAAGAGTTGATCTCGCATAATCAAGTTTTTATACTCTTGAAACACAAAAAGCTTTGAAATAATCTTGTTGAGCCATTTCTTCAAGCTTTACTTTGAAAGAGAGACATTTCTGTTGTAATAAGCTTTCATTTGCTGTCTCTCTACCTTTTACTTTACACCATCTTTGTAAAGGGATTACTTCCGAAAGGAAGGGGATTTTTCGGTTTAAGCAATTCCTGTAAATTGCTTGTGTACGGTTTGTGCAACACCCGGCTAAGTTGTGCGACTAAGTTTTCTTAGTGGATTACTTCAAGGAGTTCCTTGAAGAGAGTGGACGTAGGGTCGGAACGAATCCGATATTGCCGAACCACTATAACTGTGTTTGCATCCTCTTTCCTTAAACTCTTTATTTACAGCTTTCTACTTGTATTAATTATTTGTTGCTTATCAGTTTTTATAAACTTGTATAAATTTCGCGAAAGCTTTTATAAACCCAATTCACCCCCCCTCTTGGGTTGAAACCTCGAGCTACAGTTTGGTTTGTCTTTTAATTAAGTTTTTATTGTTTCAAATGGGTTATTTTTGTTTTATTTTCAGGATTGATTGGAGTAAGGACCGAGAATCAGCGCTGCAGCCATACACTTTGGGCGCTGCAACGCTGAAAAGACCATTATGAAGAGGTTGGACCAGAAACTCAGCACTGCACCCCCAGGAAGTCAGTGTCGCAGTGCCGAGTCACGCACTGGGTCTTAAAAACACGCTCTCTCACTGTTAGGTTGTGTAAAGTTTCTAATTTCCAGCGCCTCTCTCTCTCCAAATCACTAAAATTCAATCGTCTTCCTTCACTACCACCATATCCCGGTCATAGCAATGATCCGGAGGATGAGGACATTGACAAGGACGATTGATTCGGCCTCCAACTAATCAGGGGAGTTCCTTTCCCTCACTTTATGTTCAAATTTTATACATTGTGGGCAATGTATCATTTAAGTATTGGGGGGAAGTTATCTGAGTGTTGTTTGTTGCTCATGTTTCTAGTTATTTTTCTGTTTGTTTTATCTGAGTGTTTTCTGTTGTTTGATTTGGATTTTTCCGATGATGAGAAATAGATTGAATTGATTATAGCCATTGAAAATTTGAAAAATGTTGAGTTTGTCTATGTGCTTGAGTTTGTTGTTGGATTTATTTTACATCGAACTCTTTGAACACAATGAGCACTTACACTTAAGCATTTTGTTATCTTGCTGTTTCAGAGAACGTTTATGTAAGCAATGAAGTTTCTTGAGATCTTATGGACTCTAGAACTTGTTTGAAGACCACCCGAGGTGAAATCCTATGTAGTACAGTACCAAAGAAATGATTCATGCCATGTTTGGAACGTTTGAGCTTTTCTAGCCAACCCTTGATATGTGATTATCCTTAGTTTTCTCCTTTTGAGCTTGAATATCAGTTGTTTTGTCTCCCAATCATTTAACCTATGTTCAAAAAAAAAATGCTACAACTCTACCTTTCACCTGTAAGCACATCGATTAATGAATGGACTATTCTCTTAAGTGGCGACAGAGGATTGAGCAAGAGAAAGCGGTCTTCGACTTGGCTGTGTTAAGTATCAAATACTTTCCATCGATAGTGAGCAAGGGACTCTAGTCATAAGAGGGCAAGGGAAAGATCGAAGTTGAAAAGTTTCATTCATGCGTACGAAAATAAAGACTGGTGCTACTGTAGTGCAAGTATATATAAAAAAAAAGAGAGAGAAAAAGAAAAGAAGAAGAAGATGTGACAACAACAAAAGTATTGGAGTATTACATGATAACTGAGGGAAAGTTTGAAATAAAATTTTTATTGGTTGATGTGTTTAAGGTGATGTGAAACTCAAATAAATCCTTTACCATTCCTTAGCCTTAGCCAAAGTTATAAGCTGAATAAAGTCCTGGTGATCTCGGGTATTGTCAAGGCCTACATTAGTGGAGAGTGGTGTGAAAAGCAAGCTTATAGACTCTGAGAGATTGGTATTATCCTACTTGTGTGCATAAACTGATCAGAGTGGCGAGACGATTAAGTTTATAAAGGTGTTACACACACACACACACATTTGAAGAATTTGATGTAAGATAAGGCTGGCAATAAATTTGAAATTCTAGACGTTAGTAGTATTTGGAAATTTTTCTTGCGTTATGATTTATATGCAATCTTTGAGGCATGTTGTTATCAAATCTAATTAAACCATCTCTCACTCTTAGGATGTGTGTGTTAGGATTTTGTTCTAGTTTGCTCGAGGACTAGCAAAAACGTAAGTTTGAGGGTGTGATAACTCTGAATAAATCATGTTATTATACTTCTTTTAGGCACGTTTTTGGTGTTGATCTTGAGCATTAGATTTATGTTTCATGTGTTTTTAGCAATTTTTAGTTTAGTTTATTTTATTCTACTAATAGTTTGTTTTAGTTAAATGATTAATGCTGAGTCTTGAAAATTTACTGTGCAAACACTTGCTGCTACGCTGGAAGGGAAAAACGTGTGAAGGGGACAGAAACTCAAAGCTGCAGCACTGGAATCTGGCATGAATAGAAGAATGTGGACAGAAACTCAAAGCTGCAACGCTAGGAAGTTGGCGCTACAGCTCTGGCTAAGGTTCGATATGTGTCTCAGCGCTACAGCACTAGGAAGTTGGCGCTGCAGCGCTGGCCGACGGATTTAGAATATTATAAATAGAAACCCTAGCTGAACAAAAAAAGGGAGCACAGTTGCTGAAGAGAAAAACAGAGTTAAAGGACACGAGACGCAATAGGGGAGTTGGAGACACTCTTGGAGGCTCCTCTGAAGCTTTTAAATCATTCATCTCTAGTTTTGTCTTATTCTTATCTAGTTATGTTGACGTATTATGATATGAAATTGGTTTGTTTGAATGTTATTATGGAGTAGGTATTTTTGTGTTAAGGATAAATGAATCCTAAACCTATGTCTTGAGTTGCTATTTGGACAAGTTAGAGTTTAATGTGTTTTTCAAAGAGTATATTTTATTGTTCTTAATGTTGTTTGTTATTTTGAATCCTTCTTTAAGCATTGTGATGCGTCGAATAGAGAAGCTATGTTTTTATGAATGGTTGAATTAATAAATATGATGTTGGATTGTTATCTATGCAAAGGCCAGGGTAAAACATGCCATGAATGGAATAGGAATAACCGAATAGGGATTCTAGGAAGTTCATGTAGTCCGTTTAAATCGTAACCGAATAGGGAGATTTAACTGAAAGGAATTCCATTGAACTTAATGCTTCTTAATCTGAATTAATCTAGAATAGACCTGGAATATGGATATTTGAAGTTACTGATTCTTGAGATTGTGGTTAGACCTAGAATATGGATAACCAATTTATTGAGAATTCTACCATCTTGAAAAATGTATTAAACAAAACTTGTCCATTCGAAACTCTTGGCAATAACAGTTTAGGTGAAGTCGAGTCCTTAGCACGTTAGTTCATAAGAATCTTCATTCCAAAGTTTGCAAGTCTTCCTTTATTTACTATTGTCATCTGTTTTTCCCTTATTTAATTGTTAGTAAATTTTTCTCCCACAATTATTCGTTTGCTCAAATAACGGTAAGAGTTGAGTCATAATTTCTGCAGTATTTGTTCAGTCCTCGTTGGGAACGATATTCACTCATCATTTTATTACTTGAACGATTAGTGCACCTGCTAGTGTCAATTTCATCGCATCAGGCCTGGTAGTCTGAGGTGCGGCCTGGATCAATCTGAGCTGTGGCCTACAGAATCATGAAGAAAACCACAAAAGGCTGAGCCGCGGCCTAGATTAGTGTGAGCCGTGGCACAAGCACGATGCTTTGTTTTCGAGTCATGACTTAATTAGGGTTTTAATGATAGTTTAACCCGAAAAACCCTTGGACCATTTGTATTATAAATAGATCACTTAGGGTTTGATAAATAAAGATCATCAAGGCTGGAAAACTCAAGAAGGCTGCCACATTCTCCTCCATCAAAGTGTTCAAGAATGAGCCTCATGGCCAACTAATCTCCAAGCAAGGCAAAAGGATGAATCCTTAGGTGTAGTTGTTCTTATTTTCCATTATTAATTCAGCCGCAGTTTGGATTTATTGTCAAAACATTGTTATGATTTACTCTTTGATTTAATTAGAAGATTTTCTCTTAATCCGGTGATTGTATCTTTCTCATCGATATAAGTCTAGTCATGCTCTTCTTATGTCAAGATTGTTGGACGTGATTGAGTCCGGTAGATTTATCTTTTAGGTTTGTCTATTTCTACGATATTATCATTAAGATATATTGTCGTTTCTTGATAAATCTATAGGATATGTCATATGTGCTTAAATCGAAAGTAAAGAGTAATTCACATCAATTACATAACATGTGCTTTGATTGAATATTTACCGATTGCTTGTTTGGGATGTGAAACTAGTAATCGAGATAAAAACAATTGAAACGAGATTGAAATAAGGCAACGAATCTAGGAAGGATTCTCGAACCCTTGTTGTTTCTCTATTTTATTCTTCAATCTATTTACACAATTTTCTCACATTACTTCATTATCAAAACTCATATTCTCTCACTTGATCTTTTTCGTTCTTGTTAAGGTTTACACTTTTCCTTTGTAGTTCGTTTTTCCTCATGGAATCGACACCTCAACTATACACAATAACCGCATATTAGTTTGAGCGTAACCAAATTTTGGCACCGTTGCTGGGGAGATGCGCTTAAGTACAAGGAAGATTGTCAACTTTAAGACAAGACAATAATATTGTTCTTTTCTCTTTGTTTTGATTTTCTGATTTTCTTTTATTATTCTGTTTTATTTATTTCCCCTTTAACTCATTTGGTGTATGCTTAGACCGAGAGATTCGTGAGGTAGATTCATTAAAGGACCTGAAATAGAGTTACCCTCTCCTTCCACGTCTATTAGTGAAACCTCGCCTAGATCAAACCATAGTGTACCCCCAAATAAGAATTTAGAGGATTTTAACATGGATGATAACCCCAATGAGAATGTTGCTAGGACACTTAAGGATTGCTTGCATCCTAGCCGAACAGCCACATCATCATGCATCATGTTTCCAGCCAATACTCGCCAATAAGATTTTAAAACAGGGATGATACAGTTACTCCTTACATTTCATGGCTTGGAAAATGAAAACCCATATGTGCACATTAGGGAGTTTGAGGAAGTAGTTGCGACTTTTCATAGTCAAGATGCAACTGATGACATCGTGAGACTGAGGTTCTTTCCTTTCGCGTTGAAGGATAGAGCTAAGAGTTAGCTATACTTGCTGAGATCACGATCTATTGGGTCATGGAACGAGATGACTCAGATCTTCTTTAATAAATATTTCCCTCAACATAAGACCAATGCTTTAAAAAGACAATTCTCCACCTTTGTACAAAAGGACATTGAGACTTTGTATCAGTCTTTGGAGAAATTTAAGGAGTTATTGAGTATGTGTCCTCACCATGGGTATGAGAATTAGTGCTTAGTGAGCTATGTTTATGAGAGACTTACATATAGAGAGCGCCAATTTGTAGAGACGATGTGCAATGGTGAATTTTTACAAAAAGATCCTGATGAGGCCATAGAATACCTCAATGAGCTTACTGAAAAAGCTCACACTTGGACTGGACTGCCGTGCGATTATATACCTAAATAAATAAGTAAATAATCGCACTCGTTTTACTTGCAAGTGCACAAGGTCTACAGTAGTATAGTGTGTGAATGCAAGATCATCTCCACAGGGATTGGTAAATTTTGACTTAGAATTAGTTTCACAATAATAAAATAAAAATAAGAGAAATAAATATTGGGTTTGAAATAATAATAATAAAGGTGTAGGGACTTGATATCCACCACTAATCATGCTACCACAACAAAGTAGTATGCCAATGCTTTACTCATGTCATGAATACCTAATGTTTGTCAACCTAAGGGCATGGTATCTACTCCTTAAGCTATTGATCTCCCTAAGCAATGAGTTAGGCATGGTATCTACTCTAACTCTTTTCTCTCTCAAGGGATTTAACCTGGTGTATGCTGAGTTGTTCCTTGAGAGAGCATAGGATCTGTGGAAATCGACAACCACACGGGACCTAGGGCAAGGGATCTACTCCTAGTTTCCCATGTTAATTAACCCAAGAATCCGGTGTGGATATCTTTTGTTACTAATGTCAGACCCAGGACTCGGTCATCCAAATTGATCTAACTAACAAGTCCATACCACATGCATATATTGATTAGACATATACATATGAGGAATTTAAATAAAAGCAGGTATTAATCAAGTTAAGCAACACAACATAAATATTGCAAAGGTGCCAATACTAATTATTGAATAAACATAATTAGGGCTTCAACCAAGCCCTTACTAAAAGTTAAGTACATATAATAAAAATAAAAGAAAGAAGAAACCCGAGAGAAGAGTCGTCAATTCTTCTCCACAGTTTCCTTCTCCAAGCTAAAGCAAAAGATAAAAGAAGTGATTCTCTCTAAGAAGTCATGATTTGTGTGTGCTTTATAGGCATATTTATAGGGCTTGAGTAGTCCTAAAAGGCTCATGAATTCCTAAACTTTCCTAAAACACAAAACTCCTTTATTTCCAAAATAGAGTTCTACAGTTTACTGTTCACGCCCGTACATGTGCACTCGATCGCATGCGTCTTGCACTCGATCGTAGTGCTGCACTCGATCCTTTATGTGTGCGCTCGATCGCATGTAGTAGTGCGATCGATCGCAATTTGACCAGAAGCTACTCCAGGATTTCCAGGCTTCTTCTCTTAAGTGCCAAAACTGCTTCTTTTTCTCCAAGACCCTATAAAAACATGTGAAACATACAAATGAAGTAAAATAAACTAAATTAACATAACAAAAGACCTAAAAAATGTAAATAAGGGGGCTTAATATTTAAGCCCTTATCACACCCCCAAACTTACATATTGCTAGTCCCTTAGCAATACAAAACAAAAAACAAAAACGAAAAAAATTAACACCACATAGATAATTCCAATAATCATAATATCCACAAAAATTTTAGGTTGTCACACAAAATAATGATGTGCATTCATGAGCGAGCTTAACAAATATAAACATATCTGTGCAATGAATAAGAGTTTTGAACGCAAATCACTTTCATGAGGCATTTTAAGACATCACAAGTTTGACTTTAGTGTGTTGTGAACTAGCAAATAAAAGATTAGGTTTCCAAATAATTCTAATGTGTAGCGTTTCGATGATTCAGAATTCACCAAATTTCCTATTAGAATTCAACAAAGTTGGCATAAGTTTTCTTCTTTTCTTTTATTTGTGAGATTTTTGCCAAGTTAGTTCCCTTAAGCTTTCTTTTTGACTCATGTAACGAGCGTTTAGCTAATGACTCCTAAACCAGATGGTTTTAGGGCATTAGGTGTAAAGACACCCCTAAGGACCTACTAACTCGAGTCAAAAGGCTACGAAACTAACTGGTCTCAATGCTACCAATCAGAATTTTCACCTTTTGACGTGACACTCACTGCTTACTTTGGCAAGAGGGCCAGTTACTCAGCAAAAAGTTCTTTTTAATGATTTTTAGGAGCATTTTCTTTTTTTTGAGCAATAACAAATTTTTTTTTCTATTTCCTTATGCCAAAATGTTAATCTAATAGGTTATCTGGTTCACAGTCAAGCAAAAGAAACATACAAATCAAAATTACATGTCATACCCCACACAACTATGTGCTAATGTGCTCATGATAGCTTAGGTCAAAATTGTGAATCCTTAAATGCTTAAAAGTAAGTGATCTATGTTCAAAACTTAATTATTGGCCTATATGTTCAAAGTTTTAAGCTCACTTATGAAGTCATATCATATTCTTTGTTTAGATCACCCAAAATTTTTTTGAAACATAATGAACATGCATTTATCTATAAAAAAAAAACTGGGACTTAGTATGTGCATGTGTTTCAAGTGTGTGTATGATAGTATCTAGTATCTCCCACTACCCCCAAACTTAAAATACACATTGTCCCCAATGTGTGTGGCATGGAAAGATCTGACCTGGGGTATGGAGAACTAGGTTGCTTGCTTTGCTCGTGACACGCCCCCAAACTTTAACTGGAAGCACGCACTGAGTACCTGACAAAGAAAAATAAATGTTGTTCCGGAAAACAAGAAATATAAATATTAGATTTGGAAATATAAAAATAAAAAAAAGAAAAATACTAAAATGAAAAGGATAAGTCTGGGGTGCCTCCCATGAGCGCTAAGTTTAACATCTTCAACCGGACCAAGCCTTATTTTTCCCCAAAACTAAGATTTGCAACAGCTAGCATAGGAAGTGTCTTATTCTCTTCCATATAAGCATAAGGTAAGTACTTTGGCAATTGCTTCAACTCCAAATTTGGCACCTAGACAAAAAAGGGGAAAAAGTAGTATTAGTAGGCCCAAGAATTTCAAATGGATCGGTGTACTTACTTGGATGCTTTAGAGAGGCCTTAAGGAGGTGCATAGTTTTGATGATGTCATCAGTAACATCCTTAAACTCGGGCTCGATATCTGATCTTGTGACACTATAGGTAAGAGTAGTTTCTAATGAATCAACATGATGGACCTACAAGGCGTTCTCAACAACACCTGGAGTAGGTATTATTTAGGCTGGAAATTCTTCCTCAACAACACTTAGAATATGTGTTGTTTGGGCTGGAAATTCACCTTGCTTTCTTTCACTTAGCTCCTTAACCAACTCCCCCATTTGAACCTCGAGTCTTTGAATAGCTTGCTCATGCCTGGTAGTGGTTTGTTTTTGCTGATCTAGTGAAGTCATCAATGTTGTCATTAGTTGTTGTTGTTGAGTGGTCAATTGCTTTACAAGACTCTCTAGGTCACTATTTTCTGATTTCAGCACTGGTTGGGCTGCTGGTTGGAAGTTTCTGATTTCGGCACTGGTGGGGCTTGGTTGGAAGTTTCTTTGCTATCCTTGAAGATTCAAAGCATTGTGATTGTTGCTCCATGAGAGGTTTGGGTGGTGCTGCCATCTAGGATTGTAGGTATTTGTATATGCATTGTGCAGTCCCTCATAATTTGCTTACTCTTGATCTGCATATAAATATAAAGGGCAAGTTTCAGAAGTGTGATTAAAACGAGAACATATAGCACATACCTGGAGTGGTTTGGCTCGCGGACTAGGTGAGATGTTTTGAGTAGTTATGGTGTTTATGAGCATATCCAGCTTCCTGTCCATAGCATTTAGATAAGCATAACTAGCTTCCACCATTGGTGCTTCTCCTTCGAATGAATTAGTTGAAAAAATTCAGTGTAGCAGTTTCAGTACTGCTTCTCGGGTACTTTCTGGAGCTTTTGCGCTCGATCGCACCAAGAACAGCGATCGATCGCACTGGGCTTGCACTCGATCGCACAAAAGGGTGCGCTCGATCGCAATGAGGATAAAAACTCCTCCCCTGCACACCTGAACAAAAACAGAAAACGAAAAGAAGGAATAAATTTGATTTTTAATAAAAATAAAACGGAACAGAATAAAATAAAATAAAATAACGAAAATAATTACAAAAAGAAATTTAGCACAATCCCCGGCAATGGTGCCAAAAACTTGTTATGCAATTATATATCTAAATAAATAAGTAAATAATCGCACTCGTTTTACTTACAAGTGCACAAGGTCTACAGTAGTATAGTGGGCGAATGCAAGATCATCTCCACAGAGATTAGTAAATTTCGACTTAGAATTAGTTTCACAATAATAAAATAAAAATAAAATAAATAAATATTAGGTTTGAAATAATAATAATAAAGGTGCAGGGACTTGATATCCACCACTAATCATGCTACCACAACAAAGTAGTATGCCAATACTTTACTCATGTCATGAATACCTAATGTTTGTCAACCTAAGGGCATGGTATCTACTCCTTAAGCTATTGATCTCCCTAAGCAATGAGTTAGGCATGGTATCTACTCTAACTCTTTTCTCTCTCAAGGGATTCAACCTGATGTATGCTGAGTTGTTCCTTGAGAGAGCATAGGATCTGTGGAAATCGACAACCACACGGGACCTAGGGCATGGTATCCACTCTCGGTTTCCCATGTTGATTAACCCAAGAATCCGGTGTGGATATCTTTTGTTACTAATGTCAGACCCAGGACTCGGTCATCTAAATTGATCTAACTAACAAGTCCATACCACATGCATATATTGATCAGACATATACGTATAAGAAATTTAAATAAAAGCAGGTATTAATCAAGTTAAGCAACACAACATAAATATTGCAAAGACGCCAATACTAATTATTGAATAAACATAATTAGGGCTTCAACCAAGCCCTTACTAAAAGTTAAGTACACATAATAAAAATAAAGGAAAGAAAAAACCCGAGAGAAGAGTCGTCAATTCTCCTCCACAGTTTCCTTCTCCAAGCTAAAGCAAAAGATAAAAGAAGTGATTCTCTCTAAGAAGTCATAATTTGTGTGTGCTTTACAGGTGTATTTATAAGGCTTGAGTAGTCCTAGAAGGCTCATGAATTCCTAAACTTTCCTAAAACACAAAACTCCTTTATTTCCAAAATAGGGTTCTGCAATTTACTGTTCACGCTTGTACATGTGCGCTCGATCGCATGCGTCTTACGCTCGATCGCATTGCTTACTTCAGCACCCATAATGCAATCATCTGATTGGACTTTACCTTTTGAAATAATGTGTGATGCTAGTGACTTTGCTATAGGTGTTGTTCTTGGACAGCGAAGAGAGGGGAAGCTTTTTGTCATTTACTATGCTAGAGAAACCCTAAATAGTGCTCAGATGAATTACTCCACCATTGAAAAAAGAATTGCTAGCTGCAGTATTTGCTTTAGACAAGTTTCATGCTTATTTGATTGGTTCTTCTATTCTTATTTTCATAGATCATACAGCCCTTAAGTACCTTCTTACAAAGAAGGATGCTAAGGCACGACTAATACAGTGGATCTTACTCTTGCAAGAATTTGACATCACCATCAAAGACAAGAAAATAGTAGATAACCTAGTGCCTGACCATCTCTCGAGGCTCACATTTGAGGACACCTCTGACGACATGCTAATCAAATATGAATTTCCCAATGAGCATTTACTCTCTATTACTTCTCTACTATGGTTTGCTCATATCGTGAATTATTTGGCTTCCGGTGAGATACCAATGGATTGGAGCGCTCAAGACAAGAGGAAGTTCTTGACTAAGGTACATAATTTTTATTGGGATGACCTTTGTCATTTCAAATACTGCCTTGACGAAATTTTAAGGCATTGCATCCCTAATGAAGAGATTTTCAGCGTCTTGGAATTTTGTCACTCCCAAGCTTATGAGGGCCACATTTCAATGAAAAAAATCGCTGCAAAAATTATGCAGTGTGGATTTTATTGCCCCACTTTGTTTAAAGATGTAAATATCTATTGTCGCTAATGTAAAAAGTGTCAGAAGTTAGGAGTTATGTCTCGTCGTAATATGATTCCCTTAAACCCAATTTTAGTGATTGAAATCTTTGATTGTTGGGGCATTGATTTTATGGGACCATTTCCTCCTTCTTTCGGATATCAATATATCATTGTGGCAATAGATTATGTGTCAAAATGGGTAGAGGCAGCAGCTTGCTGGAGCAATGATAATAGAACGGTAATTAAATTTCTCAAAGAAAATGTGTTATCTCGATTTGGTACACCACGTGCTATAATTAGTGATCGAGGTACATATTTTTGCAACCATTCTTTTGAAGCTTTGATGAGAAAATATGGGGTGTTACATAAGATCTCTACTGCCTACCACCCTCAGACAAGTGGACAGGTAAACTTTCAAACAAGGAAATTAAACAAATTTTAGAAAAAACGGTCAACCCGAATCGCAAGGATTGGTCTTTAAGACTAGTTGATGCGCTTTGGGCTTACCGTACAGCTTTCAAAACTCCCTTAGGTATATCACCTTATAAGATTTTTTTTGGAAAGCTTTGCTACTTACCTGTAGAGCTTGAGCATCGAGCTTATTGGGCCTTCAAGCATTTCAACTTTGACATGGGAGAAGTAGGTAAGCTTAGGAAATTTCAGTTGACCGAGTTAGAGGAGTTGAGAAATGATGCTTATGAGAACTCTAGAACCTATAAGGCTAAAATGAAAGTGTTTCATGATAAAAATATTTTGAGGAAAAAATTTAAGCCTAATGATCGGGTGTTCTTATACAATTCTAGACTCCATAGGCATCCAGGAAAACTTCGATCGAGGCGGACCAGTCCTTTTGTAGTGAAGAATGTTTTTCCAAATGGGGCGGTAGAAATAGAGGATACTAGAGATGGTTGGATCTTTAAAGTAAATGGTCAACGCCTTAAAATCTTAATTGATAGGTAAGATTCGAAAGTGGAAGACATTCCACTTATGGATCCAGTCTATTCACCTTGACCACACCACAAAGTTATGTTTTTATTTATTTTTTTCTCTTTCTTTTTGTTTTGTTTTGATTAAGTTTATTTCAATTTTAATTTTTAGTTTTTTTAGTTTAATTTAATCTAATTTTTAGTTATTTTTATTTATTTTATTTTGCTTATTTTATTTTGTGTAAAAAGTTTTTCTTTTTAGAACTAGAAACAGGCCAAGTTTGGCCTGGGCCCAGCCCAGCGCACCTCGCCCCCCAGGAAGCACACTGGCCCAGCCCAAGTCGCGCCTAGGCCCATGCATTTCATGCCCTAGCCCAGCGCCGCACCCCAGCTCCTCCCGCACTGCACCGCACAGCAGCACGCACTGCACAGCTAAGTCTTTAAGCCGCGGTGCGAACCAAGGCCAAGCCGTGGCGCTAGCTACCACCTGTTTCTGCACACTATATAAAACCCATTTCTGCACTCTTTCTCGTCATTTTTCCTTTGAGAACATAGCAGCCCTCTTCTCTCTCTCTCTCTCTCTCTCTCTCTCTCTCTCTCTCTCTCTCTCTCTCTCTCATCCTCTCTCCAAACCTTCACTTAGCCATTCACTTTTTCTCACTATTTCTTGATTCTAACATCATTTCTTGAAGGATTTCTCACGCATATTGCAGATTTTGCTGAAAATTTCTCCAGAAAGCTTGGTCTAAGAGGATTTTGGGTTTTTCAAGAAGATTTCAAGTTGGTGGGCATCAAGTAAGGCCAATTTCTTCTCTTTTTTGTTCATTTATACTATTTGGGTGGTTAATTTTGAATTAGTTATGTTGTTCTATACATTTGATTCAAATGGCCCCTAAGACTAAGAGACCAAGGGGGAAACAACCTCAAGAATATGATGAGAGCAAATTTGTTAGTTTTTAGGCAAGTGAAAGATATGTTAGCTTGATAAATGCTAGGAAACCGATTCCTGAGAGATGATTCAATATCACAGAAAGGGGAAACCCAACCTTGTTTAGAATGATTATTGATAGGCATTGGGGTACATTTGCAAGACAACCATCTCATTCCCTTACAAATGTGGTTAGAGAATTCTATGCTAATGCCAAAGAACATAGGAATTGTAAGGTGATGGTGAGAGGAAAACCAGTTTTTTTAGCAGCACATCTATTAATAGATTCTATGGGCTACTTGACATAGAAAACAGTGAGTATATTGCATATGAGTCTAATATTGATTATGAAGAGATTTGTAATACTCTCTGTATTCTGGGTACAACATAGAAAATGATGACTGATACCCCTAAAACCTTGCCCGGTACTTCTCTGAGTGTTAATGCTTGAGCTTGGCAATATTTTGTATGTCAGAGGTTGATGCCTGCTACGCACTATAATGACCTTACTGTTGAGAGAGCTGTTCTAATTTATACCATTTTGATGGGCATGACTATTGATGTGGGTCAAATCATATTTAATTCTATCATACATATTGTGTGATAGACACATATTCTTCACTGATAAGACAAAAAAAAATCAGCTGTGGGATTTGTCTTTGCTTAATTAAAAAAGTTTAAATTATTTTTCCATCCACGAAAAATTGAAATATTTACATTGGGGGCTAGCAATTGAAATTAATCCCATTAGTGACAGAAACATAGCCGCATACGAGATTAAGTCCCTAAACCCCCAATCCATGATTTGATCTCTTCCTATCACACAAATCATGACTACCTAGCCTTCTCTCAAATCACCCACTTGTAGGGATTCAATTAGAATATCCTTAATCCTCATGAATCCACAGATGAGTAGAAAACACAGAAACATAGATAGAAAGTAAATAATAAATATCTTAGACCCTTAACTCTATTTTTATAGCACAACGGAAGTCTTTAGTACATAGAAGTGATGAAGCTATCTCTGTTAGGAAATACTATGATCTTTATCTCCTTGGTTCTCCTTTAGCACACACTAGTGTCAATAGGTGGCTATCCCTTATATGTAGAGAATATGATGTCTCTAGGTTTGAAAATAAGAGGGACCTAACTTATCCTTTATATACTGATCCAATGGTTCATTCATCAAAGGCTCAAGGCCAACTATAGTATACACTAGTTAGCCCAGCCATATTTGAGTATTTGGCCAACCATAAATAGATTTCTCTATTAAGCTATCTTTAAGTCTCATTTTATAGACCAACATTTAACCTGAATTAGTGACAAAATACAAAAGCCCACAAGTATTGTAAGCCCATGTTAAGAGATAATTCTAATATCTCTCTCTCTCACCCAACCTTCACCGGCGAGCTTTATCTCATGATCTCTCCATCTCAACCTCACGACCTCTCCCTGTCTTTCTCTCACCGCCATCTCTAACCATAAACCAAAAACATCACCACCATCCTCAACTGCCACTCCTCCATATTCACTGGTGGGTAATCTCCTCTTTGTCACCTATTTATTTATTGTCTTGCATTTTTTTTCTCTCTTATTTAATTATATGTCTCTCAATTTCTAAGCTTAATCATATACCATGGATTAGAACAATCCCAGTTACTATCCAAATTAACTGTGTTTGATAATGCACTTGCTCCAATCATTTGAGGTAAGTTGAAGTGTACCGCAATTAATTTAATTTAACCTCTCATTATTAATTTCAATAAATATTTCCTATCTTATCTTATATGGATAGGAAAGAGTTGATGGATAAATATTATTAAACACTGCCAAATTAAAGGTGGTTGATAATGCACTTACGCCAATTACTAGATAATGCATCTTTTTCACTTTTAAATTTAATTACCGTACACTGCACCTTACCTCTGGTTAGAACAAGTGCACTGTCATCCCCATTTAATTTAGTCAGTAAATGTCGAGTCTTCTACCAAGAAATTTTATATGGATATAAACATTTAGACTATGATTAGGTAGGGGAAAGATTTGAGATGAAAAAGAAAAAAGAAAAAAAAAAAGAGAATAGAGAGAAAAGAAAAGAAAAACATTGATCTTTACTTCACTAATTGTAACTGGTAGTACTAAAAAAATTTGATCTTTTCTCCTTCAATACACATAAGATGTGAATAAATAAATATTTAAACAGCCACAATTGGCATAACATAATTAAGCGAAAAACGAGTTGATTGATATACTATTTGAGGATATATTCTCACTGAAAACCACAAAACCTTTATATTTCTTGATTCTGATAATTCTATCATACATATTGTGTGACAAAAGCTTGGATTGTATTTCCCTTCTTTAATTACCCAATTATGCATCCGAGCTGGAGTCTAGTACAGTCCTGATGAGGAAGCCCAGTAACCCAAAAAGCTCATCGATGATGGAATGCTCAATCTGATTAAAGTCTCAAGGCCGCCAGCTCTGGGAGAGAGAGCAACGATTGCTGCCCCCCTCCTCCTTCTAGGCATTTCACTGTTGCAGAGCGCCTTGAGCATTTAGAGATTCATTTTGACAAGCATTAGAAACTCCTACATGATAGGTTTGATCATCAAGAATGATTCTTGGCCAGGCAAGCCGATTATCAAGCGGGGGTGTACTCTTCTTTTGGTCAAATGTACCAACACATTGCCTCCGCCACTGGTTGTGACATGGATCACTTTCCCATTTTGCCTCCCTATCCGGGGTCATCTTTTGATCCAGCTCCCGAGGATTAGTTTTGGGTTCTATCTTGTTTGTCTATTTTTATTTTATTTTTTTTATTGGATGACTGTATTAACATTTATTGTGTATTTTTTTCGTTATTTTATTTTTCTTACTTTATTTTCGTTTTTAGTTATTTATTTCCATTTAATGTGTTAACCTAACATACGGTGGGAATCTTAATATTACACTGCAGTTTCTTTCTTTTTGTTTGTTTTGTTCTATGTTATAGATCAAAATTTCAACATGAAAAATGGCATGCAGTTCACATAATGGTGCACAATTTTTAGCTTCTGTGCACTTTTGGTTACAAAGGGAGTTTCTTTTGCTTTTTGTTTCACATTAAGGTCAATGCAATTTTTAAGTTGGGGGTAGAGGAAATGTATTTCTTTTTTTTTTCATTGAACTGCTTAGTTTCATTTTCCCTTTTTGTTTTTAGCATGCTTTGTGTTAACCTTGGAGTTAATTCACATGTCAATGATATAAGCCTAATTGAGATAGCATATAGCATTTAGAAGAAGTTAAATCTTGCTTCGGTTTGAGAATAATTTAAGTGTTAATCTTCATTTGGTTTAAGACTCTAGTTTGCGATAAGATTGCATGATTAGTCTAAAACATCTAGAGAAGTTTTATGTTTGATTGTTTTGTGAATACTTTTGCAGTCTCGACAAGCTCTAGAACTTATTTGATAATCACTTGAGGCAAATTCTTAGAATGCACATTAACTAGGATATGAGATAGGCCATTTTTGGACCGTTTGAGCCTTTCAAACTTACCCTTGCTATATTTATCACTAGTCACCTGTTTGAGCCTTTTCTTGAAAAAGAATTTGAGCCGTATTTCTTTCGATAACCCATTTACTTACCTTTATAAGCCAAAAAATTATTTTATCCTTACTTTTCTTTTAAAAGAACTGAGTTACACACATTTGTTAAGAAGCATTTAAGAGGAGTAAGGATGGAAATATGAATATATATATATAGTACTACCATAATCCAAGTACATTAAAGGAGATAAGTTGGGGGTTGTAGAAAAGAAAAGAAGAGAAAAAAATGAAAAATGAGGAGAATGGTCTTATGCCCAAAAAAAAAATGAATTATGGCAAAGAAAGGAGAATAGAAAAAAGTGGTGATTTATTGAGAGAAATGCTATAAAAATGGTTGAAAGAGTTAGGTGTTGAAGTAAGGTTATCTAGTGCTTAAAGTGGTTGTGCTTAAAACTAAGAGATTGAGTTCTTTTACTTGTTGAATACTTCCCGTTCTTTCTTGACCTTTACCTTAGCCTAACGTTACAAGCTTTTTAAAGACCTTTTGATCCAAAGTAATGTGATTTTTTTTTTACCAATAGTAGAGAGTGATTTGAAAAGTGAGCCTATGGAGCTTGTTTTTGTGATTGATGTCACACAAATTAATACATTTTTAGAGGCCAAGACTTGTATTCATGAATGTTGTGCATAAAATCATCCGGATGTTTGGATTAATGGATTGTGGTAAGATGGATGTTAAGAGTCGATAACAATTTTAAGATTGATGTTTGGATTACTTTTGGACTTAGGTGATATTAAATGATTTTACGTGTTGTGTGTTGTGTGCGATTTTTGAGACAAAAAGTTGAATTACTCTTGGATTAACGCTAGCATTGCTTGACTTTGTTTTGATTTCTACTATAGAATTCATTTCGTATTATCTTGTTTTCACTTGAATTGTTAGGGACTAGCAATAAGCTAGTTGGGGGTTATGATAAGAGTCATAAAATACATCTTAACAGTACTTATTTGTTAGCATTTTAGGGTTGATCTAGGTTTGAATTACACTTTTTATACCTTAACAACTCTAAAGTGATATTCTTGGATCACTGATCTATTTCGGTGCATTTTCAGGTACCTTGAGTTCAAAAGAGATGGAAAACTACCATAGCTTAAAGCACGATGCTTCGATGCACATCAAAGTGAAGGCATGGTTACGGAAGGACAAAATGAAGAGAAACCAAGTCTTTAGTGTTCCATGCTGCGACCTAGAAAGTTCAAGCCTCAGCCTCCAGAACCATGTCCAAAAGAGCCAAGAAAGTCATCAGTGTGAGCCACGGCCTGCATCAATCTGATGTGTGGCCTGGCAGTCTCAAGTGTGGCCTAGCAGTCTGAGCTGTGGCCTGGATCAATCAGAGCTGCGGCCTACAGAATCATGAAGAAAACCACAAAAGACTGAGCCACGGCCTAGATTAGTGTGAGCCACGGCGCGAACACGATGCTTTGTTTCTGAGTCATGACTTAATTAGGGTTTTAATGATAGTTTAAACCCGAAAACACCCTTCGACCTTTTGTATTATAAATAGATCACTTAGGGTTTGATAAAGAAAGATCATCAAGGCTGGAAAACTCAAGAAGGCTGCCACATTCTCCTCCATCAAAGTGTTCAAGAATGAGCTTCATGGCCAACTAATCTCCAAGCAAGGCAAACGGATGAATCCCTAGGTGTAGTTGTTCTTATTTTCCATTATTGATTCAGTTGTAGTTTGGATTTATTGTCAAAACATTGTTATGATTTTCTCTTTGATTTAATTAGAAGATTTTCTCTTAATCTGGTGATTGTATCTTTCTCCTCGATATTAGTCTAGTCATGCTCTTCTTATGCCAATATTGTTGGATGTGATTGAGTCCGGTAGATTTATCTTTTAGGTTTGTCCATTATTGCGATATTTTCATTAAGATATATTGTCGTTTCTTGATAAATCTATAGGATAGGTCATGTGTGCTTAAATCGAAAGTAAAGAGTAATTCATATCAATTACATTTGGGTTTACATGTGCTTTGATTGAATATTTACCGATTGCTTGTTTGGGATGTGAAACTAGTAATCGAGATAAAAACAATTGAATCGAGATTGGAATAAGGTAACGAACCAAGGGAGGATTCCTGAACCCTTGTTGTTTCTCTATTATATTTTTCAATCTATTTACACAATTTTCTCACATTACTTCATTATCAAAACTCAGATTCTCTCACTTGATCTTTATCGTTCATGTTAAGGTTTACACTTTTCCTTTGTGGTTCGCTTTTCCTTATGAGATCGACACCTCTACTATACACAATAACGACGTATTAGTTTGAGCGTAATCAATGGTCATTTTCCAATTAAAAAGATAACCGCAAAAATTTTGCAATGTGGTTTTTATTGGCCTACTTTATTCAAGGATACTAATGAGTTTTTTCATTCATATGAAAGATTTCAAAAGCTAGATTCATTGTCCCACTGTCATATGATGCTTCTCAACCCGATCTTAGTGGTGGAAATCTTTGATTGTTGGGGGATCGATTTTATTGGACCATTCCCACATTTTTTTGGGTATCTTTACATTTTGCTTGTCGTTGATTATGTTTCTAAATGGGTTGAAGCTATACTTTGCCGCACTAAAAATAATAAAGTTGTTGTTAAATTTCTTAAAGATCATATTTTATCTAGGTAAGGTACTCCATGTGTTATAATTAGTGATCAATGGTCATATTTTTGTAACCGTTCTTTTGAGGCTTTGATGCATAGGTATGGAGTCACCCATAAGGTTTCTACAGCTTACCATCCACAAACCAATGGCCAAGCGGAACTAGCAAATAAAGATATTAAGCAAATACTTGAAAAAAGGGTAAATCCAAATCGAAAAGATTGGCTTTTGCGCCTATCAGATGCACTTTGGGCATACCGGATAGCATACAAGACGGTTCTTGGAGCATTTCCTTATCAGTTGGTATTTGGCAAAGCATGTCACTTACCAGTAGAACTTGAGCATACAACATATTGAGCTATTCAAAATTTTAATTATGACTTGAAGATGTCCGGTGAGGAGAGGAAAATGCAGCTTTGTGAACTTACGGAGTTGAGGGATGATGCATATGATAATGCTAAGGACTTAAAGTCAAGAATGAAAGTGGTACATGATCATAAAATACTCCGGAAAAATTGCGATCACGATGGCAGGGACCTTATGTTGTGAAGAGTGTTTTTCCAAATGGAGTGGTGGAAGTTGAAGATCCCTCCGACGGTCGTGCATTTCGAGTTAATGGCCAAAGGTTGAAGCTCTACTCGGAGCATGAACGTGTTGAAGATAGGCCTGAAGAGATCTCTTTGGTGCCTCCGATTTATCCTTCTTAATCGGGTACTTTCGTTCCATTGTACATTAGTTTTATTTTTTTTCATTTTTATTTATTTATTTAGTTTCTTTACTTTTTTTTCCTTTTCTTTCTCTTGACTTTTTCTTTTCACATTGGGGACAATGCAAGTCTTAGAGGGGTGGAGGAAACACATTTCCTATTTCATACCATTGAATTGTTTGGTGTCATTTCCCTTTTTCGTTTTAATTCGTTTGTTAGGATAAATTGTTAGAAAAAAAAAATATTTGAAAATTTTTTTAAAAATTAGGTTTAGTTTTGTTTGTTTTTAGTATGTTTTGTGTTGTTTTAGAGTTAATTTACATGTCAATGATATGATTATAATTGAGATAGCATATACCTCTTAGAAGAAGTTAAATCTTGCTTCGGTTTGAGAATAATTTTAAGTACCGATCTTCATTTAGTTTGAGACTCTGGTTTGCGGTAAGATTGCATGATTAGTCTAAAACATTTAGAGAAGTTTTATGTGCAAATGTTTTGTGAATACTTTTGTGGTCTCAACAAACTTTAGAACTTATTTGATAATCACTTGAGGCAAAATACTAGAATTCACACTACTTAGGAAATGATGTAGGCCATCTTTGGACCGTTTGAGCATTTCAAGCTTACTTGTGTTATATTTATCGCTAGTTACCTGTTTGAGCCTTTTTTTAAAATAAAAAAAAAAAAGAAATTTAGCCTTGTTTCTTTCGATAGCTCATTTACTTACCTTTATGAGCCTAAAAATATTTTATCCTTACCTTTCTTTTAAGAGAACTTAGTTCATACACTTTTGTTGAGAAGCACTTAAGAGGAGTAAGGGTGGAAATATGAAAAAATATTACTACCATAACCCAAGTACATTAAAGGAGATAGGTTGGGGATTGTGAAAAAGAGTAAAGAATGAAAATAGAGGTGAATGGTTATGTGCTAGAAAAGAATAATAAAAAAAAGTGAATTATAACAAAGAAAGAAAAAAAAAATAGTGTTGAATTATTGAGAGAAATGCTCGAAAAATGGTTGAATGAGTTGGGTGTTGAAGTAAGGTTATTTAGTGCTTAAAAATGTTGTGTTTAAAATTAAGAGACTGAGTTCTTTTACTTGTTTAATCCTTTCGTTCTTTCTTGACCTTTACCTTAGGCTAACGTTACAAGCCTATTAAAGACCTAGTGATCAGATGTAGTGTGATTTTTCTACATTAGTGGAGAGTGATTTGAAAAGTGAGCCTATGAAATTTGATTTGTGATTGATGTCACACAATTTAATATGTTTTTATAGGCTAAGACTTGTATTCATGAATGTTGTGCATAAAATCATCTAGGTGTTTGGATTAATGGTTTGTGGTAAGATGGATGTTTAAGAGTCGATAACGAATATGAGGCTAATGTTTGGATTGTTTTTGGAATTGGATGTTATTTAATGATTCTATATGTTATGTGTTATGTGCGATTTTGAGACAAAAAGTTGAATTACTCTTGGATTAATGCTAACATTGCTTTGTTTTGTTTTTAGGATTTTAGGCTTTGTTTTGATTTCTAGTATAGAATTCATTTCATTTTTATTTCGCTTGAATTGCTAGGGACTAGCAATAAGCTAGTTGGGGGTTATGATGAGAGTCAGAAAATGCATCTTAATAGTGTTTATTTGTTAGCATTTAGGGTTGATTTAGGGCTGGATTACACATTTATGCCTTAATAATTCTTAAGTGTCATTCTTAGTATATTGATTTATTTCGATGCATTTTCAGGTATTTTGGGTTTAAAAGAGATGGAAAAGCTAACGTTGATTAAAGCATGAAGATTCTATGCATGTTCACAAGCATTTGGAAAGGAGTTTCACTAAATTACTAGAATTGCCCGTACAGATCAGTTATTTTGGGGATTAAACTGTATTGATTCAGGAAGAACCAGGGGATGAGCCATATGTGCTTGGAAACATCCGGATGTCTATTTTCTAGAAAATTTTACAGCTCATAAACTTGATTTTTCTAGATAAAGTTATGGCAGTTTTAGTAGACAAAGGTCAGGCTGTGCGTGATTTCAGCATGATAGACTAGTCAATTTTGCGGATTAAATTGTATTGATTCAGGAAGAACCAGGAGATGACCCATATATGATTGAAAAGATCTGGATGTCTATTTTTGGAAAATTTTACGGCTCATAAATACGATTTTTTTAGAGAAAGTTATTGTAGTTTTAGTAGACAAAGGTCAGGCAAAACCGGGCCTGGACAGCAGCAGAAGCACACGGCCTAAACAGAAACCCTAAGGAAACTTTTCTATCTACAAAACCATCTCCATACAGCTATATATAGGAATTTAGACTCAAAGAACAAGGGAGGAGAGTTCTTGAAGAGAGCCTCCATATTTTTCTTCCTTGTGGTGATCAAGGATGAACTTCATGTCCAACTAAACTCCAAGCAAGGAGAAAGGATGAGTTTCTAGGTATAGTTGTTCTTATTTCTATCTTTGATTCAGTTGTATGGATTGATTGCTAAACATTGTTTATGATTTGCTCTTTGATTAAATAAGAAGATTTGAATTCATGTGACAGCTACAATTTATGTTCTTCTTCTCTTAGATTTTCTTAATCCGATGATCGCATTCTTCTTCTCCATATAAGTCTAGTGAAGCTTTTCTTATGTCAAAGTTGTTAGATGCAATTGATTTCGGTAGATCTATCTTATAGGTTTGTCCATTACTATAGTATTATTATTGAAATATATTGTCGCTTCTTGATAATTTATAAGATAGATCTTGTGTGTTTGAATTGGAATTAAAGAGTAATTTATGGCAATTACATTAGGGTATTTATGTGCTTTGATTGAATATTTACCAATTACTTGTTTGGGATGTGAAACTAGTAATTGAGATAAAACATTTGAGTCAATATAGGAATAAGGCAACGAACTTAGGAAGGATTCTTAGAACTTTGTTATTTCTTTATTGAATTCTTCATCATATTTTCACAACTCTCTTATATAATTTCATTCGTAAAACTCAGATTTTCTTATTTGAACTTTATCGTTTAGTATTAAGGTTTACACTTTCTCTTGTAGTTCACTTTCCTTATGGGATCGACACCTCAGCTATACAAAATAATTGCGTGTTAGTTTGAGCGTTATCATCATCGGGCAGGGATTGTACTGTTACAAGGTCATGCCCTTCGGTCTCAAGAACGCTGGGACAACTTACCAAAGATTGGTAAACAAAATCTTCCGTAAGCAATCAGAAAAAACATGGAGGTCTACGTGGATGATATGCTGGTAAAAAGTATCAGAGCCAAAGACCACGAAGCCAATCTGGAGGAAGCATTTGAAGTTCTTCGGTATCATTAAAAGAAACTAAACCCGCAAAATGCGCCTTTTGAGTCACCGGGGGGAAGTTCCTCGGCTTCATGGTAATCTAAAGGGGCATAAAGGCGAACCCAAAAAAAATCGAGGCCATCCTCGGCATGAGCTCCCCCCGGAAAGTGAGGGAAGTCTAATAGTTAACCGAACGGATAGCCACTCTAAGCCAATTCATGTCAAAATCCAGAGAGAAATGCCTCCCATTCTTCAAGGCCATCAGAAAAGCCAAGGACTTCGTCTAGACTAAAGATTGTCAGAAGGCATTCGATGAGCTAAAAGAGTATTTGGGCTCACCCCCTCTCCTGACCAAGCCTGTCACCAGTAAAGAAAAATGTACTTATCGATCGGACAATAAGTGGTGGCCTCCGTCCTGATCTGAGAGGAAGTAGGTGTCCAAAAACCCGTGTACTATGTAAGCAAGATCCTCCATGATGCAGAAACGAGGTATCTCCCTGTGAAAAAGATGGCGTACGTCCTCCTGGTCACTACCCGTAAACTCCGACCATACTTTCAAGCGCACACCATCGTCCTTCTAACGGACCAACCTCTGAGACAAGTGCTCCACAAGCCAAACGTCTGATAGGTGCTTAAATATTATTTAAGCACCCTTATTTATATTTATTAGGTCCTTAGTTATATTAATTTAGTTCATTTTACTTCATTTGTGTGTTTCACATGTGTTTTATAAGTCTTGGAGATTGGCACTTAAGGGAAGAAGCTTGGAGATCCTGGAGCAGCTTCTGGTCAAAGTGCGATAGATTGCAATACTGCATGCGATCATTTGCACACATGAAGGATCGAGCGCAAGATGCATACGATCGAGCGCACATGTACGGGCATGAACAGTAAACTGCAAAACCCTCTTTTAGAAATAAGAGAGTTTTATATTTTAGGAAAGTTTAGGAACTCATGAGCCTTCTAGGACTTCTCAAGCCCTATAAATACACCTGTAAAGCATACACAAATGATCACTTCTGAGAGAGAACACTTCTTTTATCTTTTAGCTTGGAGTTGTAAGCTTTGGGAGAGAATTGACGCCTCTTCTCTCTGGTTTACTCTTCCCTTTATTTTTATGTTATGATGATGTTTATCTTAGACAGCATGTGTAACTAATTTTCTTATAGGGCTCGATTGAAGCCCTAGTTATGCTTTCTCATATATTTATTCATTGATAAAATCTTTGCCAATAGCCTTTATTATGTTGCTTAACTTGATTAATGCATGTGCTTATTTAAATTCCTCATATGTATGTGTATGGCCAACGTATGCATGTGGTATGGATTGGTTAGTTAGATCAATTTGGATGATCGAGTCCTAGGTCTAACATTAGTAACAAAGGATATCCACACCGGATTCTTGGATTAATCAACATGAGAAACCGGGAGTACATACCATGCCCTAGGTCTCATGTGGCTGTCGATTTCCATAGTACTTATGCTTTCTTAAGGAACAACTCAAGTAGATACCATGCTGAATCTCTTAAGGAAGAAAAGAGTTAGAGTAGATACCATGCCTAACTCGTTGCTTAGGGAAATCAATAGCTTAAGGAGTAGATACCATGCCCTTAGGTTGGCGACCATTAGGTATACATGATAAGGCTAGTAAACTGATACATTATGCAATTGCGAAAGTATGACTAGTGGTGGATATCAAAGCCCTATGTCTTTATTATTATCAATCACATTCAACAGTTATTTTATTTCTTTTTACTTTGAAGAAACTAATTCTAAAACCGAACTTTACCAATCCCTGTGGAGATGATCTTGCTTTCGCACACTATACTACACTGTTGACCTTATGCACTTGCAAGTAAAACAAGTGCGATTATTTGCTTATTTATTTAGGTGGATAATCATCCAACAAGTTTTTGGCACCGTTGCCGGGGATTACACTAAAGCTCCTTTTAGAATTACTTTCGTTAATCATTGTTATTATTACTTTATTTTTTGTTTACCATCTTTGTTTTTCATCAAAACCTATTCGAATTGTTTTCTATTTCAGGCACATCAAACCCTAAATCACACTTTCTGTGATACTTGCGATCGATCGCAGCCTTCTGTGTGATCGAGCGCAATTAGGGCAGAGAGTTACCCGAGCAGCAGAGTGAACTGCTGCACTGAAGCTGGTTTGACCTGATTTATGCATGGACTTCGATCCCGACATCCAACATTCTTTCCTCTTGATCCTGAGCTTGAATGAACCATCTGACAAAAGCTTAAGGACAACTTCGAGGAGAACGAAGAAGAATTTGAGAATGAAACACTAATGGCGGAACAGCTCAAAAACCTGCAACCACCTGCACGAGTACCGATGAAGCACTCCTTCATTCCACGGAACATTGATCAACCATCATGCATTGCATATCAACCTGAGGCGGCAGGAAACTATTATATAACTCCGCAAATATTGAATGCTTTGACTCACTTTAGGGGTACTCCTAATGAAGATCCACACTTGTACCTTCGAGAATTCTTCGATCTTTGCAAATTCCAACACATACAAGGCCTAGACCAAGAAGGAATAAGGTTAATTCTATTCCCTTTTTCCTTAAAAGATAATGCTAAACTACGGTATAATTCTTTGCCTGTAGTTTCCATCCATACTTGGGAGGAGTTGTCAAGCAAGTTCCTGAGGAAGTTTTTCCCAGCCCAAAAGACGAGGCAAATGAGGAAGGAGATCCAGTCTTTCCAACAAAAAGATAGAGACCTCTTCTTCGAAGCATGGGGACATTTCAACGAATTGCTACTCAAATGCCCACACCATAACCTGCCTCAAGATGAACTGGTACAAGCCTTTTATGAAGGTTTGAACGACACTAATAAAAGTATTGTTGATTCAGGTTGTGGAGGAGTGTTGATGGAGAAAAGCAGCGAAGAAGCGATGGAGCTCTTCGAAACCCTCAGTGAACACACTCAGCAGTTCTCCTCTCGAGGTAGACATGTAACCAAAGGTAAAGATGTGCATGAGCTAAATCTGAATAGAGGATCTTCCCCTCAAATAACAGCATTGGAAAGGAAAATAGACTTATTGGTAAAAGCCATGGCTACTCAAAATGCCTCATCCAACCTACCATCTACCGCACTCCAGGTATGTGCAATATGATCCAAATACGACCATAATACTGATACTTGTCCTTTGTATTCACCTGCAGATACAGAACAAGCAAATTATGTGGGACCTAATAACTATCCGCCGAAGAACAACCCTTATGCAAACACATACAACCCTGAATGGCGGAATCACCCGAATTTCTCATGGAACAACAATAAGAACTATCAAGGACAGCAACGAAACCCCCAGCCCACTGCTCATGCTATTCCCGAACCAAAGAAGAACGACCTCGAAAGTCTTGTGAGACAACTGGCCACTCAGCAGCAGCAATTGATGACATCACAAGAACAATTCATGACTCAGCAAAGACAAACCACTGCAAAACATGAGCAAGCAATTCAAAGACTAGAGGTACAAATGGGACAATTGGCTAAAGAGCTCAGTGGCAAAAAGTAAGGAGAGCTCCTAGCTCAAACACTACCCAACCCTGGGGGGGCATCAACAACTAAATGCTTTGACAACCTTGAGAAATGGCAAGGTGGTAGGATCCGACGAACCTGACAAAGCATCCACCTCTAAGGTAAGTGAGATGGAAAAGGTAAATACACCCCCATCATTTCCTCAAAGGTTGGTGAAACCTAATAAAAAGACCAAATTGGTTAACATTTTTAAAACATTGAAAAAGGTAAAGATTAATATTCCTTTGTTAGATACCATTAAACAAATTCCTGCATATGCTAAATTTCTGAAAGATTATTGCACTAACAAAAAGAAGTTTCAGGAACATGAGACGGTTGCCTTAACCGAAGAGGTAAATGCTATGCTTCTAAGAAAATTACCACCTAAACTGAAAGATCCGGTTAGTTTTACTATTCTTTCCAGACTAGGTGACCAGCTGTTCGAGCATGCACTATTAGATCTAGGAGCGAGTGTCAACCTACTGCCATACAATGTATACGAGACACTAGGTTTGGGGGAGCTTCAACCAACCTCCATCACTTTGCAATTAGCTGACAGAAGCATCAAACGACCGAGAGGTATCTTTGAGGACGTGTTGGTAAGAGTAGAAAAATTCATTATACCTACTGATTTTGTAGTATTAGATATGGAAGAATGTACTTTACCATTGCCTCTCCCCATCATCCTAAGACGCCCCTTTATGAAAACCGCTGACACTAATATTAGTGTAAAATGGGGTATTGTCACAATGAGGGTAAATGATGAGAAGATAGAATTTCAAATATTTAATACATTAAAATCAACCAATAATGATAATGAATATTCTAATGTGAGCTTCATGCAAAGTGTTGTTGAGAAAGCTTCTCAGGTCCATCGCACCACTACATTGGAGACCATCCCCAACCATGAGGATACAAGAGTTGATATTAGGCCCAAGGATGACAATGTGATTAAAGACGTGAATACAGCTGCACACCTCCTCAAGAACACACCATAGCCTTCAAGTAAGTATGTTCTTCAAATTGACCCTCCTACAAATACTAATACTACTTTTCCTTACTTTATTGACCAGGAGTCAAAAGTGGTGATGAAGCAACTATCAAGGGCACTTGAACCACCTGATGGGGGCTCTAAGTGCCCCCTTCAACAGGAATAGCACTGTATCAAGAGAGCGCTTGAGACATTTCACATTTTTCGATCATATAGCTCAAGAGTCTCTACTGAGGTTAGTGGTACTGAGGCCACTAACACATGGTAAGGTTGTATTGCTCCAAAATTATCATTTTCAGCTAAGGTGAATTTTTATTTTTACCCATGCACGCTACCTGTGATCGATCACACCATTTAGTGCGATCGAGTGCACGCGTGCAATCGAGCTCGCCATTCAAAGTGTTCGTGCGCACAAGTGCGATCGAGTGCACTCGTAGTAGACAGTTCAGCTATAAGTTTAAACACTCTCACACTCACTCACTCTCTCACTGTTCACTCACTCCCTCGCACTCTCTGATTACAAACACGCAACACCCACATTTTTCCTCAACTCCCACCCTCTCCACCATCACCACCAGCACTACTCCCCCTTACCACCGTCGTCCACCATCACCACTGTCACCAATCATCACCGCCCCACCACATACCCCCTCCCCCGTTACATATTCCCCCCATACACAAGGTACTCCTTCTGCACACACACACGAATTTTAATGTTTCATTTACAACATTCCTTTTATATATATGTATCTTGTGCATGATTGGAGCTTGTTTTGCTTGCAGGAGGTTAGGAACGAATTCAAACCCTCAAAACCAGCGCTTAGGTTTTTGGTCCACACCACCTATTCAAGGAAACGCCTGACCGTGTGCGATAGAGCGCACGGCTGTTGCGATCGAGCACATAGACCAGTGTGCGATCGAGTGCACCTATTTTGAGATCGATCGCAAATTAGGCAGAAGCAAACAGCAGTATGTCCAAACCATCTGTTTCCACCTCTGATGCATCCAGCAGTCGTGCCTCATCATCCCAGCCCAGCATCGAGCAACGAGAGATCTTATTCAGGACCATTTTTGCCATCGATGATGTATTCAAGCACATAGACGCCACTTAAAGGGCCGTCCAAGCATTTAGACATCAAGGGTTGAAGAGGTTTTTCAAGCCGGTTTGCTCGACTGCTTACAACCAGCTCGTGGTCCAGTTCTATGCGAGCCTATCCTTTGACTGCAGCAGACCGGGAGTACTGACTTCTTCAGTCTAAGGCACACCCGTTGAGTGACTAGTGCCGATATAGCCGCTGCTCTTCATTGCACTGACGAGTCCCCTCTGGAGGACACCAATATCGAGGAACAGTCGGATTCTTTTGCCCTGGCTGAGATTATTACGGATGTGTGCGCTAGTCAGTACGCTGACAGACACAACAATGCAGCCAGCCAGTCAAAGTTGCCTCCACGAATTTGGCTTGTCGACACGATCCTTCAGCCCAATGTGTGTCCATTGGGGCACAAGACACAGTTGAGAGACTAATTTCTACAGACCCTATATGCATTCCACAGAGGTCACTGGTACTCTATTCCGGCGGTTATATGGAGCCAGCTGCACAAATTATGAGATCACGTCCATGGCTGGCAGACCACCATGGCCAATGCATGGGGCCTCCCTTTTCTGTTCCTACTCTCCTACATACTTAAAAAGAAAGGGATAAAGGGGACCCCCAGCGACGGGCCAGTGCGAGAGCATCCCTTCTTCGAGAAGGCTAAGTGGACACATAGGCTCTCGCACATGCCTCGATGACTCCCAGCACCTGCTCCAGTAGCTGAGAGAGTTGAGGAGGATCGTATGGAGACTGAGACCCCTGTCATTAGCCCAATGTGAGAAGAGGACCATCCGGACATGGGACCCACCGAGTCCCAGCACTTTTTAGCTGAGCTGTCATCCTTCCAAGGTGAAGTCTATGCTGCTACCACACTCGTGCATCAGCGTATGGATAGTTTGGAGGCACGATTAGCATAACAGGAGGCTATACTGCAGGCTATTCTTGATCGCCTACCTCCGGCACCCGGTACCTCTTCAACTGCACCCCCTGATGACCAGTAGTGAGAGGATACCACGTCTGGCTGAAGATGTTAAACTTAGCGCTCATGGGAGGCACCCTAAAGCATATCCTTTTTTTATTAGTTTATTTTATTATTCGTATTTCCTAGTTTATTTTTCTATCGTTGTTATTATTACTTGTTTTCCATTTTGTGTTTGTTTTTCTTTCTTTTTCAAGGACAGAGTGAGTGCATCCAGTTGAAGTTTGGGGGTATGCTATGACCCATGCCAGCCATCAGTTCTCCATCTCCCAAGTCAGCTCCTTCCATGCTATTCACACATTAAGGACAATGTGCAATTTAAGTTTGGGGGTATGGGGACACATTCACACACTCATTATGTCCCTTTTTTTGTGTTGTTATTCTCATAGATAAATGCATGTTCATTCTGTTCTAAAAATTTAGTGTGATCTAAACAAAGAATTTGATTTGACTTCATAAATGAGCTTAACACCTTGAACATATAGGCCAATAATTAAGTTTTGAACATAGATCACCTCCTTTTAGACATTTAAGGATTCACAAGTTTGACCTAAACAATCACAAGCACATTAGCACATAATTGTGTGGGGTATGACATGTAATTTTGATTTGTATGTTTCTTTTGCTCGACTGTGAACCAAATGGCCTATTAGACTAACATCTTAGCATAAGAAAATAGAAACAAATTGTTAGTACTCAAAAAGAAAGAAATGCTCCTAATGATCAATAAAACAAACATTCCACTGAGTAACTGGCCCTCTTGCCTCAGTAAGCAGTGAGTGTCATGTCAAAAGGTGGAAATTTTGTTAACTCAAAAGATCATTAAAAGAAAAAGAACTTTCCGCTGAATAACTGGCCCTCTTACCTCAGTAAACAGTGAGTGTCACGTCAAAAGGTGGAAATTCTGATTAGAGCATTGAGATTAGTTAGTTTTGTAGCCTTTTTTACTCGAGTTAGTAAGTCCTTAGGGGTGTCTTTATACCTAATGCCCTAAAACCATCTGGTTTGGGAGTCATTGGCTAAACATTCGTTACATGAGCCAAATATAAAGCTTAAAGGAACTAACTTGACAAAAATATCACAAACAAAAGAAAAGAAGAAAATTTATGCCATCATTGTTGATTTTAATAGGAAATTAGGTGAATCTTGAGACATCGAAACATACGCATTAGAATTATTTGGAAACCTAATCTTTTATGTGCTAGTTCACCACACACCAAAGTCGAACTTGTGATGTCTTAAATTGCCTTATGAAAGTGATTTGCGTTCAAAACTCTTATTCATTGCAAAAAATGTTTATATTTGTTAAGCTTGCTTATGAATGCACATCATAGTTTTGTGTTAAGACTTAAACTTTTGTGACACTATGAACATTAGATCTATCTGTGTGTTGTTATTTTTCATTTTAGTTTTGTTTAGTATTGCTAAGGGACTAGCAATATGTAAGTTTGAGGGTGTGATAGGTGCTTAAATATTCATATTTAAGCCCCCTTATTTACATTTATTAGGTCCTTAGTTATGTTAATTTAGTTTATTTTACTTCATTTGTGTGTTTCACATGTGTATTATAGGTCTTGGAGAAAAAGAAACAGTTTTGGCATTTAAGGGAAGAAGCCTGGAGATCCTGGAGCAGCTTCTGGTCAAAGTGCGATCGATCGCAATACTGCATGCGATCATTCGCACACATGAAGGATCGAGCACAGCACTACGATCGAGTGCAAGACACATACGATCGAGCGCACATGTACGGGCGGGAACAGTAAACTGCAGAATCCTATTTTGGAAATAAGAGAGTTTTGTATTTTAGGAAAGTTTAGGAACTCATGAGCCTTCTAGGACTTCTCAAGCCCTATAAATACACCTCTAAAGCACACACAAATGATCACTTCTGAGAGAGAACACTTCTTTTATCTTTTAGCTTGGAGTTGTAAGCTTTGGGAGAGAATTGATGCCTCTTCTCTCGGGTTTACTCTTCCCTTTATTTTTATGTTATGATGATGTTTGTCTTAGACAGCATGTGTAACTAATTTTCTTATAGGGCTCGATTGAAGCCCTAGTTATACTTTCTCATGTATTTATTCATTGATAAAATCTTTGCCAATAGCCTTTATTATGTTGCTTAACTTGATTAATGTCTGTGCTTATTTAAATTCCTCGTATGTATATGTATGGCCAACGTATGCATGTGGTACGGATTGGTTAGTTAGATCAATTTGGATGACCGAGTCCTGGGTCTAACATTAGTAACAAAGGATATCCACACCGGATTCTTGGACTAATCAACATGGGAAACCAGGAGTAGATACCATGCCCTAGGTCTCATGTGGTTGTTGATTTTCATAGTACTTATGCTTTCTTAAGGAACAACTCAAGCAGATACCATGCTAAATCCCTTAAGGAAGAAAAGAGTTAGAGTAGATACCATGCCTAACTCGTTGCTTAGGGAAATCAATAGCTTAAGGAGTAGATACCATGCCCTTAGGTTGGCGACCATTAGGTATACATGATAAGGCTAGTGCACTGATAACATTATGTAATTGGGAAAGTATGACTAGTGGTGGATATCAAAGCCCTATGTCTTTATTATTATCAATCATATTCAACAGTTATTTTATTTGTTTTTATTTTGAAGAAACTAATTCTAAAACCGAACTTTACCAATCCCTGTGGAAATGATCTTGCTTTCGCATACTATACTACACTATTGACCTTGTGCACTTGCAAGTAAAACTAGTGCAATTATTTGCTTATTTATTTAGGTGGATAATCGTACAACAACATCTCCGGAAGGATGGTCAAATGGTCCATAGAGCTCAGAGAGTTTGACATCTGGTATAGTCCCCGCAACGCCATCAAGGCCCAAGCCCTCACAGACTTTATAGTGGAAACCACACTCCAAGACAGAATGGATTCTACCCCGGATCTTGGTACGGTTGAACTAATTCCGTAATGGACCCTCCATGTTGAAAGTTCCTCCAACAACATTGGAAGTGGTGTCAAGCTCATCCTATGTAGCCCAAACGGTTTCACCATTGAGTGCACCTTAAGGTTTGGGTTTGGTGCTTCAAACAATGAAGCTGAGTACGAGGCATTGCTGGCTGGAATGAAGTTAGCCAGAGCACTGTCTGTTGAGGCCCTAGACGCTTACAATGATTCACAGTTGTTAGTAAACCAAATCAATGGGGAATTTGAAGTCTAATGAGGCAAGATTGCTCACTACCCAAAGAAAGCCAAAGAACTCGCTGCTAAGTTCAAAGTGTTTCGGATTAACCAGATCCCCCAGGCAGAAAATTCAAAAGTCGAGTCCCTAATTCGACTCGCCTCATCCTAAAAGCCAGAGCCCACGCAGGCAGTCTACCTCGAAATGCTCATTGTACTAAGCATCGAAGAGACCTCTACACTACCTGTAACCGAAGTAAAAACTTAAGTTGACCCCATCCTCTGTTATTTATGGGATGACCAGCTCCCCGAGCAAATAAGTGAAGCCAAAAAAATCATCTCCCAAGCGTCGTGGTATATGGTCATAGATGATCATTTATACAAGAGAGGTCTCACGATGCTCTATCTAAAGTGCGTAGGGCCAACCAAGGCCAACTATGCCCTTTGCAAAGTTCATGAAGGAATCTGTGGAAACCACCTTGGCGGCCGAGCCCTGGCCTTCAAAATTCTCTATCAAGGCTACTACTGGCCCAATATGTGAAGATAAGCCACAGAGTTGGTAAAGAAGTGCAGGAGTTGTCAATAGTACTCTGCAATCTCCCATCGGTCGGCGAATCCTCTCACCTCAATCACCAGCCCACTCCCCTTTGCCATGTGGGGGATGGACCTCCTCAGCCCTTTCACTGGAGCACCCAGCCAACGAAAGTACCTCATTGTTGCAATAAACTACTTCACTAAGTGGGTAGAAGCCTAACCACTGGCTAGCATAACCGACCACCAAGATCAGAGCTTCGTCCGAAAATCCATAGTGTGCCGTTTCGGTATTCCCCGTATATTGGTGACAGACAACAGAAAACATTCGATAGTGCTCGATTCAAAGCATTCTACGAAGAACTGCACATCGAACATTACTTCTCCTCTGTCGGGTATCCACAGGCCAACGGGCAGGCCGAAGTAACCAACAGAAAGCTTCTGTAAGGAATCAAGAGGAGATTAAACAAAACGGATAGGAAATGGACCAACAACTTGCCAAGCATACTCTGGGCATATCGGACCACCGCTTGAACACTCACTGGGGAAACTTTCTTCTTCATGGCTTACGGTTCTGAAGCAGTAATGCCCTTGGAGATCGGGATGCCCTTACTATAAGAATAGAGTTTCGAAAGCAACAACAACAAAGAAGCCTTACAAATGAGTGCTAATCTCATCGATGAAGCTTGGGATGAGGCCCAGATCTGATTAGTCGCCTATCAGCAGAAGGCTGCCAAGTATTACAATTCTCAGGTCCGAAGCAAAAGCTTCAGGCTGCACAACCTTATCCTATGAAAAAATGAAGTGTCCAATCCATGAAAAATGGGAAAGTTGGTCTCAAACTGGGAAAGCCCATATCGCATTACGAGGATATGCAGATTCGACACCTTCAAGCTCGAGGAACTAAATGGAAAACCCGTTCCCCGCACTTAGATCGCCGAAAACCTCCGATGATTTTACCAATAGCTAACGTCTCGAGTATGGTTCACGAAAGCGGCTGGGTTGGTTGAAGTTGTAATGAAAAAAGAGCAATTGCAATAAAAGAAGAGAAGTTTGAAAGATAAAACAAGAAATTTCATTGAAGTTCCCAAACTTACAAAAAGTACTATCAGCCTTGAAGTACAAAAAAGAAACAAGGAAAAACACTAAGTCTAAACTCTCAGGGGGTGGCCTCTCCCTCAGCCTCGACCTCGATCACCGGCTGAGCAGCTAGCTCCTCCTCGTCAGCAGGAACTACCACCTCAGCCTCAGCCACAGCCACCTCCTCGTCCTCCAGAGGATCGAGCAGGTTGAGAGTCAAAAAATTGGTCTCGAGATGAGGAGCCTCAACCCTCCTCTTAGCTTTCAAAAACCCTTCAAGGTATTGCAAGCCTCCCTCCTCCTCGATCGCTGTCCGATATGAGGTTAAGTCTCTCAAAACCGCCAAAGTGTCCTCCACAGCCACTTAGGTACGGGTCTCCGCCTCCTTTCTAAGCCGCTGCCCCATAAAAACGATGGTGTCCCTCTCTGAGATGGCCTCAGCCCTAGCCTGGTTGGTCGCCTCCAATGACACCTGCAGCTGGCAAACGAGCTTGGCGCTCTCATCCAGCTTGTGCTACGCCCGACCCAACCTCTCAGCAGTGTCTATGCACCGACAAGACATCACCTCTAGTAGAACACCCGACTAAAACAAAGCAAGAAATTGTTAGCGACCATATCATGCAAAAAGTAAGAGAAATGAAGAGAAGGCAAAGAAAAGGGATTTCGTACCTAAGAGCCTAGGGCCTCAGCCGCAGAGTAAGGAGCCTCGATGGGCTTCAGTGATAACTTCAACATGTCACGAGGCAAAACTCCCATGACTAGATGTTCTCGAGCCACCCGAGGGTGAACGAAAACAAAGTCATCGATCTTCAAGCCCCAGTTGAGTGTGAAGACCGTCGCCCCAATTGTCGCACCTCGGGATGAGGTAGGGGTGGCAGATGAGATCAGAGTAGCCTCTGATTCAGGGAAGTGCCTAGGAGGGCTCTCCAAGTAGATGGGGGTAGAAGATAAAGCCCGAGGCCTCTTCTTGGCCTCAGACCCAGAAGCGGACTACTTCTTCGCTTAAACAGCTTTCCTTCACTCCAGAACAGGTCTCTTAGCCCTCTCCCTAGCCTTAGCCATCGCCTCCATATCTACCCAAGACAACCAAAGAAAACCGTAAGTATGAAGTAAAGAAAAAACAAGTGACATAAAGCAGTATAAAAACAAAATAAAAGCAAGTATAAAAAAGCAGGCACAAGGTTACCACTCTCTATAGAGGACTCGGGCCACAAGGGGCAGAGACTATGCCTTACCAACTCCTCATTATCGTAGAGGACCTCCACATCTATAGGCGCGACCACCATAGCATTCACCGTCTCCTACTCACGGTGAAGAAGGCTCGGCTTCTTACACTTCCTCGCCAGATCCAAACTCTATGAGAGCGGGACCCCCGAAGTTGCTCTCCCCCGGATGAAGAAAAAAGACTTCTTCCACCTTTTGATTGAAGACAGCGTCTTCTTCAGCAGTCTTCTCTTACCCGAGAGGTGATCACAACCCATCCAGTCTCGTCATGCTTGCTTATCTGAAAGTGGGCCTTGAAAATATCGAGTTCATCAGTCCCCCCACTTCTAAGCAGACGCAGATGAATGCCATTATCAGCCTTACCGAGTTCGGCACCAACTAACACAACACCACATCGAAGAACCGCAGCACAGCGCAAAAGAAGAGATGCAGAGGGAAGTGTAGCCCAACCCTCATGTGTTGTTCATACACATATAGCTCATAGAGCGCATGACTCGGAAGGGCATCACAAGTTCTCTCCCTGACCCTAGCTAACCTAAGGGTATATTCCTCCGAAACACGATATGCCCTTTGGATCACCTCAAGATCCTCCTCCCTGATCTGGCTGGGAACAGTGTTCGACGTGAACTCCCACAATTCCCTCTCCTCAGCAGCCATAACCCCTTTAATATCGAGTAAAGCTGAGTCCACATCATCTTCAGATGAGGAATCCTCTTCATACTCCTCCACTACATGTACATAGGGCACCATAGCTAATAGCCTCTCTCTAACCTTGGCTCTTTCTGAGGTTTCACTCCTGGAATAGGATGTGTTCAACCCCATATCCTTAGAAGTACTATTATTACCGCTACTATTGCTACTATCACTACCACTACTAAGCCTATCTCGATAACTATCTATTGAAGACATGAGAAATAGGAGGAGGGGACTCACCTAGAGTACAAATAGCACGGAAAAACTTCCTCCTTAGCATGACACTTCGATACCACACTCCGAGCACCCACACCAAAGATAATGACAGAGCCGAGATGTCCACGAAGCCCCCTCTCACTAGGAAATCAAGACACCGAGCACTCTTAAGCTTTAAGAATGAGGACAAGCACTCTCAAACTTTCTTTCTAAAAGAAATTACTAGAATGGAAGTGAAGAAGAATGAAAGCAAAGCACCCTTATATAGGAAAAAGAAGTGTCGTGAACGAGGCAATTTAAGACTAATAGATGGAGAGGTATGACGTTCGAGGTGCTCGAGGCTACTTTTGCACTCTCCAAAGAATTCGTTATCGCAAACGAAGCGACGTTTAGTCTGCTCGAGACACTGTTTTGTTCCCCAAGAGAACGAAACATTAATGAGCGTCGCCATTTTCACTCCAAAATGGCTGCGCACGTTAAATAAATTCAACAAAAGCCATGTGTCAATGAAAGCTCTGGAAGCGTGATTAGAAATGTTTTTTTTTTAAACTTAGGCCTAAAGAAGAACGGTCCAAAGCCAAAAAGCGTCAAGACATCTTTCATGGGCCTAAAAGGCAAGAAGCCCAAGAGTCTACCTGAAACCCCACTAGAAAAAGTTCTGGCCCTACAAAAAACCTTGAAACTCAGACCAGCGTCTCCAAGGCTGAGCATATTGACTGTTGCTCATATGCTAACGTCTCCAAGGCAGAGCATATTGATTGCTGCTCATATGGTCGAACCAATGTCTCCAAGGCCGAGCATATTGGCTGCTGCTCATATGCTCAGACCAGCGTCTCCAAGGCCGAGCATATTGGCTGCTTCTCATATGTTTGGACCAATGTCTCCAATGCTGAGCATATTGACTGCTCCTTATATGTTCGGACTAATGTCTCCAAAGCCGAGCATATTGATTGCGGCTCATATGTTATGACCAACGTCTCCAAGGCCGAGCATATTGACTGCTGCTCATATGCTCGAAGCAATGTCTCCAAGGCCAAGCATATTGACTGCTCCTGATATACTCATACCAATGTCTCCAAGACCGAGCATATTGATTGCTCCTCATATACTCGGATCATCATCTATAAGGCCGAGCATATTGGCTGCTGCTCGTATGCTCGGACCAGTGTCTCCAAGGCCGAGCATATTGGCTGCTCCTCATATGCTCAGACCAGCGTCTCCAAGGTCGAAAATATTGGCTGCTCCTCATATGTTCGGACCAATGTCTCCAAAGGCCGAGCATATTGACTGCTCCTTATATGTTCGGACTAATGTCTCCAAGGCTGAGCATATTGACTGCAGCTCATATGTTTGGACCAACGTCTCCAAGGCCGAGCATATTGGCTGCTCCTCATATACTCAGACCAATATCTCCAAGGCCGAGCATATTGACTGCTCCTCATATACTCGGACAATCGTCTCCAAGACCGAGCATATTAACTGCTGATCATATGCTCGGATTAATGCCTCTGAGGCCGAGCATATTGACTGCTCCTTATTTACTCAGACTAATGCCTCCGAGGTCGAGTATATTGACTGTTCCTCATATGTTTAGACCAATGTCTTCAAGGGCCGAGCATATTGACCGCTCCTCATATGCTCGGACCAACGTCTCCAAAACCGAGCGTGTTAAATCGAGGCTCGCATGCTAGACCATGGCCTCCAAGACCGAACCCTATCATACTTCCTTAGAGCACATAAATGTACTTAACAAAGTGAGGGGCCTTTGATACAGCCAAAACACACACCCAATAAAGGAGATGACACGTGAACAGCCTTGGACCAACGGCACAGCGACACATGGACAGCCCTGGACTAACAGAAAAATGACATGTGGACGTTCCTACTTCCAATAAGGAGATGACACATGGACAAGCTATTGACAAACCTACTACTATCCTCGAACACCCCTACACTGGCCTGCAAAGCACAAATGCCAGGGAACCCCATTCCCGGACACCCTTGTCCAGACCTACGAGCGTAAATCTATGGATCACGATCCTCCTTGGACACCCAGCCATACCGACTTGCAAAGTAACGGGATCTCCTGGATTTCCCCATCCCTTGCACGTGGGCCGTCTCACCTCTGAAACACTATAAAAGGACCAAGGTATGAAAATCCAGAGTCATTCACAATCACATTTACATAACTGAAAGCACAACGTCCTTGTTCCTCTAAAAATTTGTACTAACAAAAGCCTCGAAGCTTCTTCGGAGGCATCACCCTCCTTTCTCCTTTGGTGACTCTCTAGCTCATCCCATCTTTCTTGTGCAGGCTCCCCCAAGGACTGGCCGCCAGCTCAGCAACACACTTTTGGCATCAACAGTGTGCTTCCAGGAGTTATACGAGAACTAGTCATTGAGTAAGCTCTGCTCTTGGAACTTTCGACTTTTTGCTTCTAATATACTTATGTCAACTTATGAAGGCATATTTTATAAGCACAACAATAACGAAGTTTATTGAGTTATTTTTCACATGTACATTCACAGATCTTGTTTATGATCACTTGTTTCAGTTTCTTTATTTGAGAAAAGCCTTCACAGTTTCAATTCAGGAAATGTCTATGATGCATATTTAAAGGGATGCAAAATTAGTCTATGAAAGATAAGAAATTAGATCATTGCTTTATATGAAACAGTACGCCACAGGCTTTGTTCCTCTTGATATTTCTGTTGTGCTAGATCAAATGTGATGGCAATAATAAACTATAAACTTCTTACCAAATTTTCAATCTCTGCAGAGTGTGCTCAAGCAAAGGAATTCCAGTGCGTGAGGTAGCACCATCGTGGTCAAACCATGAACTTTGGGTGGAGGCATTCATTACTAGTAAATCTTTTAGCTCTATTCTATCCTTCTTCAGTGTCATGCCATCACCTATATATGTTGGCTCTTTGCTTCCTGTTTCACTGTATCAGTAAATTTTAGGGCTCATGAGCTTTCACCGTGTGGCAAGGAATAACTACTTTTTATTAGAAGTCTCACTGCCATATATATATGCTTGCTTTCTGTAGTCTGTAACAAGAATCTTGCCAGTTAGTACATAAAAATTCCAGCTCTAGGTTGTGACCTGAAGAGCACTTCCGGTTGAGGGTCAGTTGAAACTTATGTAGTATGCAAAGGCTCTAAAACTGTATTTCAGCTTTTATTGGGTGGTATATGGACAGTCAAATAGACCCTTTTGAAAGTGTTTAGTGTGCCCTGTGAAATGGAGTCTGAGGATCATCATATTACCCTTGCACATACTTTGGGAGCTCCACATAAGCATGATAGCTTTTAATATGGCCTTCAAACTATAAGAAAAGACTAGTTTAGTAATGCAAATTAAATGCTAATGTTTAGATATATTGTAACTAGATGAGAGTCAGGGTACCATGTCAACATAATAATGCCATGTCGTTGATTCCTTGGAGTTCAGAACAATTGACATAGTTTATCAATTTGACATGTCAAGAATAACCCATTTGAAATGTTGCAAATGCCAAACTTCTCATAGAATTTAGTCTTGTAGCAAAGACTAGTTAAAACCTAAGAATCTGCTCTTTAGCCTCCCTTAAAAGATACCGATTTAGTAGAATTAAATGCAGATAGCTTGAGAGTTTTGCAGCAAGTGGAGGTGATTAGAGTTCCAAGTGTTTGGGAATCATTGGAATCAAAATATTTGGAGGAAATATCATGAAAGGAGAAGAGGTTTGAGGTGTGTGATCTTCTTTCTAGCATTATGAGTATAGCTAGTGTTTTAAGTTGCTCCAAATGTACTATTTTCTCGTGGTTTTTATACTTGAATTAAAATCAGGAGGGTCCTAGGATGATCACAAAAGTAATCCAGGTAAACTTGTTGCTTACGTGCACCATCCATTACAATGAACTGACGTATTCAGGTGTGGAAATGCGGCACCATGAGGAGTAAATTTAGTTGTGAAGTCACCACCCCTTGTCTAATTGATCTCTGAAATTCCATTTTGCACCATATATCCTTTGTTTCCTGGTTTTACATTTAAGTAAACATGGGAAACATAATAAATAAAACTAACTGTTTTTCTCCTTTTTCTTCTGTTTGTGTATTTGGTGGTGGAGCAGAAAGCGATCATGGAGAAAGCAGGTCTGGAAGGGTACCCATTAAGTAACCTTTACATAGTTTTGTATGATCTTCGTGTGCAGATTGGAGTTAAGCTAAACATTGCACCATTGATCCCAAAGAAGACTAGATGTCTAATGCATATGGTCTCAATTATATTCATGGTGGTGGTGAGCCCAAGTCATGGTGGTTATGGTGGTGGTGAACATATCGTCTTTGGTTTTGGGGGGTTTCATCAGAGAAGGAAAGGAATTGAAAAATACGATAATGAGAGAGAGAGAGATGATCTTCTTTCACACTATCTTCAAGTTTTTTCTTTTTCTTTTGCATTATCGTCAGTTTATCTTCAGTTTGTCTCTGGCATTTTTTGGAACTCAACAAGTTTTCCTTTCTTTTTATTTTCTTCCGGTTTTCTGATTCTCTGATTTTGGAATGAGAAAAAAAATATGGAAAGAGGACAAAGATATTTTTATACAATTGAGTAATAAATAAATAAAAAGAAGAAATAAATGATTGACAAAATTTGAAATTTTTTTGTTACTCATATTTTTAGTTTTACTTTAAAGTTTATCAATAATTAAAAATAATGTTGCTTATGCTTAATAAATAATTATATGAATATGATACATGTATTTATTGAGTATATATTGGGAAAAAATAACGTTTTGTCATTTAAGATTATTAGATGAAAAAAAAAAATTATCGTAAGTCATTAGTCCGTTATTATCAAACATTGATAATGGTATTAAACAGTCAAAAATCAATCAATTCAATTAAGTAAAAATTTAACAAATCAGTTACCAGTTACTAATCACAGAATAATTTTCACACAGGATCTTAAACAAATAAGGCCTAAATGATTATATACATACTAGGTAGAAGAAGATACAGATCAACGTAGCCTAAAAACTGTAAAATGGCTTGCTTCATAATATTCATTTCACCAATAACACCCCCACTCAAACAATTTTTGGTTGAAATCCTGAAAGACAAACAAAAGATTTCATTATGGCAAACTCAAAAGATGCTATTTTACAGAAATTATGAATCTGTCGCGTTCAGGAAATAAGACAATATGTCCAACCTGATCCAGGATTATATGATGCGCATCATCATTGAAACCACAGATATGGCTTGTCTTGATCGTGTAGATATATACACCTCTCCGATAAATAGTCTTGTTCTGGACAAGATCTCCGAAACCAGCTGCAAAAGCAATCCATTTAGAGAAAAATTGTCAGTCAGCTACAACATAGTACATTCAATTTACACACAAGAGAAACCATTTAAAAGGAATGCAAAGGGTATTTATACCATGTCCATAGGACACTGCAAATCTTATTTATCGAACATTCCCGTTAATGGCTCTCCATTTGAACCCACAAGAAACAGATTGCATTTCACCATGCTGTTTACATACCCTGCGTTAAGGGCGAAACCATTATATCTTTATCCAACTTAATAAAATAACAAGTAATTCAGAGCAAAATGGTAAATAAAATTTAAAAAAAAAAATACTCAAAGGTTGAAATATTCAATCCATTGAATTCAGGAATAATATGTTGGAACTGAAATTTATGTAAAATCAAAATAATACAAATTGAATCCGACCTTTATTGGCTTCATTTTGATGCAGCCGATAGCAAAGTAATGGTGAGAGAACTTAGCTAGAAGACTGCAACAGTGAGACGAGATTGTTAACCCTTATCTAATTTTAATAATGACAAAACATTGTTCTAATTGTACTAACAGTTTTATCTAAGTGTTTAAACGGTAAAAGCTTTCAGCAAAGAATCAAGATTCAAGAACTCAACCCGTATTTTACGCCAAGACAAGACACAAGATATAAAATAGGTATTAAGGTATTGAAACCAACTGTAAATCTCTTATGTTCAAGTAAGTAGCTTGTCTTATGGCTCTCTTTATAAAAGAATTTTGACAAAACTATTAATTCAAACACTTCTAAGACAAAAACATTTTTATTACATGGAAAACTGGGTTGAAGGGCAACCCAATCGACTGGCTCAAATGTACCAATCGACTGGCTCAAATGTACCAGTCGACTGGGGTATGGGACAGAATGTCCCCAGTCGACTGGTGTAGAGCACCCAGTTGACTGGCATCTAGGACAGTGAGTTCCCAGTCGACTGGTGCTTAGGACCCAGTCGACTGGTACTCTCCCACAACCTAAAAGTGAGATTTCTCACTTGACCCAATCGACTGGTACAAAGACTCAGTCGATTTGTAATTCAAAAATATGACCGCTTGAGACGCGGGACTTGAGCATTTAATGCACCAAACCTACCAAGTCAGTGTCTAACGGCTATGTTGATTCAAGGCTATATAAACCCACTTCAATGAGCATTTAAAAGAAGAAGATTACACATTCAATTCATAAGTTTGCTCATTAATTCTCAAAAGCTTTGAAAATTTTATTGTTAAGCCATTCTTCAAGCTTTTTCTTGAAAGAGAAATATTGTTCATTTGTAAAAGCATTCATTGCTATCTCTTTATCATTTACTTTACAGCAAATCACATTTATTGTAAAGGAGAAAGAGTTGTAATAACTCTTAGAGTGTTTAGAATTAAACACTTTTTTGTAAGCTTCCGTGAGGAAGGGATTAGCTTACGTGAGGAAGGGATTAGCTTCCGAGAGGAAGGGATTAGCTTCCGCAAGGAAGGGAATAGCTTCCGAGAGGAATGGATTGGTTGTAAGGTTTGTACAACACCCGTGAAGTTGCACGACTAAAAGTTTTAGTGGATCACTTCAAGGAGGTTCCCTGAAGAGAGTGGACGGACGGTCGGAAGGAATCTGATATTGCCGAACCACTATAAACTGAGTTTGCACTTTCTCTTCCTTAAACTCTTTTACTTAAAGCACATTACTTATCTGTATGCTTGTGCATTTAATTGTTTTTATAAACTTGCAAATAATTAGCAAAAGTTTTTAAAAACTCAATTCACCCCCCTTCTTGGGTTGGAACCCCAGTCTACAATTGGTATCAGACCTTCGTTCTCAATTTCAGGCTTAATATCATTAAGTTAATCTGATGGCATCAAATAGCTATTCTAAAGGACATTCCTACACTAGGCCTCCCTTGTTTAATGGCTCCAACTATAACTATTAGAAAAACATGATGAAAATCTTTGTCGAATGACAAGATTACAATCTATGGAGAGTCATTGAGGAAAGACCTAGAATTCCTACAATGGAAATAACTATTGGAGAAATCAATCATACAATGTCTAAACTCAAAACTGAGTTCAATGAAGAGGATTGTAGAATGATGTCTCTAAATAGTAAAGCTACAAGTATTTTACATTGTGTTTTAGATATTTCTAAATATAATAAAATTTCTATTTGTGTTTCAGCTAAGGAGATTTAGGATAAATTGCAAGTTACATATGAAGGAACTAGCGAAGTTAAAAAAATCAAAAATCTATATGCTAGTGTCCGAGTATGAATCTTTCAAAATGTCTCCTAACGAAACAATTTCTCAAATGCACTCACGTTTCACCACTATTGTTAATGATTTGAAGCTTCTTGGTAGGAACATTGAGGAATTTGAACTAACAAGGAAAATCTTAAGGTCTTTGCCATCCACTTGAAAAGTAAAGAAGACGGCCATCACGGAGGCCAAAGATCTCGACAAACTTGATGTCGAAACACTTCTCGAATCACTATTGATATACGAGATGGAAGAAATGAATGTCATTGTCAATGATGATGAGAAAAAGAAAAAGGTGATTGCTCTCAAAGCCTCCATGAGCAACAAAGAAGAAGAAATGGAAGAAGAGGTGGAGAGCAGTGAAGAAGATGGTGAGATGGATCTAATCGCCAAAAGGTTTCACAGATTCTTGAAGAAGAGCAAGAAACCATACACAAAGGATCCCACTTCAAAAAGGGAACCACTTGTGTATTATGGTTGCCAGAAGCCTGGTCACTTCAAGGCCGATTGTACAACGACAAGCAAACCATAAAAGAGCTTTAAAAAGAAAGCTATGATTGCAACCACTTAGAGTGATGACGAAGAAGAAAAATCCTTGGACAATGAGGTCGGATACGAGAAGATTGCCAACCTATGTCTTATGGCAATCGACGACGAAAATGAGGCATTAAATTCTTCCCCTTCTAATAATAACATTGTTAGTAGTTGTGAAGAATTAATAGAGTTCATAAATGAAATGCATGAAGAATTGAAGAAATTCGATTCTATGAACACCATTCTAAAAAAGGAGGTGTCATCTCTTTCTAAAGAGATGGAAGGCTTAAAAGAAGAAAAAGAAAAACTATCTTCCTTACTTTATAATTCTTCTCAAGATTTTCTTAAAGATGAAAATGAAAACTTAAAGAATAAGATAATAGAATTGAATGGCACTATATTAAGACTTATACTTGGAAAAGAAAAGCTAGATGAAGTGCTATCTTGCCAAAGATTAAGTGGAGGAAAATCCGGGTTAGGTTATTCTCCTTTAGGCAAGCAAAAATCAAAAAAGACCTTATTCATGAAAGCATCACGTGTAAATGAAGCTTCTACTTCAAATACCACTAGCAAGGTCAAAAGCACTCCTTCAATGAATGCTAGTAGGTCTAAAAATACTAATTCTTATGCATATACAAGAATTAAGTATCCTAAAAATACTCATGCTTATATGTATGCTCATTCAAGAAATGCATATACACATCCTAGGAGTAACCACTGTATGAATCCTAGAGATAATATGTATACTTAAAACTTGCACACTACACATGCATATCCGAGGAATTACCATCATATGTATCATAGAAATAAAATGCATGTTCATAATAATGCAAGCATAAATCCTAGAAATCACCGTCATACATTTCCTAGAAATGACATGCACAATATAAACATGTATCATAGGAATAATCATCCAAGGAGCTATAGACATGCACAACTAAGAAATTCTAGAAATTTTAGTAACTATTATCCTAGGATTGTGCATCATCAACATGTCTATAGATATAGAATACCTTACAATGTTAAGAAAGTATGGGTCCCTAAAAGAACTGTATTTTCTAGGACTAACCCCAAAGGACCCAAAAAATTTTGGGTACCTAAGAGTGTAATTGTGTAACCTTGTGTGATGTAGATGTCTCCACACCAAATAAAAAGGTAACTGTTGGTACCTTGATAATGGATGCTCAAAGCACATGACCGGTGATCGAAGTGTATTCAAAGAACTAACTCTAAGAGATGGCGGACATGTCACTATTGGAGACAACACAAAGATAAAGATCATCAGGCATGAAAAAGTTGGTAATAATTTCTCAACCATTGATCATGTATTATATGTGCAAGACCTTAAGCCAAACTTACTAAGTATTAGTCAAATATGTGACAAAGGCAACAAAGTCATATTTGAAACCTTTCATTGTCTAGTTGTAAACATCAAGAGTGAAAAGTTCAAGTTTGTTGGCCATAGACACGAAAATGTCTATATAGTGGATTTAAAATCCTTGCATTCGGAAAATGATAAATGTTTTTCCGTTTTTAGTGAAAACCCATGGCTATGGCATAGAAGACTTGGTCATGTGAATATAGATTTGCTGAAAATCATTTCAAGAAAATATTTAGTCATTGGACTTCCAAAAATCAAATTTGAAAAAGACAAGGTGTGTGACGCTTATCAAATGAGAAAACAAACCAGAATTTCTTTTAAATAAAAAAAATGTAGTCTCAACTACTGAACCATTGAAACTTTTTCATATGGACTTATTTGGTCCAATAAGTACCATTAGTCTACGTGGCCATCAATATACTCTTGTTATTGTTGATGACTATTCAAGATATACCTTTGTTATCTTTGTTGCTTACAAGGATAAAGCTTACAAAGGATTTGAAAATTTTTGTAAAAATGTTTAAAATAAAAAAGTAATTTGTATTTCAAGCATTAGAAGTGATCATGGAAAAGAATTTGAAAACCAAAGCTTTTCAAAATTTTGTGATGAAAATGGAATTGATCACAACTTTTCAGCTCCTAGAACTCCTCAACAAAAAGGAGTTGTTGAGAGGAAAAATAGAGTTCTAAAAAAATTTGCAAGAACAATGCTTTATAAAAATAGTTTGCCAAAATACTTTTGGGTGGAAGGCGTAAACACCTCTTGCTATATCTTAAATAGAATTTTAATGAGACCTATGCTTAACAAAACTCTATATGAATTATGGAAAGGTAGAAAGCCTAATATCTCATATTTTCGTGTCTTTGGTTGTAAATATTTTATCCTAAATAACAATAAAACTAACTTGGGTAAATTCGACTCAAAGACCGATGAGGGAATATTCTTAGGATATTCAACCTCTAGTAAAGCTTATAGAGTCTTCAACAAGAGAATGCTAGTGGTAGAAGAATCTATACATATAGCCTTTGATGGTCTAACCCAATTAGTAGTAGAGTAGTTTCTTTCAATGATGATGGAGATTTTATTCCAAGAACGGAAACACATACTCTCATTGTTGACCCAAAAAAAAGCCCACCTCAAACAAATTAAGAGATAGAAGCTCTCAAACTGGACCAACCATCTACAAGTCAATAAGAGGATAGTCTTCCCAAAGATTGGAGGTATGTAAATTATCACCCAATCGATCAAATGATTGGTGATCCTTCACAAGAGGTAAGAACTCGTTCCTATATTAGAAATATTTGCAACTGTGTAGCTTATCTATCTCAAATAGAACCTAAAACATTTGTAGAAGCCGAGAAAGATGTTGATTGGATAAATTTCATGCAAGAAGAAGTAAATCGATTTGAAAGAAACAATGTATGGAATCTAGTTCCTAGACCAAAGAATCATACAATAATAGGAACTAAATGGGTATTTAGGAATAAGATTGATGAAAATGGAATAGTAACTAAGAACAAGGTTAGACTAGTTGCTAAGGGATATAATCAAGAAGAAGGAATAGACTTTGATGAGACCTATGCTCCCGTAGCAAGATTAAAAGCTATTCGAATGTTATTAGCCTTTGCATGCTTTAACAAGTTTAAATTATTTCAAATGGATGTAAAAAGTGTCTTTTTAAATGGCTTTATAGAAGAAGAGATGTATGTTGAGCAACCTCTTGGATTTGAAAATCCTAGTCTTCCAAATCATGTCTACAAGCTTTCTAAAGCTCTATATGGGTTGAAGCAAGCTCCAAGAGCATGGTATGAAAGACTAAGTAAATTTTTTATTGACATTAATTTTACAAAAGGAAAAATAGACACAACCATCTTCACAAAAACTCACAAAAATTACACACTTCTAGTCCAAATATATGTTGATGATATCATATTTGGTGCTACTAATGAATCTATGTGTCAAGAGTTTGCTAAGTGCATGCAAGGTGAATTTGAAATGAGCATGATAGGAAAACTTACCTACTTCCTCGGACTTTAAATCAAATAATTGAAATGAGGCATTTTCATCAATCAAACAAAATACACCAAGGAGCTACTAAAATGGTTCGGGATGGAAAGCTCAAAGTCATTTGGTACTTCTATGAGCACTTCTACAAAACTTGACCTTGATAAAGGAGGTAAGTGTGTAGACACTAAAACTTATAGAAGCATGATAGGAGCTTTACTTTATTTAACTACAAGTAGACCTGATATAATGTTCAGTGTATGCATGTGTGCTAGATTTCAAGCTAATCCTAAGGAATCACATGTGATTGTAGTAAAAAGAATCCTTAGATATCTACAAGGGACTCAAAACCTAGAATTATGGTACTTTAGAAATTCATCTTTTGAGCTTGTAAGATATTCAAATGCTGATTTTGCGAGGTGTAGGTTAGATAGGAAAATCACTAGTGGAACATGTCAATTCTTAGGTGCAATGCTAACCTCTTAATTTTCTAAGAAACAAAACTCGGTTACACTATCAACCGACGAGGCGGAATACATAGCAGCCAGAAGTTATTGTGTGCAAGGTTTGTGGATGAGACAACAACTAGAAGACTATGGCATGAACTTTAAAAATATTCCAATTCATTGTGATAACACCAGTGCTATCAACTTAACCAAAAATCCCATTCAGCATTCTAGAACCAAATACATAGAAATTAGACATCATTTCATAAGAGATCATGCTTAAAAAGGTGATATAAGACTAGAATTCATTCCTTTAGAAGATTAATATTAGACTGTCAATGAGTTTAATAGATTATGATAAACTGTATGTTTGATTGCATCATCATTCATCATATACGTATTTGACATCTAGTGAATGAGTATTAAACCTTATTTAATATTTCTCTCACTCAAGATGGCATAGATAAACAAATTTCGTACTAAAACTCTAAGTTTGAGCTTTCTTTTAGGGGTCTAGTCGACTGGTAAGTTTACCCCAGTCGATTGGTAATACACTACCTTTTCACCCAGTCGACTAGTCCAAGTACTTAGTCGACTGGTAGAACAAGACCTTGTTTGGAGCCAAATTTTTGAATTTCTGGTAACTACCTAGTCGACTGGTATGAATAACCCAGTCGACTGCTATTTCTCTGCTAGTTTACCCAGTCGACTAGTATCTCGACCCAATCGACTGATATGTCAAAAATTCTCAAATTAATGAAGAACCCAGTGGACTGGTGCCCTAATCCAATCGACTGGTATCGCGATTCTATAAATAGTCACTTCAGTTTTTTAGGGTTTTCACGTCATTTTCAAAACCCTGAAGCTTTCTCTCTAGAAAATCTCACTTTTCCTTCCAAAATCTCACAAAAACACTCCATAGTATCCTTAATCTCATCCCCTATCACCTTTATTTCAACTTTCCACGGTTGAAAATTTTGTTTTCCCCAAAAATCTCTCAAATCCAAATTAAAGCCACCATTGGAGGACCTCACGCGCCTACTAGGCCACAGTCCAAGAAATCTATGGCACTGGATGCCAAGGAAAAAGGCGAAGACAGAGCTCGACGACTCACTCTTCTAGAGTCCAGCCACCAAAGAGGTATAATTCTATCATCCATCATAAGAAGATCATGATGGGTAGATTCATTTACTTCAATTCTATCTGTCATGCAAACTTTAATATTTTACCTCTTTTTGAGGCAGTGCGCTTGACACCACTTGTCAAGATTCACCAAATGTACTACCCGCGCCTGATTCACCAATTCTACACGAACTTGGTGAAACCTAGTCCACTAGCTCTTCGTTTCAGAACCAGTGTGATGGGCATGGAGTTTGAGGTGAACACTGACCTACTGGTGAGCATCTTGGGGATCCTAGTCGGAGGGATCCAATAGAGTCTGGACGGATGGCCGGACAACTTCGATTATGAGAAGGCATGTCAGATCGTTAAGGGAGACCCTAACTACATCTTTCAGCCCACTATATTTCACACATGTAATGACATGCCCTTTGATTCAAAGTTGTTCAATCTCATCATGAGTTGGACCATCCATCCACGACTTGGGAGTCGAGGCTATCTCTCAAAGATAGACGTCGTATTGATTTGGTGTCTCAAAACTGGACACCACTTCAATACCTACCCCCTAGGGTTTTTGGTCAAGTTGATGGCACTAATGTTATCACAATAAAGTGGAACATCTTTAAAGTTCATGCCATAGTCTTCTAGTTGCTATTTCATCCACAATACTTGTGCACAATAACTTCCGGCAACAATATATTCCACTTCAGCGGTAGATAGTGCAACCAAATTTTATTTCTTAGAAAACCAAGAAGTTAACATTGCACCTAAAAATTGGCATGTACCACTAATACTTTTTCCATCTAGCTTACAACTCGCAAAATCAGCATCCGAATATCCAACAAGCTCAAAAAATGATTTTCTAAAATACCATAATATGAGGTTTTGAGTCCCTTGTAGATATCTTAGAATTCTTTTCACAGCAATTACATGTGATTTCTTAGGATTAGCTTGAAATCTAGCATAAATGCATACACTGAACAATATATCATGTCTACTTGCAGTTAAATAAATTAAAGCTCCTATCATACTTCTATAAGTTTTAGTATCTACACACTTACCTTCCTCATCTAGGTCAAGTTTTGTAGAGGTGCTCATAGGAGTGCCAATTGACTTTGAGCTTTCCATCTCGAACCTCTTCAATAGGTCCTTGGTGTACTTTGATTGATTGATGAGGACATCGTCTTTTAATTGATTGATTTGTAGACTAAGAAAGTGGGTGAGCTTTCCTATCATGCTTATTTCAAATTCGCCTTGCATGCACTTAGCAAACTCTTGACACATTGATTCATTAGTAGCACCAAATATAATATCATCAACGTATATTTGAACTAGTAGTGTGTCATTTTTGTGAGTTTTTATAAAGAGAGTTGTGTCTATTTTTCCTCTTGTAAAATTATTTTCATGTAAAAACTTACTTAGTCTTTCATACCATGCTCTTAGAACTTACTTTAACCCATATAGAGCTTTTGAAAGTTTATAGACATGGTTTGGAATACTAGGATTTTCAAATCCAAGAGGTTGCTCAACATACACCTCTTCTTCTATAAAGCCATTTAAAAAGGTACTTTTTACAGCCATTTGAAATAACTTAAACTTGTTAAAGCATGCAAAGAATAATTACATTCGAATAGCTTCTAATCTAGCTACGAGAGCATAGGTCTCATCAAAATCTATTCCTTCTTCTTGATTATATCTCTTAGCAAATAGTCTAACCTTGTTCCTAGTTATTATATCATTTTCATCCATCTTATTTCTAAATACCCATTTAGTTCATGTTAAAGTATGATTCTTTAGTCTAGGAACTAGATTCCATACTTTGTTTGTTTCAAATTAATTTATTTTTTCTTGCATAGTATTTATCCAATCAACATCCTTCTCGGCTTCTATAAACGTCTTAGGTTTTACTTGCGATAAATAAGCTACACAATTGCAAATATTTCTAATAAAGGATCAAGTTCTTACCCCTTGTGAAGGATCACCAATCACTTGATCGATTGGATGATAATTCACATATCTCCAATCTTTGGGAAGACTATCCTCTTGTTGACTTGTAGATGGTTGATCAAGATTGAGAGCATCTACCTCTTGATCTATTTGAGGTTCATTCTCCTTTGGGTCAACAATGGGAGTAGTTGTTTTTATCCTTGGAATAAAATCTGTATCATCATTAAAAGAAGCTACTCTACTACTAATAGGGTTAGATTCATCAAAGGCAACATATACGGATTCTTCAACCACTAGAGTTCTTTTTTTAAAAAACTCAATAAGCTTTACTAGAGGTTTAATATCCTAAGAAGATCCCTTCATCGATCTTTGAGTCAAATTTACCCAAGTTAGTTTTATTGTTATTTAGGATGAAGTATTTACAACCAAAAGTACGAAAATAAGAGATATTAGACTTTCTACATTTTCATAGTTCATATGGAGTTTTATTTAGTATAGGCCTAATTAACACTCTATTTAAAACATAGTATGAAGTATTTACAGCTTCCGCCCAAAAATATTTTGGCAAACTATTTTCACAAAGCACTATTTTGCAAATTCTTCTAAAACTCTATTTTTCCTCTCAACAACTCCATTTTGTTGAAGAGTTCTAGGTGCAGAAAAATTGTGATCAATTCCATTTTCATCACAAAATTTTGAAAAGCTTTGATTTTCAAATTCTTTTCCAAGATCGCTTTTAATGCTCGAAATGAAAATTCCTTTTTTATTTTGAATTTTTTTACAAAAGTTCACAAATCCTTTGTAAGCTTCATCTTTGTACGCAATAAAGATAACAAATGTATATCTTGAATAGTCATCAACAATAATAAGAGCATATTGATGGCCACCTGATTAATGGTACTTATTGGACCGAATAAGTCCATATGCAAAAGTTCTAATGGTCTAGTAGTTGATACTATTTTTTTTTTATTTAAAAGAAATTTTAGTTTTTTTTCCCATTTGACAGGCATCATACACCTCGTCTTTTTCAAATTTGATTTTTGGTAGTCCAATAACTAATATTTTCTTGAAATAATTTTAAGAAAATCCATATTCACATGGCCAAGTCTTCTATGCCATAGCCATGGGTTTTCACTAAATGCGGGAAAACATTTTTCATTTTCTGAATTCAATGATTTTAAATCAACTATAAAGACATTTTCATGTCTATGCCCAACGTACTTGATCTTGTTACTCTTGATGTCTATAACTAGACAATGAGAGGTTTCAAATATAAATTTGTTGCATTTGTCACATAGTTGACTAATACTAAGTAAATTTGGCTTAAGACCTTGCACATATAATACATGATCAATGGTTGAGAAATCATTACCAACTTTTTCATGCCTAATGATCTTTTTATCTTTGTGTTATCTCCAATGGTGGCATGTCTGTCATCCCTTAGAGTTAGCTCTTTAAATACACTTTGGTCACTGGTCATATGCTTTGAGCATCCACTGTCAAGGTACCAATAGTTACATTTCTCCTTAGTGTAGAGACATATCTACATTACACAAGGATATACAATTGCACTCGTAGGTACTCAAAATTTCTTAGGTCTTTTGGGGTTAGTCCTAGAAAATACGGTTCCTTTGGGGACCAATACTTTCTTAACATTGTAAGGTGCTCTAAAATTGTAGACATGTTGATAAGGCATGATCCTAGGATAATAGTTATTGATATTTATAGGATTTTCAAATATGCATGCCTATAGTTCTTTGGATAAGTATTCCTAGGATACATGTTTCTATTGTGAAGATTATGAACATGCATGTCATTTCTAGGAAATGTATGATGATGATTTCTAAGATATGTACTTGCATTATTATGAACATGCATCTTATTTCTAGTATACACATGATGGTAATTCGTAAGATGTGCATGTGTAGTATGCAAGTTGTGAGTATACATATTATCTCTACGATGCACATGATGGTTACTCCTAGGATGTGTATATGCATTTCTTGAATGATTGTTCCTAGCATTTGAACTTCTTGAGTGAGCATACATATATGCATGAGTATTTTTAGGATGTTTAATTCTAGTATATGCATTAGAATTTAAATTCACATATTTAGACTTACTAGCATACATTGAAGGAGTACTTTTAACCTTGCTAGAGGTCTTGGAAGTAGAGGCTTCATTCAAACATGTTTTTATGAACAAAGTTTCTTTAGACTTTTGCTTGTCCAATAGAGAATAACCCAAGCCAGATTTTCCTCCATTTAACCTTTAGCTAGATAACACTTTATCTAGTTTTTTTTTTCCAAGCATAAGTCTAGATATAGTGCTATTCAAATCCATTATTTTCTTCTTTAAAATGTCATTTTCATTTTTTTATAAAATCTTGTGAAGAGTTATAAAGCATGGAAGATAGATTTTCTTTTTCTTACTTTAAGCCCTCAATCTCTTTAGAGAGATATGAGACTTCCTTTTTTATAGTGGTCTTCCTATAATCGAATTTCTTCAATTCTTCATGCATTTCATATATAACCTCAATTAACTCTTCACTACTACTAACAATGTTATTATTAGAAAGAGAAAAGTTAGATACCTCATTTTTGTCGTCGATTACCATTAAGCATAGGTTGGCAATCTCCTCGTATCCAACCTCATTGTCCGAAGAATCTTCTTCTTCGTCATCACTCCATGTGGTTGCAATCATAGCTTTCTTTTTTAAGCTCTTATATGGTTTGCTTGTTGCTGTACAATCGACCTTGATGTGATCGGGCTTCTTCCAGTCGTAAGACATAAGAGGTTCCCTTTTTGGAGTGGAATCCCATGTGTAAGGTTTCTTGCTCTTTTTCAAGAACTTGTGAAACCTTTTGGTGATTAGAGTCATCTCACCATCGTCTTCACTGCTCTCTACCTCTTCTTTCATTTCTTCCTCTTTGTTGCTTATAGAGGCCTTGAGAGCAATCACCTTTATCTTCTTCTCATCATCATTGACAACAGGATTCATTTCCTCCATCTTGTATGTCAATAATGATCCGAGAAGTGTTTCGACATCAAGTTTGTCGAGATCTTTGGCCTCCTTGATGGCCGTCTTATTTGCTTTCCAAGTAGATGGCAAAGACTTTAATATCTTTCTTGTTAGTTCAAATTCCTCAATGTTCATACTAAGAAGCTTTAGACCGTTAACAATGGTAGTAAAGCGTGAGTCAATTTGAGAAATAGTTTCATTTGGAGACATTTTGAAAGATTCATACTCGGACACTAGCATATAGATTTTTGATTTTTTAACTTCACTAGTTCTTTCATATGTAACTTTCAATTTGTCCAAAATTTCTTTAGCTGAAATACATACAAAAATTTTATTGTACTCAGTAATATCTGGAGCACAATGTAATATGCTAGTTATTCTACTATTGAGAGACATCATTCTACAATCCTCTTCATTAAACTCTGTTTTGAGTTTAGGCGTTGTATGATTGATTTCTCTAATGATTATTTCCTTTGTAGGAATTTTAGGTCCCTCTTCAATGACCCTCCATAGATTTTAATCTTGTCCTTCGACAAAGATTTTCATTCTATTTTTCCAATAGTTATAGTTGGAGCCATTGAACAAGGGAGGCCTAGTATAGGAATACCCTTCCGTATAGCTATTAGATGCCATCGGATCAACTAAAGGATTTTAAGCCTAAAATTGAGTACAAAGCTCTGATACCAATTGTAAACCGAGGTTCAAACCCAAAAGGAGGGTGAATTGGGTTTTAAAAACTTTTGCTAATTAAATGTGTAAGTTTTTAAATAGTTAAATACATAATGCACACATCAAATAATATACTTGAAAGTAAAGGAATTCAAAGGAAGAGAAAGTGCAAACTCCGTTTATAGTGGTTCGGTAATATCGGAATCCTTCCGACCCTATGTCCACTCTTTTCAAGGAACCTCTTTGAAGCAATCCACTAAAACTTTAGTCTTGCAACTTCACAGGTGTTACACAAACCTTACAACCAATCTATTCCTTACGGAAGCTAATCTCTTCCTCACGGAAGCCAATCCCTTCCTCATGGAAGTTACAAAAAAGTGTTTAATCCTAAACACTCTAAGAGTTATTACAACTCTTTCCCCTTTACAATAAATGAGATTTGTTGTAAAGTAAATGGTAGAGAGATAGCAATAAATGCTTTTACAAATGAATGATATTTCTCTTTCAAGAATAAGCTTGAAGAATGGCTCAACAATAAATTTTTCAAAGCTTTTAAGAATTAATGAGCAATCTAGTGAATTGAATGTGTTCTCTTCCTTGTTTAAATGCTCATTGAAATGGGTTTATATAGCTATGAATCAATATGGTCGCTTGACACTGACTTTGTAGGTTTGGGGCATTAAATGCTCAAGTCTCGCGTCTCAAACGGTCATATATTTTTAAATTACCAGTCGACTGGATCCTTGCACCAGTCGACACGGTTAAGTGAGAAACTTCACTTTTTAGGCTATGGGAGAGTACCAGTCGACTAGGTCCTAAGCACCAGTCGACTGGGAACTTTTTGTCTCAGTTACTAGTCGACTGGGTCTCTGACACCAGTCAACTGGGAACCTTCTGTCCCATATCCCAGCCGACTGGTATATGGAGCCAGTATACTGGGTTGTCCTTTAACCCAGTTTTTCATGTTTTAAAACTGTTTTTGACTTAGAAACTTTTGTATGGTTAGTTTTGTCAAAGTCTTTTATAAAATAAGCCACAGATCAAGCTATTTAATTGACATGAGAGATTTATAATTCTTTTAATTACCTTAAGTCTATTCTAGATTCTTTGTCTTGTATTGGTGTCTGAATCGAGTTGAGTTCTTGCATCTTTGTTTCTATGCTGAATGATTTTACCGCTTAAACACTTAGATAAAACTATTAGTGCAATTAGTGTATTGTTTTGTCATTATTAAAATCAAATATGGGTCAACAAGTCGTGAGATGATGTTGACTTATATTGGGAGTGGAATATTGATATGCAAACGATAAAGTTGGATCAATCCGGAAGGTGGTACCATCTACATTTGAAATTAAAGGAGTTAGCAAATTCCCTAATCATATTTATCACTGTGTGTAAATGAAAAAAAAAATGAACATGGATGGAAATGAGAAATCATGTTGTATTAAATTTTTTTTACCTCTAGAAGTCAATGTTATGTTGTGGGTAGACAAACATGCTTGTACAGAGGTATAACGGTATGAAATAATAGGGTCAGTTGGATGAGCCAATCCTCTATATTGCCATAAAATATTCATCCTACGAAGTCATGCTAACAAAAAATGAAATGATACAATTTCTACATGTTGGATTGAAATTAGTGAAGTCTTCAATTGTGTTTCCACCTAATAACAAAAAATCTTTTTAAAAACTTCGAATTTAGTATTAGAATAAAAATTAAAGTAACATCTACTTACATGTAGATGGACATTCAGCCATGCTTAAAACGCTTAATATTATTCAAAAAGTTTCTTATTATCTTCCATATAAGTAAAACACAACCTTAAAAGGTACTAAGGATGACAATATAATGTCATAGTGTTAATGTCATGAGAGAAGGTCGAAAAAAATGACAAAAGAGCCATGAAAATGCATCAAACTCTTTAGATAATGATGCAGTATAGTAAAAGTTAGCATGTAAAAAGCAAGTGACAACCAATGGTGAAGTGAAATTTTCTCTAACATGAGAAAAATCTTTTAATCCAGGTACATATGGAGACAACTATCACATAAATTAATTTTATACATTTAGAAATACCAAGTAGAATATGAGTAGTTAAGTGAGACACACACAGTAACATAGAGTATCAAAGAAATAATATATATTCGAGAAAAGATCTAATAACCTGATCTAACCATAAAGAACCCTCAAATTCAATACCGACACCACCCAATTCAGACTATACAATTCACTCATTTCAAGATAAGAACATGTTGGATCACCCACACGCAACATTGATACCACATGATTCTCCATCTGATCCTATCAGCATACCCAAAGATTGAACAGCAAAACCAAACAACCCCATATCGACACATCATCAATTACGACCTCCTTCGAGCAAGCAAAACCAAGCTCAGTAACTATATAGAGAAAGAAAGCATAGTATAATCAAGTTTCCAAACAAAAAAGTAGAAAACAGAGTAATGAGTCTAACCAATTCAGAGGATTAATTCAAAGAAACCAAAATTAGAAGGAAAAAAAAACAAAATTAGAGACACCAAAAAGGAAACCAAAATTAGGGAAAACAATATGGAGACGCCAAAATCAGGTAAACCAAAAGGGAAAACTCTTGTTAATTTCATGATTCTCCATCCTCCATCTAATCCAATCATGGGAAAGTGCATACCCAAATCATCATGTGAATCCCAGATCGAAATTTCACAAAGCTAAAAATTTAATAATAAAGCTAGTTAACAAACATAAGCATATCAATTAAGAATTCTTTTGAGCAAGCAAAACCTATATCGGTAACTACACTGAGAAAAAGAAATTGTCGCATAATCAAGTTTCTGAACAAAACAAAGAGAATGAACCTAACTGACTCAAATAATTAATGACTCAGGGAATTAATTAGAGGATTTAGAGAAACCCAAATTAGAAAGAAAAAAAAAACAAAAACAAAATTAGAGACTAAAAGGGAAACCGAAATTAGAGAAAAGAGTATAGAGACGCCAAAATCAGAAAAAATCAAAAGGGAAAACTCCTGCTAATTTCATGATTCTCCATTTTCCATCTGATCCTATCATGTGCATCCTATCGTGTGCACGTGAATATGAATACCCAAATCATCATGTTCATCTCAGGTCGAAATTTTACAGAACTAAAAATTTAATAATAAAGCTAGTTAACAAACATAAGCATATAAATTACTAATTCTTTCAAGCAACCAAAACTAAGCTTAATAACCAATTACGAATTCTTTCGAGCAAGTAAAACCAAGATCACTAACTACACCGAGAAAAAGAAAGTATCGCATAATCAAGTTTCCAAACAAAATAAAGAGAACAAAGTAATGAACCTACTGACTCAGAGAATTAATTAGAGAAATTAGAGAAAGCCAAATTAGAAAGAAAAAAACAAAATTAGAGACACCAAAATCGAAACTGAAATTAGAGAAAACAATATATAGAGAGAGAAAACTTACCTGGGCAGTGCAAAGGGCAAGATTTGATCGTGTACGGTTAGTGGCAAGAAAAAGAACTGACTTGGAGAAGGGTAATGCAGGGGAAGGAGAGAAAATTAAGGGAAATAGAGAGATAGAGAGAGAGAGAGAAAAAAGGGGTACGGGAGAAGAAACAATATATTTTGACACCAAAATCATATATATATATATATATATATATATAGAGAGAGAGAGAGAGAGAGAGAAAACTCACTTGTGCTGACAGTGGCAAGGAAAAGAACCAGCCTAGAGAAGGGTAACGCATGCATGGGGAAATGAGAGAACATGGGAAAATGAGAGAAAAAATAGAGAAATGAGGAGAGAAAAAAAGAAAGGCTACGAGAGAAAAATAGTGTTAAAATATTTTAATATTTATATTTTTTATTTTTTTTTAAAATTTCAATCCAATAAACTTATAAACTAAACATAATATTAAAATATTATTACTTTAATCTCATTTACCATATCCAGGTTAATTTTAAAATTATCACGCTATAATCTTCTCTCCTAACCAACCTTGCTTTAGTCGGTAATTGCCAGTAATAACTGTACTACAAGATCAACGTGCCGTTTTGAGTTTTTAGTCTCCCAAAGCGTAAAAAAAATGTCTACTGCTAGGTTCCTATTCAGCAATGGCGTCGTCTCGCACTCCTCCGACATTCCTCCCGTCTCCACCTTCCTGGAATCACAGCCAGGTATGCCTCATTCTCCCCAAAAAAAAGAAAACCAGAAAACATTTTACTTAACCTGTTTTGGTTATCGAAAAACATGTTTTCTAGAAACAGATTCTACTCTCTAAACAAACACGACCTCCCCCCCCCCCCCCCCCCACTCACTACAATTTCTACCCAAATATCATAAAGAGGACAATATTTCAAAAGACACCGTATTTTTTTTAATCGAAAGTAAATTAACCAACCACAAGCTTAGGTAGAAGTTTTCAGGGAAACTGTAATCGAACACATCGCAGTTTTGGTTATTAAAGGAACACAATTTTTCGAATTCACTTTTGGTTACTTAACAAATCAAAATCAAATTGTGCGCAGGTGCTTACACGACGACTCGAACCCGCAACAACGCGACATGCCTCTTGTTCTGGGAGAGACATTTACAGAGAATCGCCAATTCCGCGAGGATTCTGTTCAATTCGAATCCTAAACTTCTGTTCATTTCCGACAAAACGGCACATTCATTATCATCGTTGTCGATAAAACCGTCAGTTTGGGAATCGGGTATTCTAAGTTTAGTCAACGATTCGATGAGTAAGGCTCTGAGAATTGCGTTGAAGGAGAGTAGTAGGGGAGATGGGGAGGAGTTGGTGGTTACGGCTCTTGTTAGTGGGGATATGGAGAAACTGATTGGGATGGAGGATGGGGATGGAGAAAGAGTTTTGGGGGTTCTTGATGTGTTTGTGCATATTGGGACTTATGGTGTTCGACCAAATGATGGGGCGCGTTTGGCTTTGGTGGGTCGTGGGAGGGATGTTGCAGCTGCTAAGTATTCCGCTTGGGTAAGGTTCGTGCGTCGTGTGTGTGCATTTCTGAAATTGTTATGAAATATGTGAGAAAACTGAGCGTTGTAACCTGCATGGATGCATTTGGTCAGACCCGAGGTTTGCTCCCTGCAGGTCAGCAGTTCGAGTCCCGGGTTCACCCTATATGTTTGGCTTATGGGTGGCTATGGCCTACGTGCATATGGAGTTTGCATGTGACATTGTCACACAGGTTTTCCTTGTTATCCAAAAAAGAAAACTGAGGATTAAAATAAGAAGTCAAAATTAAGGTTTGAGTTTATGATTTATGCAGCTCTGGATTGAAATGGGGATGTAAGAAATATTTGCGTCACGAATGCTATGTTGGATTAGGATCTGCTGGTGTAATAAGAAATCAAATGTTTCTTTTTTCTCGTGGGTCCTAAATGTGAAGTGTAATACTCATAATCTTGATTGCTTTATTGTTATCTTATGTTAAGGAGGAAGGTTGAGGATTTTTGAGTAAATTTAATGATATCTTATTGTGATGCTTTATGTGAATTGTAATTTTGGGAATTTTGTATTCTAAGCAGGCTAAGGAAGCCTATGGATAAGCTGAGGCCTCCTTTGGTAGGGATCATATACTTGAGGGCTGCATAACAAACTTTTTTGTTGTTTGTCGCAAGGTGAGTAATTTATGGTTCATAAGAATGTTTAATTGGGCTAGTTCAAAAGTGTGGCTTCTTTATTAGTTATTAATCATGAGATTACTTACTATGGGAATTGACTTTTTCCGTACTTCTGTTTATCAGAGAATTATGAGCCTTGGAAAGAGTCAGGATTTAGAAGACTTTTGTATTTATTATGTATATCATATCTCTATGTGTATGTGGGGCGCAGCCACTTTCCTTTTATTTACTATAATCTATAATTTTTAAATGCCTTCTGTTATTTGTTTTTAGGATAACAATGAAGCTGATGGCAAATACTCGCTTGATTACAAGAGTGCATATTCTTTTGAAGTGCAGACAGCTCCTATTAGTGATGGTGTGCTTCCAGGAGTTATACGAGAACTAGTCATTTGAGTAAGCTCTGCTCTTGGAACTTTCGACTTTTTGATTCTAATATACTTATGTCAACTTATGAAGGCGTATTTTATAAGCACAACAATAACAAAGTTTATTGAGTTGGTTTTCACAGTTATATTCACATATCTTGTTTATGATCACTTGTTTCTGTTTCTTTATTTGAGAAAAGCCTTCACAGTTTCGATTCAGGAAATGTCTATGATGTAGTACAATAGGGAAGAATTGAAAAGTAACAATGAAATTAAAGATAGATGATCTAAATCACATGGATCTTCCCAAATTATATGGAAACACTTAACCAAATCACGTGGAACAGTAGTCCAAATCACATGGACAATTTAACATTCGATCACAGAGTATGAAAATTGATAATTTAATTTGAATTCATTCATAAGCTGTTCAATAACAAATGAGAATCTCATATATATAGGGAAAATCTTATCTTAAAGATAAAAACTAAATCCTAAGAAGATAAGAACAACAAATCAGATAATCATAAGAGATAAACATAATCCATATCCAACAAATTAGATAACCATGAGAGATAAGCTTAATCCAAAGCTAACTAAGATAATAATTCTAAATATTTTCAATTACATAGTTATTTCCATATCTCCGATTCTTAGATTAAAATCTCTAATTCTAATCTTCCTCATGTTTTCCATCATTCTCCACCACTTAGAAAGAACTCGGGCTCGAGTTGAAAAATGTACTAGTAGAAAGAGCTTCGAGGCGTGGAGAAACAAAGCATGGTCATGAAAGTCTACGAAAGTGAAAGCACTAGAAGGTGAAAAAAATTTCGCTAGAAACATTTGTTGTCTAGGTACTTGAAACCAGGTTGGGAGGATAAACTCAATAGCAAGGGCAGGTGGATCCACAAGAGCCTCACTTCTACAAACAACTTTATCTTCCTCTCGAACCGTTTCAACCACCTCAATGTGCTCAGGAAAGTCAACTGCACACTGGCTCAACCGGTGCAACATCCATTGGAATATCTTCGGTCTCGTCGACTTCATCTTGGGTTGGAACCGACTTATATTCCACAATATTCTTTTGTTTCTCTACAGAGTTTTCCCCATTAATGAGCTTTGAGTTATCAAGTTCGGGATCATCTTTCACTGTCACAATATCCAATGGTTTGCACAATTCTTTACATTCTTTCACCGTTTCTTTACATTCTTTCAGTGGGTGGATTAGCTTCTTTCGAACTTAGGAGGAAGCTAATGGGTTGGACTTTTGTTCTATCACAAGCTCGTTGTAGGCATCATACCCATCATAACTTTTGGAAGCACGATCATACATAACGCAACCATGGTAAGCAGCTTTAAGAGCATAATAATAATTTTTATAAGCTACTCCTTCATCATCATAAATATAATCTCCATTGCCATTCAAAGTATGGTGAACTTTGCTCACACTCATACTCATGTTGGTGCTGCAATTCTTCAAGTCGTCTCTCATCACGATAAACCCAATATTGAAGTTCTCTATATTCTTCATACATACGTCGGGGAAGATAACACCAACCATACTTAATCACTCTGGATTTCAACACATCCAAGCGAGAATAAGCACTTAATAGCTGAGCTTGTAGATTTCGAATACAAATCTGAGTACGGTAAGGCATGATATCAAACTAAAATACCTCGAACATTATTAATTTTTTTTTTCTTTTTTTTCTTTTTTTTTTCTTTTTTTTTTTTGCTGTTTTTTTACTCTTTCTTTTTTTGCAAGAAAAAAAGTACAGATAATTACAATAAAAAAAATCTTGGAATTTTTTTTTTTTGAACTGGCTTGGGCCTGGCTCAACCTGACTCTATGTTCATGGCTGGTTGTGGCACGGGTGCATGACGACGGTTGGTGGTGGTGTGGCGCATGACGGTGGCAGGTGGCAGCGGTTGGTGGTAAAGGTTGACGATAGACAGCAAAAGAAGATGTGTTTGGCTACTGTACGCGGGATTTTTTGGATGGGTTTGTTTCTCACAGTGGAACAAAATTAAAGCTCCGATATCACTTGATGTAGTGCAGTAGGAAAGAATTGAAAAGAAACAGGGAAATTAAAGATAGATGATCCAAATCACATCGATCTTCCCAAATCAGATGGGAACACTGAACCAAATCGCATAGAACAGTAGTCCAAATCACATGGACAATTCAACACTCAATCACAGTGTATGAAAATTGATAATTTAATCTGAATTCATCCATAACCTGTTCAAATCTTATCCTAAAGATAAAGACTAAATTTTAAGAAGATAAGAACAACAAATCAGATAATCATGAGAGATAAACCTAATCTTAATCCAATAAATCAGATAACTATGAGAGATAAGCCTAATCTTAATCAAGGAAGTTAACTAAGATAATAATTCTTAATATTTTCAATTACATAGTTATTCCCGTATTGAAAGGGATGTATAATTAGTCTATGAAATATATGAAATTAGATCATTGCTTTATATGAAAGAGTATGGCACTGGCTTTGTTCCTCTTGATATTTCTGTTGTGCAAGATCAAATAAGATGACAAGAATAAACTATAAACTTCTTACCAAATTTTCAATCTCTGCAGAATGTGCTCAAGCAAAGGAATTCCAGTGCGTGAGGTAGCACCAACGTGGTCAAAGCATGAACTTTGGGGGGAGGCATTCATTACTAGTAAATCTTTTACCTCTATTCCATCCTTCGCCAGTGTCATGCCATCACCTATATATGTTGGCATGTCCTCTTTGCTTCCTGTATCAGTAAATTTTAGGGCTCATGAGCTTTCACCGTGTGGCATGGACCAACTGCTTTTATTAGAAGTCTCACTTGCATATATGCTTGCTTGCTTGCTGTAGTCTGATAACAAGAATCTTGCCAGTTAGTGCATAAAAAATCTAACTCTAGGTTGTTACCTGAAGGGCGCTTGTGGTTGAGGGTCAGTTGAAACTTGTTTATCATGCAAAGCCTCTAAAACTGTCTTTCAGCTTTTATTGGGTGGTATATGGACAGTCAAATAGACCCTTTTGAAAGTGTTTAACTTGTGCCCTGTGAAATGGAGTCTGAGGATCCCATATTACTCTTGCACATACTTTGGGAGCTCCACATAAGCCTGATATCTATTAATATGACTTTCAAACTATAAGAAAAGACTAGTTTAGACCTGCAAATTTAATGCTAATGTTTAGATGTCATATTGTAACTAGATGAGAGTCCAGGTACTATGTCAACATAATAATGCCATGTCATTGATTCCTTGGAGTCCAGAATTGTCGACATAGTTTACCAATTTGATATGTCAAGAGTAACCCATTTGAAATGTTGCAAATGCCATAGAATTTAGTCTTGTAGCATAGACTAATGTAATGTTAAACGTAAGAATCTTCTCATTAGCCTCACTTAAAAGATACCGATTTAGTAGAATTAAATGCAGATAGCTTGAGAGTTTTGCAGCATGTGGAGGTGATTAGAGTTCTAAGTTCTTGGGAATCTTTGGAATCAAAATATTTGGAGGAAATATCATGGAAGGAGAAGAGGTTTGAGGTGTGTGATCTTCTTTCTGGCATTATGATTAAAGCTAGTGTTTTAAGTTGCTCCAAGTGTACTGTTTTCTCATGGTTTTTCTATCTTGAACTGAAATCAGGAGGGTCCTGGGATGATCACAAAAGTAATCCAGGTAAACTTGTTGCTTACTTGCACCATCCATTACAATGTACTGACGTATTCAGGCATGGAAATATGGCACCATGAGGAGTAAAATTAGTTGTGAAGTCACCACCCCTTGTCTAATTGATCTCTGAAATTCCATTTTGCACCATATATCTTTTGTGTCCGGATTTTACATATAAGTAAACATGAGAAACATTATGAATAAAACTAATTGTTTTTCTCCTTTTTCTTCTATCTGTGTATTTGGTGGTGGAGCAGAAAGCAATCATGGAGAAAGCAGGTCTGGAAGGGTACCCATTAAGTAACTTTACGTAGCAGACAATGGTTTCTTGTGTTTTGTATGATCTTTGTGTGCAGATTGGAATAAGTCAGACCAGATGACTAATGCATATGGTCTCAATTATATTCAGGGTCTTGCATCTGTTTTTCATTCTGGGAAAGGCAATGGGAGTATCCCGGAATTAAAAGCGAGTTGATGATTAAATGATCCGAGTTTGAAGACCAATGGTGAATATTGCCTTTTTAAAAAATAATACTGTTTATATGCAGACTCATGCATTAAATTTGTTGTGCATGGCATGTTCTTTTGATTGCCTTTTTGGTTGACTTTTGAGAAAAATATGCACAGTAAAACTATATTTAGATCCTTTTATTTGAGATTTAAAATGAAGTAAAATTTATGGTGAGATAGAATGTCATTTCATCGAATAGAGAAGATTCAAATCTAAATTTGTTATGATAATATTTAATTTCACCATAAATTTAACATCAATTTCAATTCTCAAATGAAAATAATTAAATTAAATAGTGTGGATATTCCAAAAATAGCAGTTATGTATCATGCCTGCCCATGACTTTTGGTACCATCTTCCAGGGTTAACTCCTGATGGTGATGGATCTCTGCAAGGAGAAATTCATCGAGTCATGAGCAAATTAGAAACAAAAGTCTCTGATTCAATTTCTAGCATATTTCATCTATTGAAAACGATTGTCTTATTTTACTCTCAAAATGAAATATTTACCTTAAACGTGTGGATCTCTAATTACATAATGACTAATTGTTTGATCAACCAGCATTTTAGACATTTGCAGTTGTAAAAGGCTCCAAAATTGAATGTTTCATTTCTTCTTATTTCCCAATTATCCTCAACAACCAAGCAGATTGTTCAATAATAAAAAGACATAATTTTTATTTCTGGCAGTAGAAGCAGATTCAAGTTCATGAGATAACATAATTTTCAGCCAATGCTTAGAGGTAAAACAGGATAAAATCTAGGCACCCTTAACATACCCAATGGTATTGGAAAATCAATTTACTGTGATTAAAAAAAAATATATGTTTTTCAAAATGAAACACATGAGATTTAAAATATTTTAATATCATTTTCTGAATTTTCTCGAGAACCAAACAAAGGGATCTTAGTATATAATGAGATTTGTGGCGTTTGTTTTTTTTTAAGTGACGAGTGTTGAATGTTGAATGAGTATCTGAATAATATTGAACCAATAAAAAGCAATGTTTGAATCCTGAATGGTGAAGTGTTTAAACTGTTTGATAACAGAAACATTTGAATATGTGCATTTTCTTTTTTCAACTCTCGTAACTGTTAAGAACATAACCGTTTGTTGCAAATAAAAGTTAACTTGTTGATTTGAACAAAGATTGTATATTTCATTATAAAAATAATTTCAATTTTTTTTATTTTTCTAATGAATTGAGTCATAATCTCAGTTTTTTTAAATAACTAATTTAAATATAAAAATAGATTGGATTAATGATGAATACATATTACTAATTTAATACTTAAATAGTCAATAAAATTAAATAATAAATAAAATAAATAAATTCACCAATACAAAAGGTGCATGAAAAAATTTAATAAATTATCAATCAAAATAGTTAAAATATAATATAAATCTCAATCAACCTCTCACCTATTTTACATTAAAATTTTGTAGGAAAAGATAGGTTCTCACTCATGCCGGATAAGCTCTTTCTTTCTTTTCATATCTCTCATGATTGGATTGTGTTTTGTTTGATGCATCATTTTATCCAAAAAAAAAAAAAATTTCTTTCACTTTCCCTTCAAATTTTCCAGCACCCAAACTCCCAATTGGTGATGTAAAACTTTCAAGAACAACGCATATGATGCAATTTTCTGCTACTTTTTTCTTTCTCAATTAGATTTTTAAGTATTGATGGGGAACGAGAAAGAAATATCGGCTATGGAAATCAAAGATCTTGTCACTGTTGATGAAACTTCTCTCATCGGCGGAACATAGAGTAAAAAGAACTCAGATTTATGAGAGATGAAGACAGGTAATGACAAAATGATAAAACTTTCATTTTGCAACTTCAATAGATAAAATTTAAATAAAAAAAAAGTATCTTTGAGATTTTTCAAAATATCATTAAGATACAATTAAGATTTAATTTTAATTCGTTAAATTTATTAAAATATAAAAAATAAATAAATTTAATAATAATACATTATGATTTGATTAGATATGATGTCATTGATTAATCTATTAAATGCAAATAAACACTTATTTAAGACGAATTAAAAAGACATAAACTTATGAAACAAAGTGGTAGAAGAGGTCTTAAGAGAGAGCAAGTGAAAAATTGTTACTTGGAAACCCAAAGATCTTGTGGTTAAGAGAGTTAGTAAAAGCACAAGTGTACCATTCTTTTTTCTTGATTTTCTCTCACATTCAAAGCACCTTTAAAGAAGAAAAGCCTAATTTAATTTCTGTTTATGATAATAAATAAAGTTGGGTTCAGTTAGCATCTTTTAATTGGCATTTGGAATTTATTTATATTAAAAATTAGGAAACGTAGTGGCTATAGTGAAATCTCTGTCCCAACCGTACGCTCTCAGCAATCCATTCGGTCTCTTAAATTGTAGCCGTAAATTACATTTGAGCCATGAATGTGACTGAAACCAATTATGGCCAACATTTGATGGCACCAACTTTCTATTTTTTTTTTTTTTTAAGGGATGGTAATAATGGTTTCTCAATGGATATAATAATAATAATTATTATTATTATTTATTTTATTAATAAATAAAATATAATAATTTATAAAATTCAATTAAAAAATACAATCTTTTTTAATCTTTTCTTAAAAAAGATAATATTAAAAATACATGCAATGCATACTTTTATGACATGTACACCTATTATTAAGATTGGCCAAAAGAAAAAGCGAGAAAAAAAGGAAATGGAATATGTTTAAACTCTTCTTGGAGTAAAATTTTTATATTTCTTTCTATAGGTTTTAATTTCTATTCTATTTGTATTCTTGGTTTTAAAGCTATTTGATTTTATATGGCGAAAAAGTGAAAGTTATTACTTTGATCTTTTAGAATTTTTTGTTAACAATATTGACAATTCCAATAAAACTACAACTACGAAAGTGTTATTTTGTAAAATAAAAAACAAACACACGAAGTTTTTGAAGTTAAATTTAATTATATAATTTATACATAAATTTAACTACCCAAATGCAGTGGAAAAAGCTAATTGTAGACTCAAAAAAGCGACCCAGTAAATACTAACTTTTGATCTGAATTCATTCACTTCATTTCAATTTAGTTTTGACCGTTTCAATTGTGTCAATAGAGTTTAAAATGTTATGTTAATGGTTCAATTAAATCTTGACATCCGATTTGCGTTTGCTAAACTAACGGAATGCATACATGACAAAAAATATATAACCCACAAAATAGACACTTTAAATATAGAAAGACTCAAAAATATATTTATATACTTTTTTAAATAAAAAAAGTTGAACCCGATCTTACGTCTATCATAAGCCTCAATTTGTGGACTAAACCATTGGGGACTATTGATGCATAAAATAGGTTACTGAGCTGGAGGTCAATACTTCAATAGCCTGCACAAGAAGATAGGGGTGAACTAGAGAGTCATCGGATGAGAGGGAGGTGATGCCTTCGAGGACACTCTGACGCTCTTGTCAGTGTAAGGTTTTGGAGAAATGGAGAGAATTATGATACTAGCGTTTTCAGTAATGAGCTTGAAATTGAAGATGATTTGACTTTGCATACCTTTGGGCCTTTTATAGTGATTCAGAGATGAGATCACCCAAGTGTTAGGGATAAAGTGATCCCGGAGATCCCGTTCCTCTAGTGGAGGATCCAGTCGTGTGTTTGGGAATGGTGTAATCCCGGTGATTAATCTTACACGTCTGCATAGGGGAGTAAGGGAGTTTGTGATGGGTCACCAACTGCTGGTCCATATGTCATTATGTCATTGGATGAGAACTGTCCATATGTCATCATGTTATTGGATAGGTGGTGTCTAAGTGTCGTTATACTATTAGATAGATGGTGTCCATGTGTCATTATGTTATTGGATAGATGGTGTCCACATGTCGCTATGCTTTTGGGGAGCGACTATTCATATGTCGCTATGCTTTTGAGGAGGGACTGTCCACGTGCTGTCATGCTATTGGATGATGAATTATTGCTGTGGTCACGTGTCGCCCGGTCATTGGAAGTGAGTGTTATCGACGTGTCACCAGGCTACTAGAGGGTGAATTTATTCACTGCATCAGAGGCCCCCCACTGTTAGAGTTTGTGCATACTTCACTGGACCAGATCTGTAGAACCCCGAACAAACACGGAGGTCTTACTCCCTAGTGAGCGGGCGGGGGTCTCGCTCCCTGGTGAGCAAGTGAGGCCCCGTTCCCCCAAGAGTGGGCAAGGGTTAGGGGGCAACTCCCCTAAAATTTTTAGGCCATATACATGAATTGGGCCTAGTTTTTGCTTGGCAGTTTGGACTTGGACCCATGAAGAGCCGTAGTTCTGTAGTATAATGGAAATCCTAATTAGACCCTAATTAGGATGTCTTAAGTTGCATATAAATACTATTTATATACTGAGCATACATTGTAGCAGAGAGATTTGTGAGGTTGATAATAAGAAACTTCTGGCAGGTCGTAGCCCTCTTCTTGGGTGAACCTGGGTAATTTTGTCTTTTTTTTCTATCTGTTTATAATTCGTGTAATTGACAGGTCTCGAATCGTTCACCCACTTTCTTAAGTGCATTTATGTGCTTGAGGAAGTATAATAGAGCTTTGCGTTGTTGGTTACGTACTTCGCCCTGTAAGGCCTACGGGCGATCATATGAACCTCAGTCAAAATGCTAAGCCTTGGAGATTTTCTGGAGACATGAGACTGAGCATATGAAGCTAAGTCAAAATACTCAGCCTTAGAGATTTTTTGGAGACATTGAACCAAGTATATGAGGATTAGTTAAAATACTCGGCCTTAGATATTTTCTGGAGATGTGGGGCCGATCATATGAGGCTAAGTCAAAATGCTAAGCCTTGTAGATTTTCTAGAGACGTGGGACTGAGCATATGAGACGAAGTCAAAATGCTCGGCCATGGAGATTTTCTGGAGACGTGGAACTGAGCGTATGAGGCTAAGTCAAAATGCTCAGCCTTGGAGATTTTCTGGAGGCGTGGGATAAAGCATATGAGGCTAAGTCAAAATGATCGGCCTTTGAGATTTTCTTGAGATGTGGGACCGAGTATGTGAGGCTAAGTCAAAATGCTTGGCCTTAGAGATTTTCTGGAGATATGGGACCGAGCATGTGAGGCTAAGTCAAAATGTTGGCCTTAGAGATTTTCTGGAGACATGGGACTGAATATATGAGGCTAAGTCAAACTACTCGGCCCTGGAGATTTTCTTGAGATGTGGGACTGAGCATATAAGGCTAAGTCAAAATGCTCGGCCTTGGAGATTTTCTGGAGTCGTGGGACTTAGCATGTGAGGCTAAGTCAAAATGCTCGGCCTTGGAGATTTTCTGGAGTCATGGGACCGAGTATGTGAGGCTAAGTCAAAATGCTCAACCTTGGAGATTTTCTGGAGTCGTGGGACCGAGCATGTGAGACTAAGTCAAAATCCTCGACCTTGGAGATTTTCTGGAGACGTGGGACCGAGCATGTGAGGCTAAGTCAAAATGCTTAGCGAGTTTTTTGGAGACATAAGACTGAGCATATGAGGCGAAGTCAAAATGCTCAGCCTGTCCAAGGGTGTGCGCACTGATGCTAGGGCTCGAAGAGAGGCGTGAGCACTGATGCTCAGCCTATTCCAGGGTGTCCGCACTGAGGTCGGGGCTCGGATGGAGGTGTGTACACTGATGGTCGGCCTCTCCGAGTGTGTGCGCACTTATGCCAAGGCTCGAGGGGAGCGTGCGCTCTAACGTCAAGGCTCAATTGGAGTGTGCACACTGATGTGCAGCCTGTTAGAGGGTGTGAGCATTGATGTTAGGGCTCGGAGGGAGGCATATGTGCTGATGCTCGGCTGTCCGAGGGTGTGCGCACTAATGCCAGGGCTCGAGGGAGAGGCATGCACACCGATGCTCTGCCTGTCCAAGGGTGTGTGCACTGATGCCAAGGCTCGGAGGGAGGCGTGTGCACTGATGCCATGGCTCGGGGGGAGGTGTGCGCACTAATGGTCGGCCTCTACGAGTGTGTGCGCATATATGTCAAGGCTTGAGGGGGGAGCGTGCGCACTGATGCTCGACTGTGGAGGCGATGTGCGCACTACGACTTGGTAGTGTGCACTCGAAACTTCGAAGTGTGCAACATGGTGTCGCACAGCTCGGCATGGCAACAGATAAGTTCTTTAAATTTCTTCGCTTTTACTATTTAGCGAGAGATTGGTTTTTCCTACAGACGACGCCAATCTGTTGATGCCTAAAATAGGTTGTTGAGCTAGTTGTTGGTACTTCAATGGCCTGCACAAGAAGATAAGGGTGAACTAGAGAGTCACTGGAAGAGAGGGGGGTGATGCCTCAGAGGACACTCCGACGCTTTTGTCAGTGTAAGGTTTTGGAGAAATTGAGAGAATTACGATACTACCGTTTTAAGTAATGAGCTTGAAATTTAAGATGGTTTGGTTTTACATACCTTTGGGCCTTTTATAGTGATTCAAAGGTGAGGTCGTCCATGTGCTAGGGATGGAGCGATCCAGGAGATCCCGTTCCTCTGGCGGAGGATCCAGTCGTGTGTCTGGGAATGGCGTAATCCCAGTGATTATGCTTACACATCTGCACAGGGGATTCCGAGAGTTTGTGATGGGTCACCAACTGCTGGTCCATGTGTCATTATGTCATTGGATGGGAACTGTCCATGTGTCATCATGTTATTGGATAAGTGGTGTCTAGGTGTCGCTATGCTATTGGATAGATGGTGTCCACGTGTCACTATGCTATTGGATAGATGGTGTCCATGTGTCGCTACGTTTTTGGGGAGAGACTATCCATGTGTCGCCATGCTATTAGATGGTGAACTATTGGTGTGGTCACGTGTCACCCAGTCATTAGAAGTGAGTGCTATCAACGTGTCACCAGGTTACTGGAGGGTGAATTTATTCGATGTATTAGGGACTTTAGCTCATGGGCGAGGCAACTAATGGTCTCAACGTCCTCGATGAAGTCCTTAGGGGTCTCAACCTTACGAGTAAGGTCATTGGTGGCCCAACCCTCGTTGGTGTATTTACGGACCTTAGCTTGCATTTGACGACACAATTTTACTACATAAACCACATAAATTAAAAAATAACCAAACTTAAAATAGATTGAAGTTGAAGTTGAAGTTGAACCTAATATGTTAAATCCTCATGGCCTCAGCTTTGATTTTTTTTACTGTACCAAAGTTTAGTTGGTCACTAAATATGGTTTTAAATTTTTATTATAATTTTTTAGTTTTTCCTTTATTTTTTTGTTGACATAGATTCTATTTGCTACATAAAAGTTTGGCCAAATTGTAAATTTGGTCATTTTTTAGTGGCCGGTTACAATTTGGTTCTTAAACTTGGAAAAATAATAACCAAGTCCTTTAATTTAAGAAAATTGTTATGATTGAGTTTTTTTGGCCAATTTTGATTAAGTCAAACAATTAAATTACATGATAAACTGGCTAGTTTTAAATTGGAAGGTCAAGGAGATGGAGAATTATCTGTCATTGAGTTTAAAATTAACCAGATTGTTATCTAATTTAACTATTTAACTTGATCAAAACTAGTCAAAAGACTCAATTGTAACCATTTTCTTAATTTAAATTATTCAGTTGCTATTTCTCTAAATTTAGGGACCAAATTGTAATCGATCCCTAAGAAAAATATATCAAATTTGCAATTTGACCTAGAAGTTTTTAGACTAAAAAGGAGTAATATTTACTAGTAGTAATCACATCTTTTTACTTTATGAGGATATATTTCGATTTCATTTAATTATTATTGTTAAAAATAAATAAATATATATATATAGTGTATAATTTTAAAATATAAATGTAATTTTTCTAAGAGAAAATGTGATTGCCTGATTGGTCACGCAGTTTATACTAGAAGCAGTAAAAACAAAGGCCAAAGAACAGTACAGAAGAGAACTGGAGCAAGACACTAAAGAAGATTAACGTGTGTGGGGACAGAAACTAGTATAAGTAAGGGACCCTCTGCATTGCCAATCAAATCAAAACCAACGGTTTTGATAAACAAAAAGCCAAAATCAAAATTAAAATTCCCAAATTTCTCTCTCTCAATCTCTCTTCATCGCAGTCTTCCTCCTCTCTCCTTCCTCTCTTCTCCATCGTCAGATCTTCCCACTCTCGATACAACGTTTCCTTCTCTCTCTAACGCGCGCCAAATACAAAAACTCGCATCTGCACTCTCTCTCTTTCTCTCCACAGGTACCCTTCCTCTCTCTTTAAAACTTCGTTTACCCTCTCTTTCTCTGTAAAATCTTAGGGTTTCAATTTCTCCATCCTTCTCTACTTCTCGTTTTCTTTCTATGTGTATTTATGCATTTGTGTTTTTACAGACGTCTACAGATACGTGCATCTGTATATCTTTGTACATTTACTGATTTTAGCTTCTCTATATATATACATATGTGTGAAGCATGTGATCTAGGGTTTTTCCACCGTTGATTTCCTCCTTTCATGCCTACATGTGCGTATCTATGTGTCTGCATATACATAAATACATAGATGTGTATGCATGTGTTATGTATGTATGTATGTGGATGTATTTATGTGTGTGCGATGGTGTGTATGTGATGTAGGGATTTGGTGAGATGGCGGATGCACCGACGAGTCCAGCGGGAGGGAGCCACGACAGCGGGGGCGAGCATAGCCCACACTCAGGGGTGAGGGAGCAGGACCGATACCTGCCGATCGCCAACATAAGCCGGATCATGAAGAAGGCGTTGCCGCCTAACGGCAAGATCGCCAAGGACGCCAAGGACACCGTCCAGGAATGCGTCTCCGAGTTCATCAGCTTCATCACCAGCGAGTAAGTAGAAAGCCCGACCCTGTTTACCGGATCTGGATTCCCGTTTTCAGTAAATGCTGCTCTGGTTTTGCTGAATTGCGATTCTTGGTACTTTTTGGAAGCGTAGTTTGTGATTTTTTATACTGCCTTTTAGAAGCATTGGTTGTGATTTTTGGTGCTTTTTGACGGTGAATTGGCTGCAATTTTGGGTATAAGACGTGTGATTCTGAAAATTAGGAATCTGGTTTGGGAAATGGTGATTTTGGTGCTTTCTGGGTTGTATTCGGTGAATTTGTGATTGGCGTTTTTTTAAAAAGGAGGGTTTCTTCACTTCTTTTTCCCGTGAGTAAAATAATATATTACCATTCGGAGATAGAACAAGACCTACAGGTTAAGTTGCATGTAAATCCTACTAAAGGAGATTACTTGACTTTAAGTATAAAGGTTTGGTTTTGTTGAATGTGATTTTGGTGTTTTTGTCAAGTGGTTATTTTGTTGTATGGATAGCTGTTAGTGTCTGTTAGGAGTTGGGTTTTGTTTTGTGACAATGATTTTGCGGGGTGTTTAATTTTGCAGGGCTAGTGATAAGTGTCAGAAAGAGAAGAGGAAGACAATTAATGGGGACGATTTGTTGTGGGCAATGGCAACGTTGGGATTTGAAGACTACATTGAGCCACTTAAGGTGTACCTGGCTAAGTACAGGGAGGTCAGTTTATCCTGTACTTTCTGCTCATATGTTTGTTTGGTTTGGTTTATACTTGATTTTGTTTTAGTTTCCAGGTTGATGTGGTATTTTTTTACTTCAGCATCCGTTAGCTGTGGTGAGAAAATTAAGTAGAGGAAATTAAATTTCAAGTTCTAAATTTTGTATTCCACTCTGTGTTTATTTATTTACATCGTAATTGTTGAAGCAAAATAATCAGGAACAATTGAATGGTGCCTTCCTTTTCCAAATGATTAAAACTCCGAAGTTAAAGAAAATTGTTCTCTTTTGTTTCCTTCAGTTTTCTTATTAACCAAACAGATTTCTTTAACATGCATGTTTTTCTGTAAATTTAATCTGACAACGTGTCTTCTTTTGTGGGATCAATTTTGTTGGGATGATTTCTCATGTCACAGTTGGAGGTAATTAAACCCACTTCTTTTCCTGTTATATTGTTTTTTTTCCTCCTTAGTACCTTCTCTGTTAGTGAGGGCTGAAATTTTTGACAAACTTTGAACTTTGACAGGGTGATTCTAAGGGATCTGCCAGGAGTGGGGATGGATCTGTTAAAAGGGATGCAGTTGGAGGTCTGCCTGGCCAAAACGCACAGGTGTGATCTTATAGACATGCTTTAGAATCTTTATTTGGGATTAGAAATTTATGTTAGCATTGTTTACTTTTTATTTCTTTTCACCAGCTTACTGTATTATGTTCTTTCTGAATTTGTGGTGAATGAACCTGGCAGTTTGCTCTTCAGAGATCCATGAGCTACATTAATAACCAATTAACTCTCTCTGTCTCTCTCACACACACATTCATGCTCAAATTATGATAATAGAGCTGATACTTATGTGTTTATATATGCATATTTCATCATTTGTGCACCATTTTTTATAATTACCATTCGTGCATCACCTGTAAGGTGTATGTATTTAACACCTTACCTGTGGTCCCTTTCTCGGAGTGTCCTTGTTTAATTGGTGGTTGAATAATTATTGAAGTTCATGTTGAACTTGTTATCTTGATTGCCTGAGGTGGTATGGAGTAGGTAGAACAGTAGAGGAAGATGAACTTGTCTATAGATTAAAATTTTCTTAGTGTGGTCATGTTCACCCAAGCGAAAGGCAAACAGGCCGACCTGTCCTAATGCTCCTCTATGCATTCTGGTTCGTCTGCGTAGTAGTTCTTATTCATTTACTTTTACCTGATGAAGATACTGCAACTTGATTGGATCTACAAAGTCGACAAAGTATAATTTGCATAAATTTTATAAATGATGGCTATTGGGTAAAACATCATTTTGAAACCGGGATGGGATAACTTTGAAAGAAACCGATTGTGGCAAGGTTAAAAACTCCACTACGGTATCTTTCCATGGCCAAAATCACCACCTTGGAAGGCCAACCCAAGGATATAGAATCAAATCACCACCTTGGTAGGTCAAGCCAAAGATAAAAAATCTGACATTCCCTAGGAATCCACCTATGAGAGAATAGAAATAATAGAGTAGTACTTTTATTTTTCAAAAATTCTATTAACAACTGAAATCCCAGAGGGGTATTTATAATAGATTACTAGAGTCCTTGTCTTGCATGACATGTAAACCCTAACCAATCATAACTAATCACCTTTTAGGAAACTCTAAAGCCTACTAAAATACCACTAAATAAACAAAACCCTAAAATATTCACTCGATGTAATATTTATCCTCCTTTTCTTTTCCTTTTCTTGTAGTGCCTTAATTTTTATGTCATTTTGCTGGATATCGTTATATTATTGAAAATTTAGGTGTTTGAAATGTCAACTCTGTGATTTCTGTATCAATCATGTCTTGGCTGCTAGGCCATGCTTGATGGATGTTAGTCTCTTCAGTGTGGATAGTTTATGGGTGTGTCGAGCTGTACAGTACAAACTCCAGTTCCTTATGGTTTGTATTTCTAGTTTACTTGATCATTAGGAAGCCATAAAGGTTAATTTTATGAATATTTTCTGCAACTTTTATGTTTCAGGGGTAGTTTTTTAGAGGACATTTTCGACCTATATTACTTGATCGTGAAGGTTAAAGTTAATATTAACTATGAGGCTTTTACTGCATTCAGTTTCATGTCCCCTAACTCTTAGAGAGGTCCCCTTTGTACAGTTTGGAAATTATTTTAAAGTCTTGACAGATGTTTAATTTGAAAAAGTTATCTATCATTCAGTGGTCTCAATTAGTGCTTGTGCATGGAGGCAGATTATTTGTGGCACCTTGGAGTGTGTCAGAAATTGTATTGAATTTTCTCAACATGGATCATTGTTAAATTTGATTTGGAGAAGTATTGGGAAGCCAACTATTTTTTACATAATGAGGGTCTAGTAAACGCCCTGAAAATATTCTCCAAAACTTATACGGAGTAGTATTTGGTCGCCTTGAGAAGATTTGGTAGATTGAAGATATTAACTGGAAAGATTTGCCCTTCTTGATATATCCAGGGCAGCCTATTGAGGCCAGTGTAGATTTTATCGTAGGCACACACATTTAGTGCCAGTTACTCAAAATTTTAGTTAACATATCTTCTAAGATAACATGAAATGTGCAGTATGCTTATAACTTCTCATGTATTAGAACAATATGCTGCATGTTTATTCAAAGGGCTGCCAGGGAGGGGGTAAGAAATCTATATATTGATTTGTCAGAATCAAAAGGCAATCTTAAACTTCAGATGATAGCAGGGTAGTCATGGCTATTCACATGGTTGTCGAAGTGTTACCATGTAAACCATTAAATCATATTATTATTGATTTTGTTATATTATCTTGTGTTTTAGAACTGAGCTTCCTTCATCTCAGTTTGAATTTCCTGAAGAGGTTATTTGAGACCATCTTTTCTGATATTCTGAAATAAATGTAACGCCTACATGCACACCAGGACTGAGTTAGGATTGTGTTTGCTTCTGTGACTTCCATCTTTGTTATGTCCACCATTTTAGATGGATAGATTTATGTCTGTAAATGCATGGAAAAGCTGAAAATGATGTTTTTTTATATTTATTTTTTGAAGTTTCAAGGGTATCCCCGGTGGTGCAGTGGAGTTATAATATTTGCTTGGATTCTGATGATTTGAGTTCTTTGAAATCTTGCAGGGACAAGGACAGCATATGATTCTTCCTTCCATGCAAGGCAATGAGTAGACGACACTAGCTTCTCTTTAACCAATTTTATGAATCTTGGGGCTGGTAAAGTTATATAGTTTCAACACCTATAGCATATTTCATATGGATTTGAATGATTGATTCCAAGTGCTATGTACTGTTGGTGTTTTTTTTTTATCTTTGTTGCTGGGGGTGGTTTGGATTTTGTTGGTGACCTGATCATCTAGTAAGCTATAATGGTGGTGATGTAAATTGTGTTTTTATTTAATATAGTTCTAGATCATTTCAAGAAGAGGCTAATTTTGATGTGGATCTGAATGTTAATACCCTTGAATCCCTCTTTTGCTGTCTATGATAAACGATGACTTGCCATTTGATAATATACAGAGTGTCTATTTGCATATTGTATTGTCTTTCATCTCATACCATTATGGGATTTATGGGTAACTGCCACTCATTATCTCATGCATAGCTGGTGCAGATCTGAGGCTGACACCTCCATCGGGAAATACAGTTTTTTTTTAAAAAAATTATATCTGTTTGCCGAACTACTGTTGTTCCAAAGATTTGAATGTAAGTTAACGGTGATCATTGTATAGTCTATACTTTCTATGTAACTTCTGATACATTGTGATAGAATGACTGGAAGAATGAGTCAGTAGAATCAAGGGTTTACAAGGTAGATTAAAACATCTGCAGAAGGGGGAGCATTGACTATAAATTACAAAAAAAAAAAAAAAAAATGTACTGTAAGCGGTATTTTTTTTGGGTACTTACTGTAAGCGTTTTGGGTCTAAATGTTGTTATTTTCTTGGGATTATAAGGAGCAAAGCAGAGAGAGAGGACTGCCATGGATTCTGTAGATCTTTAGATTGATTGCAAACTATGATCCTGATGAACTGGTGTCATTTAGATGTCTTTTTATGATTAGACTGTTGCATGGAAGGTGCTCACTAGGGACGCTGTACAGTCTCCTTTCTGTTTATCTCTTAGCACTAGATCGAGGAGGCATATGAAACACTGAGTGCAGCTCTTGTGATTAAAAGCATGAAGTAGATCTTGCAATACATATCAAGGAGGGGTACAATTGAAATGATAAAACGTCATCAAGGAATTAATCCATGTCATATAAATAAGTTTTCTGTATAATATTACCTCTTCTTTTGTCTTTTTGGCAACAAAAATATGCTTTATCATTAAATTATTTTATAATTTATAATGCTATAATGAACCCCAAAAATATGTACCCTGATCCCCAATTCGCTGGCAAGGCATAATGAGAAAAAGATGAAAAATGATGTTATAAATGCTTACTGCATGATAATGTTACATTTGATCTTCAAATTTCTTTCTAGTGCCATGGAAATTAAAATGAAATCCCATCTCTACAATATGTAAATTCTTTATCCCCTCTCATGGTTCCCAAAGCCCTGCCCCCATCTCCAATACCACTCTCATACTCGAGATTAATCAAGTTTGATAAACTGAAAAACCATGAATCAAAGATCTCGCAGTTGGGTATGTAATGGCTACAGATAACGATGGACTCGAACTTAAGCTTGATCAAAATTCGGCTCGATCAAAGCTCGAGTAAAACTCAAGCTTGAAAATTAAGCTCAATTAACTTATCGAACCAAGCTCAAGTTCGGTTCAAAAAGCTTTCGAACAGTTCAACTCGAGTTAATATTTTTATTTTTATTTATTAAATTAAAATATAAATTCGAGTTCAAATTGACAAATCCAAAACTTAAGTTCGAGTTCGAGCTTAAATCTGTTCATTTTAAATCAAGCCAAACTCGAACACTTTAGTATTCGAACTCTACTCCGCTCGAATCCACAAATAACTACAGACTTTGATGTCGTGAGTGCATTAGATTTTTGAATTTAGTGACAAACCAATTAGTACTGGATTTAAATAATCTACGAATTTGCAAGCTGTGCCCGGAATATATAACACAATTTTTAGTCAAAAGATGAGATAAACTAACTTCAAATTTATGCTTATTTTTTTCCATATTGTGCTAAGTATAGCATTTCTCAATTGACAAACCAGAAACTACTTCCAATGGGTAAAACCCATAAATTCTCATCTTTCAATCAAATGGTTTAAATAATAACGCTGCTGCTGTATGCTGTGCCTGAAGAGACCACTGGGACAAACGGATGAAAAGGTCTGTGCTATTAGGCCAAAAGAACCCTTTACCTTCGACACAGACAGAATCCGATCCATAATTTTCAATATCAGCAATCTAATAAGACACTACCACTGATTGTGCATTTATGCTCCCAATACATGCAACGAGTATGCTCTCTTAATACCAAAAACAGAAGGATAACAAAAAAAAAAAAAAATTATGAGAATTTATTTAAAAAACACATGTGAAAGGGAAAAGAGTTAGTTACATATACGACTGACTCCACAACTTCAAACAAAAAATTGTTTATACCTAAATTTTTATGTTTTGTTCAGCAAGGTAGTCAAGATCTTTATGGGAAAGTAATATTGTTATCTTCTTATTTTATTTTCCATATATTAGGTCTTAAACCCATTTTTTAATGTTGAGATGGTAAGATTATGACCTCATGTATTGGATAAGAAGTGAACCCACAAAATAATACTTCAACTAAAGCCGATCATTTCCAAAACATTACTTTCATAACAGCATAATTTTAAAGTGATACTATGATAGATCTAAGTAATCACGAACTTTCTTGACCAGTTTTGTTTTGACATGCTACAAGCCATATCAGTGTCATGTTCCAGGGAGTTCTAATCCTTGACATCTACTTGATCTTCATCAGATCAATGATGTCACTTTCAGGTAGCCAGAATTTGGTTTTGTAAATAAATCGTTGCTTTAAATGCTGTCAAGAAGATTGAAAAACTTGTAGCATCTACTTTCTAACAAGGAAGTTAGTTGGAAGATATGTTACAAAGAAATGATAAGATCTTACCAACTGGAAAGATTGGGATGGACAACATGAGCATTCTACCAAACAAACAAAATAATGCAGAGATGTAGCTGTCCAGTCAATTTGGGAAAGAAACCAATACACACCTGAACTACAAGGGGATAAACACTGACAACAATCTTCAGAACCGTAAATTGATGTTTAACAAATCCATATTAGCAAAAGAGCAGAAAATATAGCATCCCCTTCCTTCAATGTCATTACCATCTTCAGTATGAAGCTGACCAATGATAGAAAAATCAAATTAATATCAGAAACAAATAGAATACCTGGAGTTATTCTATTTCAACTAATAAAGATAACATCAACTCACAAGAAAGTTATTCATTTTATTACAGATTTAATAAATTGAAGTGAAACTTATATCAAGTAACACAAGCATACTTTATTGAGTGTGTGGAGTAACGCATAGTATCAGGAAAATTCTTTTAAAATTTCTTATAATGTCCATCTTCAATTGTAAGTTGTAACAGAAGGGAAAATGGAAATGATAGAAGAAAGTATGTTATCAAACCAATTTCCATATTCCAGCAGATATCACCTCTTTGTCGGAAAGATACATCAGCAGTTAATTTGAGAATATTACATACAAAGGTTCTTCCGAGAAATTCAAGTGTGTAATGCTTTCACTCTACAAGTAAGAAATCGAAGAAAAGACTCAGAGAAGACCCATACAGAAACCACATCATAGTTGATATAAAATGACACAAAGACCAATGATATGCATAAATTCTGAGGGAGTTTTAGTGCTTTACTGTGTCTGTGCGTGTAAATATAAGTCAAACTGCAGAGATACGATCGCACTGAATTATAATATAAGTTCGGAGGGAGTTTACTCCAGATTCTTCCAGCTTTAAAGTTTAATATGAAATTAGTTTGTGTATGTATGTGCACGTATGTATGTATGTGTGTATCTGTCTATATACAGTGTAGAATAAATCAACTCCTAGATGTATGCTTAGGAAAAGTAAATAAAAACAACCCATAGCAATATGTTTTTCCTTTTGGGAGAGTCTACGTCAGTTGTGACTGACGCGACTGACAGCTAAGACTCCCCCACAATGCACGCACATGAGGGGACACATGTGAGCCCCGTGTGCACTGCACAGGGGAATTCTAGTCGTCAGTCGCGACTGATGCTAGCACTCCTTTTTACCTTTTAGGACTTCAGTAATAAGGTTGTATTCAATGTTATCATAAGAAAAAGAAGGAACAGGATTTTTCTGAAATTATGTAGTGGATAAACAATCATCGTAGGAAGCATAGAAGTTCAAGATACTTGTCTAGAATTCAATAAAGATGCTATCAATTGTCTTCAGCTGCTCCACCTCCTCTCCATCAGCAATTCCAGGATCAATATAACACAACTGAAACAGGAAAACAACATTAAGCCCACTCATCCAGTAATGGCAAGTCCAAAGATAAAGTAATAAATGGATTATGACCTGGTACTGTGGCTTCTTCAGTGTGTGGACCCCTCTTTTTATAAACTTCTGCCATCCCACATTTTCTCTGAGTGATCTTTCCAAAGCAGCCGTTCTCTGCATTTACATAAAACAATTAGTAGATTTAAAGCACTTATAATGTACATTCATACATACATATAAGTGTGTGTGTACAGATAGATAGATAGATAGATAGATTGTCAATTATCTGGCAGAAATGCTTATTCAGAGATCAGATCCTTCAAAAAGTTTGATGAACATAATTCCTCATTACTATATTGCAAAAAAATTAAATATGCATATCTGAACCATTTCAAAATTCCAACTCATTTTTCCTAGGTTTAGAAAAGATCTCAAAACTGGAAAGTTATTTGGATTATTAAAGAATCAAAAGTGAATTCACAACTTTAGCCCTGATATCCTTCCTGCCACTGTGGGTGATGTTTATCAAGTGTTTGAAACATATGATGGTTGCAGGGTTTACTGATATTCTTGTAGACTTGCTGGATTAGATATTTAGATTAATGGTGAAAATAACATTGTTTCATGTAATGGATGATGATGATGATTGGAAAAGATGATCCTACATGTCGGATATAGGTTCACAAATGACCCTGATTCCATCTACCACACCCTGTGGCAATGTGCTCCAGTGCTACTTTTTGTACATTTTTTTTCTTTATAAGTAAGCTTCATTTTGTACGTTATTGATGAGTTAGCATGGCATTGAAATGTAAGTAACTATCAAGGCAGATAAAAAAAGTTTAGTTTTTCCCTCTGTACGCATACAAGAGCTATGACAATACTTATACTATCTACTCTCTTTCAATCATTTTTTTTCTTTCACTAGACACTTTAAGTGGTGTTATTTTTTTGGCCAATTAATGGGATAAAATGTACAGAAGTGGTGATAATGATGAATGATGTAAGTGGTTTTGGAGAAAGCTTTGAACCAATGGAATTTCATGAACTATTCATAATAGAAAGTTTATGGAACTAAATGGAGATCAAGGATTAGGGATGTGCCAGCAATTAACTTTGCTACATTAGCTCAGTAAGCCACCAAAGGACCTTTTGCTTCTAAGGGTCTATATTGAGGAGTTTCTTTGATTCCATTCTTGGTTTACCGTCATTAAGAACATTCTTTAAAATTCGAGGATGACTTAGAGGCCTCTCCATTAAAAGGAAAAGTATTAGCTTTCCCTACTCTTTTATTCCGGTGCTGTAATCCTCCTCATCATGCCTTGGGATTGTGTCCAGATAACTCAAGATCCACTTATCCCTTTAAAGTCAGCCTCTGGCTTAGGAAGAAAATATTTTCCTTCCATACATGTCGGTGAAGATAAGATGGAGTATTATTGCTATTAAGTTTTGTTCAAGGCAAGTGGCAGCTAAGACATTTAAGTCTCATATCAGGTAGTAAAACCTTGGCTCCTGTGATTCAAGAGCCAAATGTCAAGATTTAAGAAACATATTATATTCTGTACACCACCAAAGTTATCCTTGAATCTTATATGTTACAGATTCTTTTGTTTAGAGGAGATTGTGTCAAACAAATGCATACCAAGTCGTACCTACAGGACCTGATAATAAGTGTAGATATATTATGTATTCAAAATTACCAAATAGTCACAAGCAAAAATAAAAGATCCTAACTACTTTGTCAAATGATTTATTATTTTCAGGACTACAATATGAGACATACAGTTAACATCTTTGGAGTTTGGATAATTTTTATCAGTTGTGCAAGTAGCGAAGGACATTCAATAATCGTCTGCAAAGTACAAGCTGATGATATAGAAATGCACGTAGTACTCACGCTAGCTGGGTCAAAAATCAAGAGAGTATATTGATGCATTCCACTCCGTTGGTGTTTTTGAATTCCAACAATTGTTCGTGAATGCCCATGATGTTGGAAGTATAAGGGCCTGCACATTAAAGGTCTTCATGAATTAGAAAACATTAAAGGTCTTCATGAATTAGAAAACAATAATAATGTGAGAAATTAACTATCAACATTTTAGGTTATAGCTACCAGTCAAGACGGTCACTTACGCTTTTTCACTGACAATAACTTGAGGGGAGGAAGATCCAGATATGGTTAAGCTTTTATCTGAAAAATAATTCCACACCCAATCAATGAGAATCTGTTGTTGGTCAGTCTTCCTTGTAAAAGAATTTGGCAGATTATCGCTGCTTCCACAACCCAAAGGGTCAGTTAAATTTTCATGCTGATGATGATGCTTCCTTCCAATCAAATATTTATCCATGGGGCCATGAACTTGAAGTGATTTCCTCTTCATCCCAAGAATGGAGCCAGGAACAGAAAGGTAAAGCAACTTGAACTCTTTGGGACCAAAATCCACAATCCTGGCACGAAGGCCAAAAGAACGCAAAAGAGCAGCACATTCGGTAGTTCCAATCCAGTTAGTAGAACCATAAATGTTTTGATTGAAATGATGGGAGCCAAGCGCGTCAAAGCCCTTCTCCCAAGCAATCTCAAGCCATCGTTGGAGAGAAGGAATATCAGGAATGAATGCAGAACCACCAAACAGAACCTGTCTGGTGTCTTGTCTTTGTATAAGCAGGTGAGAACAGAGCATCTGGATGTTACGCCATCCACAACCCCAACCAACATCCTCAGATGCGATGCTCTGAAAATGATCGAGGTGGCCCGACAATATACTAACAGAGTTTTGGGATTTGGACTCCAATTCCAAACAGTGTTTCAACAAGGGCATGAGGCCCTCTCTCACGTGGTAAAAGGAGCTCCTCATCTGTAAAGCAACCAAGCATGAAATTTTCTCATCAATATGCATGGAATCTTCTTCTTTTTTTTGATAAATATGCATGGAATCTTCTTCTTTGTCGCGACTCCTCTGGGACTGGGAGGTTTCTTCAAAACTTACTTGATCATCATACTGCACACAATCACCAATTTTTTTAACATAGTAAGCGTAACGTAAGTAAAAACAAAAGCGCTTTTTTGAAGGAAAAAAAAATAAGATATTCGGAAGATAGAATTAATCACAGTTGAAGAGGAAGCAATTTTTAGAGCCAACTGCTGGTCCTTTGCAATTTGCTCGTCTTCTTCATCCTTAAAATGGCTGTTGGCATGCCTGCATCCACCACCATACTCAAGTTCTCAACTTCCACATAATTTATATCAACTAAATAGAAATAATAAATATGAGCACAAAGAAAAAATAAAAAAGGGCGGCAAGAGATACCATTCGAGTTTTATGAGAGGAACTGTAAGATTACAAATGGGACAAGAAGTGAATGTATCCATAGAAAGTTCTTTCTATTATTAGTGATATCCCAACCTCAATGGAAATAGAAACCTTCTTCTCTGCATTATCATGATACAAACATATGCAAGTATAAGTTTAAGAAAATAAATTAAATAGACATATTGTATATCAGCAATTCTAATGAATTTAAAAGGCATATTCAGAAGTAATAAGAAAACTGAAACATGTAATTAGTGTCATACTCACCTGCAGTCCGCCGCTGCAGCAGCAGAAGAAAAAAGAAGAACAACCCGACCGAACATTGAACCAGTCAAGGCATTGATTGATGATCACTGGTCCAACTGGTGCTCAATGGTCGGAACGGCCGGTTCACAAAAATAATTAAAAAATATATAATAGTTTTAATATTATTATAATAATACATTATGTTATATCAAGTACCTGTATGGCTGTACAGATATAAGACCCATGCAGATGCCATATATATTCCGCAGGCTAGCATGAAGAACTCTAATAAACTAAATCTTCCATTAAATTAGGCAATGCCACAGTCACAAACACTATTATAGCCCCACAAATTATAGGGAACATTTACCAATCATGAGAAGCAGCCAAACTCTAACACAGCAGCATTAGCATTAACAAATAACAAATCAAACAACACAGTTGGCAAACTAAAGAAAGCAAAGGTTGCAAATTTGCAATGGCAAGATGATTTTGGCATTATTCAAAACTAACAGAAAGTCACAAACTACTACACGACTAACCTCGACAAATAAAGAACACCAAAGTTGTACGCACAGACAGTATCAATGTGTTTATGACAAGATATGTCAACTTCTGCAAGAGCTCAGGGGGGACTAATCATCCTACAAGTGAAACTGCATCAAGAAGCCGGTCTCAACATAGTTGCATATATGAAAGCTATGGCCTCATGGGTAAGCAAGCATGATTTGAATTCTATTTGCTTTCTTCATGTATTCAATGAGTAATTTGTTGAGAATATTCACATGTGAGTAAAGAGATGCGGAAAATCAATCCCATATGGAGAAAAAAACTAGATAAGTGAATGACATATATATGGTGATGGAACCAGAACCCATTAGCTTAAGCTTTTGGGTTTATATGATCTCCTACATTATATATTGGGCATTTGCTTGGTGGACTCTCCAAGCCCAAGTTTCTCCCAAACTTGGGTCTTCATGCCTAACAAGTGGTATCAGAGCCGATGGTTCGGCTGGAAGTGACTAGATCATGCGATTAAATCTGGAATGCTCGCGATGGTATGATCAAACAATAGGAGGAGCTCGAGGGGCTCGCGTAGCGCGAACAAGGTGACTTATATAACGAGTGGGTGATGCTCGCACGATGAAATCTGTGTGGTTCGCAAGGTGTAGTCTATGGAGCTCCTCTGACTCCGATAGAAGAACGGGTGAGTTTCCAAATGTGTCTGTTAGACTATGGTGTGAGTTTGGAGTTCGTATAAGCATAATAGTGAGGAGAGCAATGGACTCACACGTGAGGAGGAGATTGTTGGGAATACTCACACGTGAATAAAGAGACGTGGAAAATCAATCTCACGTAGAGAAAAAAACTAGATAAGCGAATAGCATGTATATGGTGGTGGAACCAAAACCCATTAACTTAAGCTTTTGGGTTCATATGGTCTCTTATATTATATATTGGGCCTTTGCTTGGTGGACTCTCCAAGCACAAGTTTCTCCCAAACTTGGTTCATCATGGTAACATAATTAAGCAGCCAAAAGTCCATAAACAAATTAAACCGGGCAGGTAGCAAAAAAGAAAAGAGAGAGCATGAAATCATAAACCCGTTTTCATTAATCAAAACTGAATGATGTCAAAATCAAAATTTACCAGAAAGAGAAAGGAGAAAATAAATAACTAATGAAAATAACAAAGACAAAACAAGAATCAAGGAGGAAAGATCAAGCATGAAACCCAACAATTTGATGTATAAGTAACCCTAATTTAATACTATAAAGTGTATAATAGCAACATTCAAATATAACTAACAAAAACTAACCAAATTTGGGGAGAAAAACAAAAATTACAGTAAGAGAGAGTACTATGAACCGAAACTTAATTAGTAGTTAGGAAAGAAGCAACCCAGAGAAATAAGAGACACAAAGAGAGCAATAAATGAGAGAGAGGGAGAGAGAGAGAGATTTACCGGAGAGGAACCAACGATGAAGATGCCAACCCCCGGTTCTCCCAGATCACAAGAGAGCTGCTTCAGTTTCTGATCGAGTAGCGGCAACCCAAATTGAAATATGGAGTACGTATTTTTTTTCGGGTAAATCACAATTTTATCCTTAGATTTTGATAATAATTACAGATCAAAATGTTAATATAAAAAAATTACAACACATAGGTGAGCATCAACATCGTGGAATTGTTTATCAAACCCAAATTGATACAATTGATTGAGTTGAATTGAAAATTTTAAAATTGTATTGGGTTTTGATCAAAAAATTGGTGAATTTATCGCGCTAGGACACAAGTTCATTTTTAAGTCAATTTAAACTAGTAATATAGTCATTATATAATAATATTTATGATATTATATTATATTATATATAATATAAATAATTTTGTAAGTGGTAGATTTATAAGATTTAATGAATTTTTGTATTGATTTGATTTTGAATGTATTGAATGTCTGAATGATGAATTGTTGTAGAAGAATAAATTTTTTTATGTAATATATTTGAATTAATTTGTAAATGAACAAATTCGAATTAATTTTAAATGAAAACTTAAACCAACGATCTATTTGTTTGAATAAATTGGGTTAGATTAAGGTTGTATGGGTTCATGAGTTTGATTAGGATCCGTGTTTTCAAAAGTGAAGGCATTGGGCGAAACGTTTTGCTTCAATGAGACAAGGCATAAGCCCCAAGACATTGAGGCGTTTCGAAATTCTAATAAATAACAAAATTTGATTAATCAAAATTATATAAATATAATAATTAAAATAGAAATAAATTAATTTTCAATAAACTTTAATACTTTTATTAACTCTCTAAATCATATAAATTATAATTATAATTTTAAAATGTTAATATTATTTTATATATATTATATATAGTTTTTTTATTTTTATATTATTGTAACTTATAAGTAATTAATTAAATAATTTGTAGTTGTTATTAAACCAGATAACATGTTATAACTATAAAAACAACTAGTTTAGTAATTAAGGTTTGTACTCGTTTGAGCATGGATTTGATGCTTAAACTTACATTTTTTTTTTCTGATTTTTAAGGTTTAAAAAAAAAACTTCAACGGAACGTACACTCCAATCATTAGGCGTAAAAGGTGTACGTCTCGAGCAAAAGACTTACACTCAGTGAAAAAAATGTCTAATACTCTGAGCCTCAAACCGTTTTACTTTAGCTCTAGCCCAAAAAACGCTTTGAAAACAATGATTAGGATGAGATTTTCTTGACCGGTATGATTGGATTGAGTTAAAATTTTAATTCAAACCGAACAATGCTCACGCTACAAAAAAAAAAAATGATTTTTAACAATAAATTGTCACAATGATTAATTTTTATTGTTGCCTTCAGGTAAATCAAGGCGATAGTAAATTGCAAAAGCTAAAATTTAGCTTCCCACCAACAAAATTGAGAAGGCCGCCATCAATTTGGCGCTAATTTTATTAAACATTTCTGATTTCGCAACGAAAAAATAGTTCCATAAAGCTTAACAGATATCGCAACAAAAATTGTTGTTGCAAGACTCGATAAAACTATCACAGGGGTATTGTTGTTGTTAAATGGTATTTAAAAAAATAAAAATAAAAAGACCCAATGAATTACTTCAGCATACATCCGTAGGCGTTCAGTCTCCCTCTCTTTCATGGTTTCTCGTCTTCTATCAACAATTTCTCCTATAATTCTTCTGTGTCTCCCAGCCTTTTTTCACCCCAATCTTCTCTCTGTACCATCACAACTCCCATTATTCTCTCTGTACCATCACAACTCCCATTATTCTCTCTGTACCATCACAACTCCCATTCTTCTCTATTTACCATCACAACACTCATTACTTATACCGTGCTCCCCGTTTGGATTGCGATTTCATTCTCATGTTTACTATGTAATTACTTTATTGATTACTGTTGTGTTTAGGTCATTGAGTGATTGTTTTGACTCAACTAATCGTTATTCTAAGATTGCTATACTATATACTAAAATTTCTATGTTGTTTCTGGGTTTGCATTATATTATTTTTCCATACTAAGTGCTGCTAAGTCTTCGTTAAGTAACACTTGTGGCCATAGTTGTCGCATCAATGGATTCTCTACCGACTGTTACTGTTAGTTTGGGTGGAATTTCTGTCCAGACCTCTATGTGCTATAAAAATCTGTATGTTGAGTTTGAATTTTCCACCAAGGGTTGTGTGTTACCCTTACAAGATAAGTGACATTTTGCCGGCGCTTTATTTTCGACGCGGGCAATATATTAACACTTTTTTAAAGCGTCGCAATAATTAAAGAAGCGCTGATGTATGCAAATCTGAATACATATTTCAGCACTTATGAAAATAACATATTTCAGCGCTTTAAAGCACCGGAAAAGGATAAAAAATTTCACAAATATTGTTGCTCTTTGCGATGTTCATGCTTTTGCCTAAACTTTTCTCTCTCGATCTCTCTGGTACTCCACTGCCGCTGCAACATTTTCTCTCTCTCTGGTTTGCTCCTTGCCGCGTGCTTATCGTGTTTGCCTAAAATTTTCTCTCTCTCTCATTTCCTCCACTGCTGCTGCAACATTTTCCCTAAAATTTTCTCTCTTTCTCTCTGGTTTCCTGCTTGCCGCATCAGTGCTTTTCCCTTAAGCAGCTCTATTGTGGTCTGGGAAAACCCACCGGGGGGTCGGCATCTTCATCATCGTTGGTCCCTCTCAGGTAAATCTCTTTCTCAACTTCTAATTAAGTTTCGCTTCATTGTATTCTCTCATACATGAATATTTGTTTTTCTCCACAATTTTGGTAAGTTATTGTTAGTTATATTTGTATGTTATTATTCTGATTTTTTCCTTTTTCTTTCATTAGAATTCACCTTCTCTACCGATATGTATGCTGGTGCTCTTTATGGGGCTGTGTTTGGTAACTATAATGTGAGATTCAGTGTTTGATTTTGAAGAATGAGAAGCTCAATATTCATACTTGTGTATATTTATGTGTATATTCGGGTTTTCTCTGGAGATGGACTTGAAATTTATGGGAGAAAAATGAAGAAAATGAAAGGAAATAGAATGCACTATGTTTTCTGTTTGGTTTGGTGTTTAGACACATGATTTTTGTGTTAATTAAGCCAAGAAATTTGAATCAGGATTAAATTAATAGAATTCATGTATCCAGGATAATGACAAATCTGAAATTTCTATTTATATGTTTTTTCTTTCTTTTGTAAATATTTTAAGCAAAATGAATTTCCATTATTGAGATGTAAACTTTCTGTTTAACTGGTTCTCAATGTAGCTTGAGCATGATCAAATGCATAGTTTGAGTTCTATTGCAAGACCAATATGAATGGAGTTATAAGTCTTTGCTCCATTGGAACCTGCCCATTGTTTTATTTTTTGAATAAAAAAAAGATGAACCTAGCTCCACTATTTGCTTTTTGTTTGAATTTTTCTTTTCCTTGTAGCTGTGTTATATATTCTTTCTATAGATATTATTACCTTTTTTTATGTTCCCTTGACTCCCATTTTCCCCTGAAACAGTGGTCTATATATCTTTTCTGTTTATAGGTCATGACTCATGACTCATGAATCTTATGATGATGTTTGATTTGTCATTCCTGCTGCGGTTAGAGCTTCCTTCTTATGCTGAAACTATCCTTAATTCCTTGCTTGATTTTTGTTTTCTGACCTATCACATTGGACTATGCTACTTTGGTTTACATTAGCTTAAAATCAAGCTGATTAATTTCCTGCAAATATTGTTTTCTTTTAGTTATTAACAGCTCTTAATTACTAATATATATTAACCTTTTTCAGTTTCAAGAGGCAGTAATCAATTAAAATGCTTGATTTAGTTTTTTTAATGTTTTGTAGGAGTACTATATGTTGTTATGATTAATTTTTGTCTGAATAAGAAATATTTGTCTGAACTAGGAGTACTATACTGTAAGCCTTTTCTAATTATTCTGTTTATTTTCCAATTCTTCTGTTTTTGTAAGTAAAGCTTATAGAAGTGATTAAAAATAGGTGGTTTAATATCCTTAGTTTTGGGTTTCAGGGTAATTTTTTTGTTGATGACAAGGTTATTTTGTGGGGCTTCTAGCATGTAGATAGTTTTTGTAATTGGTTATACCCCATTTTGTGGGGCTTCTAGCATGTAACATGTAGCAGTAGTTCCCTTGGTTTGCATTTTCATTCTTCTTTTCCATCTTCGTATGCTATGGCTAGTGTTACAGAGTAACCTCCCCTGCCACTGCTTCAACTGAGCAAGATTCCCAGTAAATGGGCCTCATATGTTCATAGCATATATTCTAATGGCATTACTATACAGTCTTTTTTTTTTCTTTTATGGATCGCTACAAAGGCTTGTTTCTTAAATCTAACATGTTCTGTTTTGATGTTCTTTCAAGGACAAGGAAGACCTGCTTAGCTAGTTTAATTAGTCATCATAAAGTACTACAAAATGAATCTTATCCAATTCTGTTTTTCAGTTTTATGACTCTTTATTTTGTATTCTGTTTTTCCAAGTAGTTGAAGATTCACATATTTTCTTACTTCCAATTTATTCACATATTTTGAATTCTTTATCTATGCTGTGAAAAATATGAGATTTAGCACTTGATGGTGATACGTAGAGATGCATCATTTCATCCATGCCTGTTGTGACTTGCTTGAAACATTGTCATTTACTTTAATTTCTTGTGATGCCACACATCCGGATGGGTACTCTTTTGTTTCCACTAGTATTGGGTTACACATCCTTATTTTTAATACTCTCATCACATAGTTTTTTAATGTTCAGTTCTTTTGTTTCAGCCCTCAAACTTAATTTCTGCTTGATATTTGTTGCATTATGATTTAGTAAAATCACCTGACTATTTTAATATTTGTTGCATTATGATGTATGCATGCACAGAAACACTTGTTAACGTTCATAAATTGATAACATTCTGTTGCTTTGAGCTGTAGATTAATGTTTTCAATTTTTCATTTAGTGCAATATTTTATGTATGTGAGTTTCGTTATTGCTGCTTGTCATTCATCAAGAGCAATGGATATTCTGATGGTGAATATCAAACTCTTCCATATACACTCCTACTATAATTTCTACAATACATAGCTCAAAGTGAATGGTTTTTTATACAATTTGATAACCTGTTCCATTCTAATCCCCTATCTTTGTTCGTGACAGAATACAGTTTCAGTTTAGGGAAAAATTATTGAGGTTCTTCCAGTTTTAGTATGTTCCCCGGATGCAACATCTATATGACCGACTATTTAGCATACATGCACATGGGCTCTGAACATTGTTTTGAAAATGTATATAAGCCTGCATAAAGTGCATCTGTTTTATGAACTTTATTCACGAATATCCCTCTGCATTGCCATCTGCCTCTTTGTGTGTATACTCTGCATGTTTCACACATGTTACTAGTATACTGTAATGTTATGGAAAATAAATAGTGTATATTTTTTTTAAAAGAATTTTTTATTGGGATACTTTGTATATAATATTAAATATACAATGAATATTTTTCTTATTTTTTTAAAATAGAACTAATAATGTTTTCACGTAATGTAGTTACATGAATAGTTTGTTTTTGTATTGGGATACTTTGTATATAATATTAAATATAGTTTTAACTCAATCTGTTGTTATCAATTTCAGTTCATCCGTTTACCAATCAAATCCAAGTTTGTGATTATGCCTTCTTTTGCCAAAAATATTTTATTTCTGACTTTCTTAACATCGTTTTAGGAAAGTCTATTGGTGTCATCTAAAAATGGATAAAAGTTGGATAGATAAACCGAGGTCGAGTAAAGCCTATATGGATGGTGTTGCAAACTTTATTAGATTTGTGTGTCAGAAATCTTGTGGTCGTGGTAGTATTGTTTGTTCATGTAGGAGATGTGGTAATTGTTATTCATTCGAACCAGAAATTGTTCAAGAGCATCTACTGTATAATAGGTTTAGTCCAGGTTACACCGAGTGGGACGAGATGACGTGTTGGTTTGCTCCGAGGTGCCTTCAAGGTTACTTGTGAAAACCTAAACAATAAACCGTTAAGTTTAGGAATCGAAGTGGGATCTTCAAATGAGCTTGGTGAAGAGCAACAGTCTCATGGTGGGTTTGAGTTCAATAATTGTGGTGATCCTTCACACGTCGAACATCCAGTTTGTTCTGATATTGATGAGACGACTCAGTATCGCAATTTGATGAAAGATTACGATAATGAACTTTATCTAGGTTGTCAGAATTTCAAAAAGTTAAGTTTCATGCTATATCTACTATACCTCAAATGTTTGAATGGGTGGTCTGGTAAATCTCTAACTATGTTGCTTGAGTTTATCAATATGGCATTTTCGATGTGTGCTCCATTGCCATCAAATTATTATGAAGTCATGAAGATTATCAAAGGATTGGGTCTTGGTTATGAGAAGATTCATGTTTGTCCTAATGACTGCACACTGTATTGGGGTGAGCATGTGAATGATGAATTTTGTCATGCGTGGTGTGCCACGATGGGTTAAAAACAATGCTGATGATGAGGATCCATTGAATGAGATGGATGGTCAATCGAAAAAGAAAAAGCCATCTAAAGTATTGCGTTATTTCCCGCTAATACCGAGATTGAAGAAGATATATATGTCATCTAAAACAGCTTCGTTAATGAGATGACATGATAAAGATCGGACAAAGGATGGGATTTCAAGACACCCAGCGGATGGATTAGCCTGGAATGAATTTGATACTTTGTATCCCGATTTTGCAGCTGATCCTCGGAGTGTTAGGCTTGGCCTAGCTAATGACGGGTTCAATCCCTTTCAAACAATGAGTTCAACTTATAGCACATGGCCCGTTCTTTTGGTCCCATACAACTTGCCACCGTAGCTTTGCATGAAGCAAACATCCTTCCTCCTTTCAATGGTTATTCCTAGTGAGAAAAGCCCCAGTAATGATATTGATATCTTTTTGCAGCCTCTAATGGAAGAGTTGAAACAATTATGGGATGGTGTTGATGCGTCCACCAATCAAAGCTTTAAGCTGCGCACTTCTCTTCTTTGGACTATTAATGATTTTCCAGTATATGCAAACTTATCTGGTTAGAGCACCAAGGGGCGGGTTGCTTGTCCATGTTGTGGGGAATCTACGTATTCTGTATGGTTAAAGCACGGGGGAAAGTTTTGTCATATGGGTCATCGTCGATGGTTAACAGAAAACCATGAGTTTCGTTTTCAAAAGGATCAGTTTGATGGCACCATAGAGTTGGGATTTGCTCCTGTTCCACCATCTGGGCACGATGTTTTAAGATAACTAGAGGGTGGAAACTATATCTATGGTAAAACCTTGAAGCTTTCTAAGAAGAGGGCAAGAGAGGATGTTGGTACCTCTACGGTGCAAGTGCTAGTGGATGAAGTTGATAACCTTTTTGAGAGTGTGGACGATTTCCTTGAAAATGTTGATAATGAGGATCTTCCCATGGATGAGGTAGTTGTAGATACATTGTGGAAAAAAAAGAAGCATTTTTTTAGTTACTATATTGGAAAGATAATCTATTGCGTCATAATTTAGATGTGATGCATATAGAGAAGAATGTATGTGATAATTTGATTGGAACAATATTGAATATAGATGGTAAGACTAAAGATAATAAAAAGACACGCCGCGATCTCGAGGAAATTGGTATTAGGAAAGACCTCTATTTAGTTGTTCTTAATGGAAAAGATCACTCGCCTCCAGCATGCTGCACTATGTCCACGAAGGAGAAGCAGAATTTCTTGACAGTTTTGGCAAATCTTAAAGTTCCCGATGGGTATGCATCAAACATCTCGAGATGTGTCAACCTAAAGGATCGTAAGCTGTTAAACTCAAAGAGTCATGACGGTCACATATTGATGCAAGAAATCCTTCAGATTGCCTTAAGAGCATCTTTGCCTAGACATGTTGTAGCAGTTGTTTCTGAGTTATCAACATTTTTCAAAGCTTTATGCTCTAAAGCCCTTGATCCCCATGAGCTTGACATATTAGAGTCGCGTGTTGTTTTGACACTCTGCCATTTGGAGAAAATATTTTCCCCGGGTTTCTTTACCATTATGGTTCATCTTATCATTCACTTAGCCTCCGAGGCTAGACTTGGTGGTCTTGTACACTACAGGTGGATGTATCCTGTTGAGAGGTTAGATGTTCAAAGCTAATTTGTGCATTTTGTTTTTTTTATATTATTTGCTACTTAATTTATCTTTAATGTTTTGGCTTTGTAAGGTATTTAGTGCGCTTGAAATCTTACGTACGTAATAGAAGTCGACTCGAGGGGTCAATTGCTGAAGGGTACAATGGGGAAGAGTGTCTAACATATTGCTCCCAACACTTCAAAGGTATAGAGATAAAATTCAACCGCCCTCAAAGGAACAATGATACTGTAGATTATCTGGAAGAATACATGTTTTTCTCAGATCGACGGATAATGGGAAAGATTGTAAGTGTTGAGCTCGATGACATGTCATTGGCTCAAGCACATCGTTATGTGTTGTTCCATAATGATAAACTTTTTGACCTTCGTAGGTTAGTATCAATAAAGGAACTTAGTAATCATGTGTTTAAATTGAGTTGTTATTATCTGTTATTATCACTATGATGGATAACAGTTAGTTAAAAACATCAATTATTGCAGCGAATTTTTTACTGCTCAAAGACTAACCAACCGTTCCAATCGACCAATACAAAGTCTCGAACAAAAGTGGTTGATTGAGAAATTTCCAATCGACTAATACAAAGCGTTTTCCAATAGTCTTCGAATGTTATAAGTGTATTCAATAAAACATTGACTGTTGTTGTCTCATATTAATTGTTAGAAAATGTTTAGGTACCATGGATGGTGGATAACGATTATTCAGATGAAATAATTGCCTTTGCTCGAGGTCCGAATAATGTTGTTAGGAGATTTAATGGATTCAACATCAACGGCTTTAAATTCCACACAAAGGAACGTAAGAGGTTTAGACGATCTCAGAATTCGGGAGTTATGGTTAAAGCGGATGATAAAATGTATTATGGTGTGCTCAAAGATATCATTGAGTTGGATTACTATGGGACGTGTAAGATTGTGTTGTTCCATTGTGATTGGGTGGATATTAATTCACCCAGGGGTTTAAAGAAAGATGCAAGTGTGTGCATTCTCGTGAACTTGAATAGGTTCATACACACTGGTCAGTTATTGAAAGATGACCCGTACGTTATTTCATCTCAAGCGAAACAAGTGTTTTATGTGCAAGACCCAACAAGAAATGAATGGTATCATGTTGTGATCACAAAGGCAAGGGACCTATATGAAATGGGGGAAAAACACATGAAGAGGATGACGACACTTACAATCAATGCATGCCTTCTAATGTAGTGGTAGACGATCAATTAGATTGTATCTCAACTTAGGCTAGGATGGACATTGACGAAGATACCAACTAGTTTTATGTGCATTTCAATGTAATTATATTTGAATGTGTATTTATGTGATGCACATGTGTGTCAAAGAGATTTGTAATGTTTTATTGTATTCTTTCGGGTTATGTGCATTTTAATGTTTTATTATATTTTTTTTCGTACAGTTTGTTGAATGTTACCTCAGAATGTCGTAAATTCCTATTTTAGTTGTATGATTGATTATTACTTGTTCTTTAAATCCGATTTGAACCACTTATTTGTTCATTTATTCACAGGTTTTCAACAATTATTGATTGCTGCATTTGTTGCGAGCCCTTGACCATTCCTATCTTTCAAGTGTGGTTCTTTTAATTCTTGTTAACTCTTAATGCATTATTGATAGTGTGAGATATAATCATTTTTATGTTTTTATGTATACAGATTGCAAGATGTATAGGTCAAAATATATTCCTCCCTCAGTCAGAGATAACATGTCAAACCAGGCTCCAGCCGAGTCTTCACACCATCAGGAAGATATTGACCATGACCATGAGTATCACCTTGATGATGATCATGATTCGGAAAATGATTCTGATCATGAGCCAATAACAACGGAAAGTGAAAACAATGATAGTGAACAATTCGAGATAATTGGTAAATTTTGTATTATAATACATTCTCTTTATAACTAGTTTGATATCACATTGTTATACTAATTATAAAATTTATGTTTTCAATGTATAGATTTTGAATGGAGGGTGAGGAAGCAAACACGTGTCCTGAGAACCTTATAAGTGTGGTCCCTTGAACATGGGGAAAAAATTGTGGTCTCCTTCAATGCACGTAATCAACTAATTAAAAAGGGTGGCCAAATAGTAGCTGATTGGGCAAGGTTGCAAAGAGAGAGAACTTTTGTCTGCTTAATTACACGGATTGGAAGAAGGTCCCTTCTAACTACAAGAAGGACCTTGTTGTATTGATTCGAGTAAGTAACAACTTATTTCGGGTTTTTAGCCAATTTATTTTTTTTTGTTTTTTTGTTTCTGTGGTGTTGTACATGCATAATCTCTAACACCAATAATGCTTATTTGACATTGATTTCCTTTCTTTGTGGTAGAGGAAGTTCCATTACCCTATGATTGAGGCGATACCAATGATTTAAAAAACGGGTTTGGGGCGCGCCCAAGGGCGAAATCCGGTCAAAAAGCCCAGGGGCGTAATTGTTGGGGCGTATATTTTATATATATGTTTGTTAGCAACATATCCACAGTCAGGCACTGGTGCTCTATTGGTAAGTAAACATTATCCCACCTTGCAGCCCTGGGTTCGATACCCAGCAATTGTGTTTGTCATCCACTGGTCCTTTTTTTTCTTTTTTTCTTTTTTCTCTCCACTGCTTCCTTGTTTTTTTTTCCTCCTCTGTTTCCTTCTTTTTTCCCCTCTTCTGTTTCCCTTTTTTTTTTTCCTCCTTTGTTTCCAATGTTTTTTTTTTCCTCTTTATTTCCACTGTTTTTTTTTCTCATTTGTTTTCATTGATTAACAAATTCATTAAATAGACTCCATATTATATACTCTATATTTTATTAATATCATTTTATAACATCATTAGGATTGCATTATCTATGTTATCTAATATGTTGCTTTTAATAGATTTATATATGTGAATTTGTTATACCAATGCAAGTGTGTAAACACTAATCAGTAAACACTGGATCCTTAACATTGTGTTATTTGTATATTTGTTTTTTGAATTTGGAACGTGTTTGTGTCTTGTGATGAATAGATTGGTCAATTTAAAAATTAGAATTTGATTTTTGAAGTGTGATTTATGATTTATTGATGAAAGATGAGATGTATGTGAATTTGTTATATTATTGTAAGTGTGTAAAAAACAACCACTTAACATTGTGTTTGTGATGTGAACGTTGTTTGTGAAATATTTTGATAAATATTCATTAATAGGTTTTAAGTTAGTAAAATTTATTGATAATTAATTTATTTATATTATTTTAATTTTTTAGTATTTTTATAATTTAATTAATATCATTTTATTCAAAACGCCACAACGTTTCAAAAGACTTACGCCTCAAGGCTTACGCCTCGCCTCATTGAGGCAAAACACCTCGCCCAACGCCCTCGCCTCTGAAAACACTGGGCGATACACAAAATTTTATTAAGGATGATAGGGAAAAAATGGAAGGATTACCGAAGTGTACTTAAAAGAGACCACATGAGGAACAGAACAAACACAACAAGTTCTGAGCAACAATGTCCCAAAAGGAGTAGATCAAGACCAGTGGAAGCAACTGGTGAACTACTGGTTCTCTGAGCAGAGTGAGGTTGTTTTAAGATAATTATGTTAATTTGGATTCGCATTGTTTCTATTTTTCTAATGATGACTTATTATTCAATTGGTTTATTATTGGTGTAGAAATATTCTACTATAGGGACAGCGGCACGTGAAAGACAACAATGTCCTCACACGACCAGTTCAAAGAGTTTTGCTAGAAGAAGAGATGAATACGTGAGTTCATTTGCTTCATTCATCCATACTTTCATTGAGATGTAGTGTATTTAGTCACTGTTTGAACTATGTTCATAAATGGTAGGAGATGATACATGGAAATGAGCTCGAGCGCATATAGTTTTTTGCTGAAACTCATAAACGCAAGGATGAGGCTTTTATTGATGAAGCATCACGACAATTTGTGGTAAGTACACTTACATATATAATGGTTGATCAAAGAAGAAAATTGCATTTATTTGTCATGGTTGATCTTGTAAAGCTGAGGTAATCTTTTACTGTAAATTTTGATTCTTTTACTGAAATCAGTATGTATATATTGCTACTTAAACTGTGCATCTTGTTATGATAATTATGTTTATAATCTCCTATAATAATACTAAAACCAAAATTTATGTTTATAAAACAGAAATATTGATACCAATGTTTGTACCTCTGTTGATAAGCTCCATTATCTTTGTTGTTGGATGATTTGTTTGAGAATTTGGTAATGTGTTCCTGTTGGGGGTCATAATGACTTGTTATTCATTTGGTACGATTCAAATTCATTCTGTTGCAGTCTATGAAGTTGTGCTTTTTAAATCAGGGCTTATTTATCTTCTTACGGGTACAGGAGCACTAACCTACTATCATGTAGCAGTAGCCTTTTGTTAATTAGTCAATTATAAGAATGTGAAGCAATAGGCTTACCCATCCAAAAAAAAATGTCTTTTACCCTTGATCATTTTGCTATGGCAAGATTGGTGACAGTGATTCTTCCTCGCAAAACATTGTCCCTGATTATTGTTCCATGACTCAGTTTTCATCGACATTGCAAACGTGATTTTCGGTTGATGATGTTTTAAAACATTCCTTGATCTCATGTTAAGCCTGTGTGTTTATTTGGAATCATGTACAAGTAATGATTCAGTCAACTTGTATGATGTGTTTGAACTGAGGGAATTTAATGAAGAGAAACTTGTACCCTTTTTCATTTTTTTTCTCTTCTTTCATTCCCTTCAATCCAAACATACTAGTAAGCTCAAATTCAAATCCTTCTGTGATAACTTAGCATTGAACAGAATTGGCATTGGCACATTCTGTGCTATTTGCATCAGAATAAAGTAAGAATCATTCTTTACCAGAAATATGATCTTACTGTTGCGAACTCTTATGCCTTTTTTGTATCCACTTTATTTGAATGATATATCGTGCATGCTCCTTCTACATTTTATGCTTTTTACTTGCGAGATGGTAGTTGTATTGATTTGATAGATAGTGAAATTTGTACTATGAGTTGAGTGAAGAATTGGCAAAATTACTAGTATATGGAGCCTGTGTTCTTACTGACTCTTTCTCACCCATAAATTTGTTGTTTTGTTCAATTGGGTTTTGTTTTATGATTGCATTTAGAACAGAGTATTTTGGTTTCAAAATTCTCCCATATATGTGATGAATTCATGTGTAGGAAGGATTGACAATATGATGGATCGATTATTAATAAGACGTTAGATAGATACTGTCACAGGAAAGTAGAGGTGATTATTGACTATATGCTGCATGTCACTGGTAGGGAACACCTTGGCACTTTTTTCTCAAAGAGAAAAGAAATTTTAAGGATTCATGCTAGTAAGAGGTGATGACAAGTCCCTGCTCCTTTGTTCAGGATTGGGAAGAAAAGAACCTACAGTTGCTAAATCATGAAGGGCCTGAATTTTTGCTGAATGGTTTTAAAGCTATAGGTTTGCTGATTCTGCCCTTTAGGCAAAATTTGAAAACAAAATTATAGGACAAAGTGCTATTATTTCATGAAGAGTTTCACAAGGCCTCCATCATTTCTTTTCCATTAATTTCTATGCACTTTATTCGATATGAACAAATTAGTAATAAAAAAATTCAATATGAACAAATTAAAAGACATGAACATTTATTCACCCTTTACTTCTCTTCCTTACTCTTTTATTCTTTTTTCCTCCAAATCTCTTTGGTGATGAACTAAATGAAGTGGTGACTGGTCACTTGAATCGTTGATAAGAATGAGTTAAAGATTAGGAAACTTTATTGTATTGCTAAGCTATGAACAAAACTGAGAATTCAGATATATGTCAGCATGCGTAAGGATTTAGTTCATTACTTCTGTATTATGGCTTATTTTTTTATAAGTACTACTGTGTTTGCCTCTCTAACTTTTAACAGTTACTGTGTGATTGGGCAAAGCTGTATTGTAAACATTGATATCTAAAAGGGAGGGATGGCTTTGACAGCTTTAGAGTCATATGATTCCTATTACAGTATTAGTAAGGGTGTGGCGGTGAGTTAATTAATCCTTACTTTATCACTTATGAGAAGTTTCACTTATCTAATTGATTATGGTATAACTCTTTTAGTTCACTTCTAGTAACGTTTTATCTATTACATGTTTATTTATATGTATAATTTGATTATGTTTAGGTTCCTAATTTTTTGGTTGAAGCTTTGATAATTTGTTTTATTTTATAAATCAATTCTCTTACCAAGCGAACCGGGCCTGCATTAAATAAGAATATTTACTACTATTTGATTGTATATTATGACTAGGAAATGCCTTTTGTTGACAGTGTAATTAATCATTGTTTGTTATATTTGAATCAACATTGTTTTGATTGTGTAATGAAGTTTAGAAGAATCCTAGAAATTGTCCATGACCCCATATACTGAATATATATATACATTTGGCAAAATTTTGCTAGTCTCGCCTATGATTGCTGAATTTCTGTTTGGGTGTTTGTCTTTATATTTATTTGTATTTTTTCCTTAATTCGCATTGAGATATATGCATCTGAGAAACAATTCTAATCTTACTTTTGATTATTTATTTAAGAAAGCATTTTCTTTGCAATCTCTAGACAATTTAAATTCTCTGATTTTATAACATTTCAGTTGTATGCAGCTTAAAATTTGTTTTACATCAATGAAGTATATAGTTCAACCGTTTTTGTCAATAAATCACTTTCACATTTGACAAAAAAAAGAGAAATTCAAACTATAAATGAGTTTGGTATCTGTGAGCAAATTAGGCATTATGCATTTTTTTTCTTGAATTTATTATATTTGACATAAGAAATCATTGGTGTGAGTCAAGAGCCTAATTATGAAATGATTTCTTTGGCCATTGATTCACCCTTGCCTTTCAACCGCCACACCTATACCTCACTAGTATGTTAAAAAGATGCTTTTATTTGGGTTGCAAACTCCTCAAAGAACACCCTTACTATTACTTTTAGATATAATAATTCCTTTTGCTTTCTCAAAGAAAAAAGGACGACCTTATCAATTACATGATCTTATATAAATCACTATGAATGATAAAATCTTGAAAGAGCAAACTTACTACATGTCTGATTCACATTCCCTTTTTCTCCAATCTCCAGTGGCTGCCAAAAAATCTGTAAGAAGGATAAAGCTTGGAATCTCACTTTCAGTTATTTTCAAGGGATTTAAAAGTTTCATGACCTTCTCTGCCTGCGTTTATATGCTAAGTTTAAATGGTCAAACATTTCACTTGTTCTTATATCATCTCTAACCTTGTAAGGTATGTAATAATATATTATTTAAATCTTGTTCTAGTTGTTTGGATTGTATATTTGTTAAGTTGTGAATTGGCTACTTTGTTTGGATTGTATATTTGTTTTTCTTTTGCAGGAGGTTTTATGGAAAAATAGGGGAAATTCTGTCAGTTTTTCTATAAAATATGATAAGCAACTTTTGTTTTATGTAAATTTCGCTACAATTAGTTACTCAATATTTGGAGTAGTTTAATCTTTATTGTTTCGTAATTGTAGGTGACAGCTGAAGCTCGTGTTGCAGCTTCAGGATCCTCTGATGCTAACAATAATTTAGCAATACAAAACGAAGTTTTTACCGAGCTTATGGGTGAAGAGAGTTCTGGTCGTGTCCGAGGTCACGGGTTTGGAGTTACACCCTCTGTCGTGTATGGACTTTCAGCTCAAATAAGGAATGATATGGGATACCATGGGGCTTATGCTGAAGAGATAAATAGTCTGAGAGCACGAATGGAAGAAAACAATCAACAACATGCGCATCAGATTCAAGAAATAACAACTAAGCATGATGATCAAATGAACAGTATACAATCCCAAATGGATAAGCTGAAGTCTTTACTACAACATTTAGTTAATAGATGACTTCAAAATTGATGTCAAATGTGATGGTAAAATAATTTTCCAGACTCTCTTTATCCATTATTTTGTTTTGTATGAATTTTATATGTTAATTATGATTGTTTTTTGTTCATACATGAGATGACTTTTGTATTGAGTAAAGGAATTTTCATGAATATTTGATGGTACATTTTATATATTGAAGAACATTTGAAATTTTATGGATTTGATGGTACATTTTATTTATTGAAGGGTATTAGTGTTGATATTTAAACCAAAATAATGTAAAGATTTGATGGTACATTTTATTTATTGTAGAGTATTAGTGTTGATATTTAAACCAAATTAATGTAAAAAAAACACAATTAAAGCACTTTTAGCGGCACTTAAAAGTGCCGCAATATGCATAATATCACTTATATAGCGGCGCTTCTAAGTGCCGATATATTGTGGCGTTTAAAAGCGCTGAAATATATCGGTGCTTACAAGCGCCGAAAAAATATGCACATTGCGGCGTTCAAAGAAAGCGTTGGTATTTGCGCCGACACTACACATACCAGTACTTTATCCGGCGCTTCGAATAAACGTCAAAAATTCATATTCTAGCACTTTAAAGAGCCGAAATATGCACACAAAAAAAGCGTCGGTGGTGACCTTTTTTCTTGTAGTGTACCTACTCTTAGCGTCATCATTGTTTGACCAGTCATGCTTTACCATTGGATTTTTCTTTTGTGCATGGTCACCTTCAGTTGGAAGGGAGGAGGGTGTAGGAAGATAGTGACTGAGATTTGCTTTGGCAACTCAAGCTTCTCCTGCACCCAAGGATACCTTTTCTTCATCTAAAAGGCTTTTGTTTTTACTCTTTTTTGGAGTCCTAGGTTGATCCCCTGAGTATTTTTTTTCTTCCTTTTTTTTGTGCATTAAGTTTAACAATTTTCATCAGATTAAAACTTGAATGTTGATTGCTGATTGCATGAATTTGGATTTACCCTTACGGGTCTTACAACCCATATATATACTTGGTTTGAGTCTTTACTTTGGCTTTTTTGGGTTTAAGTTTTAGAAAATAAAGTCTAGAAAGAGTATTGAATCAGTTTCATTTTCTGAGTAATACAGTTTATTACTACATGCACTAGAGTTTTCAATATATAAAAAAATAGTAAATATAATCTTTTTCTTGATATGCAATGAGTTTCATCTGAACTGTGTGACATGATGTTAAATTTGTTATTCTACTACGATGAAGATGCGGATCACTTTTCTTGAGATTGAGAGATGTAAACTACTATGAGATGAGATTTGTATTACATGATTATATATAGTTTGAAAGCATTCACAAATTTGTGTATTCCAAATTTCTGATAGCGGAGGCGACAGAAAGAATTGGTTTTCTAGTGTATATGTTTAATTATAATTTTTTTAGACCAGTGTATAATTTTTTAAATTGCATATTCATTTCTTTAAAAAGAGTGAGTGCCCATATTCTCATTTGCAATATCTGTTATAAAAACAATGGAACAACTAAACCACTTTGGACATGATTTGCCTTTGCGACTATCCTTTTGTTGAATGGTCAACCGATTTCACTTGGGTGGAAAGCTGTCGTAATAGAACTTGCTGAAGAAATCCCTACTGATCCATCACCTAAGAGGTATTCTTTTTCCTTTCTGGGTGAACATAAGTAAGTTCAAGGTTTGCTTAAATTTTAGCACTACAGTAAAGATAATTTTGATAACATGTTCATTGTATGTCTCCTATTATACTAGCATTGGCTTGTTATTTTCACGGTTTAGGTTTAATTCAAGTGCTCTATTGCTTTGATTGATATATACTCCTTTAAATTTTGTTTCCTTTTTTCTCCTTCACATGGTTGTTTGGACTCTTCATTTTACCCTCATGTTTTCTAGTTAGAGTGGGTCATTGTCCTTTTGGATTTTTTTGTAGTGGTAAAAGAGTCAGAGAACTCTGAGGTTATATATGTTAGGATTTTAATCTTGGTAGAAAGAGCAAAAATGAATTAGAGAAAAGGATTTTTGGGGTATGTTTAACATGGATGCAAGCATTCATCTAGGTGCTAACATTTTTCTAATCATTGAAGCAGGAAAGCACCTTTATATATCATTTACCTGAATAATGCTCAAGGTCTCCTTCACATGAAGGTTTTGAATACTTGGAGAGTCAAAAGTTTTTTTGTGGTTTGGTTTCAGATTTATTTCTTGTGGTTTTGGCATGTTGGCCTTTTTTTATGATTTTGGTTGGGATATTTCAGTTTATGACTAAGGATATGAGTCAGCATTAGTTGTTATCAATCCTCAAAAGGAACTAGGAATGTAGTTTTGTCTGCAGTTCAGGAAGGCAAATTTTGTTTGATGTGTTGAATCTCAACTAGGTGAACTTAGCCTATCAGAGTTGTGAAGACTTTTTGTGACATGTTGCACTCTTTTTTAGCTTCATGGGTAGCCCTCAAATCTTGCACTCTTAATTACTTTCACTAGCTCCTTGAAAGGAAGCTTCCTTCTAAGACATTATTTTAAGTCGTCATGCTTGGTTTTTTTTTTCTTTTTCATGTTTCTGTTTTTTTGTGAGGTGGTTTGTTGTGTTCAACTCCTATATCGGTTCCCAGTTTTGCAGCTCGCAAGTTCTTATCTATCTTTGTTTCTCCCGAATTTTCTTGTCTTGTATTTGCTGAAATAGTGAACTAAGAGAGCCATTCAGGTGAGGGCAGAATTTCAAATTTTTTCATTATTGTTTTTCATTGGTAGTTGTTGAAAAATTGTCCTTCAATGCTATTGCAAAGCTATCTGCATTTTTTCGTTAGCTCTTGTTTTTCTCTTTTCTATGGAAGAAAATATGATGCCTCTGTATTCTTGAATGCCTTCTCTTTTGATTGAGTGATTTATTGTCCGTTTTCACTCTTCACTATTAATTAGAGGATCATTGGAGGGGAATAGTTATGGTCTTGTACTTTGAGGGTGTGCCAAACAGCCCAAATCTACTGTCTTGAAAACCAGTTGGTAGTCCAAATAAGATTAACCAAAATGAAATTGTAGTAAGATTGATATCAGTGTTGAGTGGGGTTGGAGTGCTTGGTTTAATGGCTTGGAGATCATGTATATGCTGCTAGAGTCTCTTGTTTCCATACTGAGTTCTATGTCTGATATGGCTTGTGCAACTTGCAAAGGGGCAATCAGTTTCTAAGTTTTGGAGAGTTGTCAGGTGGCAAGTTGTGACTGTATTTCTATTATGTGCTTTTTAGTGCTGGTTTTTTTTTTTTCAATTCTTGATGCTTATTGGGATGTTGTTGTGTTGGGCGGTTGCCTTTTTGCTATGTGTTTCTGTATTTGGTTTTGGTTCTTTTTGTATGGTTGCGTTGGCTGTTGGTTTCTATGTTTTTTTTAGCTGACTGAACTGACACTTGATTATACCTTGGGTGGAGTTTGAGTGGCTTCTATCAGTTTATGTTTGTGGGAGGATTTCTCAGCATATGTTGTAAGTTCTTTTTTGGGCTGCTATTGTGATTTGTGGGCTGTTTGTTTCAGTCTTTTTTTTTTCTATTTTCTTATAGTTGTATTTATTGTTTCTCTTATGAATACTGATGGACTCGTGATCATGAATGAAGTTGTTCAACTTTCATGACTTTTCAATGGATTGTGCATGTTATTGGTGTTTGGTTTGTTGACCATGTTTTACATATACCAACAATTAATGTACTTTGTTTTCTATCATAATTCTAATTATTAATTTGCTCATTCAAATTTCTTGATCGGATATTGCAAGATTAATAGATTGAAGGTCACTCTATTTCTTTTTGTTTCCTAGCTTGGCTGGCACTTTTTGTGGATGATACTATACAACCTAGCTATTGATAAAAGCTATTGCAACTTTCTGAACAGATATGGAACTGTAGCTTGTCTTCAGGATTTGAATGTTTGGAATATATAAAAGTATTATTGATTAGTTATAATTTATTTTCTCTTTTCCTATACAAGTTGAATTTTATCGTAATGGTGTGGAATTTTTTTTTTAAAAAAATTTATCAATAATTAGGCAAAGAATAGAGCCGTTATAATATTTTAGCAACAGTAATTGTCGTTGATTAAAGGTGTATTGCAATGACATGGTTATTGCTCTCGTTTTTGTTTTTGTATTCCTGATTTACCCACTAGGTCAATCTGGTTGGTTCTTTGCGCCTAGTTTTGGTGTAAACCTCCTTCTCACAAGCATATATATTTTACAAATTATAACAAATACAAGTTATTAACATGTATAAGTTAAGGTCTCTTCCCTTGGCCAAGAATCGGATCTCTCTCTCTCTCTCAAATAGCAAATTTCATTTTTCGATCTACTTTCTCTCTCTACAAAAACAGTAAAATTTTAGCCACTTTTAAACGTTTTTTGATGGCCCACACGACGATTTAGGAAGGGTAAGTCTCAATCTTCCTCCTGTTTCTCAACTTTCTCTCATTAAGCTACGTTTAAACAATTAGGTACAATTTTGATATTATTGGGGTTTGAATTAATTTGGGTTATTAAAAAATGTTTGTATTTTATTTTCTTGCAGGTTTCATTACTCTCAATTTTTCCCTAAATAGCATCTTTAGCTAGTTAGGTACGTTTGTAACAGTTGATTTACTAAATGTACTAGCTATGCTATAAGCTATTGAAATGCTAATCTAAGTTTTACTATACTAATTATCTGATACATATTAAATGCTTTCCGGTATGATTTGATGAGATTGACTTACACATATTTTAAATGCTTGGCTTATTGATGTGTGTGTGCATGGGGGGGGGGGGGGGGGGGGGGAGGGTTTAGGTGTGTGGGTGGGTGAGGTAGTTAGTTTGTATGTTAATATGTTATTTAGTAGTTATGTTGGTGTGTTAGCATGTTATTATGTTAGTTTGTTTGTATGCTAGTTTATAGGTAAGTGTATTAGTATGTTAGTTTGTATCCTAGTTTATAGGTTAGTGTGTTAGTAAGTTAGATATCATCCAAAAGAGAACGATACACCAAGTATATTACTATATTAGTATGTAGGATTGGATTGGCTGAATTATCAAAGGTTTCTTTGGCACTTGAAATCTTATAATTTAGGTCTTACCTTTAGATTGCCCGTCTAGATATTATTGAGCATTACAAATGCTCTTGTTGCTTACTAATTAATATGTTTGCAATGAGAGTGTTTGTGTTCAAATAATCTTTGGATTGTCTAGTGTAGACAGTTTAGGAATATGTGATCCATATTGCAGTTAGTTTTTCCATGCTTGTTTTGTTTCGAGTAAATTTCGGTAGCATCTCTTCCTTGTTCTCCGGGTACATACTGAATTCGGGGTTATCTCCTTCGGATAGCTCTGAATTGAAGTCGTGCACTTGGAGAACTAAAGGGAGATGCTGACGAAATTTACTTGAAACTAACAAGTCTGGAAAACTAACTGTAATATGGATCACACATTCTTGAATGGGTTAGGAACCTCCACCCATTAGTGAATGAAAAGAACACATTTATTAAGCAGAAACATGCATTAGTTGCAAATTATGGGAATAACTTTGAATTTTTTATCGTTTTAGTCGATGGAACAATGTCAGTTGACCGGAGTTGGATGGACCGTCGAGTTGTAGATAATGCTTTCTTGACTTCGCCTATAGGAATGTAAGTTTTGTGCACGAGGGAACTATACGGAGTCTTTGTAAAGTTTGTAAGAACAACAAGTTCCTAACTCGAGATAAGGTTACCTTGCACCTATACATAAAGGGTTTTGTTAATTATTACAAGAATTGGTCTCTCCATGGGGAAGCTAATTTGGTCGGGGAACCATCCACGGAATCATTTGACTGTGTGGAATAAGGTTTTGGATAAACAAATCGGATTGGGGACATGGTAATGGATGTTGTCAGGCCATATTTTAATTGGGATGCGGATGATAGGCCGAATCCCGATACTGAAATGTTCTATATTATGTTGAAAGATACTGAAGAACCTTTGTGGGAGGGTTGCAAAAAATATACTAAGTTATTGGTAGTCTTGTAGCTATTGAATTGTAAATATGATTTCAACATGTCTAAGAACTATTACGGTCAGTTAATGTCAATAGTCAAGAGTATGTTACCGGAAAGCGAGAATTTGCCTGAAAACTCTTACCAGTCGAAGAAGATGGTGAAGCGATTAGGACTTGGGCATGAGAAGATACATGCATTGTAATACCCGTATTTGTAAAGTAAAGGTAAGAAAGTAATTTAATGAATTTGACCATGAAATAAAAAAATAATATATTTACGCGAAAGATTTAGTATTAAATAAAATAATTCTAAAAAAATATAGATGTGTCCAGTATAAAAAAAAGAAAAGAAAAAAAATTATTTATTTATTTTTCCTAAAAAAAGTCAACAAAATGTGACAACAGGTGGCAGCACCTGCTACTAAGTTAAATGGTGAAGGGTATATATGTCTAGCATGTCTCCAAAACGTGGAGGCTGTGGGTGAGTTTAGGTGCTGATGGTGCAGCACACTTTTAAGGCTACCAACATTTTTGTTAAGCATCAAAACTTATATATATATATATACACACTTATGTGAAATCGTAAGCAGATTTCATTTAGTTTCTTTCAATTTCTCGTTTTCTCTAAATACTTGAGGACCCAAAGAAAGGTTGAAAGAACAAAATTTTGAAGGGATTACGGGGGAATTTTATAGAGAACTACAGAGAGCTATCAGAAAAACAAAAGGTAATAATGTAATATTTTTGAATTTTTAGCATTCATGAAATTTCCCGGAAGTCAAAGTGAGAATTTTCAAATGGTGTGGTTTATGAAGAATTAAAGAATAAATTAGAAATTTATTCCAAATATTATGTCAGGTGTTGACAATCAGCAACCAAGGGAAATTTCTGAGAAAAACGGGAAAGGCAATGAGGTGATCCACGGGTAGATTTAAGTGCTATGTGGTGAGTTGGATTTACTTTAAGTAATCTAAATAAAAATAAAAAATCTAGTGATAATATTAAAATAAATTATTAGCTTATATTTTGGTGATAGATAAAGATTTGATTGATAGATATGATATGAATATTGGACACTTAGAAAAAAAATTATGGGAGAAGAAATATTATTAGATTAATGAGTTGATTTAATAATGATGGTGATAAATAAAATTCTTGATGAGCTATGGTTGATGTTTGGATATAAATTTTGAGGAGGTGAAATGTAGTTGATCTTGACAAGCTATAATGGATGATTTGATGCGATTTATGAGGAGAGGAATTTAGTGAAATTTATTTCAATAATAAATTTGAGAATAATCAGGATAATCAATTTAAATGTTTTGAATTTATGTTTTTTATATTACTGTTCATATGTATATTACATATCATTGTTCATATGCATATGCATTAAATAAAAGAAAAGAATCGGGAAGGCAGCTGGTCTAATGAAAATGAAAAAATCGGGAAGGCAACCGGTCTAATGAAATAAAATAACCGGGAAGACAGCCGGTCTAAGATAAAAACATGTCGACATGTGGGAAGACGTTCCCATAATAATAATTCATGCATTGCATCTGTTTTAATTATTGCTTGCATTATTGAAATGCTGATGTGTGGTGTGTTATTGTAAATTTACTTATAGATGGATGAGCCTAACAGAGAGATAGTTATGGTGATAAGAACTATATAAATGGTAGACTTTATGATGTACACCTCATTACGAGGTAATTATGAGATAATTGATAGTCTTAAGGTGAACCAATAAATAAGAGGAAGAGATTGATAGAGAATGAGACTTATGATATGTGTAGTGATAGTGGAACACTAGTATCAATTTGTATTAGATATAAATGATTAAATATTGAAAGATCTTTTATACAAATGAGTACTTCTGGTAAATTTAATTCACTGAGCTTGTGAAGCTCACCCCTCATTGTACAATGATTTCAGGTAGCATGCATGACAAATAGTTTGGTGAGTTGAGGTCCAGACAAAATCATTTTCTGTAAGTCACGTACGTGTCAACATCCTCAACTAATGAGAAAAGGAAATAACAATTTATTTGTAAATATTCATGCATTTTATTTTGTATCTAATGTTTACAGATCAGATTGATGTAACTCCACTGTTGAGGGTTGAGGATTGATGTAAAATTTTCTTTTGGTATTAATTATTTTTATTGTTGCATATATGTGTCATGCTGGGATTTTCAAAAATGTGATAACACTGTCTCGGGGGCGGCCAACCCGGGATGGGTCGTTATATGCATGCCCAAATGATTGTATGTTGTACTATAAGAAAAACAAGTGTGGCAATAGTCGATTTCAACCTAAACAAGTAGGTAATAAGAAGCAAAAAGACATTCCGTACAAGGTTTTGCGTTACCTTCTAGTAACACCAAAGCTTTAAAGGCTTTATATGTCTAGAAACACTACCCAAAACATAAGATGGCACAAAGAGGGAAAACGTAGTAAGCTTGAAATTGTCATCCACTTGGCTGATGGTGAGGTGTGGAAACACTTTGATGATAAACACCCGTCGTTTTTCGTCGAACCACGAAATGTTAGGTTGGGATTCTCGCCTGACAGGTTCACACCGTTCGATCATTCGGTTGTTCCTTACTTTTGTTGGCCGGTATTTGTCACCTCTTACAACTTACCGCCTGGGATGTGCATGAAGGAGCAGTTTCTTTTCTTATTCTTGGTCATTCCAGGTCCAAACCACTCGAGAAAAAAATCTGGATGTCTATCTGAGACCGATGGTAGATGAGTTGAAGATGTTGTGGACAGAAGGAATTGTTACTTATGATACATCTAAAAAACAAAATTTCAATATGAATGCCTCACTTATATAGACAATTAGTGACTTTCCCGCGTTTAGTATACTTTCTGGTTGGAGTACTCATAGGATATTGGCTTGTTCTTATTTTATGGAGTGTACCAAGTAATTTCGATTGCCTTATGGCCATGAAAACTGTTGGTTTGACTACCATCATCAATTCTTATCGATTGATCATGTTTTCTGAAAGCAAAAATGCAATTTCAAAAAAAATATAGTGGAGTACTCTTTCATACCACATCAGCTGTATGGCAAAGAACTGAAAGAGATAGTTTTCTCTTTCGAACAAATTACCTTTCGAAATGGGTCAATACAGGTGATTCCTAGATTTGGGAAATAGTACAACTGGGCGAAAAAGAAGTATCTTTTAGGAATTGCATTACTAGTCAACAAATCTAGTTCGCCATAATTTAAACGTCAACCATATTGAAAAAAATGTTTTCGATAATATCTTCAACATTGTTATGGATACCAAGGCCATAAAAGACAATGCAAATGCTCGAGAAGATATGAAAGAGTTATGTAAGCATCCACAATTAGAGTTGGTTGAAGTGAATGGAAAAATGAAGAGGCCTAAAGCGGCCTACACATTGGACAGGTCTCAGATAAAGTCTGTGTGCGAATGGGTTTCAAAGTTGAAGTTTCCTGATGGATATGCCTCGAACATAGCTCAATGTGTTAAAGTAAATGAGTGCAAGTTCCATGGCATGAAGAATCATGATTATCATGTGTTCATGGAGAGATTAATACTGTTGGCATTTCGTGACTTTTTGCCAGACTCAATATAGGATGCTTTGACAGAATTCAATCACTTTTTTAGAGACATGCACACAATCGAACTGCGAGTTGACCATATGGATATGCTTGAGAAGAACATAATGGTGACCTTATGCAAACTAGAGAAGATATTTCCCCCAGGATTTTTTTATTCTATAGAGCATTTACCGATCCATTTACAGTACAAAGCCAAAGTTTGTGGCCCTTTGCAGTACCGATGGATGTATCCCTCTGAGAGGTAACATTATTTTCCAATATTTATCTATTTTATAAAGTGTTTTCTATCTTCCTATTAATAATTGTTTTGTAATCGCCATATATGAAAAATAGGTGTGTGAACAGTTTAAAGAAAAAGGCTCGTAATAAAGCACACGTGGAAGGTTCTATTGTTGAATCATACATTTTAGAGGGAGTTTCCAACTTTTGCTTCCAATATTTCGAACCTAGTGTTCAAACAAAGTTGAAACGAGTCCGTCGCAATGACGATAGAGGGATTGTGTTCCCAAAGGATCATCTTTCAATTTTCTGTTATGCTGGTCGTGCCTTTAGTGGTCCGAAGAGTAGAGTATTACATGAGAATGAGATCAAAGCCGTAGAGACATATGTTTTATTGAATTGTGCGGAGATCAGGCCATATTTGGAGTAAGTATTTAGCTAAATCATAATTTCTAATGTTTTCTTTACATAATTGCGTATGTTAATTCAACACATAATAAAGTAGACAATATGATGACATGCTGAGACGTGACCAACCCTTTTTTGGTGACGCTGAAATAGAGAAGCTTCGCGAAAAGAATTTCACATCATGGTTTCATGACCTTGTAAGGATTTTTTTATAATACATTCTAATTTAACATGTACATTGGATTAATATTCTTAGCGATTTTTATATTCTTGCACATTTTTTTGTTGTAATAGGTTTTAACTGACCAAACCATAAATGAAAGGATTCGAGAAATAGGACTTGACCCCTTTAAACATGTGAGGTGTTATAGCAGTTATATTGTAAACGGATTTAAGTTTCACACCCAAGAGTAAGAAAAATTTAAGAAGATAATGAATAGTAGTGTATGTGTCAAAGGTACTTGTTACGACGCATATGAACATGACTTCTATGATATGTTGACAGAAATTATAGAGGTACAATATGCAAGGGTTGGTAATACCATTTTATTGCTTAAATGTCACTGCTATGATTCTTATAACGGACTTAAAGTGCACCGACTACATAGTCTAGTAGATATTAACCATAAATCAAGGCTTAACTCGGACGAACCATTTGTCTTGCCAGAGCAAGTAACCCAAGTTTACTATTGCCCTTATCCATCCAAAAAGAAAAACATAAGTGACTAGTAGGCAATTTGTATAAACAAAGTGAGGGCTTGGTTGATGTTCCTTGCAATGAAGATCCAACTAACGATTAAGTGTCTATTGTTGCGGAGTACTTCCAAGATGATGAAACACCTTTTCCAAATCAAATTCTTTCGGATTATGAACTAGATATATCAGGTATTCGTCATGATCGTGATTGTATAATGGAAGATGTAAATACATCAGATATACATGCTCCTAGAAACTTAGAAGTAGATGAAGTGTTGTATGAAGAAGAAGAAGAAAATGACGATGAATAGGAGGAGGATGAGGAAGAAGAAGAAGAAGAAAAAGATGACGATGATGATGATAATGATGTTGACAATGATGATAAAGATGATGATGCCAACTCTGGTACTTATATGGATGTCGATCAGTGAATGGTAAAAATTTAATCCACGAATATTAATGATATAAATTGTATTAGTTGTATAAATTGAATGAATTTTATCTTGCTATTTGTGTAACTTGTAAACCATTTGTATCACTTTTAAATTGTTTCTACCAATTTTATTCATTCAATTTTTTGTAAGACGGGATGGTGATTAGAGGTCGGGGGAGAAGTAGAGGTCGTGTGGCCGGTCGCATGAGAGGTATTGGATAACCCATAGCTAACCCAAGACTTACTGCAGGTAAAGTATATATATAACCTTTGGTCATTTTCTATACTACCTCTTTAAATCTATATTGAATTTTTTATTGACATGTGAATATGTATTGAAATTGTAGACGGAGGGGAACCTGTTGTGGGGCCGGATTTGGAGGGTGTTCAAGAGGTACCAAGGATAGGGAGAGGATAAACACAGATTTCAGAACCCCCAGCGAACCCTTCTGATCGGACCCTACTGACTATCCTCTCCCAGATGTGCTTTTCTATTTAATTTGTAGTGGGGTAAAATGTTTATTACCTTTATTGTTTTTGACATAATATTGACAATACACCTTCGATGTTTATAGGGATTTTTCGGGGTGCGACAAGGTGGTGGGTGTCATTTCCCACATTGCTATGCGACATATGCCAACTCCTTGTCCTTCATGGAACAATTATCTGGAATCCATGAAGGATGTTGTTTGGAGAGAATTTCTAGTATTTAACACTTTATTTTCTATAGTAAATGTCTTTACTTATACATTCATGTTAAATATATGTGCACCAGTAAAAAAGTAGATTTTAACTAATGTCTTCTTGGTTGTTCTTGGGAATGCTATAGGTTTCAGACAAAAGAGATTCAAGCTCAGGTCAGAAGTGTCTTTGATCACATCATTTCCCATCGCATCTCTGATAATCTATCAAAGTTTCGAAAAAATGAGAAAATAGTTATGAATACTGAAGATGTAAGTGTGTGGAAGAAGTGGCATAACCATGGGCCGAGACAATTATCTTGGGAGGGATTGTGTGATGTCTAGTCTTAACCGTCTTGGCAAGAGTGTTCCGAGAAAGCATATTCAAATAGGCATGCGACAGGTGAGATTGTCCACCATCTGATGCGGTCCATCAGTATACCGCAACATAAGGAGAGTTAAGTATGATATTTTTGCTCTTTGGTAAAATATATGTGGTTATCTATTGTAATTCATATGAATTTTCACTGATAAAATTCATTACTATGTGCAAAAGAAGAAGCTAGGTCACGAGCTTTCCAATATTTAGGTGTTCTTGGAGACAAATAAAATAAAAGAATTCAGTGAATTTGTGGACACCAAGTCGAGAGTTGTCGTTGTAAGTACTATTTTTTTTGTTTCATAAGTCGTATGTAGTGTAAGTATAATTAGTATGTTCTTTCATTGATGTTTTAATTATGCATATTGATGAAATATATTCATTTGTCATTGTAGGAGAGATATAATGCGGTGTTGCATAAGATATATAAAGATAATCCCTTTTCAGAGCCCGATTTCGACGAGAAAACATGGTTGGCAGTGACTGGTGGATCTAGCAAGTGGATGAATTATGGATATGACAATTGGATGGACCCTCATACTAAGCGAGGGTCCACATCTAGATGTTCTTTATGCCACACTCCCACCTCGACATTCGATACATTAGCACCAGAGTTCACCGAGTCCCAGCAGCGCTATGTGAACCATATGATTCAAGAAAACGTGAAAAAGGCATTGGAGATGTGTACGAAGTTGGGCATCAATCTTTCAGATATCGAACCTCCACCATCACTCGGATCAAACGTAAGTATACACACACTCACATGTTAATTTTGTTATTTTCATAACATAGTAGTTAGAGTTTTTTATGAGTAACTTAGTAGTTGAAGTTAACTGGGAACAAATGGAGTCCATTTCGGATCACGGGTTACAAACCCAGGGGGTTTTAGTAATAAAAAGTAGATAATTTAGCGGTTTTAAGATCAAAAGAGTAGAATACTTGTATAACGGATGAGCTGGGGTTACTGTTATGTCCATTTGATAGAATGTGACTAGTGGGAACAAACGGAGTCCATTTCAGATCACGGGTTACAAACCCGAGGGGTTTCGATATAAAAACGTTGATAGTTTAGCAGTTTTAAGGTCAAAAGAGTATAATACTTGTCTAACAAACGAGTCGGGCTCACTGTCATGTCTGTTTGGTAGAATATGACTAGTGGGAACAAATGGATCTTATTTCGGATCACAGGTTACAAACCCGAGGGGCTTCGGTATAACATTCCATGTTCATTATTATTATTATATTTGGATATGGTATATTGTTTTTATAATTTTGACTATAATTAGAATTTGTTCACTTCGTATTAATGTTGATATCTACAAATTTGAATGTAAATTCAATACATTGTTAGCAGAAGTTTTTCTATTTTTGAAAATATTTAAGGAAATATTACAAAAACTCAAACAATCATCAACGAAGGGAATCCCCTCGCTGATGCTGGCACTATCTTCAGCGAGGGGAATCCCCTTACTAATGTTGCCACTATCTTCATCTTCAGTGAAGGGACTCCTCTTGCTGAGCCCGTCGCTGATGATGTTATTATCAACGATGGCATCAGCGAGGGGAATCCCCTCATGTCGATAAAAATTATTAAAATATTATTTTTTTTGTCGCCTTTAATTTGGGTAAAAAATCAGCGAGGGGAAGTCCCGTCGCTGATTATTCCTATCAGCAACTAGACAAACTGTGGTAGGGCCATCAGTGATGGGATCCTGTAGCTGATTACTTTCAGAGAGGGGAATTGAGTTTTCAACGAGAGGAAATCCCATTGCAGATACCTCTTTTTCTTGTAGTGACCCCTAACTAAACCCAATACATCTGATTTTGAAACCTTAGGGGTATTTAACCCCTCAAATTTTCACAGCACAATTTCATCTTCTCTTCCTCCTCCAAATCTCTCTCATCAAGTTGCCATTTTCCCCTCTATCAATCTCTCCATTTTCTAACCTGAATCACATTGGCACCATCACTGCACTACCGGGCTACACCAAAAATCTTCATAACTTTCTCTTTTCTCCTCATTCCCCAGTTCTCTCTCACTATTTCCCTCTTTCAGTCTCTCTATTCTTGCACCACCACCGGACTGGCACCACCACCGTGCCAGCTTCTCCCTTCTCTTCCTTCTCTAAATCACAGACTGAATCAGTGGAGAGATCTGTGCATGTAATCTTTCTTCTTGTTTACATCTATAAATATGTGATATAGTGTCTGTGATCTGTTGTTTTCTTCTACTTTGATCTATTAGTTTTTGTTTCTTCGATTTGTTGATTTTTTTTATCTGTGGATAAGTACAAAATATTTGTTAGGAAATCAAGTACAAAATATTTGTTAGGAAATCTCCTTAAATTCGACAGTTTTCCTATACATTTTTGTGTGTCGAAGAAAAGTTCTGATGGCTTGGTGGGTAGGTGTTGACGAAACTCGTATTCTTATTGCCCATAAATGCGGTGCCTCTCTCCCCCATCAAGTTGTTTTCCCCATCACAACTATAACTTCAAGTTATTCTTTATTAATGATTTTGTTTTCTGGTTTAGTTGCATCATTTGGTTATCATTGTATTAGTTGGATGAAAAATTGATTAGTTTGTGTTTTTGCTAAATTGTTAAATTTGGTTTTTTTTTTTTTTTGCTAAAAAAACTTAAGTATGTGAGGAAAATGAGTTGTTTATACTTTTTTATTTAAATTTAAATCAGGTGAAAAACAATTCGGATATCCAGGATATCCGAACCGAACTGTCAGATAACTGATGGATCGAGTATCCAAAATTTACAAATCTAATTTTTAGTGATCCGAAAATTTCAGATTGGATCAAAAAAATATTGTTCGGATGAGATATCCAAACCGTGCCCAGCCTTACATACCACCAATGACAAAGACAACAAGTACAATTATGAAGATTTCATACCATTTGACTCTCTAATTTTCTTTTTCCCCACCGATCTTTCTCTCTCGCTCATTCTCTCTACAAACCAATGGCTAGTTGTTCATCTTCTCTTGTTCTTTTTTCTCGATTGCTACTGTTCAATACCGTTAACTGGTAAGCAACACCATTGGTCTTCTTTGTCAAATTATATTTCTATGTTGTTATTACTATTCATCTTTGTATCTGGTAACTGTTCATCTTTTTCTTTAGAATATGAACTTTGCATTTTTTTTCTTTAGCATATGAACTATTCATCTTTTGTTATATGTGTCTCTGTTAACCTATGGTGATACCAAATGTTGATCGCAATGAGTATTGCTTCATAGACTTCACGAATGATATCTTGGAGGTTACTTTAAGAGATAAAAGAACAAGCACCACGAAATAAAAACAAGCCAACCTAGTACAATGTTAAAGGAGATTAATAATAATTAGGCTCGATGAACTTGTTATATATGCATGAGACAATACCACAAGTGCATGTGTGGCTAAAGGTTACCTCCACAATCCCCTTGTTGTTGTTTCTAGCTCTCAAGGTAATTCTAAATATGTTAGACACATTCACAGTGTTGAGTGGTAAAGACAAGGAGTTTGATTTTAATGAGAGTGATGTTGATTGGATTGATGGGAATAATTCTGAACTTGACTTTATCTAAAAAATATTGGTACGTAAATGAAAGGAAAAAAAATCATAGTATAGCGTTATGAGAGATACATAGCACAATGGTTCAACTCACCATTGAATGAAAATAAAATATATTTTGTTCTTTCAATTCTCATACCATTTAACAGTCAGGATTGACCTTTATATCATGTATCTCTCATGATATTGTACCAGATAAGAACTTCTCAAATGAAAGTGATGTTAGGAATATTCACGTGTGAGTGAGGAGATGTGGAAAATCAATCCCACATGGAGAAAAAATTGGATAAGTGAATAGCATACATATGGTGGTCGAACCAGAACCCATCAGCTTAAGCTTTTGGGTTCATATAGACTCCTACATCATATATTGGGCATTTGCTTGGTGGACTCTCCAAACCCAAGTTTCTCCAAAACTTGGGTTATCATGCCTAACAAATGGTATTAGAGCCGTGTGTTTGAGGATTAACGATCAGAGATGTCAATTGGATCACGGATTGAAATTGAAAAGTTCGGAGGGAAGAGCTTCGAGTTGTGGAAACTTAAGATGGAGGATCTAATCGTGGACAGGGACTTATGGATGGTGATAATCGATGAGATGCCGAAAAGTACGATAAGCATAATGGCAGTGTCCACGGCAGAGGCAGTGTCACCGGTGGTGGTTTCTACATCATCTTCAACGGCGATCACGGAGTAGGAGAAGCTCGATCGAAAGGCACGAAATTTGATTCGATTGTGCCTAGCCGATTATGTACTGATAAACATTTATGGAGAGAAGATTACGAAAGAACTCTGGAAGAAGTTGAAAGCCTTTATCGTAGTAAGTCTCTGGTAAACAAATTGTTTTTGCGGAAGAAGTTGTACAACCTTCGAATGGCTGAGGGAAAATATTTCTTTGTTCATCTACATGAGTTCAACATTTTGATAGGTCAGTTATTGTCTATCAGTGTTGATGTGACAGATGACGATAAGGCTATTACACTGTTATGTTCATTACCTGATTCGTGGGTTAACTTGAAAGTTGCGATTGGTAGTGGTACGACTAATCTATCCTTTAAGAATATCAAGGCAGCCTCATTATCTGAGGAGATAAAGCGGTAAGGTACAAAGAACTCGTCAAATGAGGCCTTATCTGTGAGAGGATGAACCCATGATAGAGACTACAAAAAGTCTGGTGATAAACCCAAGTCTATGGGAATATCGAAAAGTAGAGATAAATCTGAGTTGAAGTGTTGGAAGGGTAGGAAGACCGAACATCTGAAGAATGATTGCAAAGTAAGAGTGTGAACCTCGAAAAACGGGCAGGTGAGATATCAACTTCAGGAAATAAGAACCAGGATGATGATGTTAGTGACTTATATATGGGGTTATGTTTGGCTCAATCAGATTAAAGTGTCTGGATAATTGACACAAGAGCATCCTTTCACATAGCACCTCTCAGGGACTGGTTTCGTGAGTATAAAACCTTTGATGAGGGGAACGTTTTATGGGGAGATAACTCTCCGGTGAAAATTATTGGTCATGGGAATATGAAGTTGAAGATGAATAATGGGACGGTCAGGACACTTCTAAGTGTGATGCATATTCCAAGCCTCAACAGGAACCTCATGTCAGTCACCAAAATGACAGATGAGGGAGTGAATTTCAGTTGTGACAAAAATTCATGCAACATGACTCGTAGATCACTAGCAATCGCATGAAGTGCTCGATATGGTACATTGTATTAGTTGCTAGGAAATACAATACAAAGTCAGTGCAGTAAAGGTTTTATCTCTGAGGAGGTGACTGATGATGAAGTGAAGTCCTCTATGTTGTGGCATCAGAGGCTTGGGCATATCAATGAAAAGGGACTATCTACTTTATCGTTGAAGTAGATGGTGAAGGAAGTCTCAGATTGCATCATAGGATTCGGTTTCTATGAGCACTGTCTACATGGTAAGCAGAACCGTGTGAATTTTAAGTTTGTTGGCACAAGGACGAAGGATATTATGGATTTGATACATAGTGATGTGTTTGGGCCAGTTCTAGTCCAATCTCTTGGAAAATCGAGATATTATGTTTCTTTCATTTATCATTTTTCAAAGTATGCATGGATTTACTTCATTAAGAATAAAGTTGAAGCATTTGATAAGTTCTGTGAGTTTAAAGTATTAGTAGAAAACCATATCGAAAAAAAGATAAAGGTACTGAGAACAGATAATAGAGGGCAATTTTGCTCATACAAGTTTGAGCAATTCTGTGTGGCAAGCGGCATTGCAAGACAGAAAACAACTCCATATACACCTCAATAGAATGGGGTAACCGAGAGACTTAATCGGTCACTTATGGAGAAATCAAAAAGTATACTGAGTCGTGCAGGCTTTGAGCCACAGTTCTGGGCAGAGGCGGTGGCTACAACATGTTATCTGAAGAACAGGTCACCTACATCAGCTTTGCAGGATTAGACACCGTTTAAGGTATTATTCAGGAAGAAACCGAGTTTGGCTTATGATAAGGTGTTTGGGTGTGATGCTTATATACATGTGCCAAAAGAAATGAGGAACAAACTTGACAGCAAATCAGTGCAGTGTATTTTCATTGGTTATAAGTATGAGGTCAAGGCGTGCAAGTTATGGAATCTAGAAAACATGAGTACAGATTTCAGCAGAGATATTGTGTTCAGAGAAACATAAAGGGATGTAGCGGCTGTCCAAAATGTACTGAAAGTATGTTCAAATTGATTTTAGCTCAGGAGATAGAGAGTGGGAGACTACCTCACAAACTGCACCTAATAATTCAGATTCTGAGTCAGTTGGGTCTGAGCACGATATTCGTGTTTCTAATTTGGATTATAAGGATTCAGACGCTAGTTCGGGGGTAGTGATCACGTCGGTAATGAGAAAATCCACATAGGTTAGGAGGCCAACCATAAAGTATTCTCCTAGTGCTTGTAGTGCATTATATGCTTTAAATATTACTAGTGATTATCTTAGCACAGTGAAAGAGGCAAGGACCTCGGAGGATGCAAATCTATGGAATGATGCTATTAAAGATGAAATGTAGGCACTGGACATGAATGAAAGATGGAACCTTATGAAATTTCTTAGGCATAGGAAGGAACTTGGGAGCAAATGAGTTTTCAAGAAGAAAACAAATGCAGATGGAATGATAAAAAAGTACAAGGCACATCTGGTTGCAAAGGAGTACTCGCAAATAGAGAGAATTGACTATGGTAAGATATTTTCTCCGGTAGCAAAGTTGACATCTATCAGATTTGTCTTATCCATGGCAGGTGCTTATGATCTAGAGGAAGAGCAACTATATGCGAAAACATTTTTCCTTCATGGGGACTTAGAGGGGGGAATTTACATGAAACAGCCTGAAGGCTTTGTGAGCAAAGGCAAAGAAGAGTTGGTTTATAAATTGAAGAAGTCTTTGTACGGACTAAAGCAGTCACCGAGGATGTAGTACCAGAAGTTTGATACATATTCCATTCAGCTTGGGTTCACTCGCAGCTATGCTGATCACTGCATCTATGTGAAAAGGTTAGGGGTTGATTTTGTCTTTTTAACCTTGTATGTTGATGATATGTTGTTGATTGGAAATAACGGGAAGATGATTAGCATTGTGAAGGCATCATTGGTAAGACAGTTTGACATGAAAGACCTAGGGCCAACAAACTTTATTTTGAGTATGCAGATAAAAAGGGATCATGAAAATCGAAAACTATGGCTAAGTCAGAAGAAGTATATTGAAGAAGTGTTGAAGAAATTTAATGCCTTTGGGAACCAAGTTATGTGCGAAACAATGTTTGAAGACGGAGAAAGAAGCTAAAAAGATGGTGCACGTACCTTATACAAGTGCAGTTAGAAGCTTGATGTATGCCATGGTGTGTATGAGACCAAATATTGCCCAAGCAGTGGGAATATTGAGCAGATATATGTCTAATCCTGGGAAAGAGTATTGGACTACAATCAAGAGTGTTCTTAGATATCTTTGTGGCACGTCATAGTTTGCATTGTGTTATGGAGGTATGGGAGGTAAGAAGAATCTTGATATTGTAGGATCGATTGATGTTGACCGGGGAGGAGATATTGATAGTATGAAGTCTACAAGCAGATATGTGTTCAATCTGTTTGGTGGGCGGTGAGTTGGATAACCAAGAGGCAAAGTGTTGTTCCTCTTTAATCCACAGAAGCAGAGTATATGTCGATAACTCATGCTAGAAAAGAAGTGGTTTGGCTTCAAAGATTGTGTCCTGAGCTTGGGTTTAAACAAGGGGTAGTGAAGGTGAAATGTGACAATTAATGTGCTATCTTCTTAGCAAAGAATCCTGCATTTCATCCACGGACGAAGCACATTGATATCAAATATCACTTCATTCGAGAAAAGGTTGAAGAAAATATGATAATCTTGGAGAAAGTCGATACAGTAGTGAACAATGCATATTTTTTCACTAAGGCAGATAGTCTAGCGAAGTTTGAGTGGTGTGCTACTGAGATGGGCTTGAATAACAGATTTCTGGGAAGTTTTTCATGTCTGTGAAGCATTTACCAAGTGGGAGATTATTAGAGTTGGTGCATACTTCACGGATTCAGATCTGTAGAACCCCCGACGACTATGATGTCCTGCTTCCCGGTGAGCGGGCTGGGGTTAGAGGGCAGTGCCCCAGAAAATTTTAGGCCTTGTACATGTTTTGGGTCTAGTTTTTTGCTTAACAGTTTGTGGTTGGGGCCATGAATAGCCGTGGTTTTGCAGTAGGGAGGAAACCCTAATTAAGACGTCTTAAGTTGCTTATAAATACTCTTTATGTACTGAGCGCACATTGTAACGAGAGATTTGTGAGGTTGATTAAAGTGAAACTTCAGGTAGGATGTAGCCCTATTCTGTGGTGAACCTGGGTATATCGTGTCTTATTTTCTTTCTGTTTATTATTCATATGTTTGAGAGATCTTGAATCGTTTAATTGGTATCCGAGCCAGGTTCGACTAGCCGTGACCAGATCATGCAGTTAACTCCGAGATAATCCTGGTGGTATAGTCAAAACAACATGGGGAAAGCTCGAGGGACTCATGTAGCATGAACAAAGTGACTTGTGTAGCGAACGGATGATGCTCGCATGGTGAAGTCTGTGTGGTTCACAAGGTGGAGTATATAAAGCTCGTTGTTGAAAGTTTGTGTGCAGTTCTTTGACTCCGATAGGAGAACGGGTGACTTTCCATGTGTGCTTGTTGGACTATGGTGCGAGTTTGGAGTTGGTATAAGCATGATGGTGAGTGGGAGCAATGGAGACTCACACGTGAACGGGAGATTGTTGGGAATATTCACGTGTAAGTGAAGAGATGAGGAAAACCAATCCCATATGGAGAAGAAATTGGATAAGTGAATGACTTATATATGGTGGTGGAACCAGAACCCATTAGCTTAAGTTTTTGGGTTCATATGGTTTCATACATCATATATCGAGTCTTTGCTGGTGGACTCTCCAAACCCAAGTTTCTCCCAAACTTGGGTTATCATGCCTAACAAGTGAGAGCTTGTTTTTTAGACTTTTGTAAGTTCCTTTTTTGGGTAGAGTCAACGAAAAGCATAATTTTGATGGCTCTTTATAGCCTTTCTCTACAAATCTCCAAAGCATCTTGAGAACCAAGATCTCTATCCGAATGCACCAACCATCAATCATTCCAATTTAAAGAATCAACGCTATATTTTATTATTAATGTTGGAACTACTTTGGATTACTCTAAGAATTTTGGACGAAAAAACATGTGGTTGTCACTTAGACCCCACGTGAGCCATTTTTAACTCTAAAGTTCCCTAAAATCCATTTTCTTCAGATTGAGTAATCTTGTTAGAGATAAAAGGAGTGATAGAAATTTTGGGTTAAAATGGGTAAAAAAATGGCTGAGGTGAAGTCTTCATTTCAAATTCTCTTAACGAAAATCCAAAGTAGGTCTAACATTGATGAGTGGTGATACCACGGAACCAAAAAAATTCACTAGTAATTGCAGAGAATTAAGTAGTAATTTGGATATTTAAATTTTAAAAAAAAATTAAATAATTACTACTCAATTTCTCCGTAATTACTAATGAACTTTTACAGTTCCGTAATAACTCTTACGGAACCAGGTCCATATGATCACCACTCAGCTGTGATAGTGGAATACAATATTGAGTCTCTAAATTGAAGTGATTGATGGTTGGAACCAAATTAATTAAAACATTTGAATCTTTATGATCAAATTTGTAAAATATCTAAATTGAACTGACGATAAAGAGTTTGATTACTTATATTTTAGGTCAATAGAAAGTTCTTGATCCAAAGCTGACCTTCCTAAAAAGTTGAAATACTATTACTCATTGGTGCACCAGTGACCTACCTGCTACTTAAAGGCTTGGGGACAATGACTCCATTATTAATCAGCTAGCACACTCGAAAACGAAGCATGCATGAAAGCGCCAGACTAATTTGCAGCCAACTGTCCACAATGAAACTTTTCACAGTCTCAACTGTCAGCACTGTTCACCCATCGAAAAACATTTAAGTGTGTCGGGCATATAAAAAATGTATATACCAATTACATGTATTTGTTGCCTTTTTAATTATAAAAGAAGGGAGAAAACAATAAATTATCTTTCGATTTTTCTTTTTTACATTGACTGAAGTAAAATTTTCATCTACCCTGCATTCTCAAACACGTGATATATGCTCGATCGACAAGTTATATGCACGTGAGCTGTGAGGATAGAAAGATTGAGGGGAGATATATGGAGAGGCAGAGAGCGTGATGGCATCATTTTCTTGGTCTCCTATGACCTGTCTGTTAAGTTACTGACGAAACAACCAAAAATTAGCTAGGAACAAGAATAATGTGTTGTAAATATATGCAGACATGAAGTTTAGTAGTAACATCTAACGCATCCCAGCCCACGACATGACCATCATTTCTTGCCTGCACGAGCCAGCCAGCTCAACCCACCCCCTCTACTGCTAATTACAATCAGTCTTACATAGATACTCTTTGGCATGAATTAGTTATCTTGGGTTTCTTTTTCTTTCCTATTAACATTTGTGAATTTCAAACTAGGACCAAACTTAAGGGGCAAAGAGAGTCTTAATTGGTCAAATTGGGTCCTATCATCAATATGTCTTTAGCAAAGTGTTAATTTATAATCGTTAAAAATATTTTTCGCGTCACAAGCCTAATTATTATACTGATTATATCAAAAATATATAAAAAATATATTTTTTAACAAATCACAATTGAAATAACTTATTTGGTTAAAATCAATTAAAAGTTTTAGATTTATAAAGGTTATTTTTTGTTTTTCACACAATTGAAGGTAATTTTAATTTTTTGTTAACATTGACACTATTTCTATTGACGATAAATTAACATTTTATTAACGACCGATTGACAATAGAATTCCATATGATCGATTTAATAACATTAAGTATCCAATTTTCTTTTGCTTAAAAAACAAAGAAGCATTAGGCATCCAATTGTATAATTGAAACTTAAGGACGAAATTGAAAATTTGAATGATCAAAAGATAGTTAACCCTACTTTTTGCCAAATCACGCCCTGAAGGGTCACGCTCATGCCACTATTAGTCTATTACCCCTTATCCACGAGTCCTCAATGTACACATTTAGGAATTCTTGACTGTCAGACAAATCAAGAGTTTTAACAGAAATTTAATTAATAATATTTATAAATATTCAGTTATTATTATTAATAAAAATTTTAAAAATTATTAATCACATTTTTATTTGATACAAAAATTCTTAATTTTTGTACAGTGTAACCAAGAATTTTACCATTTTTAAATTATCCATTACTTTTCTTCTAGCTGTGGGGCAGAATCGCAGACCTCCAAATTCATGCGCATCTGTCCTTTGTTGAGCAAACTATCAAAGCATATTTTCCGTATTTACCAAAATATCCCTTCTGCTTTGCAGCTGGCCACGTTGTACTGCAGAGAAAGATATTCAGTACATCTGGGCTCCCTCACGTGGCCTATGTTTTGTGAAAACTTTAAACTGCCACTGCTTTTCTATTTTGTAATGGGATTGAACAAAAAAAAAATCGGTTAGTTCGTGATATTGAAAATTTTATTAATAATTTTAATAATTTTTATATAAATATAAAATTTAAAAATTAATATTATTAATAAAAAATTTAAAATTTTCAACTAACTTAAATTTAATGATTTAAACTCCAATCTATCAAAAATTTATAAAGAGAGACAGACATACACCATTCTGCTTTGCCTATTTGGCAACTTTCAATTGCCCATTCCACGCGCCTGAATGCCTGAGGAGCAGAGCAGGCTTGATTAAAAAAATAATGAAAAAAATAAATTCTCAATTTTCAGTAAATATTAATTTATTTTTGAATGATTTGTTTTCATTTAATTAAACCGTTTGTTCAAACCGTTTATTAAAATTAATGTAAAATAATAATAATAGATAATAGATAATGCATAAATTTAAATAAAATATTCAATTAAACTGAAATAAAATGTTTAAAAGTAAATTAATACTGATTAAAAATATAAATTAAATAAATAAAACAGTAATATTTCGAGATAAGTTTGTTTTTTTCTCAAAAATATTTTGAAAGAAAATTGCAAAATGGCTAGCTAACGTTTGATCTGCTGATGTGTTGGTACGGTCAATGAAAAAGTTTTGACTGCCAAGTAACAAATATATTTTTTTTACAGTTTTTTCAATGGATTATGATCTTCTTTTTCTTTTTATGAATTCCGATAGTGAAGTTCAAAGAATTTTTAATATAATAATTAAGTATTTTTAAATATATATTTAAATTATTATTTATTGATTAATATAATAATTAATTTTTTTAATCATAGTTAAACTTTAATTAATAATTAAATATTCTAAAAACTATAATTAACTTATCATTTAATGATAAATCTAAATAAATGTCTAGCTAAATACTTATTTTTGTTTCACAATTATTAACCATGTTCTATTTTAATCATACATGTACCAATTGTTCTAATTGGTCCTCAAATTATTTTTAGTTACCTAATTAAATTCCTTCATCGATTTTTTGCCTGAAAATTTATCGGAATTCCACCTTATATCGCCGGCTAAGAGTTGAGTGGCTTGAGAGATGACTTTAATGATAAAATCTCCATCAATTAAACCATAAAATATAACATATTTTATACTCTGTTGACGACAATTGTCTCTCAACAATGGCATAACAGAACTGCTACAAAATAAAGAGTTGATGATATTCAACCAAACTCATAGCAAAGAGGTTAATGTTGAGGTGGAGTTCCAGTAAGTTTCCGACAAAATGATTTAATTAGATAACTAAGGATGGTTTAAGGATCGAATTAAAACAATTGGTAGATATATGATAGAAATGGAACATGATCTATAGTTGTAAGACAAAAACAAGTATTTAGCCTATCTTTCTTTTAAATAAATTATTATTTATGTAATATAATAATTAAATATTTTAAATTATAAATAAATTATTATTTAATTGTTAGCATAATGATTTAATATTTTTCAAAATCTAAATAAATTAAATATTTAATGAGTAATATAATAATTGAAAAAATAGTTATATATAAATTATTATATAATATAATACTTATATATTTTTAAACTTATAAATAAATTAATATTTGATCTATAATAACAATGCACAAAAGAAACTGTGGAAGCTCAATAATAACCAACTATATTTTTAAAATAACAAAAATAACTAATATTTGTTTCCAATGAAAGTGATAAAATGAAACTATTGCATTTTCTCTATCCTTTCTTCTTCCTTTGTGAGTGGGAAGTTAAAATCAATTCTTACCTTACTCGTCGGTCCTGAACCTATCGTCCAAGGTAGTGAAAAATCCCTTAAACACATTTGATTTGGTATTTTAAATAAAATCAGTATAAATTTTAAAAAAATTGTATTATTACTTTTTGTAAAATTGAAAATTTGAATATAGATAATTTTTTAACGAAACTTATATGAAATTTGTTACATGAATGAAGTTCGTGAAGTTTTTTTAAAAATTTTCACGTTTAAAATAACTTATCATTTGAAATACAATTATGAGAATTTTAAATTTACAAAATATCTAATAACTTTTAATTTATGATTTAAGCTTTAATTTTTCTTATAAAGTTTAATAAATTTTAAATTGTTAATGAAATATGAGTTAAATCATAAATAAAATTAATAACTTTTTATTAAAATTTTATATAATTAATTTATTACATGAATTTTATTGTGTTATTAATTTCAATCTCTAATTTTACTTTTAAAAATATTTATAAAAAAAGAAAACTTTACGAACTTTGTATGAGAAACATCATCAAAGTTATGCTCATAATTTTTCCGGATAAATATATAAATGCAATAGAAAAATGTTGGTAATTTGGTATTTCAGACAGGTGACATTGAACATTCTTTATGGTGCCTACAAAAATGCGTTGTTTATGACCAAAGTTCATTAAGGCGAATGAACCAAATCAGCCGTAAATTTAGGTCTCCTTGATTTATGCCATGATTTTTCTTGCAGACCATCTAGTGCTGTAGGATTACCCACGTGGCCACGTGGGTCATCGCTCATCAGTGGGTTGTGAATGTAATGATACTAGAAACTAGAGAGAATATAACAAAATTTTCCACTCGATAGAAATAGAAGTTGACGTGTATCCATCCACTTTTTCTTAGATGAGATTCTTCCGATTAAAAACGTTAGTTTTATAATATATATATATTTTTAATGTTATTGAGACTTTAAAAATTATTAATGAAATTTTTTTATTTATTTAACTTATAAAATGTTTTTAATTAAAATTAGATATTTTTAAAAATATAACTTAATTATAAATATTATTATCAGTTTAAATATCAAAATAAAACAAAACAAAAAAATCAGTAACAATTTTTTTTTATCAACGGTAAAATGGTTAATGATCTTGTTCTTATGTTGTTTTGTATGTTTTTTCTCGTATTCCCAATGTACATTTCCCAAGATAATTGGTCTCAAAGTAAAAAAAAAAAAACTTCTTAAATACACTTGATCTCTAAGTCGGAAAAGACGTTCTGCTAAAGTATATTGCCTACTAAGCTTTTAGAATCTCACGTCAAGAATATGAGTCATATCCTAACATGTTATTGGTTTTTTATGATTTTGTCTTGATTGTTCTTCCTTTATCTTTTTTTTTTTTTTTTTGCAGGATTTGGTTTGCTAATTAAGCTGCATGAGATTAGGCTTACTGCTCTTTGACATGTTTATAGGTGGAACATAAAAAATTTCTGTTAGCATATCAATTTATCACATAAAAGAGCAAATCAACACGCATATAATGCATGTTAAATACTAAGTTACTTAATCTCATAGAAAAACAGATCAACATACTCTACACACATGTTGAGATGCTAGTTTCATTTCATTGTTCTTAGTAAGCTTCAATTTTCCATGTTTACAGGTTGCATATTGATTATGGACTCTTGTAGGCCATAGGAGTTTAATTATTTATTAAGTAGAAATAGTGGAAATTAGTTAATAATAATAATTATTTCTGTGGGTTAACTTATAGGGTGGCGTTATTGTTAACGCAAAATTTAAGGTTGGAGCAAATATTTTTAATTGACAAAAATATCTTTATTTTTTGTCAAACAAAAATCTTGTCTGTTTTGAAAATCCCTTTTTTTTTTTTCTCTTCCTTTCCTTTATGGGAAAATCTCTCTCTCCATCGACCACTCTCTAAATCTGTGGGATTTATTTAACAAGTAGTCTGCTAAGTAATTAAAACATGTTTTAAGATATAAAAAAGAGTAAACTAGAAATCATAAAAGAAAAATATGATTTAAGTATCGAGTGCTTGCTTGGTATCCAGAAAGTATAATCTGAAAAGGAAAAGAAAATTAAAAGGTTGCCAAGAGAGAGTGATAATAGATCTAACAGTACGTTGGGGTCAACTTAAGAAATATAACACATTTTAGAAAAGGTTAATGAAAGATCCAGAACAAGGACTTTAATCTGACCATACAAAAGATCAAGTAAAAAGAAAGAGGAATATTTTGGTTAGATCAGGTATAATGATAATGTTTTTTATCATTATGAAACTTCAGTTATAATTTTAGAGAATTTTATTTATTTATTTTAAACAATATTATATACATAGTGGGGGAGGGGGGATTCGAACCCTGTACTAGATGTCACACATCATTGAGTTAAGACAATGAAAGATAATTTTAAAAAACTTTATTTATAACATTATTTTTTGAACCATATGTTTATATTGTCATTATCATTTAAACACTAAAAAAACATCTATGGATAAGAAATATCCATACTTGATATGTTGTGGTCAGGAAAAAGAAAAAAACAAAAGAAATATTCCTACTTAATCCATCGTTTGTGGAATAAAAAGCGAGGTGATAGAATTTTTTAAATATTTTTCTCAATCTTTTGACTAAGATAAAGAGAGAATTTTTTTTTATAAAATAATGAATTTTCACAAAAAAACAAGATTTTTATTCCATTAAAATAAAGATCATTTCTCATAGTTTATTTTGGTGTTGAATTTAATTTAATTTATTTTTAAAAATATTTAAAAAATTGAATTAAATTCTACACCAAACATCTCGCTTTTAATTCATATATTATTACAAAGTAAAGAAAGCACACAAATATGGTATCAACAACTAGTTTGTTGTCTTGTATTTAAAACAAAAACAAAAATATGTTTTTTTTTTTCAAACACTACAAGACATTCTTTAACTTAATTAAACCTAGCTTGTTAGACTCGGCTACTAATTTTTTTTTATTAAATGTATGTTTTCTTACAAACTAAGTTAGCAAATGGACAATAAAATTGACTTATAATATTTTTTTTTAAAAACAAGCGAACATATCTGCAATAATTCATTTGGATTGAGCAAGGTTGATTAATTAATTATAGAATTTAATCCTCAGAATTAAGTCTTATAGGTGTAGAACCTTCTTTTGGGATCACCCGGGTATCCTCATTATTGGTCCAATCAATCTCCTCATATTTAAGTGAAATATTATAATCCAAATCTCAATCACATCATAAAAAAAAAAGTGTAAAAGATGAGAGGACAACCTCCCATCGTGCAACTCATATATAAATTCAATAAATTTTATTTAAACAAATAAGAGTATGTATATACATTAAAATTGCTTTGAAATAGATCCATATAAAGGTACGCAAAGCATGATATTATTATTTACCGAATTTGAGACATAAAACGTGTCATAAAACATATAATTGAACGTTATCTTATGAAAATTGTATTGATTGGATTTTGACAAGAATCTTTCTACTATCAACTTGTACTTCATAATAATCCTCGTACAACTGTTCAAATAGAAAAATATCAAATTAGTTGAGATTAGTCTATATCCTTTTTAGTATAGGTAGAGATGAGAAATGGACAAATAAGATAAGGTATCGGCCGAGTCTTATTGGTAATGAGTCAATAGTTATATGTTAAAAATGTTTGTTTCTTAATAGGTTTTATTTTTCGTGTTCATAGCTGTGTTTTAGCAAATGAATAACGAATCAAAAGCGGATATTTACAAAATTCTTATATTTAAGTGAAAAAAAGAGACTCGGACTGGATATGAGTCTAATCTTACGGGTAACGGATCAATGAGCATGAGTTAAAAATACATGTTTCTAACGAGTTTTATTTTTCATGTCCACGAGTCAAAAATGAGTACGAGTTAAAAGTCTAACTTCTACACGTGATGCTCAAAATGAAATTACTCCGTTTGGTTGGTTGAATTAACAAATTAATTTTCGATCAATTTTAGGAATACACGGTTCCAAATGATAAGAAATAGATTTGAAAATTTAGTTGGACCAATATAACCTTGCTTAAATTTGAATATCTAAAATTGCCCCTTACTCTTTCAGACACAAATTTAGCTTCTTTTTCTCCTCTTCGAATATTTGGACATTACATGCATGTATGAATGATAATTTTCTCACTTGTAAAAGAGACGTTGTAGTTCCTTTTTCCAATTTGGAAAAATAATTTCCATCGTTGTGCAAAATGAGCAAGTGAACAACAAAATGCAGGCTCGCACTCTATTCTAGTAAGTAAATGTTTTGGAAAAGTTCATAAAAATTTAATGCATTGTTACTTATAAAAAATAAAAAAAATAAAAGATATAGCGGTGTTGTAGCTTGGTAGGTGATTATTTCCCTTAACAAGGGCATCTAATCCTCTACGTGGGAATTGTCCTAAAACGAGCGGCATTATCGTATTCGACAGACTGTTTCTATTACCTAGTCATAAGATTGCACGTCTTTGTGTAACGTTAAAATTCGCTAACCTTTTGTGGGTCCCCGTACGGCTTTTAGCTGTCTATGTGTTATGTACATTTGTGGTTCTCTATTTATTTCTCCTACGCGCTTTACGCAATCGTAGAGCCACTCTCTTGCAATCGAAAAAGGAAAAATTGCACGGACACTTTAAACATTTAAATATTTATAATTCTAAACTATAAATTTGATTTTAAAGATTTTTAAACAATGTAATATTTTCAAATATTATTTATCAATGATGTTATGAAATATAAAAAAATGAAAAATCGGAAATAATTTTATATTCATTGTGTGTAATATGTTTTTTTTTCTTTAACACACTCAAATTTTCAATGTTTAATTGACAATAACTTGAAGGAAAAAAATCATAAATTGAAAAGTAATTTTTTAACATGTCTAACATTACTAAAAATGATATATATTTTTTGTAGTCAATTGTCACAATTGAAAATCATATAATAATTATTAAACTTTTATTTATGTTCATAAATTATGCAATTTATCCATACATATATTTTAAGCAAAAAAAAGAAGTTAAGAGTTTTATAGTTTTTGACTTAAAAGCTAAAAATTTTAATTTTTTACTGGAAAAAAATGAACTTATTATACTTTGAGAAAAAATATCTGATATCACTTTTAATATAAATTTTATTAAATAACTAAACAATTTGTTAGATCAAAGTTAAAGCTCTGAAACTATAAAGTGTCAAGTTCAATTCTTATCACGATGTGAACTATTTATTCAACTTGTACATTATTTATTTCTCCCCTTATAGTTGAATTGTGTTAGTATTTTGAGCTTTTATATAATTAGTAATAATACTATTATGAGCTTATATTGTTATCAGATTATTATCGTACTTGTCGTTCCAATAAAAAAAATTAACATTTTTTTAACTTATGATATTTTTACAGTTTTATTTTATAATTATTTATGGAACAACATACTAAAAAAATCTAGAGCAAATTACATTGCACTACCTACAAGTTTGCTAAAATGATACTAATATACCAAACATTTTTAAAACTTATGATTCACCCTAAAATACTAATTCCCACCATTAATCAGCCCAAAAATAAATTTCTTTGAAGAACCAAAAATTTAATTGGATACTACTTTTTATGATAACAAAAGTACTCTTAGGTATCATAAATGTTATTTTTAAAAAAATAGAAGTATTATTGATGTAACATATTTAACAAGGAATTTTTAAGGGTTTTTCTTAAAAAGAAAATTATTATTGTTATTTTTTGAAAATTGTTAAAATTATATTTTAAATATATTTATATTCTATTATATGGTCTGAAACAAATTTTACTTCATATATTTTATATTTTAAAAAATATTATGATTTCATTGTCTATCTCATTTTCAAATAAATGAAAATAAAAAAAATCATAAAATAAAATTAAATATTTTAAACAAAAAATTTGCTGATATGTTTTTTTTATGTAAAATTAAATAGCATAACATTTCAAAAAAATGAATATGAAAGACCATAATAAAATAAAGAGAAACTTTTCTATTTTAAAAATTAAAATAATACTGCATGTTTTAATTTTTTTTAGAAAAATATGAATTCAAATAACCTAAAAATTTGTGTTATAAACAATTTTGAGATAAATAGAATTGTTAAACTTATCATAATCATTTAAAGATATTTTAACACTAAATATACTAATTTGGTTATCATAAAAAATAATATCCAATTAAAATTTTAATTATTCAATGAAATTTATTTTAAGACTCTTTGAAGTGAAAGTTAATGTTTGAAATAAATAATAAATTTTAAAAAAATTTATTATATCAATACCATTTCAATAAACTTAAAAATAATTTACAGTGCAATTTACCTACAAATCTAACGTGTAATTATTTTTTAACTAATTATATTTTTACAATTTCACTTTAAATATATAAAAAAAAACGTATTAAAAAAGCCAATGCGTCGATTTGGGCGCTCTGAAATTTTGCTAACTTGGATAGAAAACTTCTTATTTCACGCGCGCGCATAAACACAGCACAGACTAAAATAAACACACTACACATTTACTGTAATTTAATTAATGGATAAATTAAAGACCAAAAATCTAAATGCTCAACAAGAGAAAGATGAAAAGGTGGTAATGTGATCACGTTGATAAGTCTATCTGTCTGCCTCTCTGTCCCTCTGTTTTTTTTTTTCTCCATTTCTTTATTCTCACCCCCCCACTCTCTACTCTCCCTCTATATTTACACCCATGCTTCCTCTATCCTTCCCCCTCAAATCCTCCTCCTCTGTCTCTCCATTCTTGGGTTTCCTCGTTTTCTCCACAAAGATTTTCTTGAGCTGAGTGGTTTTTTTTAAGGTATTTAATATATCGATCGAAGGACAAATGACGATGAGCAACAACATTAATGGGCAGTTTGGTGACACAACGCTGACCAAAGTGTTCGTTGGAGGTCTAGCTTGGGAAACCCCCAAAGAAGCCATGAGAGATCACTTTGAGAAGTTCGGTGAGATCTTGGAGGCTGTCATCATCTCTGATAAACTCACTGGCAGATCCAAGGGCTACGGTTTCGTAAGTCTTAATTTCCACTACTACACTGGATCCTCTCTCTATATACATGTTTCTTTCCTTTTTTTTGGAAAAATAAGCTAATTATGTTTTTTTTTGGGTTTTGCTATGTAAGGTTACGTTTAAGGAGGCTGAAGCGGCTAAGAAAGCTTGCCAGGACCCCTCTCCGATCATCAATGGCCGCCGAGCCAACTGTAATCTGGCTTCGCTCGGCGCACGCCGCCCGAGGTCCGCCTCAACGACCCCTCCTCAGCAAGGTATACTATACTATAAAAGAAGATTTAGGAGAAATTATTTAGGTCAATTTTGGCAATTTCGTAAATATGAGCATCATGGTTGTTACTAATTTTTGTGATGCTCACTATATAGGGTCTAACGCTGGACCGAGGTCCACGTCAGCGCCAGCAGCGAATCAAGTGCAGTGGTACTACCCAGGAGGGACACCGGCTGCAGCAGCCCCGTATCATCATCAGCATCACCAGGCCGTTACTTTGTATGGGTAGGTCGTTTCAACCGTTGATTCTTTGCTGGGGTTTACAATAGAAAAATGTACCGTGTCTTACGGTATCAAATCTAACACTGTATGTTCTCAGGTATTCTACTCCCACCTACATTGCCACTGATGTCAGTTACAATCACGTAAGTGGTTTTAGCTACAACAACTGCAGTCTATTATGATTCATGTGTTGTCACTGTTTATTTGCCACTGATGCATATTTCTAGTTTTGTTTTTTCTAAATCACGCAAATAGAATGAGGAGATTTGGTACCTATTTGCACAATTTATTTTTGTAATTTCTCTCTTTAATTAATTGCATCCAAGATCGGATGGCTAGGAATCAATTAAGAAAATTTATTGAATACATTTGAACTTTTCTTGTCAGTGGTCCAAATTCTTGCTACTATGCCACATAAATTTTTGGGGCGTCTATATATGCCAAATTTTCTATTTCTGACGTTGAAAGATATTCAGAGCTTGTTTGTTTGTGTTATGAAAATGGGTTTTAACAAATATGAAAGTGTTATACTTTTAACAGAGTTTCGATTTTTTGAAATGGGTTTCATTGAAATTATTATAAATTAGGAAAATCTATTAAATTTAAAAAAATTAAATTAAATATCAAATTCATTACAATTTTTCCGTGATTATTTAATGAATTTTTTCGATTATATAAAAACTTCTCACGAATCCGTTTGATAAAAAAATTTTAATTTCATGATAATTCCAAACATCCCATGAATAAATAATTAAAGTACATGTGCATAAGCTAACGCATTAATCCTATTTTACTTGTGGTTGGTGTTTTGTTGTATGCTGTTATGGGTGTACAGAAGCTAAGCTACACCGGAGGATCCTACATGAACGGGCACTTCTCTCAGGTGTACCCAGGGCAGCCTATCGTAGGTGCCAATGCTTTGATGCCGATGTACCCTCTCTACCATTACCATCAATCACAGACAATGGGCCTACCCGCCCACTTTTTCCCGCAAGCAGCAGCTGGTCCCTTGGCCACAGTTCCAGCCATCATGTCCAAACCTGCATCAATTGCCACTGTTCCTAAAACAGGTACGTACATATGAATGTTATATGTCTGTGGCTCACATGGTAACGCTATAATTATTGTTAGACTGTGTTAGAAAATTAATATTTTAAATTTATTTAAAATTTTATTGATGATTTTAAAAAATTTATAATATTAATTTTTGAGTTTTATAGTTTTAATATTATTAATAAACAATTTTAAATTATTAATAAAATTTTAAATCTGACCGAAACTAAGAATATTTGTATAGTAACATGATCTACCTAATTATTGTCTAAAGGACACACATAAATCATTGTGCCACGTGCTTATGTGATTGTCGCGGACCCACTGCTAGCTGGCCTTTTAGGAAACAATGTGGCTTATATGACCGAAAATGCCCTTATTATTACGGGATTTTACTTTTTCTTCTCATATTGTTACTTGTTAGGTACGTTAGTTTTTAGGTTTAATTGCATGCCCTGCTCGGTGTTTGTTTGTGTAGTTGCGAGCGCTACCTTATTTTTTGTCGGTGGTAATTTTCACTTATGAAATTGTTGCAATTGACAATTTTTCTATCAAATTTCTATTATTTTAGTCAATAGATTAATTTTGATTACAAAGTAAATAATGTGTCAATTAATTATTGGCTCTTATTTAAAATAAATTTAAGAAAACTAAAATCTTAAATTTAAAAACTAAAACAGCAAAATGTAAAAGATCATTTCCTGACTTTACATAAACAAGAGCTGATAATTGTGAGTATAAAGTTTGCTTCCGAATCTAATTAAATATCAAACCAAGGTTAATCTTGACTTATTGAGTAACATGTTATCATCATGTAGCAAGACAATGAGAATCGTATTTAATGATCTAAAGATATGTTTGGTAATATGAAATTAAAGTCTTGAAAGTGAAATTGAATAAAAATAAAAGTTTTTTCCTATTTTATTTTGAAAAACCACAATTCCACCAAAAAATCTAAGATCAATATCTTAAGTGTTTAACGAGTGATTAATTTATCACTTTGGAAATCATTAGGCTTTAGAAATAAAGAGTTTGCAGTTTGCAGCACCACCACCTTCTATCATGTTATGAATTATTTGAAGTAAATAAGTCAGTTCGTTATGCTAGGGAATAATATCACTTGATCCAAAACCACCATAACATGGTCATGTTATGCCCTGAGTGCGGTATGCCACGAAAAATAAAAAATTTATGAGTAATCATAAAAAAAAATTGAATAATAATTTTAATATTTATGTTATTTAAAAAAATTAATATAATTATTATTTAAATTTTTTATAATTATTAATAATTTTTTTATTTTTATTATAACTTTTATGTAATCGAATTCATGAGATCATTGCTCATGCATTGATGACCCTTTTCATCGTTCAGTTGCAGGCCTTGAATATATGCCAATGCATGAATAATAAAATGATAAAGTTGAAAACTCATGTTGTTGCCTTTAAGAATTCATGTATGGTATGATTTCTATCACTTTGAGGCAAATTTTATACTTTTAAAATAAATGCAAACTGATATTTCAGGTACAGTTTGCTTGGCTGTGGAGTAGGTACAGTTGGCAGATCAGGTGAAAGCTTAAAGTAAGAAGGTTGGCTTTAGTTGGCAGAATAACAAAGGGGGGAGTGTGGGAGCTGCTCAGAGCAACATTATTATCTGATCTGTTGTGGTTCTTCTTTTCCAATTCTTTTTGATTAATTTCTTTTTAATATTTAATCTTAGGTGTCTGATAAGATTCTTTCATTATCTTTTTTTCTCTCTCTAACATGTCAAACTGAGCTGTCAACTACTATTAAAAAATCAGAATGTAACACAAGTCATGTATGTTTGCCCATTTCTTGTGGGTTGCTTTTAATGCCTTTATTGAACTTGTTGCATAAGAAGAGCATGCGTCTTCAAATAATCTCTGTATCCTTCACTCTTTCTAAATTTTTTTTTGCATATGTTAAGTGGGAAATATTATTTTGGTATTAAATAAAAATTTTATTGATAACGTGCGTATAACTGTGAAATTATTTAACAATTATTTGTAAAAAAAATTCACAATGTAAAAATGATATTTTGCACTAGACATATAAAATTTTTTCCTCCCTTATCAATATATTAATTAACATTTTTTTGAATAGGCTTAATTAGCCAATAAGCATTTGTATTTTTCTTGTAGGCTGTTCTTGTAGGATAATATTATATATAACAAATATTTACAAAAGCATTCTTACAATTCATATATGTACATCCAAAATAGAAAAAAAGTTATCATTCGAGTCCTCCAGGACCAATTAGAGCTCCGTAACCATTCTGCTTTGAAGTCCGTAAAAAACTTAGAGCTTTCGTTGCCAAGTAGTCTGCAGCACAGTTTCTTTCAATGTAAATTAAATAAAAATATCAGTAAATGAACTTATATTTATGCTAATTTTCTCTTCTTTTTCATCGGCTTTTTCTCAAGAGTGAAAATACCAAACTAAAAAGGGAATTTATCTTAGACGAGAGAGGGAACTCTATTTCCTCTTTATCTTGTATCCAAATCTCTTCACCTATAATTTATATCGTAAGACCAATGAAAATGAAATTTGACCCATTTTAAGGTGAAATGGTGACTCTTTTATTATTTTTGCTTTGTGTTTAAATGACAAAAAAGAACTCAGTGTAAAAGATGTGTCTAAACCTAAAAGAACTTTAGGGTTTGCATACTAATTGATAAACAATGGTGAAAGGTGCGGTATCCATAATAACTACTTTTTTTATGATCCGGTTGGATAACAACCAAATCATATAACTCTTCAAAAAAGAAAAGAAAAAAGAATCGTTTGAAAGATTAATTGGCACTAAAAATAAAATGATATAATCGAAGTTCATAATAATCCTTCATATTTAAAACCATAAAAATCTATAATTGACTAAAAGAGAGATGAAAACTTTTCTTTGTTTGAGAGTTTCCATATGTGAATTCCACAGCCCACAGGTCATCCCTGGTTCTAATAAGGAATCTAGCCTGTAACGCCCAATTTCCTTACCTATGTTGGGCTTTGGTCCATTATCTCGGAAATAAACACCATTTGAACTTTGCATTTACTGGTGCATCCAGAGCATACTTATCGGGATTCTTATACTATTTTTGAACTGCTATTTGAATTCCATGTTTAGATTCATGGTATATTTGTGCATCATATTTTTAAAATTGACGTCACAAATTTTTATTAATATTTTTAGTTATTTTTTAAAAATAAAATATAAAACATTTCGACACAAAAAAAGATTTAAGAGAATGTTCATACTTTATTTTTAAATTATGTTTTTTAATATTATATTTGTTGACTTTACTATTTTATCAAAACTATAATATCTTCTAAACTATTATTATGTACACAATTTTATTTATATTGTACTCATAAATATATCTAATATCTTAATTTTATATATAATATAAATTATTTAAATCTACTCTATAATTAAGGTAACTTTTTTTTAAAGTGTGTATGTGTTTTTTGAATAAATTTTAAAATATATATCAGATAAATAAAATGGTTACAAAACATTAGTAAAAATGTTGGGTGATAATTTCATTCAAAAAGACAAAATGTAAAAAAAAAATTAATTAATTTTTTCAAATAAAAAAATACACAAAAATAATTAAATATTTAAAATAAAATATAAAAAAACATTTTTAAGATAAAGAATAAACAAATTTATACTTTTCAAATCTATAGTCCCTATATTTATTTTGCAACTGTATATGGTTCTTTGCCTCTTTTAGACTACTCTAAAACAATATTTTCATTACACTTGTTGCAGCGAACATCTATTGACATGATCAATGATTCAAGATTTATCATCCATGATATTAATAATTTTATTGAAAACAAAAAATTTCAGAGCCTATTTAGTTCCAATTAAAATAATATCAATTTAGTTTTCATTTTTATTTTTTAATATCTAAAAATTAATTTTAAGATATTTAAAATTTAAATAATCTGATTTGGAACATTTTTTCTTAGATAATATTTTAGATTACTTTGTTTAAGTTTAATATTTAAAATTTAAATTATCAAATATTTTAGTAGACTTTTAAGAGATAATTACAAATTTTGAAATAATTAGATAGGTTTTTAAGAAATAAATACAAAAATTGAGATAGTTGTGTACATATATTTATAAGAGTTTTTTTTTTTAGAAAAACAACCCTATATATACATTATTCACTTTAATTTCTTTTCTATTATCTTTTTCAAGATACAGATTTACAGCTTCAAAAGATCAGTATTAAATTTCGTTTCTATGAAATCTCGGTAGAGCTTAAAAGAAAGAAATAGAGAAAGGGGATGATCAACAGGTTGAGCTCACACGTATGGCGATGATCAAAAGGGAAAAAAGAGAGAGAAAAGAGAAAAAGATAAAAAAAGGGGAGTAAAATCAAAATTCACTAACACAAGTCTTTGTGAATTTTGTTTAAAAAAAATAAGAATTTAGGGTTGTTTCGCAACCGAGAAAATTCAAAAGAAATTATCTTTTTAAAGTTATTTCTCTCTCTAAAAACGAGAATAAGAAGATCTTATGATGATTTAAAGGAAAGAAACTCTATTTTTGTTATTTCTTTGAGATTCTGGTTGAAGAAGAGAAAAAAAAATGAGTGTTTCCTCTCATTTTCTTAGCTCCCAAATACTCATTTTTCTTTTTTTTCAAATAAAATCTGAAAGAACCAACTGTGTTGGGTTGGGTATGAAAGATTATGAGATTTTGTGAAAAAATATTGAAGATTTGAAGAGATTTTTTAGTAAGAATATGAGGAGAGAGAAAATCATGTTTTAGAGAGAGAGAGAGAATCAAATCTCCAAAAATTTGTGTTTTGATCTTGAAAAAACACCAAAATAAAGAAGTTTGTATGATGGGTTTTAATGATTGGGAGCTAATTTGACGAAATCGTGGAATATGTTGAACAATTTTTAGAGAGAAGAGTGAGGATTTTTGTGTTTAGGTTTTTAGAGAGAGACGTTGAAGATGAGTTGAAAATGGGATGCTTTTTTAATTTCTTAAAATAGAAGGGTGTGATATGAATTTATCCCAAAAAAATATAACATGTGGCAAAGAATACCTTGTTTTGGGAAATAAGTTTCAAACTACATGTTTTGATAAATAAGTTTCAAATTACCATGTTTTGAGAAATAAGATTTTAAACCGTCTCTGTTTTGTAAAAAAACTCATATTATAAAGTAGAAATTTATTATTATTAGCAATGTCCCTTAAGAATGAATAAACTAAATTGAAATAATATATAAATTTTACAAAAAGATAACTAAAGAAAGAAATAGTTGAGAAAGTTCAAAACTCAATTAAGTGATATCTGCACTTTGAAAACATAGACGTAGAAAAGTAAATTGGTTGCAGAAATAAAATTGTAGAATTATAAATTTAAATTATTTTATTATATTCAAAGTATATAAATAATAATGCTATTACTATTCATAATTGTTGTAAGCAATGATTAATCACAAGTTTAAATTTGTTGCAAAAACTTCAATCAATGCATTTTTAGTACTATAACTTTTTTTTATCACTTATCAAATAAAATATTAAATCTTAAAGAAGGCGACAAAACTTATAAACGCGTCGTTTGAGAAGGAATTTAAGCAAGCTAAATCAACTTGCTTAAATATCTTCAAAGATTGTTGCAAAAACTTCAACCAAAGACAAATAATATATAGTCAACTTTCTTTAACATTGATTAACATTGAAATAAATTTAAAGAAAAAGAGTATAGTTCTACAATTAATCTCGTCATTGAGATAAAATAAAAAATGTGAACTTAGAACAGTACAACAATTGCTTCCCTTCTACAACCTCGCAAATTGGCAACAACACTGATAGACAATGAATAAAAAGAACAAAAAATGTGCAATATGGATTGTAAATCAAATTTAAGTAAATAAATATAATATAATAAACTTGTACAAATAAAGAAGATAGCTAAAATACAATTCAAGAATAAATGATCACTAGAATAATGAAGTAAATCTAGTGTAATTGCAACCATAAATTGATATTTTAAAATTACAATAAAAAAAGAAATGATGACTGTAAAGCTAATGTGATGATTTGTCGATAAGAGAGTTTAGTAAAACTGTATAAGTTTTATTTACAATGAGTTTTTTTACCCAAAAAAACAATTTATAATGAGAATTGAAATGAGAAACATTCTCAATTGAGATAAGAATAAAATTAAATTTAATAAGCATTTTTGTTATGAGATAAGGACATATTAGACTTAAACTTGTAATTTTTTTTGTTATAGATTAAGGTTAATATGGAGAAGATAACCTAATGTGTGATTTAATTTAATTTAAATTTATTAATTTCATATAAGATAATACATATTGCTTTTTTTTATTATTGAGAATTGATATGCACCTGAGTTTTGAGCATATATAAATTCTTTTGTAGATAATGATTAATTAGTTTAAATATATTTTTAGGTAAGATAAATTACATTATATTATTTGAATTTGAAATTAAATTTTTTATTTTTTTAAAATATAAAATAAATTTATTAATAATAAATATAAGATAAACTTAGTGTCCATGTCATCATCCATGCTTTTAAAATTAAATTTAATATGTACTGATTATAATAAAATTTGTATATTTCAATATTTAGTATATCTTATTTCCTCTTAAAAATATTGTATTTTTTATCTATTATTTTGATCTATATCTATTAGCTTTTTATCTCCTTATTATATTCAAATTTTGTATGTTGTTTTAGTATCAAATTTATCTTACTTCATCTATTCAATAGGTTTATCAATATCCATTAGCTTTTTTTTATCTCCTCGTTATATTTAAATTTTGTATATTTCAATATTTAAACTCATAATGTATTCATTTTTAAAATTTTGTTTTTTACTATTATTATTAGCTTTTTCCCCTCATTATATTCATAGCATCTTTTAACTATTAGCTATTTAACCACCCATTTTATTCATTTTTCTATCAGAGCATTTCATTATCTATTAGTTTTATCTATATCTCTTAGTTTTTTTTTTCTTCTTTCTATTTCTTCATTATATTCAATTTTTTTATATTTCAATACACATTTGATCTTACATAATCTCAAAACTCCTACATTTTTATTTAAAATTTTTGTCTATATTTATTATTTTTTTATCTTCTCATTATATTCATATTGTGTATATTTTAATATTCAAAATTATCTTATTTCATTTTAAATATGTTGCTATTTAAATTTTGGAACGAATTTTTTGCACATCATATAGAATTTATTAGTTAATAACACACTGGACTTAATAAATTTTTATGAAATAATTATTTTCAAATTATAAAGTTATAGTGAATATTTAAATTAAATTAACATATCTCGAAAAAATGAATTATTGAACAATGGAACATGAAGATGTTGAGGAAGTGAAGATTTGGATCGATCCAATCTATTTTCATTTCCAAAAAGTGATAAATCACTTTTACATATTATATTAAAATATACTATTTAGAAAGAAACTATTTAAAATTAATGTGTCAAACTTATATATTGTGCATAAATAAAAATATTACGCGTCTTTTACCTTTAAAATAGACAAAAACCAACCTTAAAATAAATATAACAACCACATAGCAAGCAATGCCATTATCTGTAAATCACATCTTGTAAGGGGGTTATCTGTTCATAGGGGTGAGCATCAAACCCGATAGACCCGTGAACCCGATCCAAATCGGGGTAATGGATTGGGTTGTATTTGGGTTAAAAAATTTTGACCCAACCCAAACCGATAACATGATCATTATATAAATTTAAAATATATTTAATTTAAGGAATGATGGACTACATTCATATTTTGATAAGTTAGTTTTGATTGCAATATATATTGTGTGTGTTTGTGTATATATATCTTCTCATTTCGTTTCTTTTTTCTTCTTTGAAACCCTCAAACAAAAATGATTCCATAAAAAAAAGGTCAATTAGAATATAAATATGTGAGGAACATGTTTCTTTTTAATACTTTTTAGTCGAAGAAGATTGTTTGTTCTCATAAAAGTATTTCTTTTTGACTTTCAATATACTTTCCCAAAACTTGTTGAATTGATATGTTATTTTATGTTCATTCACTTTATGTTTTTGATATGATGAAATTTGGTTATGGAGATTTTAGGACCAAGTCTATATTAGTGTTGAAATTTTGAAGAATTTGATTGATCAAACACTTTTAGAATCTCGTTTTTATTTATTTTTGTATTTTTTGTATTAAATTAAGGCTGTTTGAACTTTGCGTGAATTGTTTTAAGGTACATAATTTGTAAATGATGGTTTGTAAGATTTAATAAATTCTTGTATGAATTTGATTTTGGATCTAATGAATGATGAATAATTGTAGTAAAATATTTTTTCTTACGTATTATGTTTTCATTAATTTTTAAGTGAAAAAATACTAAACCAATTACCCAAAACGACCAAATCCGATTTGAATGGGTTGGGTTGGATTGTGGTTGAATGGGTTCATGAGTTGAGCTGAGTTGAGATTTTTTTAACTTGGTATAATTAGGTTGAGTTGATTTTTAGGCCAACCCAACCCAAACCGACCCATTCTCATCTCTATCTATCTACTAATAATGAAGTTGGGATATCAATCACAACAATTAAAAATCTGACAAAAAAATACAATATGACTATAAAAATAAAATAAATTGTGTCCATGTTAGCCAGAGGTCATTATTTATGTGGCACATTGAAACCGTTTTACCTTTAAAATTTTCAAAATATTTATTAAAAAATTAAACTTTTATATTGAAAGCAAAAATTTATCGCAACAAATTTGTAAATTAAAAATTATTATTGATATACATTATGTGACTGGTCATGACATTCATTAACCTTGTTAATGTTGTCAATACATGACAGTTTACCACTTTTCTTATTATTAATGAAATAATATCAGTATTCTATTTTAATGTATCATTTCGGTGTAAAAATATCTTTCTAGTTTAAAAATACACATCTACATCCCTCAAATTCACTGGGTATTAGTCAAACAAAAAAAAAGTGAATCATGATATAAACGTACATGTCAGAATTATTTTTATATATCAAAAACACCATTACAACCTTAATAAATAAATCATTTAACAAAAACCAAAAAATAAAAAATAAAAACATCGGCCACTCGTATTTTTCTTCTTTCCTCCTGCTTCCATTTCTTTCCTCCATAACCATTTAGGTTCATCAAATGCGGGTGCTGCAGGCCTTGATCATATAAACATGAGGTCAAGTTGTACTGTGCCGGAAATCATTATTGGATTTAAGATGATTAAAATTTCTCTTTGTTTTTGAAAAAATTAATAAGGTTAAAATATTCTGAAATATACTGGAAACGTTTGAGACTGAAAAGCTTGTAGTCTTGTCCTTGTTCAATTGCAATTTCTCTTTTGGGGATTTTTAGGCTTCCATGGAAGGAAGGAAAAAGCAAAAAATTAAAGAAATAATACCCTTTTGGATTCTCGAAATTTTGATCAATCAAAGGGAGATTCAAATGAAAAATGAAAGGAACATGGAAAAGACTGGTGCCACTAGTGATGGATCCAAAAAAATTTGTTAGTGAGGATGCATATATACGATTTCATATTATATAAGTAAACAATAAATATACATATTTGAAAATAAAAGTAATATAAATATTGATAATATTTTTTCACAAAATAAAAACATATTTTTATATTTCTATACTCGAATACATGCTTTTTTTCATTCAGTTCAAGATCATTAATATTTTTCATTCATTACATAAAAAATAAACTTGTATTAGTATGTCCATAACAAATAACAAGAAGATTTTTTTTCTTCCAATAATCTGGCGTAAATCTTAGCATGTTGAGTCCAGAAGAAATTATTTCTAAAAAATGTTAAGTTCAGAAAAAAAAAAATTAAAGAATGTATCACTTACAATCCAATAATATGTTTTTTTTTATTTTTATAAATTACATCCCAATAATATGCTTTAAAATACAAAGTTAAAAATAGATAGTTCACCAAACTGTAAAATATTAGCAATTCAACTCTTGGGTTAGTGGTGATCCCATTCCCATAAATGACTTGCTTACCAAAGACAATCAAAATTTCAGATAATTTATAGTATAACATTATGAGGAATTTTGATGGGTACTGATATGGTTCAGAATCTCAAATTAACCCAATAGTTATCTTGTGACAAACCTCTGATCTCGTGAACCAAAGGTAAAAACCCACAAACTAATTTTAAGCTTATTAAACTTTCTTTACCATTATACTCAGATCCAAAGACCTCTGTACTTAATTACTATTAAAAAGAAAAATGTTACTATCAAAGATAATGCAACAAAGAAAACCTAGAAGGTTAGAACCCAAAAACAAAATCACACATGAGGGTGAAATCTCTGGCAAATGCATATACCAACACCTACCCAAGATTCAAAAAAGAAAAGAAAATTTTCATACTCACAACAAGAAAATTTTCATACTCACAACAAAAGAGGACAACCAGATTTAAAGTTTAAAAATGATAAAAACATTACTGTACCACTTAATGTATATGGAAAACAATTCATAGTTTTTAAAATTTTTAACATCAAGGATATTGAAATTCAAAATCCATCAAAGGGCAGGATAAGACCCAAAAATGGGGGAAATTACATTATTGTCATAAGCCGTATATATAATTCTTACCTATAACTTTTAATTTCTAACAGACTCCATTTAAGGAGCAATAGAGCCAAAATTAATATGCCGAGAGAGAGATACCAACCTTAAACAAAGAGATCCAAGCGACCAAAGTAGATGACCATCGTCTCTTGTAGAGTGTTTGGGCGTTTGAGTGTCAAGGTTTCAAATTTATGGGGGCAATCATAAATTTTAAATAGGGGTAAGTTTGTAAATATCTATAAAATTTATTTATCAACGCACTGACCCCACCTTGTATCCGCCCCTGGGTGCCACAAGTCTTGAGATGTGCTTTGTAATCAAACTGAACAACATATCATTTGGAGCACTTTCACAGACCCATTGTTTGTGGTTGCTACTCTTCTTCCTAAAATGTTTCTTTATGCCAACCAGATCTCCCAAGGCATGGCATGGGTCATGGTGCAAGCAGCTTGGCTTTGGCAAACAGAAACTCTATTCTTCACCTCTTGTGTTTCTCTCAAATGACTTTAAATTGCTCATCAATTAATTTGACCCAAGACCAGTAAAATCAGGGTAGTGCAATCTTTTTATGATTTCGTTTAATTGACTTTTATTTTATTTCCGTTTGACTAATAATTGAAGACTTTGAGGGATGTAAGTGTCTATTTTCAAATTAGAAAGATGCAAGTGTAATTTCGATATAAACAAGGGTATTTTTATTTTTTACCCAGTAATAGAAAGGTTAAAAAAATTGCACTATTTTCAAATTTTAAAATATAAAATTAAGTAATAACACAATTACAAAAAATAAATAAATTGTAATCTAATTGATTGATTACAACTTTAATCGGTGTTCAAATTTATTGATTACGACTTAAGACATTTTAATTGCAGTAAATTTTTAGCAATTATAATTTTCTTTTTCTACCTTTTTTTTGTTGTTTATTTTTGTTTTATTAATAATTTTCTTTAAAACTTTTGTTTTTCCCCCCAAAATTGCTTTTGATTTTTCTTCAAATATTTTTTTCGGTTGTTAGTTTTTTTTTTGTTTTTGTTTTTAACTTTTTCTTTTATCTTTTAAAAATATTTCTTCATTTTTTTTCTTTTTTTCATTAATATTTTGGTGGAACAAAAGAAAAACTCTATATTGTGTTACTTCTCAATGTTAAGAACCCACATGAATATTTTTTTAAAAGATGAAGAATCAAATTATAACATCCATATCTCTAGGAACCAAATGGAACTTTGGCTAAAATTAATTCATCTTGGACCTACATGCACTTAATTACACAAGTTTCTTCCTCTTGTTATTATTCTTTATGAATTTTGATTACATTTTATAAGTTTCTTGATGAAATTTTTATATTACCATCAAATGTAATTTGGTTTATCATTTATGTAACTCAAAATATCACAAAATATAACATTTTTTAGTCTGTTGATGCCCAAAATTTGACAGGATCAGATACGAAAACTTGCAAGTCCTCTGTTTTGTTGAGTTGTCGGGGGTTAGGTTGACCGTCGTTCTTGAAAATAAGATCGAGAGAGACATAAGGTGACCCGGAGTGGGATCTTCGAAGTAACCTTCTAATGCCTAAGTTAGTTACTATAACGACCCATCCTGGGTTGAATTATCCTAGACAGTGTCGTCACTAATTCAAATCCAAGCACGACATATACATGCAACAATTAAAACATCATAAACTGAAATTAATAATTACAATAATATCCTTAACTCTTTTCATGGTTACATCTTTCAAATATATATAATGCATGAACATACTACCTTTCTTAAAAAAATTCTTTCATATATTGTTTGAGGATGCTGACCATGAAGACTTACTTAAGCTTCTCACTCTGAGTCTTAGATCAATAGTCTACCGGTCTTGCACGTTGCTTGAAATTATTTAACAATGAGGAGTGAGCTTCACAAGCTCAGCGAATTCAATTTACTATAAGTACTTGAGTTGTATACTTCTAGTCATATATTATATTTCGGTTATAATCAAAATTTCAAATATCTTTTCATCTATCAATTCTCATGTATATAACTCAAATCATTAATCAATCATTTCTATCAACTTATATACATCATTTCAAATTTCATCATATGTCTTTAATCAATTTCAAGTTATCATCTTTATATCACTTCTATCATAAACACCTCATCATGAGGTTCACATCATATAGTCACTTACTTATATCATATTATAACTTCTTATCAATCATTTTCTCATCATAACTGTATCATTATGAGACTCATGTTTCTATCATCATATCATAATCATTTTTATGTTTTAGCATCTCAATAATAATAAAATAATTAAATAAATGCATGCATCCACATCTTCATTTCATTTCTTTATTTCTCATCACATCATTTCATTTCATCATCATTTCATATATCACTCCATATTATCTATGTATGGGAAATACCAATATCTGGTATATCATCTGGGAATCTCTTCTCACATGTTGACACGTTTCATCCAGACCAACCATGGTTATGGTCTTCTCTCTATGCATATGATCAATCACATACAATCAAGCATATTATAACATCAAGCAATTCAAAATCAATTTCCTTCATAGGATCTTTTTTTTCCCCATTATATTAATCAATTCAACTTTTCATATATATAGTATCAATTCAGTTATTATCATTTCAAGAGATCTATTTATCTTTTATCATATAATTCATCAACTTCTTATTCAATAATACCCTTTCAAGAATCTCATTTCATCAATTTATCCTTCATACATTATTTCAATTTCACTATACTTCATATTTTTATTTATTCATTCATATAACATGTATATCATATTCATCGTATATTTTCAATAATTATTTCGTATTATTAATCATTTCAATTTCTATATACTTTTCATGTTAATCTCGTTTATTAAAAATAAATCAAACTCACCTAGTAGCACTTAAAGCTACTATTGGACTACTTCCGTTCCTTTCTCGTTCCTTTCAACAATTGCACTAGATTGTTGATCACCTCCACCTAATCATAATATACTCATTAATCTTTCTATCTTATTCTTCAATTTTCAATACCTTGCATCGAGTTAAATTTCATGTATGCATATTTAACTTTCTTAAATTCAACTTTCGATATTTTCAGCAAAAATTCCTTTAATTCTTGTTTGAATCCAAATTCAAAACTTCTTTTCAAGAAAGGTAGAATAACAAGTTATAAAAATTCAAATCTTCCAATGAAATTCATAATGTTACATTTTCAAAGTTTTTCCTTAGATTTCTTAAAAATTCTTCTGTAAATTCAATGATTTCAAGATACGATAATCAAATTCTTCAATTTCTAAGTGTTTGAATGTGTTCATTAGCTTTTTTTTTTAGAGAGAGTAATTTTCTAAAGAGAATGAATTTCAAATATTCATAAAATGAATTCAAACTTTCAAAATCACTTTTATACAAAGAAATTCGGTAGGACCTGTTGACTACTTGGTCGATCGGTTGACCCTTTAAAATTTTTCAAAACTACCCTTCAACAGCCAGTCGACTTACAAGTCTACTAGCCCTTTACCGACCGACCGACAGACCGATCGGTTGATCGGCCAGCCGATTGATTCCCACCAATCAATCAGTCAGTCGACTGGTTCGATCCAGATCAATCAATCGACTCTTTCCTTAACCAATTTTCCAAATTTCTAGTCAGCTTACCAGCTGATGGGTTCATTGCCACCAGTCGACCGGTCACTTACTAGTCGACAGTACCGTTGACCGATCATTCTGTTAAAAATTTTAATTTTTCTTTCCTTTTCTTCAAAAATTTTCTAACTTTTTTCCTTCAATTTCATTATGTTGCCCTATATTTATTTTGATAATGACAAAACATATTATTGTGCTAATTCTCTTTATCTAGTCTTATTTCGATTTTAAGGATAAAGAAACGCACATTAGAAGCAATGCGTGATCAATGGAACCTTGAGTTATTTCTGAAGACTTAGAAGCAAAGTAAGAGATTACTCATCTAGTAAAGATTAAATTATTTGTTAATATCTCTTTATGCTCCTAGATCAATTATGACACAAAAACTAAAATGTTTTAAAATGATTTTAAGCAAAAACAAAAGTTTTTCTTCTGGACATAGTCAACTACAGAGAATTGTAGCCAATTACACTTTGCTGTAGCCAACTATAGATTTCTGTAGTCAATGATAGAAGGGCATATAACCATGCTGTAGTTGACCACACATTGCTTAGTCGACTATAGGGTCCCACGGTTTTCATTTTTGGCTTCAATCAAAGCTGTAGTCGACTACAGGGTCCCACAGTTTCCATTTTTGTTTTCAATCAAAGTTGTAGTCGACTACACCTTTCTGTAGTCGATTACAAGACCTACCTGATGCATTGTTATCATTTTCAAAAAGACTGTAGTCGACTACACCAAGTCCTGTGACGATCATTTTACATAAAATCTTGCGCGAATCAGTTGCATTTAATGCTCAAACGGTCATATTGTATTTGAATTGGATATTTGGAGTTTTTGCTATAAATACCCAACAATTACAAGCCTCAACAACCATCTTGAATACCATAGAAAATATTTATTATAAGAATCAAGCTTTCGATTTTATTCTTGAACCGTTGTTGAGCTTTAAGCTTTAGAGAAAGAAACTTTCTGATTTGTAAGCATTTATTGTACACTCTCTCTTGTTCCAATCTATTCATTCATTTTCAAAGTGAAAAAGAGTTTGTATAGCTCTTAGAGTGTTTAGGCATTAAACACTTCCTTGTAACTTCTTTCTGGAAGAGACATTTGTAAGGCTTGGGTAACACCCGTGAAGTTGCTTGACTATCATTAGTGAATTGCTTCAGAAGGTTCCTTGAAGAAAATAGACATATGGTTAGAATGATTCCAGTATTGTCGAACCACTATAAACAGAGTTTGCATATTCTTTTTATTTACTTCTTTAATTTCAAGCAAGTTATTTATTGTTTGCTTTAATTGATTAAATTGTCAAAAATTGCTTGTTAATTACAAAAAGTTTTTTAAAAACCCAATTCACCCCCTCTTAGGTTTTTACCTCGGTCTATAATTGGTATAAGAGCCATGTGTTCAATTTTAGGCTTAAGCTTCTTAAGTTGATTCTATGGCTTCAAATAGTTATACTGAAGGTCATTCATATACTAGACCTCCGTTGTTCAATGACACAAATTATAATTATTGGAAAAATAGAATGAAAAACTTTGTTGAAGGACAAGATTATAATTTGTGGAGAATCATTGAAGAAGAACCTAGAATTCCTACTAAGGAAATAACTATTAGAGAAATCAATCATACAATGCCTAAGCTCAAATTGGAGTTTAATGAAGAGGAATATAGAATGATGTCTCTAGATAGTGGAGCTACTAGTATGTTAAATTGTGTTTTAGATATAAATTAATACAACAAAATTGCAGCATGTGTTTCGGCAAAAGAAATATGGGAGAAAATTCAAATTACTTATAAGGGCACTAGTTGTAAACCGAGGTTTAAACCCAAGATGAGGGTGAATTATGTTTTTAAAAACTTTTGCCAATTACTTGCAAGTTTATAAAAATAGTTAAATACATAAAGTATACAAACAAGTAATGTTCTTTAAGTAAAAGAATTTAAGGAAGAGAAAGTGCAAACTCAGTTTATAGTGATTTGGCAATATCGAATTCCTTCCGACCTTACATCCACTCTCTTCAAGGAACCTCCATGAAGTAATCCGTTAAAACTTTTAGTTGTACAACTTCGCTGGTGTTATAAAAACCTTATAACCAATCCCTTCATCACGGAAGCTATTCCCTTCTTTACGGAAGCTAATCCCTTCCTTACGGAAGCTTACAAAGAAGTGTTTAATCCTAAACACTCTAAGAGTTATTACAACTCTTTCTCCTTTACAATAAATGAGATTTGTTGTAAAGTAAATAGTAGAGAGATATCAATAAGTGCTTTTAAAAATGAACAATATCTCTCTTTCAAGAATAAGCTTGAAGAATGGCTCAACAATAAATTTTTTCAAAGCTTTTGAGAATTAATGAGTAAACTTGTGAATTGAATGTGTTCTCTTGCTGTTTTAAATGCTCATTAAAGTGGGTTTATATAGCCTTGAATCAATATGGCCGTTAGACGCTGACTTGGTAGGTTTGGTGCATTAAATGCTCAAGTCCCGCGTCTCAAACGGTCATATTTTTGAATTACTAGTCAACTGAGTAAAGTGAGAAATCTTACTTTTTAGGTTGTGGGAGAGTACCAGTCGACTGGGTCCTAAGCACCAGTCGACTAGGAACTTTTTGTCCCAGTTGACAGTCGACTGATTTTTTGACACCAGTCGACTGGAGACTTTCTGTCCCATACCCCAATCGACTGGTATATTGAACCAGTCGACTGGGTTGCCCTTCAACCCAGTTTTTCAAGTTTCAAAACTGTTTTTGACTTGGAAACATTTGTATTAAAATTTTTGGCAAAATCTTTTGTAAAATGAGCAACAGGTCAAGCTAAATATTTGAACATAAGAGATTTACAGTTGTTTTCATTAACTTAATGCCTATTCTATATCTTCTGTCTTGTCTTAGCGTCTGAATCTAGTTGAGTTATTGCATTTTGTTTCTATGCTGAATGCTTTTACCGCTTAAACACTTAGATAAAACTGTTAGTGTAATTAGAGTAGTGTTTTGTCATTATTAAAATCAAATATGAGTAAAAAATCTCTCCCTTTTTGATGATGACAAAACTAACGAGAGAAAAACAGATTTAAAAATTAAGTGTTGGGTTTTTAGAAAAAATTGGGTAGAGTTTCCTCTGTTTTTTGGATAAAACCAATATGTTAAGCAGTTCAAACGCAGTTTATAATCAACCCAACCAATCAAAGTAAGACAAAGTTATATTCATCACTGAGTTCGAAGCAATGCTCCCCTTAAATCTATGCTCTATTATAAGTTTACATTGATTTTTCTTTTTTTCTCCCCCGTTTTGACAACAGCAAAAAATGGGGTGTAAACTTAAAAAATAATCAAGATAAACACTACAACTATGAAGATAAGGCAAAAACAAACTTGCAAGTAAAAACTAGCCATACTTCAGAGTTGGAAAGTCTTCCCGGGAAGAGTCAGAAATTTTTACACTAATATCATCAGTTAAGGCATATATGATTATGAATATTATAAACCAAGCAAACATATAACATAAAAGTAATATATATATATATATATATATATATATATATATATATATATATATATAAATGTTGAAAACGTAAATCAAAACAACAATGTATATACATCCATCTAATGTGAGCTTATAAGAAGCTTGTCTGAGTACAAAATATGAATGAAAACTGAATGTTCGTGCTACAATCACCTAAGAGCTATATATACAAAATAAAGAGATAAAACAAAAAGCTTAGCGAGTAGGGGAATCAGAGCCGTCTTGTATAAGATCCTGAAGCTCAACTAATGAGCCCTCTGTGCAGCTTGAAATCGTCACGAAGTGTGCAGAGATCGCTATGCATGGAATCAATTGAAGAGCTCAAGCATTGGAACTCGGACTGTATGGATAGCTGGAGGCTCGAAATAGCCTGTAGTAGATCTTTGTACCCAACCTAACCAGTACTAGAACCACTATGCTGTGGACTGGGTGCTCGGTCATCAGTATCCATAGCAGTGGGAGGAGCTGCATCACCAGGAACCTTGTCGTCGTCCTTGCTGATGTGACCCTCTCAAATCCTAATGTTTCTCTCGGCGTTGGAGTAGATCATCCCATCGCGGATAGTGCACCTCATCTTCTTCAGAGAAGACTCATTGATGATATCCTTAGGGCCGATGTCCTGAGCCTCAGAGGTGGGAAGGGAGACCCAAAAATGGTGGAGGATAAGGGTGATGAGCATCCCATAGAGAAGGCACCCGAAGTCACTAGCTTCATCATTTATCATGTTAACGAGTAGTAGAGGGTAGATATTGAAGTGGTGTCCAGTTTTAAGACACCAAATCAATACTACGTCTATTTTCAAGAGATAGCCCCGACTCCCAAGTCATAGATGGATGGTCCAACTCACAATAAGGTTGAACAGCTTCGAGTCGAGGGGCATGTCACTACATGTGTGAAATGTAGTGGGCCTAAAGATGTAGTTAGGGTCTCCCTTAACGATCTGATATGCCTCCTCATAATCGAAGTTGTCCGGCCATCTGTCCAGACTCTATTGGATCCCTCCCACTGGGATCCTTAAACTGCTGACTAGGAGGTCAGTGTTCACCTCAAACTCCATAACTATCACACTGGTTCTGAAACGAAGAGCTAGTGGACTAGGTTTTACCAGGTTCGCATAAAACTAGTGAATTAGGCGTGGGTAATATTTTTGGTGAATCTTAACAAGTGGTGTCAAGTGCACTGCCTCGAAAGCAGGTAATATGTCAAAATTTGTATGATGGATAGAATTGAAATCAATGAATCTACCCGTCATGATCTTTTTATGGAGAATGATGGAGTTATACCTTTCTTTGACGGCAGGACTCCAGAAGAGTGAGTTGTCGAGCTCAGTCCTCATCTTTTTGCTCGAGGAACCCGCCAAACCCTTTCCCTTGGCATCTGGTGCCATGGATTTCTTAGACCATGGCCTTGCAGGCGCGTGAGGTCCTCCAATGGTGGTTTTGATCCAAATTCTCTCAGACATTTGAAACAAGGTGTTTTTAGGGAGAAATTTGAGAAATTTTAGGAAAAAAAGGATTTTTCAACTGTGGAAAGTTGAAATTGAGGTGATGTGGGATGAGATTAAGGGTTCTATGGAGTGTTTTTGTGAGATTGTGGGCAAAAATCAAAGATTTTCTAGAGAGAGAAAGCTTAAGGGTTTTGAAAATGACGTGAAAAACCTAAAAAACTGAAGCGACTATTTATAGAATCGCGATACCAGTCGAATGGATTAGGGCACCAATTGACTGGGTCCTTCATAATTTGGGAATTTTTAGCATACCAATCGACTGGGTCGGGACACCAGTCGACTGGGTAGGTTACCATAATTTCAAAATTTGGCTACAAATAATGTCTTTTGCTACCAGTCGACTGGACCCTTCATGAAACTAAAAAAAAAGCTTTAGTTTAGAGTTTTAGCACAAATTTTGTTTTATCTATGCCATCTTGAGTGAGAGAAATATTAAATAAGGGTTAATCCTCATTCCTTAGATGCCAAATATGCATATGATGAATGTTGATGCAATTAAACATATAGTTTATCATAGTCTTTTAAGCCCATCAATAGTCTAATCTTACAAAAATTAACTTCACTTAAAGGCTTTGTCAGTATATCAGCTATTTGATCTTCTGAAGGAATGAATTATAGTCTTATATCACCCTTTTGAGCATGATCTCTTATGAAATGATGTCTAATTTCTATGTGCTAGGTTCTAGAATGCTAAATAAGGTTTTTGGTTAAGTTGATAGCACTGGTGTTATGACAATGAATTGGAATATCTTTAAAGTTCATGCCATAGCTTTCTAGTTTTTTCATCCACAACACTTGTGCACAACAACTTCCAGCTGCTACATATTCCGCCTCAGTGGTTGATAGTGCAACCGAGTTTTGTTTCTTGAAAAACCAAGAGGTTAGTATTGCACTTAAGAATTGACATGTTCCACTAGTGCTTTTTCTATCTAGTCTACACCCCGCAAAATCAGCATCTGAATATCCTGCAAGCTTAAAAGATGAATCTCTAGAGTACCATAATCCTAGGTTTTGAGTCCCTTGTAGATATCTAAGTATTCTTTTTACTGCAATTACATGTGATTCCTTAGGATTAGTTTGAAATCTAGCACACATGCATACACTGAACATTATATCAGGTCTACTTGCAGTTAAATAAAGTAAAGCTCCTATCATGCTTCTATAAGTTTTAGTGTCTACACACTTACCTCTTTCATCAAGGTCAAGTTTTGTAGAAGTTCTCATAGGAGTGCCAATTGACTTTGAGCTTTCCACCCCGAACCTCTTTAATAGGTCCTTGATGTATTTTGATTAATTGATGAAGATGCTACCTTTCAATTGTTTGATTAGAAGTCCAAGAAAGTAGGTAAATTCTCCCATCATACTCATTTCAAATTCACCTTGCATGCACTTAGCAAACTCTTGACACATAGATTCATTAGGAGCACCAAATATGATATCATCAACATATATTTGGACTAGTAGTGTATCATTTTTCTGAAGAGGATTGTGCTATTTTTCCTCTTGTAAAATTATTTTAAAGCAAAAACATACTTAGTCTTTCATACCATGCTCTTGGAGCTTGCTTCAACCCATATAAACCTTTAGAAAGCTTATAGACATGATTTGGAAGACTAGGATTTTCAAATCCAAGAGGTTGCTCAACGTACACCTCTTCTTCTATACACTTTTTACATCCATTTGAAATAACTTAAATTTATTAAAGCATACAAAGGCTAATAACATTTGAATAGCTTCTAATCTAGCTATGGGAGCATAGGTCTCATCAAAGTCTATTCCTTCTTCTTGATTATATCCCTTAGCAACTAGTCTTAGCCTTGTTCCTAATTACTATTCCATTTTCATCCATCTTATTTCTAAATACCCATTTAGTTCCTATTATAGTATGATTCTTTGGTCTAGGAACTAAATTCAGTACATTGTTTCTTTCAAATTGATTTATTTCTTCTTGCATAGCATTTATCCAATTAACATCCTTCTCGGCTTCGACAAATGTCTTTATTTGAGATAAATAAGCTACATAATTGCAAATATTTCTAATAGAGGAACGAGTTCTTACCCCTTGTGAAGGATCACCAATCACTTGATCGATTGGATGATAATTTGCATACCTCAAATCTTTGGGAAGACTATCCTCTTGTTGACTTGTAGATGGTTGATCAAGATTGAGAGCTTCTACCTCTTGAATTGTTTGAGGTGGGCTCTCATTTAGGTCAACAATAGGAGTAGGTGTTTCCATTCTTGGAATGAAATCTGTATCATCATTGAAAGAAACTACTCTACTACTAATTGGGTTAAACTCATCAAAGGCTATATGTACGAATTTTTCCACCACTAGAGTTTTTTTGTTAAAGACTCTATAAGCTTTACTGGAGGTTGAATATCCTAAGAATATCCCCTCATCGGTCTTTGAGTCAAATTTACTCAAATTAGTTTTATTGTTATTTAGGATAAAACATTTCCAACCAAAGGCACGAAAATAGGAGATATTAGGCTTTCTACCTTTGCATAATTCATATGGAGTTTTGTTAAGCATAGGCTTAATTAAAACTCTATTTAAGACATAACAAGAAGTGTTTACGGCTTTCGCCCAAAAATATTTTGGCAGACTATTTTCACAAAGTATTGTTCTTGCAAATTATTCTAGAACTCTATTTTTCCTCTCAATAATTCCATTTTGTTGAGGAATTCTAGGATCCAAAAAGTTGTGATCAATTCCATTTTCATCACAAAATTTTGAAAAACTTTGGTTTTTAAATTCTTTTCCATGATCACTTCTAATGCTTGAAATACAAATTCCTTTTTCATTTTGAACATTTTTACAAAAGTTTTCAAATTCTTTGTAAGCTTCATCCTTGTAAGCAATAAAAATAACAAAGGTATATTTTGAATAGTCATCAGTAATAATAATAGTATATTGATGGCCACCTAGACTAATGGTACTTATTGGACCAAATAAGTCTATATGCAAAAGTTCTAATGGCCTAGTGGTTGAGACTACATTTTTTGATTTAAATGAAATTCTAGTTTGTTTTCCCATTTGACAAGCATCACACACTTTGTCTTTTTCGAATTTGATTTTTAAAAGTCCAATGACTAAATCTTTTCTTGAAATGATTTTAAGCAAATCCATATTTACATAGCCAAGCCTTCTATGCCATAGCCATGGGGTTTCACTAAATGCAAGAAAACATATTTCATTTTCTGAATGCAATATAGACATTTTCATGTTTATGGCCAACAAACTTGATCTTGTTACTATTGATGTCTATAACTAGACAATGAGAGGTTTCAAATATGACTTTGTTGCCTTTATCATATAGTTGACTAATACTTAATAAATTTGGCTTAAGGCCTTGCACATATAATACATGATCAGTGGTTGAGAAATCATTACCAACTTTTCCATTCCCAATGATCTTTATCTTTGTATTATCTCCAATGGTAACATGTCCACCATCTTTTAGAGTTAGCTCTTTGAATACACTTTGATCACTAGTCATGTTCTTTGAGCATCCATTATCAAGGTACCAATAGTTATGTTTTTCCTTGGTGGGGAGACATATCTACATCACACAGGGATACACAATTGCACTCTTAGGTACCCAAAATTTCTTGGGTCCTTTGGGGTTAGTCCTAGAAAATACAGTTCCTTTAGGGACCTATACCTTCTTAACATTATAAGGTGCTTTATGTTTATAGACATGTTGATGATGCACAATTCTAGGATAATAGTTATAGAAATTTCTAGGTTTTCTTAATTGTGCATATCTATAGTTCCTTGGATAAGTATTCCCAAGATACATGTTTTTATTGTAAAGATTGTGAACATGCATGTCATTTCTAGGAAATGTATGGTAATGATTTCTAGGATGTGTACTTGCATTATAATGAATATACATATTATTTCTAGGATATACATGATGGTAATTCCTAGGATGTTCATGTGCATTTCTTGAATGATTGTTCCTAGCATTTTCATTTCTTAAGTGAGCATACATATGTGCATGAGTATTTCTGGGATGTTTACCTATAGTATATGCATTAGAATTTAAATTCCCATTTTTAGACTTACTAGCATATATTGAGGGAGTATTTTTGAATTGTAAGTAGCCTTGGAAGTAGAGGCTTCATTCACACATGTTGCTTTAATAAATAAGGTCTATTTTGTTTTTTGTTTGCCTAATGGAGAATAACCCAACCCAGATTTTCCTCTACTTAATATTTGGCAAGATAACACTTCATCTAGCTTTTCTTTTCCAAGCATAAGTCTTGATATAGTGCCATTCAATTCTATTATTTTTTTCTTTAAGTTTTCATTTTCATTTTTAAGCAAATCTTAAGAAGAATTATAAAGCATGGAAGATAGTTTTTCTTTTTCCTCTTTTAAGCTTTCCATCTCTTTAGAAAGAGATGATACTTCCCTTTTGAGGGTAGTATTCCTAGAATCGAATTTCTTCAATTCTTCATGCATTTCATTTATAACCTCTATTAATTCTTTACTACTACTAACAATGTTATTATTAGAAGGGGAAGAATTTGATACCTCATTTTCGTCGTCGATTGCCATTAGACATAGGTTGGCAATCTCCTCATATCCGACCTCATTGTCCGAGGATTCTTCTTCTTTGTCATCACTCCAAGTGGTTGTAATCATAGCTTTTTTTTTGAAGCTCTTATATGGTTTGCTTGTCGCTGTACAATCGGCCTTAATGTGATCAAGCTTCTTGCAACTATAACATACAAGCGATTCTCTTTTTGAAGTGGGATCCTTTGTGTAAGGTTTCTTGCTCTTCTTCAAGAACCTATAAAACCTCTTGGTGATTAGAGCCATCTCACTATCTTCTTCACTTCTCTCTATCTCTTTTCTGTTTCTTCCTCTTTGTTGCTCGTAGAGGCATTGAGAGCAATCATTTTTTTCTTCTTCTCATCATCATTGACAACGGGATTCATTTCTTCCATCTTATATGTCAATAGTGATCCAAGAAGTGTTTCGACATCAAGTTTGTCAAGATTTTTGGCCTCCATTATGACCGTCTTATTTGCTTTCCAAGTGGATGGCAAAGATCTTAAGATCTTCCTTGTTAGTTCAACTTCTTCAATGTTCCTACCAAGAAACTTTAAACTGTTAACAATAGTGGTGAAACGTGAGTGCATTTGAGAAATTGTTTCGTTAGGAGACATTTTGAAAGATTCATACTCGGACACTAGCATATAGATTTTTGATTTTTTAACTTCGCTAGTTCCTTCATATGTAACTTACAATTTGTACCAAATCTCCTTAGTCGAAACATAACCATAAATTTTATTATATTCAGAAATATCTAAAGCACAATGTAAAATACTTGTGGCTCTACTATTTAGAGACATCATTCTACAATCTTCTTCATTAAACTCAGTTTTGAGTTTAGACATTGTATGATTGATTTCTCCAATAGTTATTTCCTTTGTAGGAATTCTAGGTCCTTCCTCAATGACTCTCTATAGATTGTAATCTTTTCATTCGACAAAGATTTTTATCATATTTTTCCAATAGTTATAGTTGGAGCCATTGAAAAAGGGAGACCTAGTATAGGAATGTCCTTCATAATAGCTATTAGATGCCATTGGATCACCACAAGGATTTTAAGTCTGAAATTGAGTACGAAGCTCTGATACTAATTGTAAACTGAGGTTCAAACCTAATGGAGGTGTGAATTGGGTTTTTAAAAACTTTTGCTAATTATTTGCAAGTTTATAAAAACATTTAAATGCACAAAGCATACAAACAAGTAATGTGTTTTAAGTAAAAGAGTTTAAAGAAGAGAGATTGTAAACTCAGTTTATAGTGGTTCGACAATATCAGATTCCTTCCGACCCTACGTCCACTCTCTTCAAGGAACCTTCTTGAAGTAATCCACTAAAACTTTTAGTCGTATAACTTCACTGGTGTTGTACAAACCTTATAACCAATCTCTTCCTTATGGAAGCTATTCTCTTCCTTACAGAAGCTAATCCCTTCCTTACGGAATCTAATCCCTTCCTTACGGAAGTTTACAAAAAAACGCTTAATCCTAAACACTCTAAGAGTTATTATAACTCTTTCTTCTTTACAATAAATGAGATTTGCTATAAAGTAAATAATAGAGAGATAACAATAAGTACTTTTACAAATGAATAATATCTATCTTTCAAGAATAAGCTTAAAGAATGGCTCAATATTAAATTTTTCAAAGCTTTTGAGAATTAATGAGAAAACTTGTGAATCGAATGTGTTCTCTTGCTGTTTTAAATGCTTATTGAAGTGGGTTTATATAACCTTGAATCAATATAGCCGTTAGACACTAACTTGGTAGGTTTGGTGCATTAAATGCTCAAGTCCCGCGTCTTAAACGGTCATATTTTCGAATTACCAGTCGACTGGGTCAAGTGAAAAATCTCATTTTTAGGCTGTGGGAGAGTACCAGTCGACTGGGTCCTAAGCACCAGTCGATTGGGAACTCTCTGTCCCAGTTGCCAGTCGATTGGTATATTGAGCTAGTCGACTTTGTTGCCCTTCAACCCAGTTTTTCAAGTTTCAAAACTGTTTTTGACTTGGAAACATTTGTATTAAAAGTTTTGTCAAAATCTTTTGTAAAATGAACCACAGGTCAAGCTAAGTATTTGAATATGAGAGATTTACAGTTGTTTTCATTACCTTAATGCCTATTCTATATATTCTGTCTTGTCTTGGCGTTTGAATCTAGTTAAGTTCTTGCATCTTGTTTCTATACTAAATGCTTTTACCACTTAAACACTTAGATAAAACTGTTAGTGCAATTAGAGTAGTGTTTTGTCATTATTAAAATCAAATATGGGTCAACACTAATGAAGTTAAAAAATAAAAAATTTATATACTAGTGTCCGAGTATGAATATTTTAAAATCTCTCATAATGAAACAATTTCTAAAATGCACTCCCGCTTCACCACTATTGTTAATGGTTTAAAGCTTCTTGGTAGGAACATTGAGGATTTTGAGCTAACAAGGAAGATATTAAGATCTTCGCCATCAACTTAGAAAGCAAAGAAGATGGTCATAATGGAGGCCAAAGATCTCGACAAACTTGATATCAAAACCCTTTTCGGGTCATTATTGACATACGAGATGAAAGAAATGAATCTCGGTGCCAATGATGATGAGATAAAGAAAAAGAAAGTGATTGCTCTCAAAGCTTTCACAAGCAAGAAAGTGGAGGAAAAATAAGAAATGGATGAGAGTAGTGAAGAAGATGGTGAAATGGTACTCATCACCAAAATGTTTCATAAGTTCTTGAAGAAAAGCAAGAAACCTTATAGAAAGGATTCCACTCCAAAAAGAGAACCTATTATGTGCTATGGTTGCAAGAAGCCCGGACACATTAAGGCCGATTATCCAATAACAAACAAACCATACAAGAACTTCAAAAAGAAAGCCATGGTTGCAACTACTTGGAGTGATGATGAAGAAGTAGTAGAATTTTTGGACAATGACATTAGATATGAAGAAATTGTCAATGTTTGCTTAATGGCAATTAATGATGAAAATGAGCTAACAAATTCTTCCCCCACTAAAAATATTGTTAGTAGTAATGAAAAATTGATTGAGGTAATTAATGAAATGCAGAAGAAATTTGATTCTAGAAATATTGCTCTCAAGAAGGAAGTCTCATATTTCTCCAAAGAGATGAAAAGTCTAAAAAAAGTAAAAGAAAAACTATCTTCCATGCTCTATAACTCATCATAAGATTTTTTGAAAAATGAAAATGATGATTTGAAAAAGAAAGTGATGAAGTTGAATAACACTATATCTAGGCTTATTCTTGGAAAAGAAAAACTAGATGAAATGCTATCTTGCCAAAGAATGAGTGGAGAAAAATTCGGTTTGGGTTATTTTCCAATAAGCAAACAAAAATCAAAAGAGATTTTGTTTATGAAAGCAATATGTGTGGATGAACCATCCACTTCTAAGGCCTCTAGTAATGTTAAGAGCTTTCCTTTAAAAAATGCTAGTAAGCCTAAGAATGCAAATTTCAATTCAAATGCAAAGAATTCTAAAGCATATCCTAGAGATAGAAATCCTAGAAATATATATATGCACATATACTCATCATAGAAATACAAATGCTAGGAATACAAATACTAGGAATGCATATCTTAGAAATAACTATCATGCATATCCTAAACACAACATGTATGTTCATAACTCCTATGCTAGAAACATGTATCCTAGGAATGCTCATCCAAGGAATAATAGGTATACATATTCAAGACATCCTATAAACTTCTATGACTATCATCCTAGGAACATGCATCATCAACATGTCTACTATTATAGAGCACCTTATAATGTTAAGAAAGTATAGGTTCCTAAAGAAGTTGTATTTTCTATGACTAACCCCAAAGGACCCAAGAAATTTTGGGTACCTAAAAGTGATATTGTGTATCCATGTATAATGTAGATATGTCTCCACACCAAAGAGAAAGGTAACTATTGGTACCTTGATAGTGGATGCTCAAACCACATGACCAGTGATCAAAATATGTTCAAGAAGCTAACCTTAAGAGATGGCAGAAACGTCACCATTGGAGGTAACACTAAGATCAGGATTATTGGGTACAGAAAAGTGAGTAAAGATTCTTCAACCATTGACCATATTTTATATGTGCAAGGCCTTAAGGCAAATTTACTTAGTATTAGTCAATTATGTGACAAAGGCAACAAAATCGTATTTGAATCATCTCATTGTCTAGTAATAGACATTAAGAGTAACAAGATTAAGTTTGTTGGCCATAAACATGATAATGTCTATCTAGTTGATTTAAAATCTTTACATTCGAAAAGTGAAAAATGTTTTCCCATTTTTAGTGAAAACCCATGGTTATGGCATAGAAGGCTTGGCCATGTGAACATGGATTTACTTAAAATTATTCAAGAAAAGATTTAGTTATTGGACTTCCCAAAATTAAATTTGAAAAAGATAAAGTTTGTGATGCTTTTCAAATGGGAAAACAAAGAAGAGTATATTTTAAATAAAAAAAAATTTCAACCTCTAGACCATTCGAACTTTTACATATGGACTTATTTGGTCCAATAAGAACCATTAGTCTAGGTGGCCATCAATGTGCTCTGTTTATTGTTTATGATTATTTAAGATATACCTTTGTTATTTTTTTTGCTTATAAGGATGAAACTTATAAAGGTTTTGTGAACTTTTGCAAGAAGGTTCAAAATGAAAAAAAAATTATATCTCAAGTATTAGAAGTGATCATGGAAAAGAATTTGAAAACCAAAGTTTTTCAAAATTTTGTGATGAAAATGAAATTGATCACAATTTTTTAGCTCATAGAACTCTTCAACAAAATGGTGTTGTTGAGAGGAAAAATAGAGTTCTAGAAGAATTTGCTAGAACCATGTCTTGTGAAAATAGTTTCCCAAAATATTTTTGGGAGAAAGCCGTAAATACTTCTTGCTATTTTATAAATAAAGTATTAATTAGGCCTATACTTGATAAAACTCCATATCAACTATGGAAAGGTAGAAAACCTAATATATCTTATTTTTGTGCTTTCGGTTGCAAGTGCTTCATTATAAATAACAATAAAACTAAACTAGGCAAATTTGGCTCTAAGACCGATGAAAGGATATTTTTAGGATATTCAACCTCTAGTAAAGCTTATAGAGTCTTTAACAAAAGAACTATAGTGGTTGAATAATCCATACATGTTGTTTTTGATGAATCTACCCAATTAGTAGTAGAATAATATCTCTTAATGATGATGCAGATTTCATTCAAAGAGTGAATGCATCTACTCCTATTGTTGACCTAAGGAAAGTCAACCTCAAACAAATCAAAAGGTAGATGCTCGCAGTCTTAATCAACCTTTTACAAGTCAACAAGATGGAATTTGCTAAGTGAATTATTATCCAATCGATCAAGTGATTAGTGATCCTTTAAAAGGGAATTTGCTAAGTGTATGCAAGGTGAATTTGAGATGAGTATAATGGGAGAGCTTACATATTTCCTTGGATTTTAAATCAAACAATTGAAAGGAGATATCTTCATCAATCAATCTAAATACACTAAGGACTTGCTAAAGAAGTTCGGAATGGAGAACTCAAAGTCTCTTGGAACTCCCATGAGAACCTCTACAAAACTTGACTTTGATGAGGGAGGTAAGTGTGTAGATACTAAGATTTATAGAAGCATGATAGAAGCTTTAGTATATTTAACTGCAAGTAGACCCAATATAATGTTTAGTGTATGTATGTTTCTAGATTCCAAGCTAATCCTAAGGAATCTCATATTATTGCTATAAAAATAATTTTGAGATATTTGAATGGTACTCAAAATCTAGGAGTATGATATTCAAGAAAATCATCTTTTGAGCTAGTTGGGTACTTGGATGTTGATTATGCCGGTTGTAGAATTGACAGAAAAAGTACTAGTGGAACATACCAATTTCTAGGTACCATGTTAACGTCTTAGTTTTTAAAGATACAAAATTCAGTTGCATTATCAATTGAAGCTGAATATGTGGCCGCAGGTAGTTATTGTGCACAAATTTTATAGATAAAACAGCAACTATAAGACTATGACATGTGTTTTCAAAATATTCCAATTTTCTTCGACAACACTAGTGCCATCAATCTTACCAAAAGCCCAATTCAGCATTCTAAGACCAAACATATTGAGATTAGATATCACTTGATAAGATATCATGCTCAGAAAATGTGATGTCAAACTTGAATTCATACCTATAAAAGATCAAATTGCTAATATTCTTACTAAACCTTTAAATGAAGAAAGCTTTTGTAGAATTAGAACGCTAATAGGCTTGAAAAACCTTGAAAGTTTATATGTTTAATTGTATCTGCATTCATCATTTGTATGAAATCCAATGAAGGAAATGATTTATTTTTTTTAATTAAAATTAATCACTTATTCTGATACATCAAATAACTCTAGCAAATCTTGTCAAAAATCTCAGATCTTAGTTGGTTTTATTGAGTTTTTGAACTTTAAAACATCTTCAATAATTTTTTCGTTCAGTTAAAATTGGGACTGCAAGCCTTTGTAGTCGACTACAACTTTAACTTTTGGGATTTTTTTGACCAGTGTCCTCTTGTAGTCAATTACAATATTACTTAGTCGACTACACACTTCCCTTTTTGCTTTTTATTTTTTCTTACAGCACATGCCTGTAGTCGACTACATGCTATCGTAGTCGACTACAAGGGTCTTCTAAAAGACTCATCAGCTTGAAAATTCAACATCCCTATCATTTTCAGCTTTTCTTTCTCTCTCCAAAAATACTTCATACATGCCTTATTCTCTCTCTCTAAAAATTCTTCATTTCCTACCATGATTTCACCAAATTAATTCCAAATCTTCAAAAGCCCATCACTTAATCTTATTCCTTTTGGTGTTTTTGAAGATCAAAACACAAACTTTTGAAGTTTTGAAGCTTTCTCCCTCTAAAATAACATTTTCTCTATTCTAGTGTTCTTGCTCTAAAATCATCTCAAATCTTCCATATTCTTCTCCAAACTTGCATAATCTTTATCACTCAACACTTTTCTACAAGCTTTTAGGCCAATCTATCACCTTTTAGAGATTTTTTTGGACTTTCTCTCTCTAAGTCCGAAAATCACTCTTTCTCTCTCTTTAAATTTTGGCCATGCCTCTAAAAACTTGTGGTTCCAGCTCAAAAGGAAAGGGAAACCATGGAGATGATAGGTCTTTTCAACAAAGAAAAAAAAGGACTAAGGAGGATTTGTCTTTACATTTTCCTACGGAGGATGCTTTGGAAAGGTATGAGAAATCATTTAAAGATAGATACATTCACCCTGGTAAATACATTGATTTACTTGAATTATCTCTTTACAATGTGAACATTGAGCATTACTTTGAGAAATTGCGTTGGTTTTCCTTAGTAAAATTACAAGAATTACATTTTCTTGGCTTAATTAAGGTATTTTACACCAATTTGGAAAAGAATTCTGACCAGTCTCTTGGTTTTACTACCAGGTTCAAGGAATAGAAATTAAGGTTACTCCCAGTCTGATTGGTAAAATTTTAAATATTCCTGTGGAAGGTAAGACTTGTTGCGTACTGAGGTTTGACCTAGTTATTTTGACTCTAAGTTTGCTTTGAGAGAATTTTTTGGAAATTCGAATTTTTCTGTGGCCACTGATTTTAAGCATCTTAGTGTGATAACATTGTCTATTGAGCTGAGGGCAATACATTCTATTATTTGCATTGTCTTGTTCCTCTAGTGGGAGTTATGCTATAATCACTCACTTTGATGTCATGCTTATGTGGCACATCATCAAGGGTCAAGCTTATAAATTGCCTCAAATGATAGTTAATATGATGATTGATAAGGCCAATAGTACTAAAGGAATGCTAGTTTATGGTATGTTGATCACACTCATCCTAAAGCACTTTGGGCTAATTTAGATAATTATGTTGGAGTTGATTTGACACAACATTATTGGATCAATGTATCAACTTTGAAAAGAATGAATTGGATTTATTTTGAAATTGATCAGGAAGGTAATGGTGAATGGGTACCGAAGAGTGCTTGTGTTCAAATCAGAGGAAAATGGGTCAGAAGGGTTGATTATGCTCTACTTGATGGAATTTGGGTGTGTAAGGCAGATGGCATCACAATTGATCTTCCTTCAGCTGAACCAGAAACTATTGAGGAAAGAGAAGTGCCACTTCCTCTTCTAGATAACCTGATGGCCCCTAATGACCCTATTATAGCCGCTCTTCAAGGTATTCAAATCGGTATGGCTGATATGAGGTTGGAGATGCAATCCAACTTTGATGATATACGGTCTGATGTTCAGGGGTATTATGGTGAGTTACGATCAGATTTTTATGGTTTACAGAATGAGGTTCAAGACATGCGTCATAACATTGCTCAATTTCTCTTTCAGTAGCAAAATAAGACCATGGTTCCGTACATCTACACTCGACCACCTCACATTGAAGAAGTTATTGAGCCGGATCTACCTCAAGCTTCTCGACCATCATCATTATCTCGTTTTTCCCACATTTATGAGCTAGTGAACCTTCTTCCTCGTCATCGTTGACTTTACTTTTACTACTCTATTTAACTTATGGTTAAGACTTGTCTAACTTTGCTAGAGTATATTTTCTTTTGTGATGTTCAAAAAAAGAGGGAGAAGAATCTAAAGACTTATTGCTAATGCTAATGACTCTTTGTTGCTACTTATTGTTGCTTTGTTATATCATTTTATGCATGCTATTGGTGCTTGAATTACTTTTCTCTTCAAGAAAGGGAGAGAAAAGTCTCTAAAGTTACTATGCTTGGTTGGTTGGATATAAAATTGCTCTCTTATACAGAAGGAAATATTGAAGATATAGAGGAAATTCTGTCAAAATTTCTATAAAATCTTAACACTTAGATTTTCTTAAAATATCTTTCAAAACGGTTTTATCATCATAAAAAAGGAAAGATTGTTGACCCCATATTTATTTTGATAATGACAAAACATATTATTATGCTAATTCTATTTATCTAGTCGTATTTCGATTTTAAGGATAAACAAACGCACGTTAGAAGCAATGCGCGATCAATGGAACCTTGAAGTATTTCTGAAGACTTAGAAGCAAAGTAAGAGATTACTAGTCTAGTAAAGATTAAATTCTTTGTTAATATCTCTCTATGCTCTTAGATCAATTATGGTAAAAAGATTAAAATGTTTTTAAATGATTTTAAGCAAAAACAAAAGTTTTTCTTCAGGCCATAGTCAGCTATAGAGAACCATAGCCAACTATAAATTTTTGTAGTCAACTATAGAAGGGCTCGTAACCTTGTTGTAGTCGATTACACATTGCTTAGTCGACTACAGGGTCCCATGGTTTTCATTTTTGGCTTCAATCAAAGCTGTAGTCGACTACACATTGCTTAGTTGACTATAAGGTCCCATGATTTTCATTTTTGTTTTCAATCAAAGCTGTAGTCGACTACAAGAGCTACCTGATGCTTTGTTTTCATTTTCAAAAAGGCTGTAGTCGACTACACCTTGCTGTAATTGACTATGCCTTGTTATAGTTAATTACGCCTTGCTGTAGTTGACTACGCTAAGTCCTATAATGACTATTTTACATAAAATCTTGCTCGAATCAGTTGCATTTAATGTTCAAATGGCCATATTATATTTGAATTGGCTGTTTGGAGTTCTTGCTATAAATACCCAACCATTATAAGCCTCAACAATCATCTTGAACACCATAGAAAATATTTATTGCAAGAATTAAGCTTTCAATTTTGTTCTTGAGCCATTGTTGAGCTTTAAGCTTTAGAAAGATAAACTTTCTGAGTTGCAAGCATTTATTGTACATGTTCTCTTGTTCCAATCTATTTATTCATTTTCAAAGTGAAAAAGAGTTGGTATAACTTGTTTAGGCATTAAGCACTTCCTTGTAACTTCTTTATGGAAGAGATATTTGTAAGATTTGGGCAACACCTGTGAAGTTACTTGGCTATCATTAGTGGATTGCTTCAAGGAAGTTCCTTGAAGAGAGTGGACGTAGGGTTGGAGTGATTCCGATATTGCTGAACCACTATAAACGGAGTTTGCATATTCTCTTTCTTTACTCTTTTAATTTCAAACAAGTTATTTATTGTTTGCTTTAATTAATTAAATTGTTAAAATTTGCTTGTTAATTGCAAAAAGTTTTCTCTTGGTTATGTACCTCGGTCTACACATTCAATCTTTAAAAAAAAATTGTACTTCATCTTTATAAAATTTACAACTCTTTTCAATTAAAATATTTAACATATTTCTTCAATAATTATTTTAAACTTTACTTTCAATTTCATTCAATATTTTCTTTCAAATTTTAAATTCAACTTCCTTTTCACATGTATTCATGTATAATTTCAAAGGATATAAATCAAATTACATCTTTACCCTTATATCAAGGGTACATATATTATAGTTATTTTGTAGAAAAGAATTGAAATGACTAAAGTAGTAAATGGTGTTTTATGCTAAGAATTGCGTACCAGAAATGGATTATAAGCTTTTTATTTATAATGAAAAGTGGTTGATCCTAATTAGGAAACTATTGATACTGAATGATCCAGATCATTGATTTGGATGGCTGAGATTGAACTAGAGATTTTAACTTAGTAATTGCAGATTTACTATGAGGTATCTAATTACCATTTTACCTTTGGTGGTGAAGTGACAATTTTGCCTTTGGTCGAGTTATGTGTCGTCTTATCAGTGGATGATGGGTTTTTGCCCACATCATAAGATAGTCATTTCCTTGAGCTACTTGGAGGTTAAGGAAGTAAACTCTAGCGTGATGTTTTGAGTGTCCACGTCCTTGGTAGACATATCGCTTTCTTTTACGTTACGTGCTAAGTCTTTTTACCTTGGAGAAAATGATCTCTTTTTACCTTAGGTTAAGAATTGTGTACCATAAATGGTTTATGTGTTTCTTATTTATAATGAAAAATGTGATTGAACATGATTAGAAAATGCTAAACAAACTGAATCATTGATTTAGATGACTGAAATCGAACCATAGATTTTGATGTTATAATTATAAATTTATCATGAAGTGTCTAATTATCACTTTATTTTTTATCGACTCTTTTGTTATCTTATCATGTTATAGGATGGTGGATTTTTATCGATATCATAGTATTTAATGGTAAGTTATGGTAAGACATCCGGACTCAGAAGTGATGATGCTAATTTTAACCCCATCTACTAGAAGAGAGTCGTCATACCCCTCAAAGAAGATGAACTGAGAAAATAAAATGAACGTAAGATAGTGGCACAACTGGTAAAAAGAAGTTTTGACGGGTAACAGAACATTAGACTAAACCCAGCAAAAATCCAATAAATGAGCCCACGTATCGAAGCAAGACGTTTACAGAATATTTTTGACACGTTGCTTGATTTAATTGGGCTTTCATAATCCAATTTGTAAACATCACTCCTCAGTCCTCGCATTTATATAAGGGTAAAAAATAATTTTAAACTTTAGTGCCGATGAATTACTGGAAAGTGAAAAGGACAAGCAGGCATTATAATCGGGCTTTGTTTATTTCCTTAGATCTCTGGAAGGACCCCAAACACTTCTCTCTCTCTAAAACCCAAACCCTTAGTTTCCATTTCTTGCAAGATCTAACAAGGTACACATAAAATCTGTATCCATCTCTCTATCTTTCTAAAATTACTGTCTAAATTTTTGTTCTTTGCTTTATTATCGTACCTGCATCTCATAATTTATCATCTGTGTTGATTGAATTGTTATTGTTAGATTTTTCCAGCTTTCTTGTTAGGGTTATTACTTTTTGTTTCTAAAATTTTGAGTAAAGGAGTTGTTTTATTGATGATCTTGAAATATACCCAGATATTATTTTAATGGATGAACACGAGGAGGGTGGTTCTGTGGCTAATGTTACTGAGTCTACAGTGACAGCTACTGAACCTGTAGCTGGTGAAAATGAAGCCCTAGCTAGGTCCGTGGCTTGTGAGGTTCAGGGTCAGGGAGAGGGGTCTTTCAGTGAGGAGGAAGTAGTAGAGGGAGGTGGGGCTTGTAATGGAGATGATATTATGGTGGAGGTTTTGGGTTCTCGTGTTTATGTTGATGGTATTTGCACCAGTGATGGTGGGGTTGGGGGGAATCCTAAAGATGAAGGGGATTGTGTCCGTGATGAGTCTGCTGAGGTGGGTTTGGAGACAGCTGTGAGAAGTTTAGAGGGTGAAGGTAGTGTTGTTGATGGTTCGGGTTCAAGGGGAATTGGGGATTCTGGTGGGGAAGCATCCTTGAATCTGAGAACTGAGAGTGGGTTTGAAGGGCCTCTGTTAGTGGGGAAGGAGGGTTCCGAGGAGAAATTGGTGGAGGAGGAGGCAGAGAGAGGTGGGAAGACGAATAGTAGTGGCGGGGGTGAAGTGATTGATGATACAGCGTTGCAAGAAGTTGGAGTTAAGAATGACGAAGATGTGAATGGGGGAAATGGAGTTGGGGCTGAAGGGTCTTCACCTGTTCCAGTGGCTGGAGAAACCCAAGTTGTTATCGTGGAGGAAGTTACAGTGGCCACAAGGGAGGAGGGTATAGCGGTTGGATTGGTTAAGGAGGATGCAGAGAGGGATATTGTTAATGTGGAGGAAATTACAGTAGCGGCGACAGAGGAGGGTTTAGAGGTAAAATTGGTTAAGGAGGGTGTGGAGAGAGATATTGCTAATGTGAAGGAAGTTACAGTGGTGACGAGGGAGGAGGGTTTAGAGGGAGATTTGGTAATGGAGGATGTGGAGGGAAATATTTTTAAAGTGGAGGAAGTTACAGTGGCGGCTAGAGAGGAGGGTTTGGATGGAGAATCGGTTAAGGAAGGTGTGGAGAGAGAGATTGCTAATGTGGAGGAAGCTACAGTGGCGGCTAGAGAGGAGGGTTTAGAGGGAGAATCGGTTAAGGAAGGTGTGGAGAGAGAGATTGCTAATGTGGAGGAAGTTACAGTGGTAGTGAGGGAAGAGGAGGGAGAATTGGTAATGGATGGTGTGGAGAGAGTTATTGATAACGTGGAGGAAGGTACAGTGGTTGCGACAGAGGAGGGTTTAGAGGGAGAATTGGTTAAGGAGGATGTGGAGAGAGATATTTCTAGTGTGGGTGGAGAAACCCAAGTTCTTTGTGCAGAGGAAGTTACTGCTACAGCAAGTGAGGATGGTGGGGGAAGGAAATTGATAGAGAAGGGTGCAGACCAAGATGGGGACATGGGTGATGATGGCAGAGTTGAACTTCAGGAGTCAAAGATTGAAAAAGTCCGTGTTTTGGATGATGAAGTGCGGAATCCTGGAATTGAAAATGCAGTTCCTAGTTCTTCAGCAGTTGTGGAAGCTTCGAATGTAGAGACCCAAGTTGTTGGCGAGGAAGCTGCTGCAATGATCCGTGAGGAGGGTTCAAATTCCAGTGATGATGGTCCTGGTAATAATTCTTTGGAGGGGATTGTTTGTAGTTTGGATAGAAATCAAACTTCAGCAGCCAAAACTGTTTGTGGAGGAACAGAACAAGGTTCTGCTGTTAATGTTTACTCCAAAAAACTAACACACATTACTACTGGAGGGAAAGATGTGGAAGAAGGCATGGAAATTGATGATGTTGATAGAAATTTAAGTTGTCCAGCAGAACAGCTGGAAAAGGTTGAGACATTTGGTGGCAGCACTAAAAACAGTGATAACATATCTACAGATTGGAAAATCTTGCATCAGCAAACTGAAGCAGTTGTCGGAGCTGAAGCTGCAGACATGGATGGTCAGGAGCTTTCAAGTCTAGGAAAGGACCAACAGTTGAAGTTTGAAGAGTGCTTAGACCAGGGCACAGCTCGAGGTCTTGCTCAGGTTGATTCAGATACAGAGCAAGAGATGGAAATTGACAAACAAGATGCTGAACAACAACAGGGGAAGGCCGAGACAATTAATAATAACGTTGATGGAATTGTATCTGCAGATTCAAAAACCTCAGATCAATCTACTCAAGAAGCTGTTAGAGGTGATGTTGAAGCAGTGGGTTATAATGTTCTTTTGGATCCAAATTTTGATATTTCCAATTATATTGATTTCGGTGACGTCTTATCTTGCTCAGGGAATGTTCAGCACATAAAGGCTGAGACGATGTGTGCGGCCACTGAAATAGATTCCCAAGTCATTGACAGGGTGGAGGAAGTTGCTATAATGGACAGTCGGGAGATTCTTAATCCCAATATTGAGGTACAAGAACCTGCTGAAAGGAATGAACAGTTGAAGTTGGATGAGAGTCTAGATAAGAGTGTAGCTTGTGATTTTGCTCAGGTTGATCCAAACACAGTGGAAGAAATGGAAATTGAGAAACACGTTACTGATGCTGAACAGCTTAGCCTAAGTGGAGAACATGATATAGAAGTTAAGGAACAGCTGGTAAAGGTTGAGACAGTAGGTAGCAGTACTGAAAATCGTGTTAATGTATGTGAGGATTCAGTATCTTTGGGTTACCAAACTCATGTAGTTGCTGGAGATGAAGGTACAGCTATCAATGGGAAGGTTCCAAATGAAGCTTCCTACTCTGCTGATTTAGAGGGGGTGCTATCTTGCTCAGGAAATGATCAGAAATTGAAGGCTGAAGCAGAGGGAGGGGAAGTCCTGGGGCCTGCTGAAGGAGATCAAGAGGGGAAAGCTGGAGAATGCTCAGAAAAGGTTGCAATGCATGATTTTTCTGAGGTTGATCCGAATATAGGGGATATGCAAGGTGAAGACCATTTTTTTGATGCTGAGCACTTTTGTTTACATGAAGGGCAAGAAACAGAAGTTGAAGAACAGGATACCGAGTCTAAGCATCCAGAGAACAGCAATGAGGAAATTGTTAAACAGGCTGCTTCGGAGATGGAAAGCTCAGTGAAGCTGTATCAAGCTAGTTATCAGCTGCCACTAGAAGATGAAGGTGAATTTTTTGTGTCTGATTTAGTCTGGGGTAAAGTGAGGAGCCATCCATGGTGGCCTGGACAGATATTTGATCCTTCAGATGCATCTGAGAAGGCAATGAAGTATCATAAAAAGGACTGCTTTTTGGTGGCATATTTTGGGGACCGAACGTTTGCTTGGAATGAAGCATCTCTGTTGAAGCCCTTCCGGACGCATTTCTCCCAAATAGAGAAGCAGAGCAACTCAGACGCATTTCATAATGCTGTCAATTGTGCTTTGGAAGAAGTATCAAGACGGGTAGAGCTGGGGCTGGCTTGCTCTTGCATACCAGAGGATGCCTACAATAAAATGAGATTCCAAATTGTTGAAAACAGCGGAATCCAACAAGAATCAAGTATGAGAGATGGTCTGGACAATTCTGTGAGTCCGAACTCTTTTGAGCCTGATAAATTAGTCGAATATGTGAAAGCATTAGGTCAGTCTCCTTCTGGTGGGTCTGACTGGCTGGATCTAGTGATAGCTAAGAGTCAGTTGCTGGCGTTCTATCGTTTAAAGGGCTATGATCAGCTGCCTGAGTTCCAGTTCTGTGGCACGTTGCTGGAAAAGGACGCAAATACTTCACACTATGAAGACAGAATGCATTTGGATGACATACTTGAGCATGAGACTCCTGGTTATATGGACAGTGAGCAGATTTCCACTGGCCAGGAGACTTTAGGAACTCAAAGGAGCTCTTACCATAGACGTAAACACAATTTGAAGGATGGGCTATATCACAGTAAAAGAGAAAGAAGCTTGTCTGAATTGATGGGTGATACATTGGAATCTCCAGATGGTGAAACTGTTTCTGATGAGAAATTCAACAATAAGTTGGTTTCAGCATCTTCTGGCAAGAAAAGGAAAGCTGTTGATTCCATCGATGATGACTCCTTCCATGAAGGGAGGAAAACCATTTCCCTTGCGAAAGTGTCTGTTACCACTCCTCCAATTCCTAAGCCATCCTTTAAGATTGGTGAATGCATCCGTAGAGCTGCAAGCCAAATGACTGGATCTCCTTCTATCTTGAAGTGTAGTACTGATGCATTTGATGTTTCCTTCGAAAATTCTGAGGATGCCATGAGAAAGGGGATCGTTATTCCACCAGAATATTCTTCACTAGATGATTTACTTTCACAACTTCACTTGGCAGCACGAGACCCCTTGAAAGGATACAGTTTTTTGAACATTATCATTGGTTTCTTCTCTGATTTCAGGAACTCAATAGTTTTGGACTGGTATTCTTCAGACAAAGCAGGTGGCAAAAGAAAAAGGTCATCCAACTATCTCAATGGGTCTCCTGAAGCATTTGAATTTGAGGATATGAATGACACATATTGGACAGACAGGGTAATCCAAAATGGTTCTGAAGAGCAACCAACAGGTACAAAAGGAGGCTATCAGATTGTTCCTGTGGATTTGGGAAAACCCCTTCAAAAGAGTCGTAGGCCATACTCTAGGAAGCGATATTCTGATAGCAACCGTGATCTGGCAGCAGAGAAACCTCCTGGGTATGTGGATGAGAACTCACCGGCTGAACTAATAATGAACTTTTCTGAGATGGATACTCTTCCTTCAGAGACAAACCTAAATAAGATGTTTAGGCACTTTGGACCAATAAAGGAATCTGAGACAGAAGTTGATAGAGAGACCAGCCGAGCCAGAGTGGTTTTTAAGAAGTGTTCTGATGCGGAAGTTGCTTTCAATAGTGCTGGAAAGTTCAACATCTTTGGACCAATGGTTGTTAGTTACCAGCTCAACTATTCTATATCTGAACCATTTAAAATTTCACCAATTGCCATAACCATTGGCGGGGAAGATGCCACTTAATTTCTCCATTCTTGAAGTTAATTTTGCTTGGAAGTTTCAGGTGAACTAGCATCCTGCACAATTATATATATTTTTTCATCTCACTGGTATTAATTCTTTTGATTTAGAATTCTGGTATAGTTTGCTTCATTAGAACAGCTATGGAATTGTTACGTTAAAGAATGATTTAATATACTGTTATTATTATTTTTTTTATTTGTAGAAGTCTGACAATAGTTATTTCTTACACGTGTATACTTGCATGTCATTTATATTGGTTGAAAGTGCTCGAAGAGGATAGGAGCTCTAAAATATGAAATAAATAGATCTAGACTGTATGATTTTAGCTGAAATATGATTTGTATCCAACTTGTGCAGTCGGGACTTGTGCTGATGGGCCTCAAATGGTAGTGATAGGAACAGATGTCAGTTTACCTTTTTGACAACTTGGAAAGAAAGGTCTCTGGACCAGTTGGGTGGAAACATATGAATGTGATGTTTCCTTCTTTGGGCATATTCTATTAAGTGAGAGCTACTGGTTACTTGTTTAGACTCTGCATCCATCCTGGAAGCTTTCCAATTATGAGCCTTGGAATGTTGATACTACTGCATTTGATATATGATGTTATAGTCAAGTGGTTTTGTTCTACCAATTTATGAGCCCAGGCATCTCATCTGACTGATGCTCAACAATTAGATTTGACCAGTATAGGTATAATAAATGGACAGATACGCTATGGATACAGGTTGATTATAGGGCTGAGGTACCGGATTCGGCCCATTGCAGCACGCTCTGGGTTGAATTCGCAATTTCAAGTGGTCTGGTGAGGATCCACCTCAAACTTATGCACTCAAATTTTTGGAGCATGATTTGGGTGTGGTTCGGGGCGTAAGTTGCTGAGATTGTTGCTAAATAGCCGCAAAATAGCAATGTAGAGGCTCGGACCTGTGCATTCATGGGTGGAAATCCAAGCCTTAACCACTGCTCCACTTGTGCTTTCTTTGATATAGTTATACTTCATCTATATTTATATCATGTTTTAGAAGGATTAATAATAGCAACTTCAAAATTTTTAGTCACTTACAATAATACAGAACTGGAAAATTATTTATATTTCTTTTATATAATTATATATTTATATTTATAATATTACATTGTTAATTTAAATATACATTCAAAAAACATTCTCGTTCTTAGTATTTTTAAAAAATTGGTGCTCTCGCACTATCACTCTTGTAGCCTAGTTATAGGCTCTATTGCTTTGGTACTCTTTGATGTAACCTTTGATAATTCTCCTCTTATTGTTTGCTTTATTGTCTATTTATTTTCTTTAATTGCGAGTTATGTTGTCTTTTATCCGATTTTATGAATTATCTTTCAATAATCTGATGTATGCTTTAGGAGAGAGCATGTGCTGAAGAACCGAGGCGCATCTAAGACCGATGATAACAACGCAAGAACACATTGATTGAAGAGGCCACTAAAGAAGGTAACCAGATTGTTAATTGATCTGGTTATCTGTTATATCTTCTGTACGGGGTTCTTTCTTAAATTTAAGCTTAAAATGCATGATGTTATATACACATGCCTCGTTTTGTATAATGTATAGCTGTTGCACTGACCTTTTTCATGGTTTCTGTTCTTGAAGACACTACGAGATTCTTTTATGGAAACATGTTTCCTGCCTATCATTTACACACCATTGTTCTGCATGTTGTATAATGTTTCCAGTCACCATAAAATTTGCAGTGCTAGGCATATGCATGGTCCTCGCATTGAGTTTAAGAATGAGGGATATGCTGCCTTCTCCTTTGGTGTTCAAGCATGTAAGCTCTATGGAACCATCTTTTCAGGCAGCCCACTCAAAAGTGCGAACGCATTATGAATCACTGTTATAAAAGGAGTTAGAAGACAAAACAGATTTTAGGAGCAGGATATAGTTTTGTGGAAAACCTTTATTGCAGAGGTTTTAGCTGTCTAAATTGGCAGCTTGAACTGAAAGGTATGGATATTGTCAACTGAAAACTGGATAATTAAATGAATTCTAGGAAAGATAATGGAATTCTATTAGTTAAATTTATGGGAGATTGAATACAGACCAACCCTTAATACCAGAATATGAAGTGTCTTGATTATCAGTGTTCTTCTTGCCCTTATAGTACTTTTAAACTTATTTTCTTTCTGTTTTTGTGTGTTTAGAATGTTTTGCTGTAACATTGCGCAGGTATGTACCGAGGTCGGAGAAATTTGGAAAGCTTTTTCAGTTTCATGCCTTAGTGGAAAGCATGCATTAAATTCTCATTCCGCCTTCTGTTTTTTCTGCATAGAGTTAATTTTTTAAGATCTGTCAAAAATTTAGTTAAATTAAATCAAAATCTTATTAAATTTAATTAAATAATAATTAAAACATCAATTAATAGGTGATTTGATTTAATTTGATTAGGTTTTTAATAAATTTGTAGTTTAATGGTTATTGTTAAATGTATTTGAGTGCATTGAGGTATTAAAAATTATTGTGTGAATAGATAAAGATTAAAATAAGTTAGGTCATGGTTTTAAATATAAAACAATAATGTTAAATATTTGCATGGAAATTTGGAGGAAAAAATGAATCACAATTGCAAATATCAAACCTCATGTCATTAAAGGCGGAGCTAGGAATTTTCTTGAAGTAGGATTGAAATATATGATCGATTTTACGGTTATTTGATCATGAATTTTTTTCCCTTTAGTTGATCAGTAATTACAATAAATTCTCAAAGTACATAAGAATTTTACTAAATAATATTAGTTTTATATATGCCTTCAATATGACATTACGTCACACAAACTAAAACAAGTGATAGTCAAAACAATATGTTTTAAAAAATCATTAAAAGTTGTATAAATGTTAGATAAATGTAATGAAATGATAAAATTCATATCAACGTAGATGTTGCAAATTGTAGCTCCTTAGTAGTAAGTAAGTTTCAATGGAAAAGCTAACCTCACAATTAGGAAGTAACACTTCATTTATACCGCAAAACTAAGAAATAAAATGTATATAATCAGATAAAACTTTGATAATAATATCTATTTTTATTGAAAAATACAAAACTAAGAAATAAAATAATATGTTTTATGTAAACTGAACTTGACGAATCCCACTCTCATATTCACTTGTCAGATACATGTCAAAAGTTGATATGGCTCAAGTTTAAAGTATGCCTTTCGAATTTCAAGTTTTGTTTCATTTGATGATCTTATTGTATAAACGGGTAGCATGCTGAAAAGAAAGATTGTTAAAATTTAATATATTAACCAGATTTATTATAACAAAACAATACAAGGATACAGATCTCAATGAAGATTTTAAAGAAATTTAGACAACTTTAAAAATCAAATCATATAATAAAATATGAATCAAATTGTAACAATGACAAATTAAATGTTTTAACAACCATGAAAAATTCCATAAAATAAATCACAAGCATGAAGCATTTTTTAACCAATTTTTGTTCAACACTCAGTACAACGACATGAGATAGAGATAGTAGAACAATTCAAGTCACAATATCCAATCTATATTAACCTTAGACAAAACAAAAATTGGAATTAAAATTAGTAATTGAATACTGTATAATACCTTCACGATAATCTCATACACATTATCAATAATTAGAGGAGCTTTTTGGTCAGATCTATCATTGAAATGGTTGTACGTGTCTTTAATCATGCAAAAAATCAACAATCCAAGTCAGTATCAAATTGTGCCAAAATATCTTCAATAAGCTAAGCATAATATTGAAAATGCTTACGTTTCAGAAAATGATTTATTCAACATATCAAATCTATTATTGAAAAAAGGAAGGAACAAAACCATGAAAACAAAAAACAAAATACTCGAAAATGAGAAACATCAAGCCAAAACTAAACTAAAAAGAAGAGAAATTAAGGGTTTAAAAGTTAAGACTATGTTTGGATTGGGTTTTCAGAAACCCTTTTCAGTTTTCGAAATCCAAAAACACTTTTCAAACCCCAGTTTTGATGTTGAAAACTCCCAATTGAAGTTTTCAGTGTTCATTTTCAATTTTGCAGCCCTAAAACACTGCTCTCTGATCTCGATCGAGTGTTCTCTCTCAGCTTTTGCTCTCGTTGTCATCTCTCTTTCTCTTGCAATCTGAACAAAACCAGTATATGCCCTTCTCATCTCTCACTTTTGCGCAGTCTCAAAACCATTATCATCTCTTTATTTCTCCTCTCTCTGAGCACTCTCTTAACCCATATCTCACTCTGAAACCCTTGCTTTCTCTCTCTCTCTCTCTCTCTCTCTCTCTCTCTCTCTCTCTCTCTCTCTCTCTATCTATCTCTCAAACGATAGTCCTTTCTTTCTCAAACCCACAGATTCTCTTAACCCATTTCTCTTTCTCAAACTCGTGATCTTTCTTAAACAAATCATTCCTCCCTCTATCTCAAACCCATATAGACTCTCTTAACCCACCATTGCTGTGAAGAAACCGCAAGCCCCATCGCCGCTCCATCGCCCTTTCCGTGAAGTACCCGCGAAGAAGTACCTTAAAGAATCTGCGATTTGAAAAGGTAAAGCTCAAAAACTATTTTCTATTTAGTTTTCCTCGCAAATTTGTCTGTAAATCTCAAGTGGGTTTTCTTTGTGAAGCAACAAGGTATGCTCGTACTGTTTTCTTTGTTCTATTTCTTTTTGTTTTACTATATTATTTACTTATCTCCATAGGCTTTGTTGTTGTAGATATTGATATTGTTTTTGCTTTGATAAGCTCTTTGGGTTTGTGGGATTTTGTAATGAGTTTTTCTTGCCTTTGTTTTTTCACTTCAGGCTATAGGATTTGTTGTAAATTTTAATCTAGATAAGGTATAAATTAGTTGATTATAATGCCTAATTGTTAAAAATATAAATGAGTATTTCCTTTATTCTTTAAAAGTTAAACCATTTAGACAATCATTCGTTTTATTGCTCTTTTATGAAAAAAGAAACCACCCACTTGCTTTCTGTTTCAAGTATTTGCAAAAATTGCTTTCTAGAGCAGATGGGTTAGTTTATATGGGGTGGGAAGATGGATTACTTTTATATTCATCTGTTAAAGAAGGGAAGATGGGTTAGTTTATATGGAGTGGGATAAAGATTAGAAGGTTGGTTTAGTTTATTTTGTTTTTTACTAGCTAAATGGGTTTTCTCAACAATCTGCAGAGAATAACTTGATTTATGTTATTCAATGCAATAATTAAGGTGAGGAGGGTGGAGTAAGAGATCAAGAAAGCAATGGCTGGAATCTAATGCCTTTTACCAGACGAAGTTAACATTCTTAGGGCTGAAGTTGTTGACTCAAAGTTTCAGTGATCATCACTCAAGTAATCCAATAGATTGAACTGCCCTCAATTCCAAATTAATAAAGAAAAATTGGTTATTAATTATTCTAATGTTTTGATGAATGATTTTTAAGTAGTTATTGTGACAAATAATGAAGGGTTGGTTTCAGAGTTTCATTAAAATTAGTCTGATTTACAACATAAAAGAAGAGCAAAAAGAAGATAGCATATGTGTTATTAGATTCAGCAGACCCCAACAAGAGGAGTTGAAAGAGTTTTGTTGACTTTATTCTTATCTGTTAAAAAATTTGACCATAAAATCCTCTCTTGCCCTCTTCTTAGAAAGCTTCTAGGTTTTACCATAGGAGTCAAGCAAGATGTCTCTTTCTTCTCAATTCTCAAATCCACCAGTGGTCTAATACTAGTCCTAGTCGCTTATGGGAATTTTTTGTGTAATTACTGGTGAAGTGAACTAAACCTCTTATTCCATTTGAAGCATGATGATGATTTTGAGATTGCTAGAACCATTTCGAGATATACTTTTAATGAAATTAACCTTACTTCAAAAAAACATACAGTCACATAAGGATTGAAGTGAGGCATTTGGATTAAATAAAGGTGTATGTTATTTTCAGTAAAACATCCTTAGTGCAAGTAAATCTTGTTCAGATCACTTCAAGCTCATATTTTGGAAGAATTTAAGAACAAGAAAATGAAAAGAAAAAAGAAAAACCCTATATAGTTCTAGTATCCATTTGGGTTCTAGTAGCAGCTGCTGTCCACTACTGTTTTAAGTCCTAAAAATTTGTTCAAGTTGATAGAACAAACTCCATACGTTTGGATCCTTATGAATCTATTTCCTATCTCCATAATCTGTTAACAAGAGCTTGCAAAACCTGCAACATGTGTACAATTTTTGTGCAAAATTAAGGTGAACATGTAAACTTAATAATCTATTTTCCTTTGAAAAGTGGTATTGGTGTACTGTGAGAGACCTCTATCCATAAGCATCTGCTTCAACATGTATCCATATACACAGTTACAACATACATGTTGCAACTATGTGATCTTTTGGGTTACAAAAATTTGACCATAAAGTAACGGAACTCATAAACTTGAATGAAAATTTAATTTTAAGGTTAGTTTTGCATTCAGTTATAACAGGGAAACTTAATGTTATATGAAAATGTGATTGTTACTTGTGGAAAGCAGAAACAATACTTAGAGAAATCATGCCAATTCATCTTTTGCCATCTTTCTTGACAAGCCCTGTGCAAGGGCTGCTGCTGCAGTCCATGTGCAAGGGATGCTGCAGAAGTCCTTATGCAAGGGCTGCTGCAGCTGGTGCCTGAACAGGTGCTGGTTTCAATCTTTCTTACAAATTTAAAGTTCTTTTGGTTTCAATTTTTGTTGACTTTTAATGGTTGCCTGCCTTCAGATTTTCCCTGTTTACAGAGAAGCAAAGGTTTAAGGCATCAACAGCTTAGGTATGTGCTAATGTAACATTTTGATTTGATGGTTTAAGTATTGATATTTAGTCAAATGATTCATCATACATCAACTTTTTTGTTGATAACAATGTGGCTTGGTGGAGGAGAGTAGCTGTTGAGAAATCTGATACGAATAATTTATTGACAAAGGACCAAGTTGCTTGGTTAATTATACATGCTTTGGTTTGCACTAAAATTTGCCATTCTAGTATAACAAGAATTGATCCTGTCATCAAAAGAACTGGTATGGTTAGATTTGTGTATTCCAAGAATTCTCTGTATGAATAATCACTTGCTTGATTGTAATTTAATTAAACCGGTATTCCTTTCACCATCTAAAGTTTAAAATATAGAATTACTTGTAGTCTAGATGGCAGTGAGCTTATTATGTTGGATTCCCTTAATACTTTTTTTAAGGGGACACAATCAAGAATTAAGATGTTTGATGTAATGTTTGTTGAAGATTTTAGCTTACAACTTGATGCTCTTGTGAACTTTGAAATCAGTAATTGGCACCAATAAACTAATAAGAAAACAAATAAGCTTTGTAATTATGTAAGATAGTTATTATACAAATCTTATTATGTGGGAGAGAGAGAATCACTCATTCTATGGTTGCATTGTATTTTTTTTCTTCTGAATTTTATGTTTAAGTGATTGTTTTGCATATTCAAAGGGTGTCATCCTATATGTTAACTTGAAAAGTCATTGTTATTGATCATTGTTAGTTGTTGTTGCTTAACTTGAAAGCAATTTAGTGATGACAAACCATATATTTTAAAAATAATCTCCTAAGCAAATAAAAATGTAAAAATAATAATGTGAGCAAACAACTTTTCTTCTATTTAAAAAAAAAATCAAAGTGTGTAATTATCAGTTTGCTCTTTTAGAGGAACCTTTTGAATATATATATAATATTTAGAATGTCTTGTATATGTACTAGCTGTTTTTTTCATTTAATGAGAAGTTTGAGTGCTAGTCTTGGAAATTTTTTGTATTTCCTGTTGCATTCAACTGATTTTTACTCTCAATCTGCATGTCCACGTGCGTTTTTTATCTATAATTGTTTATATTATGAATAGGTTAGTTTTTATTGTTCAATAATAATTTGTTAAGTTCGCTTTTAATATAAATGGCTTCTGAAAGCATTGATATTTCTTTGTGGGGCTCTGAGAGAGAGAAATGTTTCATCGATATCATGGTTAAAGAGATAAACAAGGGAAACATGAAAGATGGTGTGTTTCATAGAAGGATTTGAGATTTTATTCTCAAAGAATTGAATATGAAGACCAACAAGCTCTTTACAATGAAACAGTTGAGGGAGAAGTATCAAAGGTTGCGCATGAAACACCGGGTGTTTAGTCAATTGCTTGAGCAAACTGGGTTTGGTTGGAATGCAGAAAGTAATATTGTCACAGCCTTAGATGAGACTTAGGAAAATTACATTCGACTATCGTTTTTCTCCCTAAAGTTCATAGTGTGGACTTACTTATGATAATTTCTTTTAAATAGATAATGACATTTATATATTCATTTTTTTTCTTAGGCACACCCGAAAGCTTCCTAATGATCGAAGGTTTTACCCAGCTTTTAAGGTAATGTATCTTATGACTGATTGTTAAATTATTAATTTAGCTTTGTTTATACAATATATAATACCAAACTGAGTCTAATCGTATGCAATTTAATGGATCCATAAATGCATTGGCGCAATTGATGGAACGCACATCAGTGCATGGGTGCCAGCAGAAAAAGCTACCAGTTATAGGGGTAGAAAATCAGTTGTCACACAAAATGTGATGCGTGCATGTTCATTCGGCATGAAATTCACATATGTGTATAGTGGGTGGGAAGGTACGACTAATGATTCATGAGTCTTTTTGAACGCCTTAACTCGATCGGATGCTCAATTTCCTTGGCCTACTAATGGTAAATCTATTTTAGTACTAGGTTGAAATTATATACTAATTGATTGATATGTACTAAGAGAATTTGTATGACTTATAGGTGAGTATTACTTGGTGGATTTCGGTTATCTATGCATAGCCGGGTTTCTTCCACCGTTTAGGGGTGAACGGTATCACTTAAATGAATATCAAGGTAGAACACGCCAACCAACGGGTTATAGAGAACTATTTAACTATAGACACTCATCTCTACGTAATGTTATAGAACGTTGCTTTGGGGTCTTAAAGGTGTGTTTTCCAATTTTAAAAATGATGCCTAGATTCAAGCCCGCTAGATAATCTCTTATAGTTATTGCTTGTTGTGTCGTACAAAATTTTGTACGCCAGTGTTCTTAGAATGATCAACTGTTTAATGAATGGGAAGCAGAGGGCCATGAAGTAGAAAGCGAAGGAGGGTCGAACATATTTACAAATAATTATACAGTTGATTTGTCTGATGCGAGTGTAGCAACTATGGTTGCGTTTCGTGAGAATATTGCTAATAAGATATGAGCAGACTATTTTGGTATTTGATTTAATATCTGGTAATCATGTGTTGTTATTTGTCTAAGTTTCAAACATGTCCAAACATGGTCTAAGGTTGGTTAATGTCCAAACCAATTGTGAGATATCAAAGTTCAGCAAGTTATAAGGTTGCACACATGTGTGTGCTTCAATTTTGAGCATGGTAAGGTCAGACACACTGCTATGGAAGTTTCTGTCCACAGGCAGGAAGTGTGCGCACAGCATCAAGAGGCTGCAGCATCAGGTCACGCCGCAGCACACAGCACCACACCAAAATGCACAGCATCACTTGGAGAGTGATGAAGGGCTGAGATTAAAGGAAGAACATGATCAAAAGGTCAAGAATGATTCATAAGATTGTCCAAGAATTAAGAGGCTATAAAAAGGGTTTCCTAGCCTCATTTCAAGTGGTGACAAAAGGTGTGTGAGAGAACCACACAGGTTGTGACATTGTGAGATCATTGTAAACACAAGAGAGAATTGTGTGAGAGACATAAACACAAGAGGGACTCTTGTAGTGAGGCTGGTTGTAAAGAAGAGAGGTTAGTAGAGAATTGATAGAAAGCATTGTAATAGGTCTATCACTTTCTCGTTCTCTTCTTGGTTCTTCAAGAACTTGGATTCTTGAAGGGGATTGCTGTAACTTTGTAAGAACCATTGAGATAGTGCAGAGAGTTCGGAGGAACTCATGGGGACGTAGGCACATTGCTGAACCTCGACAACAAATTACTTGTCTTCTTTCTTTCTTTGATTTTCTGTTCTTGTGTTCGATTGCTGAAATTCTTTCTACAAGTCATTCAAGACTTGGGTGTTTGAAAGATCACCACCTGGGCATCTTGCTAAGGTGATTTCCAACATCATGCTACTCTTTGTCGGTAAGAGTTAGTTAATTTAATGTCCTTATTTGTGTTTAATTTAGTTTTTTTTTAGTTACTGAATTATTTTTGTTATTCTTAGGAATATATTTCACATATTGATATATTATTTGACTTATAGGGTGTGAAGATGACAAACCAACCAAATTGAGTAGTTGAGGCAAAACCTTTTGCAGGAAGAATTTTGGACCGTTCATTTCTTTTTTATCAATTTATCAAAGTTGTATTTGATTAATGAATATTGTATCTTAAAGTTGTCATCAACAAACATATTTTTAAGAAGAAAAGTATTATGTCATCTTTTAGATATTGAACAAACTTGAATATTGTATTTGATGGGTTGGTTGTTCATATTTTATCAAATTGTGAAAGTTGTATTGTATTGTATTTTTTATTTTTATTTTTATTTTTTTAGAATTTATTTAACAAACAAACATGACATGACCATGGGGAAGAGTGTTGTCATGTTTGATCCATGATATATAAAAAATATTAACATTTTAAAAATAAAATAATATTAATTTTTTTCAAGTATTTGGTATGTGCTAAAAAAATGTATTTAGTAAATATGAAAAATAAAATTAATTTTAGATTTTAAAATTTAATCTGAAAACTGAAAACAATTACAAGAAGGTGTAATCCAAACAGTTTTCTACTTTCAAAACAGTTTTCAAAATAAGATTATCCAAACAACAATTCACTGTTTTCTGTTTTGGAAACAATTTTCGAGTTACAATTATCCAAACATATTTTATTCAGAAAACATCAGAAAACTGTTTTCGAACATTGAAAACTGAAATCTGTTACTCAAACATGTCCTAAAACCCAGAAAGGAAAAATCAAATAAAAAAAGGACCAAAACTATATCACTTAAAAATTTGGTAAATAGAGGTGGGTTGAAATTTTGTAGAACAATAGGAGAGTTATCAGAGTTTGAGTTGGGACTTGAGAGGTTGGGTTTAGGCTGAGTTTAAGATTGGATTGAATATTTTATACTAACCAATTATTTTTTAATTAAAATTTGAAGCCAAAAGTAAACATGACAGAGTGTTGCTGCTCCCCTGCACGTCATACTAATTTGAAGTAAATTCATGGACCATATTTTCAATGATTGTTGATTGGACTGTGACGAACCATGACAAAATGATGTAACCTTACACTAGATTAGGAAGAGTTTTGAAGATTAAGGTAAATAAAGAAGGGTTGGTTAATTTTTTTTTCTTCTGTTTGAGAGTTTTTTCATAAGAAGATCTGGGTGGTGTCTAAGGTGTTTTGGTTAAAAACAAGATAATTTGTTTTGCTTATATATTTTGGGGTAATATACATACTTTTGATTGTAAATCTATATTTTTAATGATAAAAACAAATATTGATGATAACAAAATAAGCAATTTTACTAACAAAATTTATGTTTTACCATCAAAGTATTAATTTTACTACAAAAATTTGTTTTTACTACAAAATGTACGAGTATGAAAAATTGTCTTATTTTTTAATAAGACATCATAATCAGTGATGAAAAGTTTTGAGGGTTTCTTTTATAACCCTCCAAAACTTTCGACTTACCAATTTATTTAATACACAAATTAAAGGATTTGCATGGGTTTATAAGGTTTTCGAATCTCTAAACCTTTCTTTACTATTCTATATAGGGATAGCAATTTTTCACGTACTCGTCAAGTGCGGGTTGGGTGTGACTGAAAAATTAAAATACCCGTCAATACGTGAATGAGGGTAAAGAGAATGGTATACAATCCGATGGGCACTCGTATATTTTATATATATATTTATAATTAATTTTAAGTAAAATTTTGTCATTAAATATATATTATTTTATCTAATTAAGGGAAAATATTATTTATTTGTCTTAACTTAATTATTTTATGATTTTTGAAATGTGATTGTTGAACATGTAAAAATTAATAACAAGTTTTTTTTTTCTTATTTATTATTTTGTCTATATAATTTATACCTGACGGCTATACAGAAAAAATTTTCCACCAAAGAGAGGTATCCTATCTAAATTCGGCCTGTTGTCCCTAATCATATAGTGTAACTGTTAAATAAAGGTTAAGTATTAACCCTTGCCTTATTTCCTTTTTCTTATCTTTCCTTCTAAAATTCCTTTCCTTCTTTTTTCCTTTGACTCTCAAACATGGTGTTATAATATGGTAAGTACTACAGTATTACTCCAAGGAACTTTTTAGACAAAATACAGTACAGAATCTTCTATTTTATGCCGTTGACTTCAGCTTAATGCAAATAAACACACTTAATTATTCAAATTATTCTCGTTCCTCTCAAAATTTGAAATTTCCCTCCCTGTCTATAGCTCTCTCTCTCTCTCTCCTTTTATATGTGTGTTATGTATCTCTAGATAGAATTGAGAAGATTCCGAAAGAAGAAAAATCTTGAAGAATAAAAGCTAAAGTTAATGGAAACGCCATTGACAAAAGATTCTCAAGAACTTCAATTCTCTGGTATTCTCTCACTTTCTCTCTCTGACGGTCTCTATTCTTTGTTTGGTTGCCAAGAAAGTATAGGAAAAGAAAAAAAAATGAAATTTTTTGAAAACCACAATATTTTCTCTTTTCTTGTTTTCTTGTTTGATTTTGCTTGTCCGGTTCTTTGGTTTGTTTGCTTGGAAATGAACGAAGTGATCCAATCAAAGGGTAATTGTATTGGGCTCAGATACTTGAAATGATATATATATATATATATATATATATATATATATATATATATATCATTTTCTTGTTTTCTAATAAAGCAATTATTTGATTTTACTTGTACCAAGATTTATTGTTTGTGGATTAGCCTTTTGTGAAACAATAATGTTGAATAAATTAAAAAGCCGAACGGGAAAATAGAGAATTTTATGAGAATTTCAAACGCGGTTACTTTTAAGGATATGCCAGGTTAGTTGTTAGCGTTTGGGAATTTAAAAAAAAAAATTAAATTTCAGTTGTTTTTACAGTGAGAATTTGGACAATTGACGATGCTCTTTACAATTTCTTAGAGGCTGTGCGGTTGTTTATGGTGTTGAGGAAGGAAGGCTCTATTAGCATTTTTTGTAGCAGTGACAATGATTAGTAAAATCATGAATCTTTACCTTTTGTTGTCTATGATGTTGATGTCCATATTGCTTTGTATCTGTTGTTTTGTGAATGAATTTTTCTATTTAGCGTATGACTTCTTCCTTATCTGGCAGTGTATAAGAACACCACTTACTCTGATCCTGTTGGTTAACTTAACATGGGAACCTTGAACCTGCAAGTTAGTACATTTTAGGTCACTTTGGTACTTGGATACCATCATATAATAAGTTATTTGTTTCAGTCTGATACTACAAAGTGGTGGATTTTATTTTATTTTATTTTTTTCATTCTTTGAATTATAATTTCTGTCAATACCTCCATAGAGATGAACATAAAGGGTCAGCATTATTATCATCCGATTAGATGTAATGGAGCTACTTCATCTGTCTGTTTTTCGTGTGTCTTGTAATTGGATTGAGTGAGGATTTTGAAGTTTGATATATCAACATTCCTGGTTTTCTTGGAGTGTGAGATTGGTACCAAAAGGCCTTGGCTTTAGGCTTTTAAATTTTAAGATTTCAGAATTGAGTGCTAGAGCTAGTTCTGTGCCAGGACTCTTTAACTGTCCTTCTTATTACTTTCTTTAGTTGCTGAAATACATTTTTTAATGGACCCAATTTGGCAGGGCTTTCAGAGAACAGAAAGAAGCTTGATGGTTTCCAACTGATTGAGACTGCGAATCCTCAGTATATGGAGACTGTAGTAGAAATTCTTTGGCAAGGGGAAGAGAAGTGTTTACAATCAGAGTCGAAGTGTGATTTGCGCAAGAGCTTGGCCTGGGATAGTGCGTTTTTCACCAGTCCAGGTATGCCTTTATGAGTTTAAGGAACATCAATTCTTAGTTCTTTATATTGATATTGTCTTTCTGTTTCTTTCCTGTAAATTGCACATTTATAGACACTAATGTGTTCTGTACATGTTCAGGAGTTCTAGATCATGAAGAGTTGTTTGAGACACTGAATTTCCGGGATGTGGAGAATGCAGTTCATGTACCTGGACAGGGTGAACATAACTTTTTGCCTTCTGTGCCCTTCGAACCAGAAAGAACAAGTAGAATTGGTGAGTGCAATGTGCGCAGAAGTTTAGCTTGGGATAGTGCCTTCTTTTCCAATCCAGGTATGGTTCATTTGCTTTCTTAAGTTATCACAAGAGGGTTGCATAATGATACTACCTCTTTGTATGAATTTCTTATTGATCACAAGCTTAGTCCCTTATTAGTGTACTTTTACATGCTTAGGAGTTCTGGATCCTGAGGAGTTGTCTTTGGTAAATAAAGGATTCAAGAAGTCTGAAAGATGTATACTTCCTGAAATAGAAGAATTTTGGAGGTCTGCTGATTCAAATTCTACAGTAGATAGTGGTAGTTTTTCTCTAGCGAGCCTTGAGATTGATTTGTTTGATGACATAAGAGTGTCCTCACTTAAATCAAGTAGAGTATTCAATGTCGCAGCTTCAACTGTGAAGTCAGGACGAGGAATGGGCATGCAAGATATCCGGTGTGAGTATACTGCTATTGTAGTACATCTTTCCCTTTAGAGTCCTAATGAGTGCAATTCTTTTGCATGAATGCACTATGCATACTGGTTAGGCTCTGTCAAGGTTTTAAAATTTGTGCTTTCATATAGTCAATAGTGCTGCTGTCTCTTTTCAGGCTCAAAAGAATTGGATGGTTCTGCTCGAAGAAGGGTAAGTTCTGTTCTTGACAGATACCCATTTTATCTCTGGTGTTTCTTGGAGCATGAAGTTATCTTTCTTTCAAATTTCAGATCAAATCCGTGCCACCTTCTAAAAGGCAAAGTACTAACAAACATGGAAAGGAGATGATCTCAAAGGAGACTTCTCTTAAGATGCGAGCACAGGCATGTCTTAGTTTAGCATAATGAAGTTTGTTTATACTAACTGCATTCACTACTCACCTATGCATCAGCGGAGATGCTGAGATTGAATATGGGGTAAAGCTGATGTTAATCACTATTTCTAACCACAGAAAGTAATTAAAAATTTGTGTGCTTCAGCTGCTTATCATTTATTCTGGTTGATGCATATGTGAGTAGCGTCATGGTATACTATTGAAGCAAAATGGTTATATATCATTGAACTGACATTAATTATTTGTTGGTTGATTAAAGCATGCTGTTCAATGTGGAGAATCCAAACCCTTATCATCTTTGAAGCCACCAAAGGGTTCGCGTGGACCTAACATTCTGTCAACAGCTCCCACCAAAAGGGCTCCCTTGGGTCCAGATCATGTTGAAATGGAAAATAAAAATTCAAAAGCTGCATGTGGTGAGAATTTCCATGAATTTAGGTTTATTACTATTTACTCAAACTGGCCTTAAGTTCTCTTTGCTGTTTTGAATTGGGATTTGGATTGAATTTCATCTGATGGATACAGGGCAGGGTATGACCATGCTAAAGAAACCTTGTTTGGGAGACACATCCAGTGTCATCCCTGGATCTACACCCGCCCAAAAGTCACCCTTGTCAGGTTCACCCTCCATTGCAAATGAGTCTGCGTGGTCTGGTTTTGCTTCATTTGATTCCACTGGTAAATCTCTTCCAAACTCTCTGAGAAGAAAAACTGATTCCAGACTGACTGCTTCTGATTCAGCCTTTAAAACTCCTTTGAGAAATTTTATTGGAAGCAATAAGTTCTTAAGTTCTACTCAGCGAAGTCATTTATTGCCCACACCTAAGTCCTCTTGTACATCACCAGCTAGCTCAACTGATGGATGGTCTTCAGAATCAACAAATTCTGGGAACCAAAGATCTTGTAGTTCTACAGCCAGTCTGGATATTTATCCTTGCAAAGGAGTTTTATTTGACAGTGAAGCCTTTAAAGCATCAGATCATGAGAGTCTTCATCCTGACCAACCCTGTGTTGAACAGGAAAGTCATGAAGAAAGGTTGCTGGATTATCATATTGACAAAATATCAGTGGGAATTACTCATGTGCCTACTAATGTTCCAAGGGACATCAAACCTTCGGGCCTTCGAATGCCATCGCCAAAGATCGGCTTCTTTGATGTGGTCAGTTGTTAGACATCTATTCCTTTATTTATTTATCCATTATCAAATTCCTGTTTTGGAGATGTCACTTTTGAGTTTTGGATGCAACTGCATGTTCATAACCATGCTTTATCAAGCATAATTGTCAGTTTTATGAAAAAATTTTCTATTAACAGGGAAATTCCTTGGCCCTAACCCCAAATGGAGGTCTGAAGTTTCATTCTGGCTTACAAAGCATTTGTGTTAACAGAAGAAGTATAAATGACCTCAATGGGGGAACTGCGAATAGAAGAAGATATGGAAAACCTCGATCAGCAGGAACTTTAACAGGGACTGGGGGTAAGAAGGTTGGTCCTCAGCAAAATGGACGAGTCCCATGTCCCCCTTTGAGCAACAGGGGCTCCCCTGCCAAGTTTGAAGAAGTGGGAAACAACTCCCAGAAAGCATCCACCACCTTTTCAGCGGCTACAAGAAGTCGTCTTGCAACAAGTTCAAAAAATCAGAGTGATTTATCTTGTGAATTAAGCAATGGAGAACCCTTTGGAGCTGCTGGCCTGGAAACTAATTTAAGGGTTGAAGACAATAGAATCCCATGGCATCGTAAGAATAAAATGGATGCGAAGAGTGATAGGAAAGTCCACCTAAGAATCAAGAAGCAATCTTCAAAACAGTGTGATGACGGCATTGAAAATAATCTGCATACACATTGTGATGGAGAGAAGGAGAATAAATGTAGTTTAGAAAATCAAGTCGACAATTTAAGCAGACATATTGAAGCCATTGATTTCACGGGGATCTTGTGATAGAACTTAAGGCAGACAAAGGTTTCTCTTACAAAAAATTTGGTACCAATAATCCTGTAAGTACCTTCATCTTACAGATGAGCATTTACTTCATGGACAGAAGAAGGAATTTCAGTTTATCTAGTAATTGCCTTGTCTGTTTTCAGAAAGGCATGAAGTAGGATTATTATTGACCTGCCTGATAATTACTATACAATAATGTTAGCTTTCTTTTATGTTTTGTGGGTTCTGAAAAATGTAAACACATGTTTGCAGACCGTAGAGCGATTTTTTTTATAGTAACATAAACATGGAATGCAATATCATCGCATGGAACATGAATGGCAATTCTACAATTATTCTCAGTGACAAATTTTCTATGTTATAAAGAGTAATGAATCTGTATTTGATATATGACTTGTCAGCAGAGACATCAAGAGTAAAAGTTTCAAGCATAAATCAATACAAAGAAAGATAAATGAGGGTATTCACATAACATAATCAACTCTGTATCAGTCATTCATGAAACATGACAGTGGATGAGTATGAAATAGGTTTTCCAGGGGCATAGAGTCTTCTTAACCAAAGATTAAAAGGGGAACAAGCAATGGCCTTTATCTTGGGGTTTGAGTGGTCTGTCAGATACTTCAACTGCTTAGGAACTTTGGTTGAGAAAATAAGATCACAAGTCATTGGAATACCTTTGAGTTTATCGAGAGCTTCAATGCGTCTTGAAACCTCATATCCATATGCTTTTTTTGTCAACACAATTCCTTCCTTGCCGTCTGTAGCATCTCGTGCTGCCTTTGCAACTTCATAAAACTGCAGCACTCGTCTCTTCATCTCTCTTCTTCTCAATTCCTTCCTTGCCGTCTGTAGCATCGAGCTCATCTTCATGTTATTTACTAACTTAAACAGTTGAGCTTGTTTTGTGGACTTTTCACCATATTAATTATATTATAAAACCAAGCGATTAGTTCAAATTTTTATTATATGAGATCAAAAATAAAATCATAAACTAATTAAATATAGGTCCATATGAAATAAACCAATGACATTTTTTAGCATTTTAAAAACAAATTGAATGTGTAATTAGTTTATTTTTATTTTTATATATATATACTCTTGCTCTTTTCTTTAAACAAACATAGACCAAAAGTTAAGAACCTCAAAAGTTAAAGAACAATCAATGGATCAGTTGAAGCCTATGGATAGTATTAATTATACTTATATAGTTGACAAAGAAGAAGAAACAACCAAAGGTTGATAGCGTTGATGTCTGATATGAGCAAAGTGTATGATCGAGTGGAATAAGATTTTTTGGAAGTAATTATGTGGAAATTGGGGTTTGCTTCTAGTTGGATACAATTAACCATGCAATGTGTGAGATAAGTGCCATTTTCGGTTTTGTTTAACTGAGAGCCTACAGGATTAATTCGACCAACTTGGGGATTGAGGCAATAGGATCCGTTATCACCATATATTTTTTTTCCTTTTGTGAGAGGAAGGTTTGTCGGCTTTGACACTGAAAAAGGAGGTGGATGGATCTTTGCATGGGGTTAGGACTAGTAGGAGGGGGTCGTGTGTATCACACTTATTTATTTATTTATTTTGTGTGGATGATAATTTATTATTTTCCAAAACATCACAATGTGAAACAACTTAGGAGGTGTTAAAGTTTGTATGAGGAAAGTTCGGATCAAAAGATTATTTTTGGCAAATCAACTGCGTTTTATAGTAGTAACTGTAACGAAGAGACGAAGCTTTGTATGATGGAATTCCTTCAAGTTCAGATTGCGGCGTATTGTGAGAAATATCTAGGTCTTCCGATTGTATTTCACCTCAAAACTTTGGTAGTTCACCTCGGCTGTGAAACATATTGTGTTGGAGACCACACAACAATAGGTTTGAGTATATTTCATTATATAGGAAAAGATTACAAGATAACTAAGGAAATAAAATTAATGTTACAATCTGTACATATAATTGTTGACCAAACAAGAATCCTATAGAATGAGTGACAAAGCATGATTACAGGGATTGATATTTTTTGATATTGCGCACGTCTTACAGCTGCTGTGATGAGCTGTTTTCACTCCCCATCAAGCAAAATGGCATATAGTGAAGAGAGGCCAAATGAAAAAAAATTGGTCTCTAGCTAAACCTTAAGTGAGAAGGTCAGCTAACTGATGCTCTGAAGAGACATAGGAAATGCGGAGGGAAGCTCGAGCAAGAATTTCACTTATAAAGTAGTAATCAATCTTAAAGTGTTCAGTATAAGCATGGAAGATTGGATTAGCAGTCATATGAATGGTGTTAACCCTCACCTATATTTTAATGATGACAAAACACAACTCTTATTATACTAATGATGCTATCTAAGTGTATTAAGCAATAAGAGCATTCAACCAAGGATCAAGGTGCAAGAACTCAACCCGAATCAAACATCAAGTGAAGACAGAAGAACTAGTATAGGTTTAAGGTATTAAAACAAGTTATAAGTCTCACTTGTTCAAGTAATTAGCTTGTCCAATGGCTCTTTTTGAAAAGCATTTTAGCATAACCTTTTAATCAAATGTTTTAAAGTTAAAATCTCTTCCAAACATGAAAACTGGGTTGCTTAGCAACCCAATCGACTGGGTACATATACCAGAAGACTGGTATATGGGACAATATGTCCACAGTTGACTGGATGCTTCATACCAGTCGACTGGTGTTCTGGACAGACAGTCCCCAATCGATTGGTAAGAACAACCCAGTCGACTGGTACTTTGGGCAGAAGTTTCCCAGTAGACTGGTATGTCATATCCAGTCGACTGGTACCTTTAATAGCCTTAAAAATGGGATTTTTAAAGTGAACCCAGTCGACTGGTAATTCGAAAAATATGACTGTTATGGTGCCAGACCTGTACATTTGATGTACAAAAGAGTACCAAATCTGCACAGAACGGGTATATTACATAAATGCTATATAAACCCATTCTATTGAGCATTTAAAAATAAGAGATTACACATTAAATCAAGTTTTTACTCTTTGATACACAAAGCTTTGAAAATTTTTGTGCCGAGCCATTCTTTAAGCTTTACCTTGAAAGAGAGATATATTATTCAGTTGTATAAGTCTTCATTGTTGCCTCTCTACCATTTACTTTACAGTTTTTATTGTAAAGAGATTAGCTTCCGAAAGGAAGATATTAGCTTCAGAGAGAAAGGGGTTTGTTTCCGAGAGGAAGGGATTGATTATAAGGTTTGTACAACACCCGTGAAGTTACTACTAAGTTTCTTACTTCAAGGAGGTTCCTTGAAGAGAGTGGACGCAGGGTCAGAACGAATCCGATATTGCCAAACCACTATAAACCAAGTTTGCATCTTCTATTCCTTAAACTCTTTTATTTACAACACATTACTCGTTTACATGCTTGTTGGTTTATTTGTTTTTATAAACTTGTAATTAATTAGAAAAAAGTTTTAAAAACCCAATTCACCCCCCTTCTTGGGTTGGAACCTCAGTCTACAATTGGTATCATAGCCTCGTTCTCAATTTTAGGCTTAATATCCTTGAGTTGATCCGATGGCAGCAAATAGCTATTCTGAGGGACACTTATATACTAGAACTCCTTTGTTCAATGACTTTAATTATAACTATTGGAAAAACAGGATGAAAATCTTTGTCGAAGGACAAGATTATAATCTGTGGAGAGTCATTGAAGAAGGACCTAAAATTCCATCAAAGGAAATAAGTATTGGAGAAATCAATCATACAATGCCTAAACTCAAATCTGAGTACAATGATGAGGATTGTAGAATGATGTCTCTCAATAGTAGAGCCACAAGAATTTTACATTGTGCTTTAGACATATCTGAATACAATAAAATCTCTGCATGTATTTCGGCTAAGGAGATATGGGATAAATTGCAAGTTACATATGAAGGAACTAGTGAGGTTAAAAAATCAGAAATCTATATGCTAGTTTCTGAATATGAATCTTTTAGAATGTCTCGTAACGAAACAATTTCTCAAATGCACTCACATTTCACAACTATTGTTAATGGTTTGAAGCTTCTTGGTAGGAACATTGAGGAGTTTGAACTAACAAGAAAAATCTTAAGATCTTTGCCACTCACTGGGAAAGCAAAGAAGACGACCATCACGGAGGCCAAAGATCTCGACAAACTTGATGTTGAGACACTTCTTGGGTCATTGTTGACATATGAGATGGAAGAAATGAATCCCATTATCAATGATGATGAGAAGAATAAAAAGGTAATTGCTCTCAAAGCCTCTACATGCAACAGAGAAGAGGAATCGAAAGAAAAAGCGGAGAGCAGTGAAGAGGATGGAGAAATGGCCTTCATCACCAAACGATTTCATAGATTCTTGAAGAAAAGCAAGAAACCATACATAAAGGATCCCACCTCAAAAAGGGAACCACTTGTGTGCTATGGATGCAAGAAGCCTGGTCACATCAAGGCCGATTGCACAGCTACAAGCAAACTATACAAGAACTTCAAGAAGAAAGCTATGATTGCAATCACTTGGAGTGATGAAGAAGAAGAAGAATCCTTGGATAAAGAAGTCGGATACGAGGAAACTGCCAACCTATGTCTTATGGCAATCGATGATGAAAATGAGATATGTCTCCACACCAAGGAAAAATGTAACTATTGGTACCTTGATAGTGGATGCTCAAAATACATGACTGGTGATAAAAGTGTATTCAAGGAGCTAACTCTAAGAGATGGTGGACTTGTCACCATTGGAGACAACACAAAAATAAAGATCATCGGGCATGGAAACGTTGGTAATGATTTCTCAGCAATAGATAATGTATTGCTAGTATAAGGCCTTAAGCCAAATTTACTAAGTATTAGTCAACTTTGTGACAAAGGCAACAAAGTCACATTTAAGACCTCTCATTGTGTAGCTATAGACATCAAGAGTAATAAGATCAAATTTGTTGGCCATACACATCAAAATATCTATATAGTTGATTTAAAATCCTTGCATTCCGAAAATGAAAAATGTTTTCCTGCCATTAGTGAAAATCCATGGCTATGACATAGAAGACTTGGTCATGTGAACATGAATTTGCTTAAAATAATTTATATAAAAGATTTAGTCATTGGACTTCCCAAAATTAATTTTGAAAAAGACAAAGTATGTGATGCTTGTCAAATAGAAAAACAAACTAAGATTTCTTTTAAATCAAAGAATGTAGTCTCAACTACTAGACCATTAGCACTATTGCATATGGCCTTATTTGGTCCAATAAGCACCATTAGTCTAAGTGATCATCAATATGCTCTTGTTATTGTTGATGACTATTCAAGATATGCCTTTGTTATCTTTATTGCTTACAAGGATGAAGCTTTCAAAGGATTTGAAAACTTTTGCAAAAAGGTTCAAAATGAAAAAGGGATTTGTATTTCAAGCATTAGAAGTGATCATGGAAAAGAATTTGAAAACCATAGCTTTTCAAAATTTTGTGATAAAAATGGAATTGATCACAAATTTTCAGCTCCTAAAACTCCTCAACAAAATGGAGTTGTTGAGAGGAAAAAAAGAGTTCTAGAAGAATTTGCAAGAACAATTCTTTGTAAAAATAGTTTACCAAAATACTTTTGGGCAGAAGTGGTAAACACTTCTTGCTACATCTTAAATATAATCTTAATTAGACCTATGCTTGATAAAACTCCTTATGAATTATGAAAAGGTAGAAAGCCTAATATCTCCTATTTTCGTACCTTTGGTTGTAAATGCTTCATCTTGAATAATAATAAAACTAACTTGGGTAAATTTGACTCTAAGACCGATGAAGGGATATTTTTATGATATTCAACCTATAGCAAAGCTTATAGAGTCTTCAACAAGAGAACTCTAGTGGTAGAAGAATCTATACATGTAACTCTTGATGAGTCTAACCCAATTAGTAGTAGAGAAGTTTTTTTTAATGATGATGTAGATTTTATTCCAAGAACGGAAACACCTACTCCCATTGTTGACCCAAGGAGAGTCCACTTCAAACAAATGAAGAGATGAAAACTCTCAAATTGGACCGACCATCTACAAGCCGACAAGAGGATAGTCTTCCCAAAGATTGGAGGTATGTAAATTATCACTCGATTGATCAAGTAATTAGTGATCTTTCATAAGGAGTAAGAACTCGTTCCTCTTTAGAAATATTTGCAATTATGTGGCTTATTTGTCAAGTAGAACCTAAGACATTTATAGAAGCTGAAAATGATAATGATTGGATAATTGCCATGCAAGAAGAAATAAATCAATTTGAAAGAAACAATGTATGGAATCTAGTTCCTAGACCTAAGAATCATACAATAATTGGAACTAAATGAGTATTTAAAAATAAGATGGATGAAAATGAAATAGTGACTAGAAACAAGGCAAGACTGGTTGCTAAAGGATATAATCAAGAAGAAGGAATAGACTTTGATGAGACCTATACTCTCGTAGCTAGATTAGAAGCTATTCGAATGTTATTAGACTTTGCATGCTTTAATAAGTTTAAGTTATTTCAAATGGATGTAAAAAGTGCATTTTTAAATGGCTTTATAGAAGAAGAGGTTTATGTTGAGCAACTTCTTGGATTTGAGAATCCTAGTCTTCCAAATCATGTCTACAAGCTCTCTAAGGCTCTATAAAGACTAAGTAAATTTTTGATTGACAATAACTTTGTAAGAGGTAAGATTGACACAACCCTCTTCACAAAAACTCACAATAATGACACTCTACTAGTTCAAATATATGTTGATAATATTATATTTGGTGCTACTAATGAATCTATGTGTCAAGAGTTTGCTAAGTGCATGCAAGGTGAATTTGAAATGAGCATGATGGGAGAGCTTACCTACTTCTTTGGACTTCAAATCAAACAATTGAAAGGAAGCATCTTTATCAATCAATCAACATACACTAAGGACCTACTAAAGAGGTCCGGGATGGAAAGCTCAAAGCCATTTGGTACACCTATGAGCACATATACAAAACTTGATCTTGATGAAGGAGGTAAGTGTGTAGATACTAAATACTATAGAAGTATGATAGGAGCTTTAATTTATTTAACTGCAAGTAGAAATGATATTATGTTAAGTGTATGCATGTGTGCTAGATTTCAGGCTAATCCTAAGGAAACACATGTAGTAGCAGTAAAAAGGATCCTTAGATACCTATAAGGAACTCAAACACTAGGATTATGGTACTTTAGAGATTCATCTTTTTGTAGGATATTCAGATGCTGATTTTGCTGGATGTAGGTTAGATAGAAAAAGCACAAGTGGAACATGCCAATTCTTAGGTGCAATGTTAACCTCTTGGTTTTCTAAGAAACAAAACTCCGTTGCACTATCAACCGCCGATGCGGAATACGTAGCAGCTGAAAGTTTTTGTGCCCAAGCGTTATGGATGAAACAACAACTAGAAGACTATGGCATGAACCTTAAGAGTATACCAATACATTGTGATAATACTAGTGCTATCAACATAACCAAAAATCCTATTCAGCACTCTAGAACTAAACACATAGAAATTAGACATCATTTCTTAAGAGACCATGCTAAAAAAGGTGATATAAAACTAGAATTCATACATTCAGAAGATCAATTAGCTGACATTCTTACAAAACCTCTAAGCGAAGCTAGTTTTTGCAAAATTAGACTATTAATGGGATTGGTAGATTATGATAAATTGTATGTCTGATTGCCTTTCATCATAATGCATATTTAACATCTAGTGAAAGAGTATTAATCCTCATTTAATATCTCCCTCACTCAAGATGGCATAGATAAACAAACTTCGTGCTAAGACTCAAAGACTGAAATTTTTTTTAAGGGTTCAGTCGACTGGTAAATCTATCCCAGTCGACTGGTAAGTCTCTGCCTAATTTCCCAATCGACTGGTAAGTCAATACCAGTCGACTAGTTCATTTAGACTTTGTTTGGAGCCAATTTTTGAAATTCAGTTATCACCCCAGTCGACTAGTATCACGATTCTATAAAAAGACTATTCATTTTTTTTTTATAGATTTTCACGCCATTTTCAAAAAAGCCTAGCTTTCTTTCTCTACAAAATCTCGCCATTTTGATCCAAAAACCATCAAAACACTACCAAAACACATCGATCTAGTCATCCCCAACATCTATTTCAACTTTCTACTGTTAAAATCCACCATTTCCTCTCAAAACCCATTTTACCTAAAAATTTTTTTTCCAAAATTGTCCGATAGAATCCTAGTAAAATACACCACTGGGGATCAAATTCGCCTACAAGGCCAAGGTCCACCAAATCCACGGTACCGGATTCAAAGGGGAAGGCCGTGGCGGGTTCATCTAACAAGAAGCCCATAACAGAGCTCGACGACTCTCTGTTGTCCAGCCCGACGGCCAAGGACCGGTATACCTCTATAATAAAGAAAAAGAAAATCGTGACGGGTAGAGTTGTCGATTTTGACTCTATTCGTCATGATAATTTTGATATTTTGCTTGCATTTGAGGCTATTAACTTGACCCCACTGGTCAAGATTCATGAGAAGTACTACCCTAGACTGATTCACCAGTTCTATGCGAACTTGGTGAAACCCAGTCCACTGGTTCTGAGATTCAGAACAAGTTTCATGGGTGTGGAGTTTGAGGTCAATACTGACCTCTTGATGAGCATTTTGAGGATCCATATGGGAGAGATCCAATGGAGTCGGGATAGATGGTCAGACAATTTCGATATTGAGGAGGCATGTCAGATAGTTAGGGGCAACCCTAACTATGTGTTTCGACTCACTACATTTCACACATGTAGTGACATGCCCCTAGACTCGAAATTGTTCAACCTCATTATGAGTTGGACCATCCACCATCCACCAGAGACTAGAGAGTCGGGGGTATCTATCTAAGATAGATACCGTATTGATTTGGTGCCTTAAAACTGGGCACCACTTCAATATATACCCCATGATGCTCGCCAATATGATTAATGGCGAAACGAGAAACTTCGGATGTCTTCCCTACGGGATGCTCATCATACTCATACTCCAGCACTTCTGGGTGCCTCTACTCGCCTCCGGGCTCAAGATATTAGCCTCAAGGACATCATCAACATCTCCTCACTGAAGAAGATGGGATGCATATTCTGAGATGGCTTCATCTACTCCAGGCTGGGCAGCACATTTGGATTGGAGAGGACGACAACAGTGATGATGAGGACGATGCTTCTGCTGCTACTGATATGGATACGGATGCCCGAGGACCTCCTATGGATGACTCGAGTGCTGGTCAGGCTAGGTACGGTGATCTATTTCAGGTTATCACGAGCCTTCAACTGACCATGTAGTCTGGTTTCTAGACCTTGGGCTCTTCCATTGAGACCCTCCGGGATGACGTCGAGTTGCACCAGAGCGCACCGAGAGTTCCCTGACTAAGATTCGAGATATCATACGTGATGGCTCGGACTCTTCCGCTCAATGAGTCACTTTACTGTCTTCCTCTCGATGTACATTTTGATGTAGAATTTTCATTGTTCTTAGCACGGACATCTCTTCATGTTGATGTAGTTTCTTTATTTGTACTTCTATTTCGGCTCTACGAAGCCTACATTGTATGGACTTTTGTTATATATCACTATGAGTTCTATTTCAGCTTTGGTTCATTTCATGTACTTTTTTTCCATATGTCTGCATGCTTTATATCTCTTCAAATTCAGATATATGCTTTAAAACTGTTTCTGCTTGTATGGAAACTTCCGGTTTTTCTCGGGAAGGCTTCTAAACTTTGAATGATGCCAAATTTTAGTGTACAAGTTTATTTAAGCATGATATTCATGACTATGGTATATAGCTTATTTTTTTAGTTTACAACCCCCTTTTCTACCATTGTCAAAACGGGGGAGAAAAATGAGAAAATGTGAAACTACATGTAAACTCAATCTAGTGCATAGATTTAGGGGGACCATTGCTCCAAAAAGATTGGTATATGTTTATAAATGTTGAGTTGCTTGGTTAGGTTGTATATAAACTGTTATTTACCTTTTACAGGTTGGTTTTATTCAAAAAACAGAGGAGATTTTGCCCGATTTTTTTCAAAAAAATCCAACACTTAGTTTTTTAAACAGTTTTCTCTATTTAGTTTTGTCATCATTAAAAAAGGAGAGATTGTTAACCCTCACCTATATTTTAATGATGAAAAAACACAACTCTTATTATACTAACGATGTTATCTAAGTGTATTAAGCAATAAGAACATTCAACCAAGGATCAAGGTACAAGAACTCAATCCGAATCAAACATCAAGTGAAGACAGAAAAACTAGTATAGGTCTAAGGTATTAAAATAAGTTGTAAGTCTCACTTATTCAGGTAATTAGCTTGTCCAATGGATCTTTTTAAAAAGCATTTTAACATAATCTTTTAATCAAATGTTTTAAAGTTCAAATCTTTTCAAAACATGAAAATTGGGTTGCTAAGTAACCCAGTCGACTGGGTACATATACCAGAAGACTGGTATATGGGACATTATGTCCACAGTCAACTGGATGCTTCATACCAGTCGACTGGTGTTTTGGACAAACAGTCCCCAGTCGATTGGTAAGAACAACCCAGTCGACTGGTACTTTGGGCAGAAGTTTCTCAGTCGACTTGTATGTCATATCCAGTCGACTGGTACCTTCAATAGCCTTAAAAATGTGATTTTTTAAAGTGAACCCAGTCGACTGGTAATTCGAAAAATATGACCGTTATGGTGCCAGACCTGTACATTTGATGTAAAAAAGAGTACCAAATCTACACAAAACAGGCATATTACATAAAGGCTATATAAACCCATTCTATTGAGCATTTAAAAATAAGACATTGCACATTAAATCAAGTTTTTACTCTTTGATACACAAAAAGCTTTGAAATTTTTTGTGCTGAGCCATTCTTCAAGCTTCACCTTGAAAGAGAGATATATTATTCAGTTGTATAAGTCTTCATTGTTGTCTCTCTACCATTTACTTTACAATTTTTATTGTAAAGGGATTAGCTTCCGAAAGGAAGAGATTAGCTTCCGAGAGGAAAAGGGTTTGCTTTCAAGAGGAAGGGATTGATTGTAAGGTTTGTGCAACACCCGTGAAGTTGCACTACTAAGTTTCTTAGTGAATTTCTTCAAGGAGGTTCCTTGAAGGGAGTGGACATAGGGTCGGAATGAATCTAATATTGTCGAACCACTATAAACTGAGTTTGCATCTTCTATTCCTTAAACTTTTTTATTTACAGCACATTACTCGTTTACATGCTTGTTGGTTTATCTATTTTTATAAACTTGTGATTAATTAGCAAAATGTTTTAAAAACCTAATTTACCCCCCTTCTTGGGTTGGAACCTCAGTCTACAAATGACATAGATGTTATCGCAAAGTAACAGGGGTGGAGAGCGTAGGGAGATGCCAAGCTCATGGAAAAAATTGGCAATAATAATTTAGGGAAGAAGTGAATAAGAGAAATGTTTAGATCCATTATGTTACTGCTCTGATACCATGAAAAATATTGTGTAGAAGACCGCACAACAATAGGTCTATGTATATTTCATTATATAGGAAAAGATTATAAGCTAACTAAGGAAAGAAAATATATGCCACAATCTGTACATATAATTGTTGACCAAACAAGAATCCCATATATTGAGTGACAAAGTATGATTTCAGGGATTGATATTCTTTGATATTGGGCACATTTTACAGCTGTTGTGATAGGCTGAATGTATTTCACCTCGGTTGAAGGTATTCACCCCGGCTGAAGGTATTCACCCTAACACTTCATTATTTCACCTCAACACTTCGGTATTTCACCTCAACACATTGGTATTTCACCTTGGCTGAAGGTATACACCTCAGTACTTCTGTATTTCACCTCAACACTTTGGTATTTCACCTCAACTAAAGGTATTCACCTCAGCACTTCGGTATTTCACCTCAGCACATTGGTATTTCACCTCGACTAAAGGTATTCACCTCAACTGAAGGTATTTGTAGAGTCTCAATATTTTTTTATTCATTTTGACTCATACATGCATCAATATTAGAATTTAATGTCCATATGATAGTAAATTGACATTATTACCAAAACAAATGACTTTAGACTTTTTTATTATAAGGGATTTCCTAGTATGAATTAAATTAAATTGTAGAATTGATAAGAAAGAAAATGAAATGGGCCTTAGTTATATTAGTGGGAAATGAAGGGAAAAGACTTGCAAAGTTTTAAAAGAATTGATGAAGAGTAAAAAGGGAAGTGCTTATGTAGAGTATATAAGACTTGGTCAAGCAAAAAATCAGCCCAAAAACCTCATTCTTCTTCTCTAAAATCGAGCAGAAAGAGAAATAGAGAGGAGATTTTTTATTTATTTATTGGAAACCCATTTTTTCTTCAACTTAAATCAAACCAAAATCATACCAAAAGAAGTCATTTTGCCCCCAACTTTTTCAAAACCCCTACTTCCATGACCCTCCATAGTCCAGCCAAAGGGTGGACCTCCATGGACACAGCAATGCTGTGTGTGGGTCCCATGCTTCAAATAAGGGAGAAAAACCCATTTTCTTCCTTTGGCTTTTTTTGTACAGAATTTGAGGTAATTTTAGAAAGTGATCAACTAAAAACTTAAACTAGACTTCTTAAAGTTAATTTTTGGCTTTTTTCTGAGGTCGTTTGGATTTAATTTTGATAAAGTTATGAATTTTTGAAATTGGAAGAGTTTATGTTCAAAATTTTAAATTTGATTCTTGTATAACATAATCTTGAGATAGGTATTGTTAGAGAATTATGCTTTGTGCTGGAAGTTTAAAACCCTTGTAGGAATTAAAAGAAATCTCTCTAGTTAAGAGACTTTCTTGAGTTGGAATTAATGCGTAGAAAGAAGACTTTTTGCAAGTTAGAATTGTTACTAATTACTTTAAGTTAGTGTTTTGAAATTTGAAGTCTATATAAATTGAGAATTTTATTGTATGAAGATGGTTAGACTTGAATGAATTCTTTGAGTTGGAAGAAGTTTGAAGTGACCAGTGGAAGTTTTGTTAACAAAAACATAGAAAATGAAAATTTGGAAAGTAAAGGAAACAAGTCACTTTGAGTAATGTTATTACTTAAGAAGTTGAAATTTTATTATTTTTAAATTGGATTTTTGATTATATAATTGAAGAGTATCATTTTTGGATATGAATCTCAAACTTGGATAAAGAAAAAAATAAGGAAAAGAAGTGAAGAATGAAGGAAAAAAAAAGAAAGAATGAAGAAAGGAAGTTAAAGAGAGAATGAAACTTTTAGTATTATTTTCTTTTGATTATATGTGTAAGTAAATGGAATGATTGGTTGCTTATTAAGTGTTTATAGTTTTAAATACTATACTAAATGATATATAAATATATTTGTATAAATTTTTAGGTGTAATTGACGAACGTAATAAAGGCAAGGAAGTAATTCGGGACTAAATTGCGACGCATCGAATGTGAGTTTCTGTAACGACCCATCTCGGGTTGGCCACCCCCGAGACAGTGTTGTCACATTTTGAAAATCCCAGCACGGCACATATATGCAACAATAAAAATATACCAACAACAATTATTTACATCAATCCTCAACATAGGAGATACATTATTCAGATATTGACTTAAACATTATATACAACGTAATATGCATGAATATTTACAAATATTTTTTTTCCATTAGTCTAAGGATGTGAACCACGTGGCTTACAGTCTCAACTCACCAAACTATCTGTCCTTCCTGCTACTTGAAATCATTGTACAATGAGGAGTGAGCTTCACAAGCTCAGTGAATTAAACTTACTAGAAATATTCAATTTGTATAATTAGTCTTCCAATATTCATTCATCTATATCTCATATAATTTGATAATGACATTATATTATCATTACTTATGTCAAATCCCCATCCTTTATAAATCCATTCTTCTCATATAATTAATCATCATCTTGAGACTATCAATTCTATCTCATAATTACCTCATTATGAGATTCACAGCATATAATTACTCACCCAGATAATTCTCATCATTTCATATTTCCATATTTTTTCTCAACATAATTGTCTCTCTGTGAGACTCATTCATCTATCAATAATTTACAATCAGGAATAGCACTTTAGCTTTTCAAGAAATAACAATCAATATTTAAGAAAATGCAATGCATAAATTTAAATGTTATTATTATTGGGAATGTCTTCCCACATGTCAACATGTTTTTATCTTAGGCCGGTCGCATTCCCGGTTCTTTCATTGTCGTTTAGACCGGCTGCCTTCCCGGTTCTTCTATTCTCATTTAGACCAGCTACCATTCCGATACTTTTATTTCCAGCATATACCGACTGTCATAGTTTTCATTTAGACCGGTTGCCCTCCAAGTTCTTTTATTTTCATTTAGACTGACTGCCTTCCCGGTTCTTTTATTTTCATTTAGACCAATTACCTTTCTGGTTATTTTATTTCATGCATATGCATATGAATTATGATTTGAAATATGCATATAAACAATAATATAGAAATAAGTATGTCTTCAAACATTCAAATTAACTATCCTGATTATTCACAAATTATTATTTGAAAAATTCCACTAAATTCCTCTCCTCATAAATCATATCAAATCATCAACCATAGCTTGTCAAGAATTTCACTTATCGCATTTATTATTAAATCGACTCATTATTCCAATAAAATTATTTCTTATAAAATAATTCTCTATACATCCATTATTCAGAACATACTTATCAACCAACTTTCATCTATCAGCAAATCATAAGTTAATGATTTATTCGTATACTATCACTACATATTTCATATTTATCTTGATTACTTAAAGTAATCATTCACCATGTAGCACTTAGAGCTACTCGCAAATCACTTCTTTGCCTTTCCTGCTTCTCTCAGTAATTTTCCCCGGTTGCTGATCTTCAACACTTGACAGAATATTTATATTAAAATTTCTAATTTATTGTTCAATTCTTTCATAATTCACACCCTTTGAAAATTCCCACATTGAATTTCGGGAGATTTCATGTATGCTAGATTTCAAAAAATAAAACTCACGTTAGTAACTTACGTTTTTCTTAGAGCTTCTCGTACCACTCTATAAAATTCTCCCGTAAATCCTTTCAAAATTTTACTCTTTCAACCTTTTTTTTTTTTAGTTCCCAAGTGTTTAAAGAAAGAGAGCAATTTGTATTGAAGAAGAGAGAAAACCAAACAGGATTTGGTAAAACTAATAAAACAAAACTAAAAATTACATTTTATACTAACTCTCCCTGCCACCACCTCTTGCTATCCATTTACATGTTAAACATGCATAATTTACATGTTTTGGAATTCACACCTGGACATCCAGGTGTTTAATTCCTACCTTTTTTTTTCTTTCTTCTCCTATTTTGACGTCCCAAGATTCTTTTTTTTTCTTCCTTTTTTTCCCCTTAAAATCATAAAATTGCATAATTACATAATTATGTAATTTTACAGTTCTGCCATTCATTATTTACAATTCTACCATTACATAATTATAGTTCTGCCACCGGTCCTTAACTCTTTAATTTTTATCGTTTTGCCAGTCCTTATTTATAGTTTTGCCACGGGTCCTTAGCCCTTTATTTTTTTATTTATAGTTTTTCCATTCCTTTTAAAAATAATTTTTTTTTCTCTTTTCTTCCCTCAAATTTATTTATTTATTTTTTTTAAATTATAAAATATTTAGAAACTTATATTTTCTTCTAAAAAATTTTCTATTTAGTTTTCTTCAACCTCATTCTACATTTTTCTTCAAAATTCTTTCATTTCAACTTGAAATTTCATATTTTTTATTACTTTCTTCTTAAAAAAATTCTATCTTTTTCAATAAAATTCTCAATGTCATCTTTCAATTGTTATTTCAAATTAATGATAAATCTTTCATATCTGCACAATTTAATTCAATATAATATCTATCAAATTACTTCTTTATCCTTACTTTAGGAGCAGAAGTATTACAATTCTACCCACCTTATAAAAATTTTGTCTCCAAAATTTCCTTACCTAACTCATGAAAAAGCTAGGGGTACTCTTTCCCCATTCTTGCCCCATACTCCCAAGTAATTTCTTTAATGTATTTGTTCTGCCATAATACTTGAACTAATGGAATTACTTTATTACATGAGACTTATTCTTTTCTGTTTAAAATTCTCACTGGTACTTGTATAAAAGTCAAATCTTCCTGAATTTCTACAGCTTGGCTCGAAATATTATGAGATTCATTATGTAAGTGCTTTCGCAAAAGTTAAATGTGAAATATGTTATGTAATTGTTTCAACCCTGGTGGCAAATCCAAACTATTCACAACTAGCCTAACTTTCTAAATAACCTCATAGAGTCCCCCTATACCTGTGACTCAACTTTACTTTCCTTTTAACCCTCAACACACCTTTCAATAGAGATATTTTAAATACAACTAATCACCTACTTGAAACTCAAGGTCTTTTTCTATTATCAGCATAGCTATTCGGTCTACTATGTGCTGTTTTAAAGTTTTCTCTAACCAGTTTAATCATCTTAGTTGTTAACTTAATAATTTATCAACCAAATATATTTCTCTCTCCCACTTCTTCTCAACATACTGGAGTCTGCACCTTCTACCCATCTGCTGAGGATGAAAAGCTATATTAAATTGTAACTGCGTACCTGTGGCTTTATGAAAGCCTCTCCAAAACCAAGATGTAACTCTAGCATCTTTATTTGACACTATGTTTAATAGTATTCCATACAATCTCACAATCTTAGCTATATACAATTTAGTCAACTTTTTACGAGTCTAATTTGTTTTAGTTAGAAGAAATTAAGATGACTTAAAAAGTCTATCTGCTATCATATACACTATATCGCGACCTCTCTGGGTATGGAAAAATCTAGAAATAAAATCTATGCTCATATTTTTCTATGGTCATTCAAGCATAGGAAGAGACTGTAGTAAGTAGCTCGGATGTTTGTTCTTTGACTTCACTTACTGACAAACAAAACATCTAGAAATATATTAAGTTACATCCTTTTTCAATTCTGACCACCAGAAATTTTGTCTCAATCTCTGTACATCTTATTGTTACTCGAGTGCATCGAATATACATCATCATGTGCCTCTTTCAATAACTCCGTTCTCAATTCTGCATCATTGGGAACATTTTTTCTATGTTCCCATACCTGAACACCATCATTTCAAATTTTTAACTCATATTGCTTTCTACTAAGCACTTCCTGCTTAGTCTTCTCTATCTCCTCATCTCTACCTTACATCTCTAACAAGCATTTTACTATGGATGACTGTACAACCATGTTTGTTAACAATGATCCTTTATCACTAATGTTCAACTTCATTCTTATCTCTATTAAATCTATCGTCAATTTCATATCAGGACTCTCAATAGCAGTTAACCTTCTTGTAGGCTTTCTACTTAATGCATCAACTACTATATTAGCATTTCCTAGATGGTAATGAATTGTACAATCATAATCACTAATCAACTCCATCCATTGTCTCTGTCTCAAATCCAACTTTCTCTAGGTAGGTAAGTATGTCAAACTCTTGTGATCAATAAATATCTCACAAGTGGCTCCACACAGATGGTGTCTCCAATCTTTAAAGTAAACTCTATGGCAGCCAACTCTAAGTCATGGGTAAGGTAATTTCTCTCATGATTTCTCAATTGCCTAGAAGCACATCCATTATCTTCCCATGTTGCATCAACACACATCCCAACTCTTGATGGGATGCATCACTATATACTACGAATCCTTCATCACCAGAAGGAAGCACCCATACTGGAGCTGTAGTCAATTTCTCCTTTAGTAATTGGAAACTTTTCTCACACTTCCCACACCGTACAAATCTCATATTTTTCCTGGTCAGTCTAGTCAATAGTACTACAATAATAAATTTTTTTTGAAAGAATCTTCTATAATAACCAGCTAACCCCAAGAAGATTTTAATCTCAGTCATATTAATTGGCCTTCTCGAACTTAACATTGCCTTTACCTTATCAATTGTTATGCCATCTCCAGATATTACATGCAACAAGAAAGTTATTTCATCCAGCCAAAATTCACATTTTGAAAATTATAGCATACAATCTCTCTTTCCTCAAAATCTCTAACACAATTTCTATATGTTTTATATGCTCTTACTTAGTCTTAGAATACACCAAGATGTTATTAATGAACACAACCACAAAATTATCAAGAAATAGTTTAAACATTTTATTTATCAAGTTTATGAATGTTGCTAGAACATTAGTCAACCAAAATGGCATCACCAGAAACTTATGATCATAACGTGTCCTAAAAGCAGTCATAGACATGTCTTCTTCTTTTATTCTCAAATGGGTGATAGTCTGATCTTAGGTTTATCTTAGAAAATACCCTTACTCTCTGCAACTTCTCAAATAAATCATCTATCCTAGGTAAAGGATATTTGTTCTTAATGGTTATCTTATTCAACTATCTGTAGTCTATACACAATCTCATCATTCCATATTTTTTCTTCACAAACAACATAGGGCTCCCCAAGGCGACACACTAAATCGAATAAATTGTTTATCTAACAACTCTTGAACTTTCAACTCTCTTAACTCAGTGGGTATCACTCTATAGGGTGCTATATATATGTGTGTGATAAACCTGGTATCACATCAATAGAGAATTTAATCTCTCCACTGGGAGACAACTAGAGAACTCATCAAGAAATACATTAGAATAATCTTTCACCACTAAGATTTATTCTAACTTCCTATTTTCGTTTTTAGAATCCATTATGCATGCCAAATACTCCTCACAACCCTTATTCAACCATCTACTAGTAGTCAGAGAAAAAATAAGATAGTTCAAGAGTATCTTATGTTCTTCGTGAAAGTTAAACTCGTCATATCCATATCTTACACTAAATTCTTTCTAAAACAATCAACCATATTCGAAGATAATAAACTAGCTTAAGATTTTCTATCACTTCACGCAACCCTTGTAAACATTTATGATTATCACTCTATCTCTAGTGGGAACTTCAACAATAATATTATGTATCAAAGGACTAATATCTGCACCAATAGACTTCATAAATACATTGGATGCAAAAGAATGGGTTGCATCAGGATCAACCAACATTGATATGTCCACTTTTTCTACATATAAAACACTTCAAATTAGGACAATTCTAGGATAAATATCTCATCTGATTACATCTATAACAAACTTCTGTCTCTCGATCATACATCAGATTACCACTTCCCTTTGTTGGCATACTTACTTCGTCTGCCGTGACTCCTAGTTTCCATAGCCTGTCTCCCAAATCTAAGGGTCCCACCGATAGTACTCTGAGTTACAGAAGCAACAGATCTTGTTTTCCTTTAACTTTGTACTACAATTCCTTGTAACAAGGAACGCCCCATCTAGGGTGGTCTCTCACCTTGTACACTTATACTACCATTACCTCTAGAACCTTCATGTCTAAGCCTCTTTAACCACTATTTCTCTTTCCCTTAAACTCCATCACATATTTCTCAATCTAAAGTGCTATATCCACCAACCTGACATAATTCATATGCCTCATGTAAGATAGTTTCAGTTTAATCTCAAAATGTAATTCATCTATGAATCTCTTACACTTCTTCTTCTCTAGGTCTACCATTTTTGGTACAAACCTCGACAAAGCCACAAATCTTCCATAATATTGAGTCATAGTTAATACATTTACCTCAAATAAATAAAATCTCTCTCTTGTTGGGCTCTAGAGTTGTAAGAAAAGTATTTATCAAGAAAAACCTCCTTAAACCTATTCCAGATTAAGGGTCTTTCAAGATCTACACTTACCCTGGGTAGAATATCCTTCTACCATTCTAAGGCCTCTTTCTCTAACTTGAACGTAGCAAAGACGACCCTCTGCCTGTGAGTCATTGGTAAAATATCAAATAATCTCTCTACATGTTTCACCCATAGCTCAAGCTCAAAAGGATTCATAGATCCTTTAAACAACAAGGCATTCAACTTAATATATTTAACAAAATAATCTCTCTGCATCTCGTACATAAACTCACGTTTCCTTTTTGAACATTTACCATTACTGAATTTACAACAACATCAGACACTGCTCTAGCCTGTTCATCAAATCTATGCTATAGGCTATCAACTCTATTATCTGTTACATTCATTTTCTCAGGAGCATGTGTAAGAGCTTATCTTAGCTCATCTTTTTCAACTTCATATTCTCTCACACCTCTACTAATATCAATTATACTATCAACATATTCCCTTCTAGGAACCACAGAATCAGACTCAACCTCGACCTGTCAAAATATTGAGGGCCTACCATGCCCTCTCAAATCAACAATTCTAATTCTAGCTCTAGCACATCCACGTGTCATCCTCAGACTATTTATTAAAATATAATTTATTTTAATCTTCCACTTTCTTTATTTTTATGCAGTCTACAGAATCATAAAACCTAATGCTCTGATACCAAAATTGTAACGACCCATCCCGGGTTGGCAACTCTCGAGATGGTATTGTCACATTTGAAAATCCCAACACGACACATATATGCAACAATAAAAATATACCAACTGTAATTATTTATATCAATCCTCAACCCTCAACAAAGGAGATACATCATTCAGATCTTGACTTAAACATTATATACAACGTAATATGCATGAATATTTTCAAATATTTTTTTTCCATTAGTCTAAGGGTGTGAACCATGTAGCTTACAGATAATGACTTCGTCTGAATCTCAACTCACCAAACTATCTGTCCTGCCTGCTACCTGAAAGCATTGTATAACGAGGAGTGAGCTTCACAAGCTCAGTGAATTAAACTTACTAGAAGTATTCAATTTGTATAATTAGTCTTCCAATATTCATTCATCTATATCTCATATATTTTGATAATGGCATTCTATTATCACTACTTATATCAAATCCCCATCCTTTATAAATCTCTTATTCTCATATAATTAATCATCATCTTGAGACTATCAATTCTATCTCATAATTATCTCATTATGAGGTTCACAATATATAATCAGTCACCCAGATAATTCTCATCATTTCATATTTTCATATTTTTTCTCAGCATAATTGTCTCTATGTGAGACTTATTCATCTATCAATAATTTACAATCATGAATAGCACTTTAGCATCTCAAGTAATAACAGTCAATATTTAAGCAAATGCAATGCATGAATTTAAATGTTATTATTATTGGGAACGTATTCCCACATGTCGACATACTTTTATCTTAGACCGACTACTTTCCCGGTTCTTTCATTCTCATTTAGATCGGCTACATTTCCAGTTCTTTTATTCTCATTTAGATCGATTGCTCTCCCGGTTCTTTTATTTCCAGTATATACTGGTTGTCACGGTTTTCATTTGGATTGGTTGCCCTCCCAGTTCTTTTATTTTTATTTAGATCGGTTGCCTTCCTGGTTCTTTTATTTTCATTTAGATTGACTACCTTCCCGGTTCTTTTATTTCATGCATATACATATGAATAATGATATGAAATATGCATATGAACAATAATATAGAAATAAGCATGTCTTCAAACATTCCTGATTATTCACAAATTATTATTTGAAAAATTTCACTAAATTCCTCTCCTCATAAATCATATCAAATCATCAACCATAGCTCGTCAAGAATTTCACTTATCACCTTTATTATTAAATTGACTCATTGTTCCAATAATATTATTTCTTATAAAATAATTCTCTACATATCCATTATTCTTAACATACTTATCAACCAACTTTCATCTATCACCAAATCATAAGTTAATGATTTATTCAAATACTATCACTATATATTTCATATTTATCTTGAATACTTAAAGTAAATCTAACTCACCACGTAGCATTTAGAGCTACCCGTGGATCACCTCCTTACCTTTCCTACTTCTCTCAGTAATTTCTCTCGATTTCTGATCGTCAACACCTGACATAATATTTGCCTTTAAAATTTATAATTTATTCTTCATTTCTTTCATAATTCACACCCTTTGAAAATTTCTATATTGAATTCCGAGAAATTTCGTGTATGCTAGATTTCAAAAAATAAAACTCATGTCATTAACTTATGTTTTTCTTAGAGCTTCATGTGCCTCTTTATAAAATTCTCCCGTAAATCCCTTCAAAATTTTACTCTTTCAGCCTTCTTTCAGTCCCCAAGTGTTTAAAGAAAGAGAGTAATTTGTATTGAAGAAGAAAGAAAACCAAACAAGATTTGGTAAAACTAATAAAACAAAACTAAAAATTACATTTTATACTAATTCTCCATGCCACCACCGTCTTGCTGTCCCTTTACGTGTTAAACATGCAAAATTTGCATGTTTTGGAAGTCACACTTGGATATCCAGGTGTTTAATTCCTGCTTTTTTTTTTCTTTATTCTCCTATTGTGACGTCCCAGAATTCTTCTTTTTTCCTTAAAATCATAAAATTTACACCTGGACGTTTTATGCATCCATTTTTTTTTGTTTTTTTTTATATATATACCTTAAAATTACAAATCTTCCATTAGCCTATTAAATTTATGGTTATGCTATTCATTATTTACAATTATGCTATTACATAATTACAGTTCTGCCACAGATCCTTAGCCCTTTATTTTTTTTACAGTTTTGCCATTCATTTTAAAAATCAATTTTTTTTTATCTTTTCTTCCCTCAAAATTTATTTATTAATTTATTTTATTTTTTTAATTATAAAAATATTTAGAAACTTATATTTTCTTCCAACAAATTTTCTAATTAATTTTCTTCAACCTCATTCTACATTTTTCTTCAAAATTCTTTCATTTTAACTTGAAATTTCATAATTTTTAGTACTTTCTTCTTAAAAAAATTCTATCTTTTTCCATAAAATTCTAAATGTCATCTTTCAATTATTATTCAAATTAATGATAAATCTTTCATATCTACAAAATTTAATTCAATATAATATCTATTAAATTACTTATTTATCCTTACTTTAGGAGCATGGGTATTACAGTTTCATATTACTCTTAGTAAGCATAATTAAATGAATGATCATAAAAGTTCCTTTATAGTTCGATGTAATTTTATTGATGCATATATATAAAGAAATTATAATAGAAACATTCCGATATGTTGAAAAATATGTTATGGATTGAATGATGGTTATATATTTGATTGTGGATTGTCTGTTGAGATAATGTGTTGCATTATATGAATATAATTTATAGTACGATAATGAAAAGAATGATATTGGAAAGAACATGATCCCACCTACTGTAGGTTGTACCTACTTGGAGAAGATTATAATACCTCAACAAATGTAGGTTGTGACCTAGGTGGAGGAAAAGGATGAATCTCACCTAGCATAGATTTTACCTAGGTGGAGAAGATTATAATACCTCACCTAGTATAGGTTGTGACCAAGGTGGAGAAAATGGATGAATCTCGCCTAGTATAGGTTGTACCTAGGTGGAGAAGATTATAATACCTCACCTAGTGTAGGTTGTGACCTAGGTGGAGGAAATGGATGAATCTCGCCTAGTGTAGGTTGTACCTAGGTGGAGAAGATTATAATACCTCGCCTAGTGTAGGTTATACTTAGGTGGAGAAGATTATAATATATCTCCTAATGTAGGTTGTGACCTAGGTGGAGGGAATGAATGAATCTTGCATAGTGTAGATTGTACCTAGGTGGAAAAGATTATAATACCTCACCTAGTGTAGGTTGTGACCTAGGTGGAGGGAATGAATGAATCTCGTCTAGTGTAAGTTGTACCTAGATGGAGAAGATTATGGGACCCCGCTTAGAGTAGGTTGTTACCTAGATGAAAGGGACCCAATGAAATGAAAATGCTAAATGTACTGGTACATGGGGAGACATCCCCGTTATGATATAATTTAATTCAAGAAATGGAGAAAGCTTTAAATTTGGAAATAAGTGATCATTCTTAACATTTGCAGTGCATAGTATCTTTATTAGAATGTTTATGTTGAGTTATGGATTATAGATGATTGAAGTCTCCCGATTAATTATATATTATATTTAATCATGTGGTGGAAGTGCACTTTTTACCTTTATAATAAATATTAGACATAAATTTTATGAAGTACAAATAATACGTTCATTAATAATTTACTTTATTCTTTAAAAAATCTTAGAAACATTTCATGTTATTGTGGATCAATTAACGGTTACTCCGAGTAATATGATTACTCGTTGAGCTTTTTAGCTCATTTCGTTTTATTTTTTAAAATCTTTTATAGGAAAGTTTGTTTGATATTTTGAAGTTTGCAAGTGATGAGTAATTAAGAAGAATCTTGTTTAGGTAGGTTACAAGCAAGATTCTACGCTTAATCTTTTGTTTTAATTGTATATGCTATATTTATATGCCTCCATTCTTGGGAAAATGTATATTTTGGTTTATTTTGGATGTAGTAAATGGAAAAGTTTCTATACTTGTAGACACTTGGTTTTAACCAAGAAAGCTTTGTACAAACTGTAAGTAAAGTTATGGTAGTGTATGCATGTGTAAAGTTTATCATAAAATTTACTAGAAGATCCAGGTCATAGTTTTCATCAGTTTTAGGTGTTCGATGTTCAAAGGTAATGATGTCGTTAAGAATGGACCTATGCGGTTCTTTCGAGATGGGGCGTTACATTTTTGGTATCAAAACTTTAGGTTTAAGATTTTATAGACTTAGTTGCATGGTTCTTGGGGTGCTTGTAGGAAGTTGACTATGCAAGATTAGACATGATGTTGTTTAGAAGTTGTGGTTAGTATCGGAGTAGGTTGGGGTGAGAAATCTTAAGAATAAAGTCGAGTCGACTAGTGTTTGGATGTTGTTTGAACTTGGTGATGTTTGGAATGATTTGTTGTGTTTTATAGAACCTTATGGATGAATGCCCTTGATGAAATTATGGGATGTAAATGCTTTGGTGTGATAAAATATTTTGATTTATATATCATTCTTGTACTTTTATTGAGATGGTAGTATATTGTGATCGGTTGTTTGGTAAAAATGTTGAAAGTTGAAATATGGGAAACGATTTTTCTTTAAGTGGCTTTATTAACTTGAAAGCCCTACTTTTTTTAAGTGAGTATTGATAAACTGTGAGTTCAAGGATTTGGAGTTATTATCGAGAGTTATTTCTTAAAAGGTTTAAATTGTAAGAAGTTAATAAACTATGTTGAGCTATCTGTAAACGTTTTATTTGATGATTCCTTTTATGCCATTTATGCTAAAGTGCTAGTGAATAATGATTATGTGAATGTTGGGTATTGTCGGCTTAAGAAATAATTATTATAGAAGACATGACTCGAAATAGATGAAGTCATGAGTAATGTAACGGTATGTGCGTGTACTTGGGTGATGAGTATAGGAAAAAGGTAGTTCATTGGAGATCGAACTAGGAGCATTTGAAAGTTTGAGTTGTGATTACTTTTTTTAAAAAAAAATGGGGAAGTTAAAGAACTGGAAGTTACATCGACTCATAGAATTTATAGGTATGTCATTAGGAATCTAGACTTGAAAATAATGATTAATTTTGGTAAGAGTATAGAGAGATTAACGAGTGTAAAAACAAAATATTGTTGGATAAGTGATTAGCGTAAAGATTAAGGTTTAGTAGTAACTGATTGCGGCAAAATGAGAAAAATTAATTGAGTAATTTATGATGGTGTTAAGAAAATTATGAATGAAGTTTTTTAGGTGTTTTGAGGATTAAAGGAAGATAGTAGAGGAAGTATTTTATGAATGTGGAAACTATTATATGAGAAATTGTAGAAGGAAAAAGGTGTAGTAAATCTTGAATTTTAATCGTAATGTTATGTAAAGTACAAGGAGATGGTGATTTATTCTCTAACATAAAGATCCTTGATTTTAGATTATGGAAGGAATGGTTAGATAGTTGAGGTTAGTTGTTATGAACTTGAAAGTTTTATTTTTTACTTAAAGATGTAAATCGAGCCATATTAATTTGGTTATGGTAAGAGATGTGTGATGATGAATTTATATATTGGAAGCACTTAGGAATCTAAAGACTGGTGAATAATTTGTCTTAGATGCGGTTGAGATATTAAAAGGATGTTGATTACTGAAAGTATAATGAATATGCGTAGCAAATGAAGTTACTACGCAAACGGAGGTGTTAAAATGGTGTATTATAGAAGACAAAAAGTTCAAATAAAATATAAAAGTATTAGAGCAATTATAGTGAAAGAGAAGTAGGTATGGAATATAAGGCCAAATGATTGTTGGATAAGAGATTATGATATGGATAGATAATGGAAAGATTAAGATCGAGGCAGTTAGTTATAAACCTCAATTATAGTAAATAACGAGGACTTGACAACTATCAGTAACAGGATAGAAGAGAGATATTGCAAGAGGAAAGCTATTGACTCAAGAATCAATGAAGTTTGGAGTACACTAGAAAGGAATAGTGTTGGGAGAAATGATTAGTGAAGGATATAATTATAGGGAATAGAGGTTACTAGACATTGTGAATTTATATTGAATCTAAAAGTAAAGTGACTTATCAGGAAGCGTTAAGGAGTTGAGATTTGACTTTTACTAAGTTTATGAAAAAAAAGTATCAATCATGATAGGACTAAAAATTGCTTTTTGAGAAATTGTATAAGACTTTATGTTGTGAATGCTAAGCATTGTACACGAAGACTACTAGTTGTGGGGATTTTACGAAGAGTGTTGGGTTTCAACGCACACCATGTGTCTAGACATAAGAATCAACAAGGAAAAGTGTGGAGACTAAGTATTAAATGGTTTCTAGAGGATTTGATTTCTTAAATAGACTGGAAGGAGAAATTAGAAAAGAAAAGATTTGAAGGTGTTGTTGAGTCAATAGAGAAATTCGAGTATGTAAAGGTTTGTTAAAAAGGTAGAGGTAGAATAAAGAGACAAAGATATTATAGTTTGATGAGCTAAATGGTAAAAGATTGAGGAGAAATCTGGGCTACCTCCTAGTTGTTGCAAAAAGAGAGAGATATTGGAGTCGAGAAAGATGAAAAACAAAATTTATTAGGTGCTTTTCTGGGTTTTGTTGCTAGGATTAAAGGAAGAGTGAGTAACTCGTTAAAATTCTAATTGATTAGTAAATTAAGAAGTTGAGATTATATTAGATTTGATTTAAGATTTAATGGATTTATGTTTGATTAATGTTTTAGTTGAATTTTTTTATGAATTATAATTTTTGAAAGGTGTGAAGTTAATGTTAATATTGGAGATGGAACAGTTAAAAGAATAATAAAAAAAAGGATGAGTTGGAGAAGAGAAGAAGTCCAAGTTTTAGAAGAAAAAGCCAAGTATGAATTGAGATGAAACATATTTGAACTAATAGAAAGTGTAAATTTTTGGGAAGCTATTCGTTTGAGGAATTGATGTGTGAAATAAGTAGTGTAACAACTATAGCGATTACAAGACAAAATATAGAGACATTCTTAGAAATTTTGGGATGGATAGTTAGATAAATTGTACCTTTAAGAGTTTTCTAAGTAAGAAAATTCCTAATTTAGATGTGAAGTGTAGAATATATAATTCAGGGAATGAGTAAAAGATTTGATATGGGAAAAAATGTAAAAGATTGGAAAGGCTCTATCAGAATGATAAGAATTTGAAGTACGATCAATATCAGGAGAAAAGTTTTAGTGGGTAAAATCATTGAGAGGTTCAAGTAGAAGTCAAAGAAAAATTAAACAAGTTCTATTTGAAGACAACTAAATGATGAAATTGGGGGACAAATTTGTAAAAAAGAAGTTCGTTAACGGAAAATGGAAGTAACTGATTCATTAAAATCCTAGACGATGCTATGAGATAGAGTATGACATATCTATAGTTATTTAAGAAAGACTAGTAAAATTAAAGTTATAATGGATGAATTAGATTTTATGGAAGCATTAAATGAATAAATCTGGGATAACTAGAATATGCTTTGAGAAAGGAGAGTAACTTACCAAATGAATATGCTTGTTTGATAGATGTTAGAATTTTGTGAATATTTGAGGAATTTGATTTGTAAAAAGGCTTGATGATTACTTTATTTCTGTAGGAAAATTTGAACTAAGTGGAACTGAAATATATATATATATATATATATATATATATATATATATATATATATATTGTGGAACTATTGAAGTATAAAATCCTATTGGGTAGGAAATTACTGAAATGCAAAAAGTCAAATTTTTATAAAAAAAAATTGGATTTGAATGTCCAGAAGTCAGAAGAATAAAAAAGAAAAAAAAGTTTTTTTTTTTTAAAGTTTTCAAAAAAAAAAAAAACAAAATTGGACTTGAACATATAGAAGTTATAAGAATAAAAAAAGAAAGAAAAAAAAAGTTTTTTTTTTAAGTTTTAAAAAAAAAAAAAATTCGTGGCAGCACCTACTGCCAAATGTTAAGCAAAAGTTGAAGGAGACGTGCATGCCTTGCACATCTCCAAAACGTGGAGGTTGGGAAGAAAAAAAATGTTGAGGAAGCAAATTGTGAACAAGTATTGTTGGTTTCAAAGTTTATATATATATATAAATGTTAATTTTTTTCTTAACAGATTTTGTTAGATTCCTTTAATTTACTCGTTTTCTTTAAACACTTATATATATATAAATGTTAATTTTTTTCTTAACAGATTTTGTTAGATTCCTTTAATTTACTCGTTTTCTTTAAACACTTGGGGACCCAAAGAAAGGTTGGAATAGCAAAATTTTGAAGGACTTTACGAGAGAATTTTATAGAGGGTCACGAATAGCTATCAGAAAAGCAGAAGGTAATAATGTAGTGTTTATTTTTGAATTTTTAGCATTCATGAAATTTCCCTGAATTCAAAGTGGGAATTTTCAAAGGGTGTGGTTTATGAAGAATTGAAGAAATAATTAGAAATTTAATACAAATATTATATCAGGTGTTGGAGGTCAACAATCGGGAGAAATTTTGGAGAAGAATGGGAAAGGCAAGGAGGTGATCCACGGGTAGCTTTAAGTGCTACGTGGTGAGTTGGATTTACTTCAAGTAATCTAAATAAAAATCAAATATCTAGTGATAATTTTTGGTATTTGTCTAAGGTTTACACATGTCAAAACATGGATCAAAGATGGTTAAATTCTAAACCAAGGTTTGAGAATTAAAGTTCAGCAAGTTAAAGGACTGTACACATGTGTGTGCATCACTTTGGAGCAAGGTAAGGGCAGGCGCACTAGTGTGTGCACTTTTTCACACAAGCTAAAGGTGTGTGCGCACTACAGGTGATGGCCAGCACCGCACCGCGCACAGCCCAGCACCGCACCATCCAGAATGCATGCCTCCTGAAGTGCCCCAGCATCGTACCGCTCCCCACCAGCGGCGCACCGCCCAAAAAGTGTGCAAAGGGACTTTGTCCAGCACCGCACCGCGCCCTGTTGAGCACCTAGGCGCTAGGCAAAGTCAAGCACACATGGACAGCTTGTTTTAACCCCCTCTTAGGTGCGTGGGTGCAAGGTTAAAATGCACAACACCACTTAGGAGTGAGGGAGGGCCATGATTAAGTTTTAATCATGATCAAAGGGTAAGGATTGAATCTCAAGAATGACCAAGAGGTGGGTGGCTATAAAAGGGGTTCCCTAGCCTCATTTTTCACATATAGAAAAACACAAGTTTGTGACATACTTTGAGATCAATTGTAATACAAGAGAGAATTGTGTGAGAGTGTAAAGATCAAACATAAGAGGGACTCATTGTAGTGAGGCTGGTTGTAAAGAGAGAGAAGTCTAGATTAGATAGAGAGCATTGTTAGTTCTTATCTTCTTCCTTTCTTCTCTTCTTGGTTTCTTCAAGAACTTGAGCTTCTTGAAGAAGGTTGCTGTATTTGTAAAGAACCATTAATTTAGTGCAGAGAGTTCAGAGGAACTCATGGGGACGTATGTACATTACCGATCCTCGATAACAAATTGCTTGTCTTCTTTCTTTCTTTGATTTTCTGTTCCTGTTTTCAATTCCAAATCTTTACAAGTCATTCTAGACATAGGTGTTTGGAAGATCACCACCTGGGCATCTTGTCAAGGTTATTTCCAACAGTGGTATCAGAGCTTGGTTAGAGGGTATCGGAGCAAGAACAAGAAGGTGACGGAGCCAAGACTCCGAGAATCAAAGATCAACTTCTTGGGTGATTCAAGAACGGTGTAAAGATCAAGAGCTGATCATGTTCTTGAGGTAGATTCAAGAACGGTGTTAAGATCCATCTTCGATTTGTGTTCTTGAGGTTGAAGAAAGCATTTGTGGGAAGTGCATAAATCAGGGATCTTGTCCGCAAAAGATAGCTTCAAATTTCTGTGTTGAGAAGTTTGATGGAAAGGGAGACTTTGCCCTTTGGAAGCGGAAGATCAAGGTGGTTCTAATGCAACAGAAAGCGGACTTGGCTATTGGAGAAGATGATACTTTTCCAGCAAGTGTCACAGAGGACCAGTGGAATTAGATGAAGAAGATGGCATACAACACCATTTTCTTACACATGTTGGATAGTGTCACAAGGGAGTGCGGAGACTCGAAAGATCCGGCTGTCATATGGAAGAAACTAGATGAGTTATTTCTTACTAAAACTCTCCCTAATAAGATTTATCTCCTTAAAAGAATCTTTGCTTTTAAAATGGATCCTAGTAAAGAGTTGCAAGATAATCTTGATGTCTTTAATAAGTTAGTTCAAGATTTGAATAGCTGTAGCATTATTTTTTCGGATGAACAATTGGCTGTTATCTTGTTAAATTCTCTTCCTGATTGCTTTGATAATTTGAATAATGCTATTAAGTATGGAAGGGATACTTTAACAAAGGAGATTGTGATCAATGCCATAAGGGCACATGATTTCAAAGCCAAGATGAAGGAGACATCAAGTGGAGATGGGCTGTTCGTAAGAGGAAGGCCAGCAACTCGGAATGGCAGTAGCAACCATGGCAACTATCGGGAGAAATCAAGAGGTAGAGGGCAGAACCATGGGTGATCTCATTCCAAGACAAGACTTGGAGGAGGAAGGAGATGCTTCTACTGCAACAAAGAGGGCCATTTCAAGAAAGATTGTAAGAAGAGGATGTGGGATGAGAGGAGAAGCTATACTAACAATGGAAAGGCTTCGGTTGCCAAAGGAGAACAACAAGATGATGTTCTTATTGTGTGCTCAAATATGAGCAAGAGGCAAGGCAACGAAAAATGAATTCTTGATTCCGGATGCACTTATCATATGTGCCCTCACAAGGAATGGTTCAAGAATTTCAAGGAGATCAATGATGGAAGGGTCTTCTTGGGGCAGCTGGATTCCATGGGGTATACATGCAAAGTAGAGGGAGGAAAGATCAAGGTGGCCAAGGGATCTTTGGTAGTGATCAAGGCAGCAAGAAACAATGGACTCTATGAGATGATCGGAGAGACAGAAATCAATGATCAAGCAGCAAGCTTGATGGCTGAGATGGACAAGGTAGCCCTTTGGCACACTCGCTTGGGACACATGAGCGAAAAGAGCCTGCAAGTTCTTAGCAAGGATGGTCTACTTGGAGGAGACAAAGTAGAAAAACTGGATTTCTGTGAGAGTTACATTCTTGGGACGCAACACCATGTCAGCTTCAACACCGGAGTGCACAAGTCTAAGGGGATTCTTGACTACATTCATTCGGACCTTTGGGAACAAGCAAGAACACCAACACAGGGAGGTAACTTTTACTTTCTGTCTTTAATTGATGATTATTCAAGAAGAGTGTGGGTTTATTTGCTTAGAAATAAATCGGATGCCTTGAATAAATTTGTTGTATGGAAAAAGTTACTGGAAACTCAAACGGGTAGGGTAGTTAAGGCTTTACGAACTGATAATGGCTTAGAATTTTGCAATAAGGATTTTGATAAATTCTGTAAATTAAATGGCATTCTAAGGCATAGGACTGTTGTAAAAACACCTCAGCAAAATGGAGTTGCTGAAAGGATGAATAGAACCCTTATGGAAAAGGTTAGGTGCATGCTAATAGGATTCAGTTTACCAAAATATTTTTGGGGAAAAGCTGTGGCTACAGCTGCACACTTAGTGAATAGATCACCCTTTAGAGCTTTAGAGCTCAAGACTCCCATGAAGATGTGGAGTGGAAAACCCCCTGAATTAAAAAACCTTAGGACTTTTGGTTGTGCTGCATATGCACATCAAAATGAGGATAAACTTAGCCCTAGATCTAGAAAATGTGTATTTCTAGGATATGGTGATGGGGTTAAGGGAAATAGGTTGTGGTCCTTAGAAAAGAAGGGCATGAAACTGATTATAACTAGGGGTGTTATTTTTAATAAATTATTATTTCCCTACCTGGAGAAAACTAACCCTGCAGGGGCTAGTAAGCAAACCAGTCTGGAAGTTGTGGAACATCGCATCAAGGAGAACTCGGTTCAAGTAGAGCAAAGGAGATAAGAGAGTTTGGACCAGGTATATCCCTTGGATGAAGACCAAGCTCAAAAAACTCAAGAAGAGGCTGAACAAGAAGAGGTTGATGCAGCAAGTCAAAATGACTACCAGTTCACAAGAGACCGGGGAAGGAGGGTGGTTAGACCACCTTTGAGATGTGGGTTTGCGGATGCTAATGTAGCAACTCCTTGGATAGAAAGAGAGGTTGAACCAGAAACTTACATGGATGCCATGGATTGTAAGGATTCGTCAAAGTGGCAGCTGGCTATGGAGGAAGAAATAGACTCTTTGATGAAGAACAACTCTTGGGAGTTGGTGCCCAAACCTGAAAAACAGAGAGTTGTGGATTGTAGATGGCTCTACAAGATCAAAAAAGGGAATACTCCAGGGGATGAAGTCTAATATAAAGCTAGGCTGGTGACGAAGGGGTTCACACAAAAAGAAGGCATAGATTTCATCGAAATCTTCTCACTGGTTGTGAAGTACAAGACGATACAGATAGTGTTAGCATTGGTGGTCTAATTTGATTGGGAAATCGAGCAAATGGATGTGAAGATAGTGTTCTTACATAGAGAGCTTGATGAGACCATTTTCATGAGGCAACCTGAAGGCTATGAGGAAGGAAGACAAGGAGAGTTAGTGTGCAAATTGAAGAAATCTCTCTATGGCCTGAAGCAATCACTTCAGCAATGGAATAAGAGGTTTGATTCCTCTGTAATCAGCTTGGGTTTCATAAGGAGCTACTATGATTCATGCTTATACTATAAGGGGCAGAAGGTTGAGGAAATGGTAATCATCCTCATCTATGTTGATGATATGTTGTTGGTTGGGAGCAGCATGGAGAAGATAAAGAAATTGAAGGCTCAACTCAGTGAGGAGTTTGAGATGAAGGATCTTGGCTATGCACAAAAGATCATTGGGATGAGTATCATCCGGGAAAGGTAGAGAAACAGATTGAAGATCTCTCAAACTTCCTACATAGAGAAGATGATATCTAAATTCTCTATGGAAGATAGCAAACCAGTAAAGGTTCCCCTTGCTAGTCATTTCAAGTTCTCCAGCAATCAATGTCCAAGATTAGAGGCCGAGAAGAAGAAAATGGAGAAAATCCCTTACTCTAGTGCGGTTGGTTCTGTTATGTTCACTATGGTAAGCACTAGACCTGACATTGCTCATGCAATTAGTGTTCTCAGCAGGTTTATGAGTAATCTCAGAAATGAGCATTGGCTTGGGATGAAGTAGTTGCTGAGGTACTTGAAGGGAAGCCCAGAAGTAGGGCTGGTTTATGAGAAGAGGGGTAAGTCCATCTGCCTTGAGGGTTTTGCGGATTCGGACTATGGAGCAGACTGGGATAAAAGGAGATCGATTACCTCCTACTTCTTCAACTTAAACGGATGTTGTGTAAGTTGGAAGGCTCAGTTGTAGCCAGTGGTAGCACTCTCAACAACCGAGGCTGAGTACATAGCGGCTACGGAGGCCATTAAGGAGGCTATGTAGTGCAAAGGGTTGCTTGAAGAGTTGAAGGTACTGGATGAGCAGGTTGTGGTATTTTTGGATAGTCAAAGTGCATTGCACTTGTGTAAGAATCCGGTGTTCCATGAGAGGACAAAGTACATGGATGCTCGGTATCATTTCATTCGGGAAAATGTTACGAAATGATGCATCCATGTGGACAAGGTAGCCACGGAAGAAAATCCTGCGGATTTGGGTACTAAAGTTCTACCTCTAAGTAAGTTCAATCATTGCCTTAGACTACTTAGGATTGGAGTTGGTTAATTGATGACTCAAGATAAGTTTGGATCCCGAAACTCTCTGCAAAAATGGTTCGGGTTTAAACACTTAGACAATGGTAGAGATTGTTGGTATTTGTCTAAGGTTTACACATGTCAAAACATGGATCAAAGATGGTTAAATTCTAAACCAAGGTTGGAGGATTAAAGTTCAGCAAGTTAAAGGACTGCACAAATGTGTGTGCATCACTTTGGAGCAAGGTAAGAGTAGGCACACTAGTGTGTGCACTTATGCACACAAGCTGAAGGTGTGTGCGCACTACGGGTGATGGCCAGCACTGCACGGTGCATAGCCCAGCACTGCACGGCGCACAGCCCAGCACCGCACGGTGTACAGCCTAGCACCGCACCATCCAGAATGCATGCCTCCTGAAGTGCCCCAGCACCACACCACTTCCCACCAGCGGCGCACCGCCTAGAAAGTGTGCAAAGGGACTCTGCCCAGCACCGCACCACGCCCTGTTGAGCACCTAGGCGCTAGGAAAAGTCAAGAACACATGGATAGCCTATTTTAACCCCCTCTTAGGTGCGTGGGTGCAAGGTTAAAATGCACAACACCACTTAGGAGTGATGGAGGGCCATGATTAAGTGGTAATTATGATCAAAGGGTGAGGATTGAATCTCAAGAATGACCAAGAAGTGGGTGGCTATAAAAGGGGTTCCCTAGCCTCATTTTTCACATATAGAAAAACACAAGTTTGTGACATACTTTGAGATCAATTGTAATATAAGAGAGAATTGTGTGAGAGTGTAAAGATCAAACATAAGAGGGACTCATTATAGTGAGGTTGGTTGTAAAGAGAGAGAAGTCTAGATTAGATAGAGAGCATTGTTAGTTCTTATCTTCTTCCTTTCTTTTCTTCTTGGTTTCTTCAAGAACTTGAGCTTCTTGAAGAGGGTTGCTGTATTTGTAAAGAACCATTGATTTAGTGCAGAGGGTTCGGAGGAACTCAAGGGGACGTAGGCACATTGCCGAACCTCGATAACAAATTGCTTGTCTTCTTTCTTTCTTTGATTTTCTATTCCTGTTATCGATTCCAAATCTTTACAAGTCATTCTAGACTTGAGTGTTTGGAAGATCACCACCTGGGCATCTTGTCAAGGTGATTTCCAACAACAATATTAAAATAAATTATTAGCTTATGTTTTGGTGGTAGATAAAATTTAATTGATAGGTATGATATGAATATTGGACATATAGTAAATTATTATGTGAAAAAAATATTATTAGAATAATGAGTTGATTTAATAATGATGGTGATAAATAAATTCTTGATGAGTTATGGTTGATAAATTGATGTGATATATGAGGAGAATAATTTAAAGGAATTTTCAAATAATAATTTGAGAATAATCAGGATAACTAGTTCAAATGTCTGAATACATGCTTGTTTTTATTTTATTATTTATATACATATTCATATTAGTTTTCATATGCATCTGAATGAGAATAAAAGAACCGGGAAGGCAGCCAATCTAAATGAAAATGAACGAATCGGGAGGGCAGCCGGTCTAATTGAGAATAAAAGAATTGGGAAGGCAACCGGTCTAAGATAATAAAAGCATGTCGACATGTGGGAAGATGTTCCCATAATAATAATTCATGCATTGCATCTATTTTACATGTTGATATTTTTATGGAATGTTGTTGATGTTATGCATTTATTTGTAGATTAATGAGTCTCACAGAGAGACAATTACAATGAGAAAAAGACATAGAAGCATGATGTGATAGTAATTATTTAAATGTTAGACTAGATGCTATTATCCAGTCATATAAGAGATTGATTACGCCTAAAGTACAACGCGGTAGTTGTAGTACAACTTTGGGGTGTCGATTCCACAGGGAAACGTGAACTACAAGGAAAGTGTAAACTTTAATATGAAACGGTAGAATCTAAATAAGAGAATCTGAGTAGTGTGAGAAAATTGTGTAATTGTAATGAAAAATATAATGGAAGCAACAAGGTTCCGGGAATCCTCCCTAGGTTTGTTGCTTTATTCCAATCTCAATTCAATTGTTTTTATCTCGATTGCAAGTTTCACATCCCAAACAAGCAATCGACAAATATTCAATCAAACACATATATAAACCCTAATGTAATTGATATGAATTACTCTTTACTTTCGAGCTAAGCACACATGACCTATCCTATAGATTTATCAAGAAATGACAATATATCTTTAATGAAAATATTACAGTAATGGACAAACCTAAAAGATAAATCTACCGGACTCAATCATACCCAAACAACATCACATAAGAAAAGCATGACTAGACTTATATGGACAAGAAAGATACAATCACCGGATTAAGAGAAAAATCTTCTAATTAAATTAAAGAGTAACTCATAGAATGTTTTGATAATAAATCCAAACTACAACTGAATCAATAATGGAAAATAAGAACAACTACAACTAAGGATTCACCCCTTCGCCTTGCTTGGAGATTAGTTAGCCATAGGGCTCATGCTTGAACATTTGATAGGGGAGAATGTGGCAGCATTGATGAGTTTTTTGAGCCTTCAAAGAATAATCATTCCTTTTATCAAACACTAAGTGATCTATTTATAATACAAGAGGTCCAAGGGTGTTTTTGGGTCTAAACTATCATTAAAACCCTAATTAGGTCATGACTTGGAGCAGGGGACCATGTACGCGCTGCGGCTCTCACTTAATCGCGCCACGACTCTATCTATTCCATGGTTGGGTGAGCTTCTGGGCATTGCAGCTCTCTCTTCTGGGAGCCACGACTCTGTCTGATGGTAGAGTCTGGAGCTTCTGAGCGCCTAGGCCCTGACTGGTTTGGGTCTAGGCGCACACTGAAGGCTTCCTTGCCCATAAACCCTTCATCTTGTCCTTTCGAAAGCAGTCATTCACTCTGATATGCATGGAATCTTCGAGATTTAAACAATGATAGTTTTTCCATCTCTTTTAAAGTCAAAGTACCTGAAAATGCATCGAAATAGATCAATGATCCGAGAATGATACTTTAGAGTTGTTAACGTATAAAACTGTAATTGAAAACTAGATCAACCCTAAATGCTAACAATTAAGTACTGTTAAGATGCATTTTATGACTCTCATCATAACCCCCAACTAGCTTATTGCTAGTCTTTAGCAATTCAAGTGAAAACAAGAGATGAATTTTATGGTAGGAATCAAAACAAAGTAAAGCAATGCTAGCGTTAAACCAAGAGTAATTCAGCTTTTTGTCTCAAAAATCGCACATAACATACAACACATAGAATCATTAAATATCATCCAAGTCCAAAAGTAATCCAAACATCAATCTTAAAATTGTTATCGACTCTTAACATCCATCTCACCACAATCCATTAATCCAAACAACAGGATGATTTTATGCACAACATTCATGAATACAAGTCTTGGCCTCTAAAAATATATTAATTTGCGTGACATCAATCACAAAAACAAACTCCATAGGCTCACTTTTCAAATCATTCTCCACTATTGTAAAAAACTCACACCACCTAGGATCAATAGGTCTTTAATAAGCTTGTAATGTTAGGCTAAGCTAAAGGTTAAGAAAGAATGAGAAGGATTCAAAAAAATAAAAGAACTTAATCTCTTAGTTTTAAACATAACCTACTATAAGCACTTGATAACCTTACTTCAACACCCAACTCTTTTAACCATTTTTTGAGCATTTTCTCTCAATCACCACTTTTTTCTTTTCTTCTTTCTTTGCCATAATTTACTTTTTTTTTGGCATAAGACCATTCACCTCATTTTTTATTCTTTTCTTTTCTTTTCCACAACCCCCAACTTATCTCTTTTAATGTACTTGGGTTATGGAAGTAATTTTTTTCTTCATATTTCCATCCTTATTCCTTTCAAGTGCTTCTCAACAAATGTGTGTAACTAGGTTCTTTTAAAAGAAGGATAGGTAAATGGGTTATCTAAATATGCAAGGCCCAAAATCTTTTTCAAGAAAAAGGCTTAAACAGATGACTAGTGATAAATATAGCAATGGTAAGTTTGAAAGGCTCAAACGGTTCAAAAATGACCTATATCATATCCTAAGCAATGTACATTCTAGGAATTCGGCTCAAGTGATTATCAAATAAATTCTAGAGCTTATCGAGACCGCAAAAGTATTCACAAAGCAAACACACATAAAACTTCTCTAGATGCTTTAGACTAATCATACAATCTTACCACAAACTAGAGTCTCAAACCAAATGAAGATTGACACTTAAATTATTCTCAAACCGAAGAAAGATTTAACTTATTCTAAACGCTATATGCTATCTCAATTAGGCTCATATCATTGACATGTGAATTAATTCTACGGCTTAACACAAAGCATACTAAAAACAAACAAAAATGGAAAATGACACCAAGCAGTTCAATGAAAGGAAGAAATACGTTTCCTCCACCCCTAACTTAAAAATTGCATTGACCTCAATGTAAAAGAAAGAGTAAAGGAAACTCCCTTTGTAACCAAAAGTGCACAGAAGCTGAAAATTGTGCTCCACCATTTGAACTGCTTCGTATATTTGTCACTAAAACAAATACGAAGTTAATACTGGAAAACAACAAAATACTAATAATAAACAAGAAAAAGAAATATGAAATCAATAAAAGGATATGCTGTGGGGTGCCTCCCATGAGCGCTAAGTTTTACATCTTTAGCTAAACTCTCTTATTCTCTCCTAGACAAACATAGGTTGGATGCACCAGCGACTGCTTCACTGCCAAATTTGGTGCTTGTATGTTTTGGAGAGGCCTCAAGGATGTCATCAGTAACATCTGCAGATTCTGGCTCAATATATACTCTTGTGAAACCATGGGTGTGGATTGACTCCAATGGATTAAGGTGATGGACCTTTTCCATGAGTGAGTCAATCATGTATACTTGGTGACTCTTATCCACATCCTCTGATTTGTTTGTTGTGGGGATGTGTAATGACTTAACACTTTGGGTCACAATGGCATTTACCTCCTTCAATTTCTTTTGCGCCAGGTGTTGACCATGGGGTGTGGACTGAGCTTGGGAAGGGAACTTGCCTCGCTTATTCACACTCAAGGATGTCATCAATTTGGACACTTGGCTCTTTAGATCCATATGTTCTTCAATAACCTCACTCATCCACATCTTTAGTCTTAGCCTGTGCCTCAATAAAAGCATGCAAAGTTTCTTCTAAAGGACTCCTAGAAAGTGCAGGTGCATGATGTGGTGCAGGATATGATCTAGAGGGTTGTGCAGGCAGCTGGTTTTCAGACTTCCAGCTAAGATTGGGGTGATTGTGCCACTCCGGATTATAGGTATCAGAGAAGGGTGAAAAATGCTTCTTGTATATACCTAAGGCATTACATTATTCCTCATACATCCCTCTTATCTTCGCAAATGTGGGACATTCTTGGGCGAGATGATCTACCCCGCCACACACAAAAAATGGTCTAAAAGACGCTGCATGATTAACTACTTGTGTTTGCTTTAAGTTCTTAGTCTTTAACTTATCTAGTTCCCTAGTGAGCATCTCAACTTTAGCCTTTAGGTTATCCTCTTCCCTAAGATGGTATATTCTACCACCATTTGGGTTCCCTACAGGTCGTGACCTATTTGTGCTTTCAGTAGCACTAGATCCAGTCCAAGTGTGAGCTTTTTCAACAAGCTCATTGAGGTATTCTATGGCCTTATCAGAATCTTTCTTAAGAACTCACCATTACACATCATCTCCACAAATTGGCACTCTCTATATGTAAGTCCCTCATAAAAATAGCTCACTAAACGCCAATTCTCATACCCATGGTGAGGGTGCATACTCAACGACTCTTTAAATCTCTCCTAAGACTGATACAAAGTCTCACTATCTTTTTGTGCAAAGGTGAAGATTTGCTTTTTAAAGCATTGGTCTTATGTTGGGGAAAGTAATTATTAAAGAAGACCCGAGTCATCTCAGCCCACGACCTAATAGATCGTGGTCTCAGTGACTATAGCCAACTTTTAGCTCTATCCTTCAAAGTGAAAGGAAAGAACTTGAGTCTCACGATATCATCATGTGCATCTTGACTATGAAAGGTCGCAACTATTTCCTCAAACTCTTTAATGTGCACATATTGGTTTTCATTTTCCAAGCCATGGAACGTAGGGACTAACTGTATCATCCCTATTTTAAAATCCAGTTGGCGAGTATTGGCTGGAAACATGATGCACGATGGTGTGGCTATGCGTGTAGGGTGGAGGTAATCCTGAAGGGTCCTAGGGGGTTGATATTCATGTTCACTTATTTTTTCGGGACTAGATGAATTGTCAAATAAAGGATTTAGAAAAGAATTTAATTCTGACTCTAACAAAGGCCTACAAGCAAATCTACCCAAAGTGTCTCTATATGGGGCATGCAAGATCACAAAATAAAAAAAATACTATAAAACGAAAGAATAAAATAAAATTAATGCAGAAGCTAAAAGAAGGAATGAAGTTACCGCCTTTACAAACTGCTGAAAAAAAAAACTATCTACAGTTCTTCTACCGTCATGTCTCAAGGTTGACAACCTTCCTTGTACTTAAGCGCGCCTCCCTAGCAACGGTGCTAAAATTTGATTACGCCCAAAGTATAACGCGGTAGTTGTAGCACAACTTTGGGGTGTCGATTCCATAGGGAAACATAAACAACAAGGAAAGTGTAAACTTTAATATAAAACGGTAGAATCTATATAAGAGAATTTGAGTAGTGTGAGAAAATTGTGTAATTGTAATGAAGAATATATTGGAAGCAACAAGGTTTCGGGAATCCTCCCTAGGTTCATTTCCTTATTCCAATCTCAATTCAGTTGTTTTTATCTCGATTGCAAGTTTCACATCCTAAACAAGCAATCGACAAATATTCAATCAAGCACATATATAAACCCTAATGTAATTGATATGAATTACTCTTTACTTTCGAGCTAAGCACATATGACCTATCCTATAGATTTATCAAGAAACGACAATATATCTTTAATGACAATATTGCAGTAATTGACAAACCTAAAAGATAAATCTACCAGACTCAATCATACCCAAACAACGTCACATAAGAAAAGCATAACTAGACTTATATGGAGAAGAAAGATACAATCAACGGATTAAGAGAAAAATTTTCTAATTAAATTAAAGAGTAACTCATACAATTTTTTGATAATAAACCCAAACTACAACTGAATCAATAATGGAAAATAAGAACAACTACACCTAAGGATTCATCCCTTCGCCTTGCTTGGAGATTAGTTAGCCATGGGGCTCATGCTTGAACACTTGATGGGGGAGAATGTGGCAGCCTTGATGAGTTTTTTCAGCCTTCAATGAATAATCACTCCTTTTATCAAACCCTAATTGATCGATTTATAATACAAAAGGTCCAAGGGTGTTTTTGGGTCTAAACTATCATTAAAACCCTAATTAGGTCATGACTCGGAGTAGGGGACCGTGTGCGCGTCGCGACTCTCACTTACTCGCATCGTGACTCTGTCTATTCCTTGGTTGGGTGAGCTTCTGGGCACTGCGGCTCTCTCTTTTGGGCGCCACGGCTCTGTCTGATGGTGGAGTCTGGAGCTTCTAGGTGCCTAGGCCCTGACTAGTTTGGGCCAAGGCGCACACTGAAGGCTTCCTTGCCCATAAACCCTTCATCTTGTCCGGAAGCCCTCATTCACTCCGATACACTTGGAATCTTCAAACTTTAAACAATGATAGTTTTCTATCTCTTTTAAATGCAAAATACCTGAAAATGCACCGAAATAGATCAATGATCCAAGAATGACAATTTAGAGTTGTTAACGTATAAAAGTGCAATCAAAAACTAGATCAACCCTAAAATGCTAACAATTAAGTACTGTTAAGATGCATTTTATAACTCTCATCAGAGATAAATGATTTAATATTAAAGGGAAATTTATACAAACTGAATACTTTTAGTAAATTTAATTCACTGAGCTTGTGAAGCTCATCCCTCATTGTACAATGATTTCAGCTAGCAGACAGGACAAGTAGTTTGGTGGGTTAAGAGTCAGATGAAATCATTTTCCGTAAGCCATGTACGTGTCAATATCCTCAAGCAAATGAGAAAATGAAACATAAAATTTTATTTGTAAGTATTCATGCATTTTAAGTTGTATATTATGTTTAAATTAATATCAAATTGATGTATCTCCCCTATTGAGGGTTGAGGATTACAGTAATAATTTTTGTTCTTATTATTTTTATTGTTACATATATGTGACGTGCTGGGATTTTCAAAATGTGATGACATCGTCTCGGGGGTGGCCAACTCGGGATGAGTCGTTAAAATTTTGGTATCAGAGCATTAAGTTTTAAGATTTTGTAGACTGCATGAAAACTTAAAAAGTGGAAGATCTAAATAAACTATGTTTTAAATGCAGAGTCTGAGGATGACACGTGGTTGTGCTAGAGCTAGAGGTAGAGTTCTGAATCAGAGGGGACGTGATAGACCCCTAATTTTTTGTAGAACTGAAGCAGAGGAGGAAGTTGAGTCTGTGGTTCTTGCAAGGGAACATGTTGATAGTGCAGCTGGTACTAGTAAAGCCGGGGGAGAATTTGGGGTTAGGAAAGATGAATTGAGAGAAGCTCTAAATCACACTATAGAAAGGATGAGTGCAGCTGAAGAAAATACTGATAATCTGCAGAAGAGATTAGAGGAAAGGGGTATAGTAGAATCTGATGTGGTGAGACGAGAGGTTTATGAGGGAGAAGGTGTGTTTGCACGTGAGATGCAAAGGGATTGTTTTGTGAGATTTCTTAAGTTTAAACCTTAGTCTTTTAGAGGATCTGTAAACCCTGTGGAAGCTAAGCAGTGGATTAGACATGTGGAGAAATATTTTGAAGTCTTACTAGTGACAATAGACAAAAGGTTGTTTTTGCTTCATTTATGTTGGAAGGTGAGGCTTCACAATGGTGAGAAGATATTCTGCCTAAGGTGAGTACACAGGTGGAACAAGTGTTAACTTGGAGTAAGTTTAAGGATGAGTTCCTTGCGAAATAATTTTCAGATATATTTCGAACCCAGCAGGAGAGAGATTTTATCACTTAAGGCAGAATAACTTATCTATGGCGGAGTATGATAGCAGATTTATAGCTCTATCAAGATTTTTACCTGAGTTAGTGAATACAGATGAGAGAAAATGTAAGACATTTTTAGACGGGTTACACTATGAAATTCGATCTAAACTCTCTTACATGGGCATAAAGAATTATACTGTACTTGTGGATAAAGCATTACAGATTGAGAAAGATTTGATGGAGTTTAGAGGTAGGAGGGATTGGCTTAATAGGTTTAGATTTAAGGAACCTAGAGTTGGTAGCGGTAAGGGTGTTCAGGGTGGGAGACCACTCCAGAGGGGGCGTTCATTGTCACAAGGAACTGTAGTGCCGAGTTAGAGGCAAACATGATCTGTTTCTTCTGTAGCTCAGAGTAATACAGGTAGGACCCCTCGATTTAGGAGACAAGCTATGGGAATTGGGAGTTATGGTAGAGGAGTAAGTATGCCACCAAGGGGAAGTGGTAATCTGATATATGATCAGGAGTCAAGGGTTTGCTTTAGATGTAATCAGACATGGCATCTATCTCAAAATTGCCCTACGCAGATATACTTCGTATGTGGTGAGGGAGGATATGTTGCTGTAGATTGTCCAACGGGGAAATCTGCTGACATATACGTTGGAAGTATTGGGAGAAGATCGGTGGAGAAAGGTGATGGATTAGGGAGTGTGCGGGGCAGAGGTCGAGGATCAGTAGCAGAGCGAGGACGTAGCAGAGTCTATGCATTGACCCAGCAGGATGCACAAGCCACTCCTGATGGTGTTATGGATACGATGACTATCCTTGGTAGGCTTGCTAGATTATTGATCCTGGTGCAACCCATTCTTTTGCATCTAGTAGTTATATGAAATCTATTGATGCAAGTGCTAGTCCTTTGATGCATGTTATTGTTGTTGAGGTTTCTACTGGAGATAGAGTTATTATCAGGACAATCTATTGAGATTCTGTGATTAATATTGCTGGTAGAGAATTTGAAGTTGATTTATTGCCTTTAGATATGACAGATTTTGATTTAATTCTGGGTATGAATTGGTTATCTACATATCATTTTTGGGTAGATTTTTTAAGGAAAAATATGGTGTTCAAGATACCCGGACAGAAGAAGTTTAATTTTCAGGGAGAACGTAAGATACTTGCTAATTGTCTTATTTCTGCCTTAAGTACTAGTAAATGGTTGAGGAATGGTTGTGAGGGGTATTTGGCATATGTAGTGGATTCTAGCAAGGAGAGTAGGAAGTTAGAAGAAATCTTGGTAATAAAAGATTTTTCTGATGTTTTCCTTGAAGAGTTGATTGGGTTGCCTCCTAATAGGGAGATTGAGTTTTCTATTGAGGTGATTCCAGGATCAGTACCCATATCCATGGCACCCTATAGAATGGCACTAGCTAAATTGAGAGAGTTGAAGTTCAGCTTCAGGAGTTGCTAGATAAAATAATTTATCCGACCTAGTATGTCACCCTGGGGAGACCCTGTGTTGTTTGTTAAGAAGAAGGATAAGAAATTGAGGTTGTGTATTGATTATAGATATTTGAATAAGATCACCATCAAGAATAGATATCCTTTGCCCAGGATAGATGATTTATTCGAGCAGTTATAGGGAGCTAGAGTGTTTTTTAAGATAGACCTGAGGTCGGGTTATCATCAATTGAAGATAAAGGAAGGGGACGTGCCTAAGACTGCTTTAAGGACATATTATGGCCATCATGAGTTCTTGGTGATGCCATTTGGGTTAACTAATGCTCCTGCAGCATTTATGGACCTTATGAATTGGGTGTTTATAGCATTCTTGGACAGATTTGTGATTGTGTTCATTGATGATATTTTGGTATATTCCAAGAATGAGGAGGAGTATATGCAACATTTAGAGATAGTATTGGAGATTTTGAGGAGAAAGAAATTATATGCGAAGTTTTCTAAGTGTGAGTTTTGGTTGAGCGAAATATCTTTCTTAGGACATATTGTGTCAGGAGAGGGAATAGCAGTTGACGCACAGAAAATAGAAGTATTGTTGAATTGGGAAAGACCCACGAGTGTAATTGAAATTAGAAGCTTTTTGGGGTTGGCTGGTTATTATAGGAGATTTATCCAAAAATTTTCTATGATTGTTGGACCATTGACTAAATTAACTAGGAAAGACGTGAAATTTAGGTGGTTAGAGGAATGTGAGAGAAGTTTCCAACTTTTGAAAGAAAAATTGACTACAGCCCTGGTGTTAGTACTTCTTTCTGGTGATGAAGGATTTGTGGTTTATAGTGATGCACATCAGGGGTTGGGATGTGTGCTGATGCAACATGGGAGAGTTATAGCTTATGCATCTAAGCAATTGAAGAACCATGAGAGGAATTACCCGACCCATGATTTAGAATTGGCTGCCATAGTTTTTGCTTTGAAGATTTGGAGACATCATCTATATGGAGCCAATTGTGAAATTTTTACTGATCATAAAAGCTTGACTCATTTACCAACCCAGAAGGAGTTGAATTTGAGGCATAGGAGGTGGATGGAGTTGATATGTGATTATAACTGTACAATTCACTATCATCTAGGAAAGACTAATGTAGTAGCTGATGCATTGAGTAGAAAGACTACAGGGAGATTAACTGTTATTGGGAGTCATAATACTAGCTTGATGATAGAATTAAGAAGAATGAGGATGCAGTTGAGTATCAATGATAGAGGAGTATTGATGTGGAATATGGTGATACAATATCCTATTATTGATAGTTTATTACAGATGCACGGTAGAGATGAGGGGATAGAGAAGATCAGACGAAAAATGTTAAGTGGGAAGCCAACCAAGTTCAGAATTAGAGAATATGGTATGGTAGTATTGGGGCATAGAGTTTGTGTTCCCAATGATATGGAGATAAGAAAAGAGATACTAAGGGAGGCTTATGATTCTGTATATTCCATGCACCCAGGTAATAATAAGATGTACAGGGATTGAGACAGAATTATTGGAGGGCAGGGATGAAGAAGGATGTTGCAGAATATATTTCTAGATGTTTAACTTGTCAACAAGTGAAGTTTAAGAATAGATATCCAGCAGGTTTATTACAACCTCTTCCAGTACCTGAGTGGCCATGGGAAAACGTGAGTATTGATTTTTTCTCTGGTTTTTCCCGTACCCAGAGGGGACATGACACTGTGTGGGTTATAGTGGATAGACTTTCTAAGTCTTCACATTTTCTTTCTATTAAAACTACCTGGAGTCCAGAAAAGTTGGCTGAATTGTATGTGGTGGAGATAGTAAAATTACATGGAGTACCCTTGAGTATCGTATCAGATAGAGATTCTAGATTTACTTCTAGATTTTGGAGGGGTTTCCAAGATGCTATGGGTACTCAATTACAGTTTAGTATAGTTTTTGATCCACAAACTGATGGACAGACAGAGAGAATCATTAGAATACTAGAAGATATGCTGAGGGCATGTGTATTGAGTTTCTCAGTGAGCTGGGATGCTTATTTGCCTTTGATCAAGTTAGCATACAATAATCAGTATCAAACTAGTATTGGGATGGCACCCTTCGAGGCTTTATATGGTAGAAGATGTAGAACTCCAGTATGTTGGGAAAAAGTTGGAGAGAGAAAGATATATGGCCCAAAAATTATAGACTTGACTACTGAGAGGATCAAACTGGTTAAGGAGAACCTTAGAGCAGCCCAGAATAAACAGAAGGGATACGCTGATAAAAGAAGACGACTTCTCGAGTTCCAAGTTAATGATTGGGTATTTTTGAAGATATTCTGTGGAAGGGAGTGTTGAGATTTAAAAAGAAGGAAAAGCTGAACCCGAGATTTGTGGGGCCCTATGAGGTGATCAAGAGAATTGGACCAGTAGCATATCATTTGGATTTTCCTTCATAATTAAAGCAATTACATAATGTGTTTCATGTGTCACTGCTGAGAAAGTACTTACACGATGAATCCTATAGTATCAAGAATTAGGCGATATAATTTCAGGAAAATTTGACTTTTATGCAAGTACCGGTCAGAATTCTAGACAAAAAGGAACAAGTCTTGCGCAATAAAGTTATTCATTTGATTTAAGTATTATGACGAAATAGAGATGTCGATATTCTGTGGAAGGGAGTGTTGAGATTTAAAAAGAAGGAAAAGCTGAACCCGAGATTTATGGGGCCCTATGAGGTGATCAAGAGAATTGGACCAGTAGCATATCATTTGGATTTTCCTTCATAATTAAAGCAATTACATAATGTGTTTCATGTGTCACTGCTGAGAAAGTACTTACACGATGAATCCTATAGTATCAAGAATTAGACGATATAATTTCAGGAAAATTTGACTTTTATGCAAGTACCGGTCAGAATTCTAGACAAAAAGGAACAAGTCTTGCGCAATAAAGTTATTCATTTGATTTAAGTATTATGACGAAATAGAGATGTCGAAGAAGTCACGTAGGAGCATGAAGCAAGAATGAGGAAGGATTAGCCCCAACTCTTTTCTTGATTTTAGGTAAGAAAATTTCGGGGATGAAATTTTTGTAAGGTGGGTAGAATTGTAATACCCGTATTTGTAAAGTAAGGGTAAAGAAGTAATTTAATAAATATGACAAAGAGTTAAAATGATATAGATATTTTGAAATGCGAAAATTCAAATTTTTATAAAAAAAATAAAATTTGGACTTGAACGTCTAGAAGTCAAAAGAATAAAAAAGAACGAATTTTTTTTTAAGTTTTAAAAAAAATTGGACTTGAACGTCCAGTAATCATAAGAATAAAAAAAAGAAAAAAAGTTTTTTTTTAAGTTTTCAAAAAATAAAAATTCGTGGCAATAGGTGGTAGCACCTGCTGCCAAATGTTAAGCAAAAATTGAAGGAGATGTGCATGCCTTGCACGTCTCCAAAACGTGGAGGTTGGGAAGAAAAAAAATGCTAAGGAAGCAAATTGTGAACAGGTATTGTTGGTTTCAAAGTTTACTTTTATACACACACACACACACACACACACACATATATATATATATATATATATATATATATATATAATATAAATGTTAATTTTTTTCTTAACAGATTTTGTTAGTTTCCTTTAATTTACTCGTCTTCTTTAAACACTTGGGGACCCAAAAAAAGGTTGAAATAGCAAAATTTTGACTTTTTAGCATTCATGAAATTTCTTCGAATTCAAAGTGGGAAATTTCAAAGGGTGTGGTTTATGAAGAATTGAAGAAATAATTATAAATTTAATACAAATATTATGTCAGGTTTTGGCGGTCAGCAACTAGGGGAAATTTCGGAGAAGAACGGGAAAGACAAGGAGGTGATCCACGGGTAGCTTTAAGTGCTACGTGGTGAGTTGGATTTACTTCAAGTAATCTAAATAAAAATCAAATATCTAGTGATAATATTAAAATAAATTATTAGCTTATGTTTTGGTGGTAGATAAAATTTAATTGATAGGTATGATGTGAATATTGGACATGTAGTAAATTATTATGTGAAAAGAAATATTATTAGAATAATGAGTTGATTTAATAATGATGGTGATAAATAAATTCTTGATGAGTTATAGTTGATAAATTGATGTGATATATGAGGAGAATAATTTAGAGGAATTTTCGAATAATAATTTTCGAATAATCAGGATACTTAGTTCAAATGTCTAAATACATGCTTGTTTTTATTTTATTATTTATATGCGTATTCATATAAGTTTTTATATACATATGAATGAGAATAAAAGAACCGGGAAGGCAGCTGGTCTAAATGAAAATGAAAGAACAAGGAAGATAGCCGGTCTAATTGGGAATAAAAGAACCGGGAAGACAGTCGATTTAAATGAGAATAAAAGAACTGGGAAGGCAACCGATATAAATGAAAATGAAAGAATCGAGAAGGCAGCCGGTCTAAGATAATAAAAGCATGTCGACATGTGGAAAGATGTTCCCATAATAATAATTCATGCATTACATCTGTTTTACATGTTGATATTTACTGAATGTTGTTGATATTATGCATTTATTTGTAGATAAATGAATCTCACAAAGTGACAGTTACAATGAGAAAAAGATAGAAGTATGATGTGATAGTAATTATTTAAATGTTAGACTAGATGCTATTATCCAGTCATATGAGAGATCAATGATTTAATATTAAAGGGCAATTTATACAAACTGAATACTTTTAGTAAATTGAATTCACTAAGCTTGTGAAGCTCATCCCTCATTGTACAATGATTTCAGGTAGTAGACAGGACAAGTAGTTTGGTGGGTTGAGAGTCAGACGAAATCATTTTCTGTAAGCAATGTACGTGTCAATATCCTCAGACAAATGAGAAAATGAAATATAAAAATTTTATTTATAAATATTCATGCATTTTAAGTTATATATTATGTTTAAATTAATATAAGATTGATGTACCTTCCCTATTGAGGGTTGAATATTACAATAATAATTTCTGTTGTTATTATTTTTATTGTTGCATATATGTGTCGTGCTGGAATTTTCAAAATGTGATGACACTGTCTCGGGGGTGATCAACCCGGGATGGGTTGTTACACCTTGAAAAGAAGTATCTTGGAAGAGATGCGCGATTAAAGTTGTACTATCCTTAAGAACCTTGAATGCTTGAATTCGAAATATTAATTAAAAGATTTAGAGAGAAAGATGGGAAACTAAAGATTTTTATTTTTGAATCATAAAAGTAAAAGGAAGAAGTATAAAAGGGAGTGATCTTAAGTAATACTGATTACGCCCAAAGTATAACGCGGTTATTGTAGTATAGCTTTGGGGTGTCGATTCCACAGAGAAACAAGTTAATTACAAAAAAATGTGTAAACTTTAACGCAAACGATAAAAGATTGATTGAAAGAATCTGAATTGTGTGAAAATTGTGTAAATGATTGATGGATAATGTAATAGAGAAACAACAAGGTTCCAAAAATCCTCCCTAGGTTCGTTGCCCTAATCCTAACTTGATTTAGTTGTTTTTATCTCGATTGCAAGTTTTACATCCCAAACAGGCAATCGACAAGTATTCAATTAAAGCACATGTATAAATCCTAATGTAATTGCTATGAAATCTTCTTTACTTTTAAGCGCACATGGACTAACTTATAAATTATCAAGAGACGACGATATATCTAAATGACAATACCACAGCAATGGATAAATCTATAAAAGAGATCTACCGAACTCAATCACACCCAAACAGATACACATAAGAAAAGCATGACTAGACTTATATGGAAAAGAAGCATGCAAGCACCGGGCTAATAAAAAATCTACTAATTAAATTAAAGAATAAATCATAACAACATTTAATGAAAATAATTTCAACTACAACTGAATCAAATAAAGGAAAATAAGAACAGCTACACCTAGGGATTCATCCCTTCGCCTTGCTTGGAGACTAGCCAGCCATGGAGCTCATGCTTCCTTGACTTGCCTCCGGCCTCTCAACGATCATCTCCTCCTTGGTAGCGAAAGCTTTAGCAATTCCTCAGCTTACCCTCCAAAATTATACTTTGGATTTGTCCTAAAGGCCCTCTGGATTGCTCATAAAGGCTCTCTGGATTCACTCTCTGATGATTTCAGATGAGCTCCGATTCATGCTTAAAGCTGAAGTGGAGTGGGTCTTATATAGGAAAACTCCCGGAGTACTATGTGTTTTCTAACCGATGTGGGATGTGCCCGAGTGTGCTCGATTGTAACTTTAGTGCGCTCAATCGCATGTGCACTCAATCACAGATTGGTGCGCTCGATGGCAGTTGTGCTGCAGAGTACTTCTTGGTCGATGTGGGATGTGCACTTGATCGCACTACTTGTGCGCTTGATCACAGTACAGGCAGCACTCCATCTTGTCCTTCCAGAAGCATGGGATCTTGGCTTTTTAAGCAATAATCGCTTTTTTTTCTATTTTAAACTCAAAGTACCTGAAAATTGCACTGAAATAAGTCAGTGGTCTAATAATATCACTTTAGAGTTATTAACACATAAAAGTTCAATAAAGACCGAGATCAATCCTAAAATGCTAACAATTAACCACTGTTGAGAAGCATTTTATGACTCTCATCACAACCCCTAACTAGCTTATTGCTAGTCCCTAGTAATTCAAGTGAAAACAAAGGATGAATTCTACGGTGGGAATCAAAGTAAATGAAAAACAATATTAGTGTTAACCAAGAGTGATTCACATTTTGTCTCAAAAATTGCATATAACACAAGGCACAAAGAATCATTAAATTTCACCCAAATCCAAAAGTAATCCAAACACCAATCTTAAAATCGTTATTGACTCTTAACATCCATCTTACCACAATCCATTAATCCAAACACCCGGATGATTTTATGCATAACATTCATGAATATAAGTTTTGGTCTCTAAAAACATAAAAAATAGCGTGATGTCAATCACAAAAACAAGCTCCATATGCTTACATTTCAAACCACTCTCCACTATTGTAGAAAAATCACACTACATTGGATCAAAAGGTCTTTAATAAGCTTGTAACGTTAGGCTAAGGTAAAGGCTAAGGAAGAATGGGAAGGATTCACAAGTAAAAGAACTCAATCTCTTAGCTTTAAACACAATCACTTTAAGCACTTGATAACCTTTACTTCAACACCCAACTCTTTCAACCATCTTTCGAGCATTTCTTTCAACAAATCACCATTTTTTTTCTTTTCTTTCTTTCTTCTTTCTTTGCTATAATTCGTTTTTTTCTTTTTCTTTTCTTTTCCACAACCCCCAATTTATCTCCTTTAATATACTTGGGTTGTGGTAGTGATATTTTGTTTTTCATATTTCCACTCCTTACTCATTTTAAGTGCTTCTCACAGCATATGTATAACTAAGTTCTTTTAAAAGAAAGGTAAGAATAAAATATTTTTAGGCTCATAAAAGTAGGTAAATGGCTTATCGAAAGAAACAAGGCTCAATTTTTCTTTTCAAGAAAAAAGCGCAAATAGGTGACTAGTGATAAATATAGCAATGGTAGGTTTGAAATGCTCAAACGGTCCAAAAATGGCCTATATCATATCCTAAGTAGTGTGCATTCTAGGAATTCGCCTCAAGTGGTTATCAAGTAAGTTCTAGAGCTTGTCGAGACCGTAAAAATATTCACAAAATAATCACACATAAAACTTTTCTAAATGTTTAAGACTAATCATACTATCTTACCACAAACTAGAGTCTCAAACCAAATGAAGATTGATGTTTAAATTAATTTCAAACTGAAGCAAGATTTAACTTCTTCTACATGCTATCTGCTATCTCAATTAAGCTCATATCATTGACATGTAAATTGACTCTAAGGCTAACACAAAGCATGCTATTCAAAAACAAAGATGACACCAAGTAGTTCAATGAAAGAAAAAAGAATATGTTAATATGTTTCCTCCACCCCCAACTGAAAAATTACATTATCCTCAATGTTAAAGAAAAGGTAAAGGAAACTCCCTTTGTAAGCAAAAGTGCACGGAAGCTGAAATTTGTGCACCTCCATATGAACTGCATGCTAAACTTCTTGTTGAAAGTCTAATCTACAATATAGAACAAACAAAAAGAAAGCAATTGTAGTGTACCATTAAGGCTCCCATCGTGTGTTAGCACACTAAAAATTTACAATTAAAATGCATTCAATAATAATAAAAAACAAAACAAAAATAAAATAAAAAAATGTACCTCAGTTGTGTGGTCAAGGTAAGTAGACAGGATCCATAAGCGAAAAGTCTTCCACTTCTGAATCTTGCCTATCCATTAAGATCTTAAGGCGTTGACCATTGACTTTAAAGACCCAGCCATCTCTAGTATCCTCAGTTTCTACCGTCCCATTTTCAAAAACATTTTTCACCACAAAAGGGCCAGTCCACCTCGAACGAAGTTTTCCAGGATGCTTATGAAGTCTAGAGTCATATAAGAACACCCGATCATTAGGTTTAAATGTTTTCCTCAAAATATTTTTATCATGGAATACTTTAATCTTAGCCTTATAGATTCTAGAGTTCTCATAAGCATCATTCCTTAACTCCTCTAACTCGGTCAACTGATATTTTCGAAGCTTATTGGCTACTCCTATGTCAAAATTAAAAGATTTAATTGCCTAATACGCTCGATGCTCGAGCTCTACAGGTAAGTGGCAAGGATTTCCAAAAACAAGCCGATAAGGTGACATACCTAAGGGAGTTTTAAAAGCTGTATGGTAAGCCCATAGTGCATCAACTAGTCTCAAAGACCAATCCTTGCGATCCGGGTTAACCATTTTTTCTAAAATTTGTTTAATCTCCTGTTGTGAGTTTTAAATTACTCGCAAGCGCACGAGTCATTTGCAATATAGTGCTGTGCAAGTGCGAGGTCGAATCCACAGGGAATGCGTTGTGAAAATAGCTTTTTATCTAAACTAACCTTATTTTAACCTAGTTATGAATTGTGAATTATATTTTGCAAAACAAATATAAACTAAACTAAATTGATTTAATAACTAATGATGAAAACACTAAGGTTTCTGAATCCACCCAACCAAAGTAAAGTATATATCTTTATGTTCTATGTAAAAATAATTTATCAAAACATTCCATGAATCCAACTTAAACAAAAAACAACGAATATCCCAATTAAACCAAAAACGTCCAATGTATCCACTTTTAACAAATCACAAAGGAAATCCAATTTAATCAAAAAGGATTCGATGTATCCATCAGATGAAACACACAGAATATCCAACAGAACAATTAAAAACTATCAATTGTAAGAATTTACTCAAACAATTGAAATAGAACATTTAAACTAAACATATCAGAATTGTATGAACATATCTGAAAATATAATGCTAAACAATGGCGAGGCTTCATCTTCAACCTCAGCTGAAGATTTTAGCCACTCATGATCATGAAACTAAATTTCATAATAAAAAGTGTTAAGCATTAAAAACTTGAAAAGAATTAAAACTGACTGTACATTGGGAGAAATTCCACACGTTGTTGGGCATCACTTCCCCCGGTGGTGGCAAAAGCCTTTAGGAGATCTACTAGAATGCTAGTAGAAATCCACCAGACTGCACACTGAATAATGAAGTGAGGTGGTGTTTATATAAGAGAGATCCCGGAGTACAATGAGCTGTAAATTCGATGTGGGATACTGCCCCTTGCGATCGATCGCAGCATAGTGCGATGCAATGTGTCTGGCTCACTGTAAGTGCTTCCTATCCGATGTGGGATGGCCGGTTAACTGCGATCGATCACAACACTGTTGCACTCGAGTGCATCACAGTGCGCTGCAATATATATGATACTGCAAATGGTTCCTCTCCAATGTGGGATGTGTGAGTCACTTGCGATCGATCGCAAGTCTGGTGTGCTCGAGCGCAGGTGCGATTGATCTCATACCTTGTGCGCACGATCGCAGGTGCGATCGATCGCATGTCCTGTGCGCTCGATCGGACTAGGCATCCTCAGTTTTTGCTCTTTAAGCCCTGTAGTTTCCACATTACTTCATTTTATTCCAAAACCTATAAAAACATAGAAAACACAGAAAATAGATAAAATAGTACGAAATAACATAACTAAGAACTCAACAAATGTAAACTAAGGGGCTAAAACATGTAATCTTTAGCAGTTATCAAATACCCCCAAACTTACATATTACTAGTCCCATAGCAATACGAAACTAAAAACTAAATGAAAAACAAAGAATATAAAGATAAGTTCATAACTCATGGTATCAAAAGATTTTAGGAGCACACACCACCATGATAATGATTCATGAGCAAGCTTAAAAAGATAAACCCATCTTCGCAAGGTCTCTATGTCTCAAGATTCACCGTATTTCCTATCAGAATGAACGAACATGGCATAGTTTTTATTTTCTTCCCTTTTTTATTTTTTATTGTAAGACTCTGCTATGTTTACTTTCCTTAAGCTTTCTAATTGACCTATGTAGTGAGTGTTGAGTCAATGACTCCCAAACCAGATGGTTTTAGGGCATTAGGTGTACAGACACCCCTTAGGACTTACTAATTCGAGTAAAAAAGACTACGAAATTAAACTAGCCTTAACACTATTAAACAAAATTCCAACATTTTGACGTGAACACTCACTGCTTACTGAGGTAAGAGGTCCAGTTACTCAGTGGAAAGTTTATTTATGATCATCATTTTCATTTTTTTTATATATATGCCAAAGTGTTAATCCAACAAGTCATCTAGTTTTAGTTAAGAAATAAACGTACACATTAAAATCACATGTCATACCTCACATAATGCGTACTAATGTGCTCGTGTTAGATTAGAGATCAAACATTTGAATTCTCAAATGCCTCAAGTAAATAACTAAATTTTAAAACTTTATCAATAGATCATGTGTTCCAAAATTTAAGCTCACCAATGAATCACATCACAGAAATTGTTTAGATCAACTAAAATTTCAAAATAACATGAGCATGCATTAGAAAAAAAACAACAAAAAATTAGGACAAAGTGTGTGTAATGTGTCTCCCATACCCCCAAACTTAAATTACACATTGACCCCAATGTGTGAATAATATGGAAAGAGTTGACATGGGATATAGAGAACTATCTGGACTGGTATGGCTCATAGCATACCCCCAAACTTGATCTGAAGTACGCGTTGTCCCTGAAAAATAAAGATTGGAAAACAAAAAATACTGGAAACAAACATTAATCATAAATATGAAAATAATAAACAAACAAAAAAGGATAAGTTGTGGGGTGCCTCCCATGAGCGCTAAGTTTAAAGTCTTTAGCCAGACTCTCCTTAATAGATGACCCTCAATCAGAGTAAATAGGATCCGTCAACAATATCATCTCAATGTCCAGACTCCTCAACTCCAAGAATGGTTTTAGCCTCTGTCCATTTACCTTGAAAGTGCTACCATTCTTTGGATCCTCAATCTCGATGGCCCCATGAGAAAAAACTGACCGAATAATAAAGGGACCGGTCCACTAAGCTTGCCTGGGAAAAGATGCAGGCGTGAGTTATAAAAAAGAAATTTTTGACCCGGCTCAAAAGCTCGTCTCAAAATGTTTTGGTCATGAGTCTTCTTCATTTGTGCTTTGTATGACCGTGCACACTCATATGCATCATTTCGCAGCTCCTCTAATTCATTGAGTTAGAGCTTCCTTTGGGAGCCAGCCTTCAAAAGATTAAAGTTCAGCTGTTTGATAGCCCAATAGGCTCTATGCTCTAATTCGACTGGAAGGTGACAGACTTTTCCGTACACAATACGATATGGAGACATGCCAATTGGCGTCTTGAATGCTGTTCGATATGCCCACAGTGCATCAGTCAATCGCAGAAACCAGTCCTTTCTATTAGAGTTCACAGTTTTCTCCAAAATTTGCTTAATCTTGTGATTGAAAATTTTCACTTGTCCACTCGTCTGTGGGTGATACGAGGTGGCAACTTTGTGTGTGATGAAATACTTCTTCATCAACTACTTAAAAATCCTGTTGCAAAGTGCTTACCTCCATCACTTATAATTGCTCAAGGCGTACCAAAATGAGCAAAGATATTGTTCTTAAAAAACTGGACCACAACTCTATGGTCATTGGTCTTGCATACAACTACTTCCAACTATTTGGACAGATAGTCAACAGCAACTAGAGTGTACAGATAGCCAAAGGAGTTTGGGAAAGGTCCCATAAAATCAATGCCCCACACGTCAAAAATCTCAACAATTAGAATGGGGTTGAGGGGCATCATATTCCTCCTAGAAATACTCCTTAGCTTTTAGCAATGCTCACAAGATACACAGTAAGTGTGAGAGTCTCGGAACAGGGTGGGCTAATAGAATCCGCACTACAAAATCTTTACAGCGGTCTTTTTAGCATTGAAATGGTCTCCATAAGCATGATCATGACAAAAGGTGATGACATTAGATTGGTCATGCTCAGGAATACACCTTCTGATGATCTGATCGGGACAATACTTGAACAGGTAAGGATCATCCCAGAAAAAATGTTTTACTATGGCCAAAAACTTTGATTTATCTTGTCGCCCCCAATGTAAAGGCATTTGACTGGTGACAAGATGGTTCACTATCTCAGCAAACCATGCCGCGGGATTGTGAGCAATGTGCATCAATTGCTCATCAAGAAAGGTCTCAGAAATGGGAGTGGCGGCCTCAGTGAAATCCTATCAACCTAGACAAATGGTCTGCCACCACATTTTCGGAACCTTTCTTATCCCGAATCTCTATGTCGAACTCTTGAAGTGGCAAGATCCATCGGATAAGATGAGATTTAGCATCTTTTTTAGAGAAAAGATACTTCAATACTGCATGGTCCGAGTAGATAATGACTTTAGATCCTAACAAGTAGGATCTGAACTTGTCTAATGCAAAAACGACTGCTAGCAACTCCTTCTCAGTGGTAGAATAATTGAGTTGTGCGTCGTTTAGAGTTCGACTTCATAATAGATAACATGGGGAAGTTTATCAACATGCTGCCCCAAAACAACTCCAACAGCATAGTCTGATGCGTCACACATAATTTCAAAAGGCACACCCCAGTTGGGTGGCTGAATAATGGGTGTGGACGTCAGAATCTTCTTCAGATCCCCAAATGCTTTCTTACAATATTCATCAAATACAAATAGGGCATCCTTCATTAATAACTTGCAGAAGGGCCGAACGATCTTACTGAAATTCTGGATAAATTGCCTGTAGAATTCTGCATGGCCCAGAAAAGAACGAACCTCATTCACTGTACATGGGGGTGGAAGGTTAGAAATCAGGTCCACCTTTGCTTTGTCAACCTCAATCCCCCGATGGGATATGACATGCCCCAATACAATACCTTGCATGCAAAAGAGGAAGATTAAGTTTTACTTGCCTTAGGTTCTCTAGGATTTCATTGTTTAGGTCCATAATTTTCTTGTTTGATTTTAAGGCTTGAGGGAATGGTGCTTTAACAGGGCTCTTGGTAACTTAGAGTCCTTGGGCAGTTCGGTATCACTACTACCTTGACCCTTTTCCACATCCTCTGATTTGTTCGTTGTTGGGATGTGTAATGACTTACCACTTTGTGTCACAATGGCATTCACATCTTTCAGATTTGCTTGTGCCATGTATTGACCATGGGGTATGGACTAAGCTTGGGAAGGGAACTTACCTTACTCATTTACACTCAAGGAGCCCATCAGTTTGGTCACTTGGCTCTTTATTTCCTTATTCTCTTCAACAATTTGTGTAATTAATGTTTCACACTTTTGGTTTGTCTTACCCTATGCCTCAATAAATGCATGCAAAGTGTCTTCTAAAGAACTCCTAGAGGATGAGGGTGCATGATATGGTGCAGGGTATGATCTACGGGGTTGTGCAAGCTGCTGGTTTTCAGACTTCCAGCTGAAATTGGGGTGATTGCGCCATCCCGGATTATAGGTGTTAGAGAAGGGTGCAAGAGGCTTCTTGTACATGCCTAAGGCATTACATTATTCCTCATATATCCCTCTCATATCAATAAATGTGGGGCACTCTTGGGCGGGATGGCCTACCCCACCACACACAAAACATGGTTCCAAAGATTCAGTTTGATTAGCTATGTGTGTTGGTTTTGAGCCTTTAGTTTTTAATGCATCTAACTCCCTAATGAGCATCTCGACTTTAGCTTTTAGGTTGTCTTCTTCCCTAAGATGGTATATTCCACCGCCACTTGGGTTTCCTATAGGTCATGAACTATTTATGCTTTTAGTAGCACTAGGTCCAGTCCAAGTGTGAGCTTTTTCAGCAAGCTCATTGAGGTATTCTATGGCCTCATCAGGATCTTTTTGCAAAAATTCACCATTATACATCATCTCTACAAATTGGTACTCTCTATGTATAGGTCCTTCATAAAAATAGCTCACTAAGCGCCAATTCTCATACCCATGGTGAGGACACATACTTAACAGCTCCTTAAATTTCTCCCAAGACTGATACAAAGTCTCATTGTCCTTTTATGCAAAGGAGGAGATTTGTCTTTTTAAGGCATTGGTCTTATGTTGAGGGAAGTATTTATTAAAGAAGACCTGGGTCATCTCATTCTATGACCCAATAGATCATGGCCTCAGTGAGTATAGCCAACTCTTAGCTTTATCCTTAAAGAAAAAAGGAAAAAACTTGAGTCTCACGATATCATCAGTTGTATCTTGACTATGAAAAGTCGCAACTAATGTGTACATATGGTTTTTCATTTTCCAAGCCATGAAATGTAGGGAGTAATTGTATCATCCTTGTCTTAAAATCTTGATGGCGAGTATTGGATTGAAACACGATGCATGATGGTGTGGCTGTTCGGCTAGGATGCAAGTAATTCTTAAGTGTCCTAGCAACATTCTCATTGGGGTTATCAGCCATGTTAACAAAATCTACTAAATTCTCATTTGGGTGTACACTATGGTTTGATCTAGGTGAGGTTTCACTAACGGAAGAGGAAGGAGAGGGCAACTCTATTTCGGGTCCTCTAATGAATCTACCTTGCGAATCACTCAGTCTAAGCATACACCAAATGAGTTAAAGGGGAAATAAATAAAACAGAATAATAAAAAAAAATTAAAAAATCAAAAACTTAGAGAAAGGAACAATACTACCATCTTGTCTCAAAGTTAACAATCTTCCTTGTTCATAAGCACGTTTCCCTGGCAACAACACCAGAATTTGATTACGCTCAAACTAATACGTGGTTATTGTGTAAAGTTGAAGTGTCGATCCCACGAAGAAAAGTGAACTACAAAGAAAAGTGTAAACCTTAACATTAACGATAAAGATCAAGTGAGAAAATTTATGTTTTGATAGTGAAGTAATATGAGAAAATTGTGTAAATAGATTAAAGAATATAATAGAGAAACAACAAGGTTTCGAAAATCTCCCTAGGTTCATTGCCTTATTCCAATCTTGATTCAGTTGTTTTTATCTCGATTGCTAGTTTCACATCCCAAACTGGCAATCGACAAATATTCAATTAAGCAAATGTAAACCCTAATATAATTGATATGAATTACTCTTTACCTTCGATTTAAGCACACATGACCTATCCTATAGATTTATCAAGAAACGACAATATATCTTAATGACAATATCGCAGTAATGGACAAACCTAAAAGATAAATCTACCGGACTCAATCACATCCAACAATCTTGACATAAAAAGAGCATGGCTAAACTTATATCAAGGGAAAAGATACAATCACTGGATTAAGAGAAAACTTCTAATTAATTCAAAGAGTAAATCATAACAATGTTTTGACAATAAATCTAAACTACAACTGAACCAATAATGGAAAATAAGAACAACTACACCTAGAGATTCATCCATTCGCCTTGCTTGGAGATTAGTTGGCTATAAAGTTCATGCTTGAACACTTTGATGGAGAGTGTGGTAGCTTTCTTGAGTTTTCCAGCCTTAATGATCTTCCTTTATTAAACCCTAAGTGATCTATTTATAATACAAAGATCCAAGGGCAGTTTGGGTCTAATTAATCAATTAAAACCTTAATTAGGAAAACAGGGGTTCGTGTGCACGTCGCGACTCTCACTTACTCACCCCGCGGCTCTGTTTGGTCTTGTTTAAGTGAGCTTCTGGGAACTGTGGCCTTGCCTGGTCTAGGCTGCTACTCAGCCTGGTGCTGATGCTTGTGGATACTCTGGGCACCGCAGCCCTGCCTGGTCCAGACTGCGGTGCACACTGATGGTTTCCTTGCTCTTTTGGGCTTGGTTCTGGAGGATGAGGCTTAGACTTCTTCAGGCTGCAACACTAATACTTAAGACTTGGTTTTCTCTTCATTTTGTCTTTTCAAAACCATGCCCTCACTCGAATGTGCATCGAAGCATCGTGCTTTAAGCTATGATAGCTTTCCATCTCTTTTGAACCCAAAGTACCTGAAAATGCACCGAAATAAGTCAATGATCCAAGAATATTAGTTTAGAGTTATTAAGGTATAAAAGTGTAATTCAAACCTCAATTAACCTTAAAATGCTAACAAATAAGTACTGTTATGATGCATTTTATGACTCTCATCAGGTGTATACTCTAACTCTTTTCTCTCTTAAGGGATTCAACATGGTGTATATTGAGTTGTTCCTTAAGAAAGCATAAGGTCTGTGGAAATCGACAACCACATAAGACCTAGGGTATGTTGTATACTCCCAGTTTTCCATGTTGATTAACCCAAGAATCCGATGTGGATTTCTTTTGTTATTATTGCTAGACCCAGGACTCGGTCATCCAAATTAATCTAACTAACTAATCCATACCACATGCATACGTTGATCAGACAAACACATATGAGGAATTCAATAAGGCAGACATTAATCAATTAAAGCATCACAACATGCCTATTTGCAAAGGAAACAATACTTATATATAGAAAAGCATAATTAGAGCTTCAATCGAGCCCTATTAAAAGTTTAGTTACACATGCTAATTATACTGAACATCATAATCATAAACTAAACTAAGTATAAAAGATAAAACCTGAAGAATACTATAGAGACGAGTCGTCAATTCCTCTCCAAAGCTTACAACTTTGAGCAAAATGAAAATTTATGCTTTTTGTGCTTTACAAGCCTATATATAGGGTTCTAAGGGTGTCTCGAAACCCTAATTTCCAAAATAAGATCCGGAGACTTCTTTCCAAAACTGGCTCTGCCGCCTCTTTATGCGTGTGTGCTCTATCACATGCTTCTGTGCTCGAGCGTATAGGTGCAATCGAGCCTTTTAGGTGTGCGCATGAGTGCTTGTGCACTCAATCACAAATGGCTTGCACTCGAGCGCACCTAGCTAGTTTGCAGATCTTCACTTTTTCTTCCTTAGAGCTCCAAAATGTCATCTTTTCTTCAAAAACCTATAAAAACACAAAACACAAAATGAAGTAGAATCTACTAAAATACATAAACAAAGAGCCTAACATGTGTAAATTAAGGGGCTTAAATATGACTATTTAAGCACTTATCACACCCTCAAACTTAAATATTGCTAGTCCCTTAGCAATACGAAACGAAAGACTATATAAAAACAAAATCAAAGATAAATTCATCATTCACGATTTTTGAAATTTTGGGTTGCACATAAAACTATGATGTTCATTCATGAGTAGACTTAAAATATAAACACATCTTTTCAATGAATAAGGGTTTAAAATTCTAATTACTTACACAAGGCTGGTTTAAGGCATCACAAGTTTTTATTAGTGTATGTGAATTAGCACATGAAGCTTCCAAATAATTTTTAATATATAGTGTTTCGATATCTTAACATTCATCGAATTTCCTATCAGAATGAACAATAATGGCATAGTTTTATTTCTTTTCTTTTTATTTTTTATCATGAGATTTTTTTTTGCCATGTTAAGTTCCATTAAGCTTTCTAACTGACCCGTGTAGTGAGTGTTTAGCCAATGACTCCCAAACCATATGGTTTTAGGGAATTAGGTGTAAAGATACCCCTAGGGACTTACGAACTCGAGTAAAAAAGGCTACAAAACTAACTGGTCTTAATGCTACCAAGTAAAAATCCCCACCTTTTGAAGTGAACATTCACTGTTTACTGAGGCAAGAGGTCCAGTTACTCAGTGGAAACTTTATTTAATGATCATTATATGCATAATTTCCACATTTTGATGTGAACATTCACTGCTTACTGAGGCAAGAGGTCCAGTTACTCAGTGGAAAGTTTTTTTAATGATCATTAGGAGCAATTTTATTTTATTTTATTTTTTTTCGCATGATAAACATTTTTCTTTATTTTTTTCTATGCCAAAGTGTTCTTCTAACAAGTTATCCGATTACAGTTAGGTCATGGAAACATATACATAAAAATTATGTCACACCCCACACAATTGTGTGCTAATGTGCTCGTGTCAGATTTAGATCAAACTTGTGAATTCTTAAGTGCCTTGAGGTAGGTAATTAAACTTTTAAAACTCTTATTACTAGACTATGTGTTATACATTTTAAGCTTACTGATGAAGTTTTATCATAATATTTATTTTAAATCAACCAAAATTTTCAAAACAAAATGAATATGCATTTATCTTTTTCAAAAAAAAAAAAAACTGGGACATAATGTGTGATTGTGTCTCCCCCTACCCCCAAACTTAATATACACATTGTCCCCAATGTGTGAGTGACATGGAAAGATCTGACCTGGGAGATGGAGAACTAGATGGCTGGCATGGCTCGTAGCACACCCCCAAACATGAACTTGATGCATGCACTATATTCCTGAAAAAGAAAAACAAATGTTTTACCGAAAAATAAGAAATATTAATAATAAATAGTTAAATAAAAATAAATACAAACAATAAATAAAAAAAAATACTAGAATGAAAGGATATGCTGTGGAGTGCCTCCCAGGAGTGCTAAGTTTTATGTCTTCAGCTAGATGGGGTATCCTCTCACTACTGGTTGCCAGGTGGTGCAGGCGAAGAGGTACCGGGTACGGGAGATAGGCGATCAAGGATGGCCTGGAGCATCGCCTCCTGTCGTGCAAACTGTACCTTCAAACCGTCTATCCGCTGATGAATCAATAGGGTCACCTCCCTATCCTCCCAATGGATGTCGGAGAGCTCACAGTGGAAGGAGGATAGCTCCTCTAGAAGGTGCTGGTACTTTGGGAACCCCATGTCTGGCTGGTCTTCCTCTTAAGTAGGGCTTTCTGTGGGGTGCTCGGTGTCCGTAGGATCATCTGCCACAGGCTCATCAGCAGGAATATGCTACCGGGGTCCTCAAGGCATATGGGACTGGCTCAAGCTCCATTGGCTCCTCCCAAAGAAAGGGTGGTGGCTCACTAGTCCGTCTAGAGAGGAGCCCTTGATCCCCTTCTTCTTAAAGATTTGGCTTAGTAGGAAGGGGAATGGAAGCCCCCATGCATTAGCCATGGTGGTTTGACTGCCGTGCACATAGTCCCAAAACTTGCGTATCTGGCTCCATATGACTGATGGAATAGAGTACCAATGTCCCCGATGAAATGCATATGGGGCCTATGTAAACTGGTCCCTCCTCTAAGTCTTGTGCCCCAAAGGGTACATATTGCACTGGAGCATAGAGTCCATTAGCCATAGTCGGGGAGGCAACTTCGACCAGCTCCCCGCATTGTTGTGCCGGTCATCGCACTGAGTGATGTACGCTCGATCACGAGGGAGGTGCGCTCGAGCGCAGTGGTTTAGGCAATAGGTCGAACAGGTTGTAGGCGACAGAAGCTGGAAGCTGTGGGAAATGTACAAATGCGATCTTCAACCCCCTGTAAACACAAAAAGACAACCACAACACATGGTAAATACATAATAGGAGTAAATTGTAAATTAAAAAAAAATATGTGTGATGGTGTGCAACTAATTAGAAACAAAAACAGGTATGGGCATATCGTGTGTACTTGTGAAAGTGAATGGGTGTGTGGTGGGGGAAGGAGGAGAAGAGTAGGGGAATGAAATATGGAAAGGGGTGGTGGTTTATGGTGGTAGGGTGGTGGTTGGTGTAGAGTTCTGGTGGTGAGAGGGAGGGTTGAGGCTGATATTTGTGTAGGACAAATTCGAGTGCGACAGACAGGGAGAGGGAGTGCGCTAGAGTGTAAGGTGAGGTAAATTGGTATTGTGAGCTAAGTGGGATTAAAAACCATCACGTGTCTTCTCTACTCTGAGTGCGCTCAAGTGCATGGTGAAGTGTGCTAGATCGCACTTGTGCGCAAGTGTGTGGTGGGGTGCGCTCGCGCGCTATAGAGCGCAGGGTAAGGGTGTGCTCGAGCACACTGCGTGGTGCGCTCGAGTGTAAGGCAGCATGTATATAAAAATTAAACCTTACCAGGACTAAGAGGATAAAATAATGAGCATGAGTTCAGAATAATACAACCATACCGTACTTTAATAGCCTCAGTACCACTAACCTTAATAGAGGTGCTTTGAGTTATATGGTTATTAAAGTGGGTTTTGCTCAAGCACTCTCTATAGTAGCTTTAGTGCTACTCTTTTTGAAGGGGGCACTTAGAGCCCACCTCATGTGGTTCAAGTGCTCTTGGATCAGCTGCATATTGAACAGTTTGAAATGCCAAGTCCTCATCTCTAGGAGGCATGTTGAGATCAAGGTATGGTTTGACTTCGTGTCCATTGACTGTGAATGTTTGATTTCCATTGGAACCATGAATCTCCAAAGCACCATGAGGAAAGACCTTGGTGGGACTTTAACTTGCCTGGGAACAATCTTAATTTTGAGTTGTAGAGCAACACCTTTTGGCCTACATGAAACTCTTTCCTCACTAGTTTTTTGTCATGATAGGCTTTTGTCATTTCTTTGTAGAGCTTGGCATTCTCATACGCATCATACCTTAATTCTTCTAGCTCATTTAAATGCAGCTTCCTCTTCTCACCCGCTTGTTTCATATCAAAATTGAACTATTTAATGGCCCAATATGCTCAATGTTCTAGCTCCACTAGCAAATGGCATGCTTTACCAAAGACTAAGCGGTATGGGGACATCCCAATTGGTGTCTTGTAAGCTGTCCTATATGCCCATAGAGCATCATTTAGTCGCAAAGACCAATCCTTCTGATTAGGATTCACGATCCTCTCCAGGATGCTTTTGATTTCTTGGTTACTTATCTCCACTTGGCCACTAGTCTGAGGGTGATATGGAGTGCCAACCTTATGGGTGATCCCATATTTTTTGATGAGTGCGGCAAAAGAGTGATGATGAAAATGGCTGCCACCATCACTGATGATCGCTTTTGGGGTCCCAAACCTGGTAAAAATGTTATCCTGTAGAAACTTCACAACCACTTTATGATCATTAGTCTTTAAAGGGACAACCTCGACCCATTTGGACACATAATCCACACCCACAAGAATATATAAATAATCAAAGGAGTTGGGGAATGGACCCATGAAATCAATGCCCTATACGTCAAAAAGTTCTACTATATGAATATTTTGTAGGGGCATCTGATTTCAGGATGAGATATTACTTGTCCGATGGCATCTATCACATGAGCTGTAGAATGAGAAGGCATATTTAAACAGATTAGGCCAATAAAAACTGGATTGTAGTACCTTAAGTACTATTCTCTTGGCCCCAAAATGTCCTCCACAAGCAAACTGATGGCAATGTTGTAATAAGCTCAAATGCTCATCTTCCGAGACACACTTTCTAATGATTTGATCGGGACATAATTTAAAGAGGTAAGGGTCATCCCAATGGTAGTGTCGAGACATAGATATCAACCGCTTCTTTCCTTGACTGGTCATACCAGGAGAAAAAACCTTAGCAGTTAGATAAATGACAATATCAGCATACCATGGAAGTGTTACCTCTAGTGCGAACAATTGTTCATCAGGGAAGTTCTCATTCAAAGGCAGCTCATTTTTGTCATTCTCATAGGGTAGCCTTAATATCTACAACCACATTCTCACTGCCTTTCTTGTCTTTGATCTCCAAATCAAATTCTTGAAATAGGAGTACCCATCTGATTAACCTAGGCTTTGTATCTTTCTTAGAAAACAGATATCTCAAAACAGAATGATCAGTAAATACAATAACCTTAAAGCTAATCAGATATGATCTGAACTTCTCTAAAGTAAAAATAAAAGCTAATAATTCCTTTTTAGTGGTAGAATAGTTAAGCTGAGCATTATTTAAGGTTCTAGAAGCATAGTAAATAGCATGAGGTACCTTATTGATTCTCTGACCTAAGATAGCTCCCAAGGCGAAGTCACTGGCATCGCACATCAGCTCGAATAGAAGATTCCAATCTGGTGCCATCATTATTGGTGCGGAGGTGAGCACATCTTTCAATATGTTGAAAGCTTTCATATAGTCGTTAGTCCACTCATACTTAGTATCTCTAGCTAACAATGCATATAGAGATCTAGAGATCTTGGAGAAATCCTTAATGAATCGTCTATAAAATCCAGCATGTCTAAGGAAACTTCTGACTCCCTTGACTGTTAAAGGAGGGGGCAACTTTGAAATGATGTCTATTTTGGCTTTGTTTACCTCAATACCTTTGTTGGAGATGGAATGACCCAACACAATGCCTTGTTGAACCATAAAGTGACATTTCTCCCAATTTAGCACTAAGTTGCTCTCTTCACATCTCTTTAGGACACTCTTTAGATGATTTGTACATTCACCAAAATTGGAACCAAAAACACTGAAATCATCCATGAATATCTCAATGAATTTCTCCACCATGTCGAAAATATGCTCATCATACATCTTTGAAAGGTGGCTGGTGCGTTTGTATAAACCAAATGGCATCCTTCGATAAGCAAATGTGCCGAAATGACATGTGAAGGTGGTCTTTTCTTGATCCTCAGGTGCTATGGCAATCTAGTTGTACCCATTATACCCATCCAAGAAGCAATAATAGCTATGGCCAGCTAATCTCTCTAACATCTGATCAATGAATGGCAAGGGGAAATGATCTTTTCTGGTCACCTTGTTTAATCTTTGGTAATCTATACATACCCTCCAACCAGTTGTTTTCCTTGTAGGTATGAGCTCCTCATCCTCATTCTTCACCACTGTGATCCCACTCTTTTTAGGAACAACTTAGACTGGACTTACTCATTTATTGTCTGAGATGGGGTAGATAATGCCAACATCTAATAGTTTCAATACCTAGGCCTTTACTACCTTTTTTTTTATCTGTAAATAAAGTTTGTATTGATCAAAAAGATTTACAAAAATCACTAGGCATACCCAGAGGATTTACAAGGAGAGCATATATAGATACATAGTAAAAAAGCTAACAAAGCAGCCTATTCTAATATGGACTTACAAAGATGCTAGGCAAGCCCAATAAGTATACAATGCTTGGACAATAGGCAAACATACAAGCATACAAGCTGGACTTACAGCAGCAGCCTTACACAAAATTCACTGGGCATACCCAGGAGAAAGACAAGGAGATCACATAAAAACAAAATAAAAACAGCATACCCAAGGATACAACTCTTTACATGGCATGTATACAGGTGAGTCAGACAATTACAGCAGCAGCCTAATTCCAGGGCAAGTGGCATACACAACCCTATAGATTACAACTTGAATTTTCTTTGCTAGACTAGATGGAATCACATCAGCTTGATCAAAAAGCTTAGCATTCCTGGCCATCCAAATGTTGTACACTGAGCAAGCTAAGGCAATTCTTTTAGTAATGGCAGGGGGGCCAGTTCCCTTGACTTTTTGAGTCCACTTGATGGCACTTTGGATTGTAGACATTTGTCTTCTCCATCCAAGCCATTCTTTGATAGTGTTCCATGTTTTCTTGCTGACCCGGCAGGTGAAGAAGAGGCAATCTCTGGATTCTTCTTGGTCTTTGCATAGGGGGCAGAGTTTGTCCTCCCCTTCTAGATGGAGTTTATCTTTGGTGAGAAGTCTGTTCTGAATGGCAAGCCAAAGGATGAAAGAATGCTTGGGAAGGCAGTGACCATACCACACTAAAGTGACCTAACTGACTTCATTACCTTTCTGCCTAATGCAATTATACACCTTCTTGATGCACAGCTCATTCTGGACACTCCAGTCCTTGAGTTTATCACTGCCAGTCTGACCAGTGGGAGGATGATCTGCTAAGCTATCCCTAATTTCTAGGATTCTCTTCCAAATAGAGGAGTCTCTCTTAGCAGCCCTGGTCTCCCAGATGGATCTATTCATTAGATAGTGGTGATGCACCCATTGAATCCAGAGAGAGTCCTTTTTGGTGTGAATGTCCCACAAGACTCTTGTGAGGAAGGCTTTGTTTCAAACTTTAAGATCAACCAATCCTAACTCTTCTTCATATTTGGGTCTACAAATGGTAGCCCATGCAACAAGAGCCTTTCTCATGCCACTACACTTGCCATTCCATAGGAAGGTCCTACACATCCTTATAATTTTCTCCAGGATGTTACCAGGGATAAGAAAAATGACCAGCCAGAAGCACTTAACACCCTGGAGCACAGACCTGATCAATTCTATTCTGCCAACATATGACAATGAGGACCCTACCCAAACATTGATGTACCCAGCTATCTTGTCAATAAGAGGGGAGTAGTGTGTGGCATTTAGTCTGGCAGAGGCTAGTGGAACTCCCAAATACTTGAAGGGAAAGCTGCCTTCCTCAATTCTGGTAATTCTTCTAATTTCTGTCTGATCCTCAGCCTTAACCTTAGCATGATAGATGTTAGACTTGGACAGACTTGGTTGCAGCCTAGAGCACTCACTGAACTGATTGATACACTCCATTAGTAGCCCCACTGATTTTCCATCCCCTCTAGCAAAGAGAATGAGGTCATCTGCAAAAGCTAAGTGTGTGATCTTAAGCTTGTCACATTTAGGGTGGTATCTGAACCCATCCTCCTCCTTCAACCTCCCAAAGAGCCTGTACAAGTACTCCATTATAATCATAAACAAGTAGAGGGAGAGGGGATCACCCTGTCTAAGGCATCTTCTTCTAGCAAAGAACCCATGCATACTCCTATTAATGGCTAGGGAGAAGGATGTAGTTGTGACACATTCCATGATCCAACCCCTAAATTTTCCAGGGAACTCAAGGCCCTCCAGCAAACTATCCAGAAATTCCCATTCAACATAATCGTATGCTTTCCTAAGGTCAATCTTGATCATGCATCTAGGAGAAATTCTTTTCCTACAATACTTCCTGAGGAGTTCCTGAACCAAGTAGATGTTTTCTGATATACTTCTTGCTTTGATAAAGGCAGCTTGGGCTTGGTTGACAATGAGGTTGAGGCATGGGGCTAATCTTGAAGCCAGAATCTTAGAAATGATCTTGTACATCACATTACAACATGCTATGGGTTTGAAGTCCTCAACTCTTGAAGCTTGGTTACATTTTGGGACCAAAGCCAATAAGGTGTGGTTTATTTGCTTTAGGAGCTTGCCATTCTAAAAGAATTCCATCACTGCTTCTATGATGTCTTTACTGATAACATCCCAAGATTTCTTGAAGAATCTAGAGGAGTATCCATCAGGGCCAGGGGACTTGCCTTCCCCAGTACTCCACAGGGCATCTTTGATCTCTTCCTCAGAGACATCTCTAATCAACTGATAAAATTGGCTATCTTGGACAAGAGGGCCAGCTCTAATAACATCCATGTCAAGAGGTCTGCAATGAGAGGAGGAGCCAAGAAGGTTCATATATAATTTGAGAAATTCCTCCTTCATTCCAGCTTCTGAGGTAGTCAAGGTTCCATTGGAGGTTACAACTGTAGCTATGTGGTTTTTGCTAGTTCTATTTTTAACCAAGGCATGGAAGAACTTAGAACCCCTATCACTGTTGAGGAGATATCTACACTTAGCTTGTTGGGATAGGAAGCTCCTTTCAGCTTCAGCCAGTTGAAAGGCCTTGAGTTTCATGGAAGCTACCATAGATTGGAGCTCAGTGTCAGCTGGGTTATCATGAAGCTCCTTTTGGAGGATGGCAAGGGTGGAAGAGGCTTCCAAGGCTCTATTAGAAATGTGACTATAGTGCTTTTCATTGAGCAACTTGAAGTGGGGTTTGAGGGTCTTAAGGTTTCTACAAAGTTTGAACAGCTTAGTCCCCCCTAAGGTCCTGCCCCAATGTGCTCTGACTATGTCAAGGAACTTTTCATGCTCAGTCCACATATTAAAGAACTTGAAAGATCTTTTGCTCCCACTTATCTCATCCATCAAGCTTACAAGACAATGAGAGTGGTCAGAAAGGCACCCTGCAGGCAAGAAGGATGCTTGGGCTCTTAGCCCCATTTGGTACCAAACATTGTTAACCATGATCCTATCCAACTTACACCAAACTTTGTTGTTAGTCCAGGTATAAAGGCAGCCAGTGGCATTGACATCAGATAACCCTGTTTCTCTACAACAAAAGGAGGGGTCCTTAAGCTCATAGTCAGTTACAAGAAGGCCATTAGCTTTCTCTTCAACAGTAAAGACATTATTGAAATCCCCTAAGACAAGCCAGGGGCTTAAGCAATCATAGCTAAAAGTACATAGATTATCCCACAAGGTCTTCTAGCCACAATAGTGTTACAACCATAAACAAAACTAATTACAAATTCACAAGAAGAGATTAAACATAAAGCGTTACAATGAATAACTTGAGGGTTAGCTTCTATTAGAGATAGACTGACCTTAGAGGGGTTCCAAAGAATCAAAATTCTGCCATGTGTGGGTTAAGTCTTCTTTGAGCTTCTCGAGTGGGCTTTGCTTCATCCTCAAAGTAGATATGATGCATGCACTTGACTGGATTTATCCTCTTGATATTAGCAATGGTCCATCCAATGGCAGATCTATGCTCCCTAAGAACTCTCAATAGTTTCTCCTCTTCTTTAATACTTAAATTAGCAACCACAATCATAGGTAATGTCTTTTTCTCTCCCAAATAGGCATAAGTTAAATGCTCTGGTAGTTGCTTCAATTCCAAGGTTGGTGCTTGGAAAATAGAAAGGAGAAGAGTAGTATTAGTAGATATGAGAGATTCAAATGGAGGAGCATACTTACCTGGATGTTTTGGAGAAGCCTCAAAGAGGTACACAGCTTTAATTATGTCATCAGTAACATCTTCAGGTTCTTGCTCAATATCCACTTTTGTGAAGCTATGGGTAATTATGGTCTCCAATGGATCAATGTGCTGGACCTGAAAAGCTTGCTCAACAAAACTTTGCATCATACAGACATTAAAGCATTCCATATCATCTTGAGGTAGTTTTAATGCATCAAATATTTTAAACTCTATTTTCTCACCATTTACCTTCATACTTACTATACATTTTTTCACACAAATCTTTGTATCAGCAGTTGTTGTGAGTTTTAAATTACTCACAAGTGCACGAGTCGTCTGCAATATAGTGTGTGCAAGTGCGAGGTCGAATCCACAGGGAATTGCGTTGTGAAAATATATTTTTATCTAAACTAAGTCTATTTTAACCTAGTCCCAAGTTTTGAGTTGTATTATATGTTGCAAAATAAATAAAAGCTAAACTAAATTGATTTTAAAACTAATAAAAAAGACACTAAGGTTTCCGAATCCACCCCACCAAAGTTAAACATATATATCCTAAAAAATAGCCGATCAAAACATTCCATGAATCCAACTATAAGACAAAAAACAAAGAATATCCCAATTAAACCAAAAGCATCCAATGTATTTGCTCTTAAAAAATCACAAAGAAAATCCAATTTAATCGAAAACAATTCGATATATCCATCAGATGAAACACAAGGAATATCCAACATAAGAATTTAAACTCAATCAATCACAAGATTAACTCAAATAATTGACAGACCATTTATACTAAAAAAAATATGTCAGATTTGTACAAGCAAATCTGAACTACTATGCCAAACAATGGCAAGGCTTCATCTTCAACCTTAGCTGAAGATTCTAGCCACTCACAACTATGGAACTACAATTCATAATAAAAGTACTAAACATTAAACTAAAACAACTAAATAAAAAGAAATAAATAACTTTACATGGGAGAAATTCCACTCGCTGATGGGCGGCGCTTCCCCTCGTGGTAGCAAAGCCTTCGAGATCCACCAGAATGCTAGTAGACGTCCACCAGTTAACACCAAAGTGGCCCAGGAATTGTACACTGAATGATGAAGTCAGATGGTGTTTATATAGGAGGAGTCTCGGAGCACTGTAGGTTTCAGATTCGATGTGGGATACTGGCCCGAGTGCGCTCGATCGCAGAATGGTGCGATCGATCGTATGTCTTGTGTGCACAATCGCATGTGCGCTCAATCGCGTGTCTGGTGTGCTCGATCGCAAATGCAATGTACTGCAAACATATTGATGTGGGATTGTTGACCATGCGCTCGATCGCAGCATAGTGCGATCGATTGCTATTGCTCCTGAAGCTTCACATCTCCTGAAATGCTTCATTTTCTCCACAAACCTATAAAAATACATAAAACACAAAAAAGAAATAAAATAAAGTGAAATACTACTAACTAAGAGCAGAAAAAATATAAGTTAAGGGGTCTTAAATATGCAATATTTAAGACTCATCAAATACCCCCAAACTTATATTTTGCTAGTCCCTTACCAAAACAAAATAAAAAACTAAATGAACAACAAGGATTATAAAAATAAGTTCAGTTTTCATGGTATCCAAAAATTTAAAGAGCATACAAAATCATGAGATTTATTCATGAGCAAGCTTAAATAAGTCGAACCCATCTTCACAATGAATAAGAATTTAAAACCTAATTACTTACAAGAGTGATAGGAGCTTAAATATTCATATTTAAGCACCTTAATTTATATTTGTTAAGTTCTTTATCTATATGTTTTAGTCTATTTTACTTCACTTTTGTGTTTTACACGTTTTTATAGGGTCTTGGAGAAAAAGAAGCATTTTTGGCACTTAAAGGAAGAAATCTGGAAATCCTGGAGCAGCTGCTGGCTAAATTGCGATCGAGCGCACTCCTCTGTGCGATCGAGCGCACCACATATGAGATCGAGCGCATATGTACAGGCGTGAACAGTAAACTGCAGAACCCTGTTTTGGAAATAACCATATTTTGGAAATAAAGGAGTTTTGCGTTTTAGGAAAGTTTAGGAACTCATGAGCCGATTAGGACTTCTCAAAAACCTATAAATACACTTGTAAATCACACACAAAAGGCATCACCTCTTGGGGGGATCATTTCTTAGATCCATTCTTTTATCTTTTGCTTTAGCTTGGAGAAGGAGACCATGGAGCGGAATTGAAGACTTTTCTCTCGGGTTTCTTATTTCCTTTTTATTTTATTATGTGTAATTAAATTCTTAGTAGGGCTTGGTTGAAGCCCTAATTATGTTTACTCAATAAATTTAGTATTGGTGCCTTGCGATATTTATGTTATGTTGCTTAAACTTGATTAATACCTGCTTTTATTTAAATTCCTCATATGTATATGTCTGATCAATATGTGCATGTGGTATGGACTTGTTAGTTAGATCAATTTGGATGACCAAGTCCTGGGTCTAACATTAGTAACAAGAGATATCTTATCCGGATACCCGGGCTAATCAACATGGGAAACCGGGAGTAGATACCATGCCCCAGGTCTCATGTGGTTGTCGATTTCCATAGTACTTATGTTTTCTTAAGGAATAACTCAAGCAGATAAAATGCTGAATCCCTTAAGGAAGAAAAGAGTTAGAGTAGATACCATGCCTAACTCGTTGCTTAGGGAAATCAATAGCTTAAGGAGTAGATACCATGCCCTTAGGTTGGCAACCAGTAGGTATACATGGCATGAATAAAGCATTGACATACTGTTATATTGTGGTAGCATAATTAGTGGTGGATATCAAGTCCCTACGCCTTTATCCTTAGTATTTTATCTTTATTATTTCTCAACGCTTTTATTATTTCTATCTTTTTATATTGCGAATATAATTCTAAATTGAACTTTACCAATCCCTGTGGAGATGATCTTGCATTCGCACACTATACTACACTGTTGACCTTGTGCACTTGCAAGTAAAACAAAGTCCGATCATTCACCTATTTATTTAGGTATATTATCGCACAAAAAGTTTTTGGCGCCGTTGCCGGGGATTGTGCTAAATTTTTGTTTAGATTTATTTCCCGTTTATTTTTCTTATTTTGTTCAATTTTTTTTCTCTTTCTTATTTTTCATTAAATATTTTTCTTAATCTGTTTTGTTTTATTTTATTTTCATCAATTATCTAACTTAATTCTTCGTTTTTGTTATTTTCTTTCTTTCTGTTTTAGGTGTGCATCAGTGCTAATTCTGGCACTGCGATCGAGCGCAAACCTAAGTGCGATCGAGCGCACTGGTGCAATCGAGCGCAGTGCTTAGAGCGCTCGAGCGCAAATAGTCCAGAGACTACCCGAGCAGCAGTACTGAAGCTGCTGCACTAAGGTATTCCTGTTGATTCATGCAAGGGCTTCGAGTGAGGAACCCAACCATCCTTTCACTTGATATAGAAAGTGAGCAGATCATTCGAAAGAGGCCTAGAAACAACTTTGAAGAGAGAGAAGAAGAATTTGAGGGTGAAGCACCAATGGAATAGCTTTACAACCAACTGCCACCAAAACGGAGACCTATGAAGCAATCCTTCATTCCACAGAACCTCAACCATCCTTCATGCATTGCATATCAACCTAAGGTGGAAGAAAATTATTACATATCTCCAGAGATACTTAGTGCCTCGACTCATTTTAGGGGTACACCTGCTGAGGATCCACACTTGCACCTTCAAGAATTCTGTGATCTCTGCAAGTTCCAGCATATTCGGGGCCTAGATCAAGAGGGAATCAGGTTAATTCTTTTCCCTTTTTCATTAAAAGATAATGCTAAAATGTGGTATCATTTATTGCCTACAGATTCCATCCATACTTGGGAAGAGCTATCCAATAGATTTCTAAGGAAATTTTTTCCAGCCCAAAAGACAAGGCAGATGAGGAAGGAGATTCAATCCTTCCAACAGAGGGATGGAGACCTTTTCTTCGAGGTATGGGGACACTTTAATGAGCTGCTACTCAAATGTCCATATCACAACTTACCTCAAGATGAGCTGGTACTAGCTTTCTATGAAGGTTTGAGTGGTATAAATCAAGGTATAGTGGATTTCGGTTGTGGAGGTGTGCTGATGGAGAAGACTAGTGAAGAAGCCATGGAGCTGTTTGAGACATTAAGTGAGCACACCCAACAATTCTCCTCGAAAGGTAGACAAGGAATTAAAAGCAAGAGTATGTATGAGGCGAGCTTCAATGATGGATCTTCGAATTAGATGGCTGCTATGGAAAGAAAGCTAGACATGCTCATAAAAGCCATGGCTGATCAGAACAACTTATGTAGTCCACAGGCTACACAACGCCAGGTATGTGCTATATGCTCTCATTTTGATCATAATACTTATACTTGTCCTCTGTATTCAACTACAGATCAAGAGCAAGCAAATTATGAGGGATCGAATAGCGTATATGCAAATACCTACAATCCTCGATGGCAGAACCACCCCAATCTCTCATGGAGCAATACTCAAAATGCTTTGAATCTTCAAGGACAGCAACGACACTTCCAACTAGCAGCCCAACCAGTGCCAGAATCAGAAAATAGTGACCTAGAGAATCTTATGAGGCAACTGATGACTTCACAAGAACAGTTCATGATTGAGCAAAGACAAACCACTACAAAACATGAGCAAGCCATTCAAAGACTCGAGGAACAAATGGGGCAATTGGCTAAGGAGCTAAGTGAAAGAAAGTGGGATGAACTTCCAGTCCAACCACTACCTACTCCAAGAGGACATCAACAACTAAATACCGTGACAACTCTAACAAATGCTAAGATCATCGGAGCTGATGAGCCTGCATAAGCATCCACATCCAAGGTCCATCACGTTGATCCAATAGAAACTGCTCTTATCTATAGTGTCCCAAGATCGGATATTGAGCCCAAATGCAAGGATGTTACTGATGACATCATTGACACTATGCACCTCCTTGAGGCCTTTCCAAAGCATCCAAGTAAGTACACCGATCCATTTGACCATCATGTGCCTACTAATATTATTTTCCCTTCTATTGTATAGGCACCTAACTTGGAATTCAAGCAGTTGTCAGAGCACTTACCGTATGCTTATATGGGAGAGAATAAGACATTTCCTATGCTAACTGCTGCCACTCGTAGTTTTGGGGAAAAATAAGGCTTGGTCCGGCTGAAGACGTTAAACTTAGCGCTCATGGGAGGCACCCCACAGCTTATCCTTTTATTTTTATTATTTTACGTATTTATTGTTATTTATTTATTTTTATTACTTCTTGTTTTCCTGTATTACGTCAGTTTTTATTTTTTAGGGACAATGTGTGCATCTGTTTAAGTTTGGGGGTACGCTATGAGCCATGCCAACCTAGCTAGTTCTCCATCTCCCAGGTCAGCTCTTTCCTTGTTATTCACACATTGGGGACAATGTATAATTTAAGTTTGGGGGTATGGGAGACATATTCACACACACCTTGTCCCAGTTCTTTTTGTTATGTTGTTTTTCATAGATAAATACATGTTCATTCCAAAATTTTTGGGTGTTCTAAACAAACAATATGATTTGACTTCATAAGTGAGCTTAACATCTTGAACATATGGGCCAATAATTAAGTTTTGAACCATAATCACTTTCTTTTAGGCATTTAAGGATTCATAAGTTCGACTTAAACTAAACATGAGCACATTAGCACATAGTTGTGTGGGGTATGACATGTAATTTTGATTTGTATGTTTCTTTTGCTTGACTGTGAACCAGATGACCTATTAGATTAACGCGGTGGCATAAGAAAATAAAAAAAGTTCGTTATTGCTCAGAAAGAAAAGAAAAAAAAAATGCTCCTAAAGATCATTAAAAAGAACTTTCCATTGAGTAACTGGCCCTCTTGCCTCAGTAAGCAGTGAGTGTTACGTCAAAAGGTGGAATATTCTGATCGGTAGCATTAAGACCAGTTAGTTTCGTAGCCTTTTTGACTCGAGTTAGTAAGCCCTTAGGGGTGTTTCTACACCTAATGCCCTAAAACCATCTGGTTTGGGAGTTATTGGCTAAACACTCATTACACGAGTCAAATTGAAAGCTTAAGGGAACTAACTTGGCAAAAATCTCACAAATAAAAGAAAAAAAGAAAATCTATGCCATTTTTGTTGATTCTAATAGGAAATTTGGTGAATCTTGAGTCATCGAAACACTACACATTAAAATTATTTGGAAACCCAATCTTTTATGTGCTAGTCCACCACACACTCAGTCAAACTTGTGATGTCTTAACCGGCCTCATGAAAGTGATTTGCATTCAAAACTTGTATTCATTACAAAGATGTGTTTATACTTGTTAAGCTTGCTCATGAATGCGCATCATAGTTTTGTGTGAAACCTAAACTTTTGTTGGACACCATGAGCATTGGATTTATCTTTGCGTCTTTGTTTTTCATTTAGTTTTTGGTTTTGTATTGCTAAGGGACTAGCAATATGTAAGTTTGGGGGTGTGATAGGAGCTTAAATATTCATATTTAAGCCCCTTAATTTACATTTGTTAAGTTCTTTATCTATATGTTTTAGTCTATTTTACTTCGCTTTTGTGTTTTACACGTTTTTATAGGGTCTTGGAGAAAAAGAAGCATTTTTGGCACTTAAAGGAAGAAATCTGGAAATCCTGGAGCAGCTGCTGGCTAAATTGAGATCGAGCGCACTCCTCTGTGCGATCGAGCACAGAATTGCGATCGAGAGCATAATTATGATCGAGCGCACCACATATGAGATCGAGCGCACATGTACAGGCGTGAACAGTAAACTGCAGAACCTTGTTTTAGAAATAACCCTATTTTGGAAATAAAGGAGTTCTGCGTTTTAGGAAAGTTTAGGAACTCATGAGCCGATTAGGACTTCTTAAAGACCTATAAATACACTTGTAAATCACACACAAAAGGCATCACCTCTTGGGGGGATCACTTCTTAGATCCATTCTTTTATCTTTTGCTTTAGCTTGGAGAAGGAGACCGTGGAGCGGAATTGACGACTCTTCTCTCGGGTTTCTTCTTTCCTTTTTATTTTATTATGTGTAATTAAATTCTTGGTAGGGCTTGGTTGAAGCCTTAATTATGTTTACTCAATAAATTTAGTATTGGTGCCTTGCGATATTTATGTTGTGTTGCTTAAACTTGATTAATACCTGCTTTTATTTAAATTCCTCATATGTATATGTCTGATCAATATGTGCATGTGGTATGGACTTGTTAGTTAGATCAATTTGGATGACCAAGTCCTGGGTCTAACATTAGTAACAAGGGATATCTTATCCGGATACCCGGGTTAATCAACATGGGAAACCGGGAGTAGATACCATGCCCTAGGTCTCATGCGGTTGTCGATTTCCATAGTACTTATGTTTTCTTAAGGAACAACACAAGCAGATACAATGCTGAATCCATTAAGGAAGAAAAGAGTTAGAGTAGATACCATGCCTAACTCATTGCTTAGGGAAATCAATAGCTTAAGGAGTAGATACCATGCCCTTAGGTTGGCAACCAGTGGGTATACATGGCATGAATAAAGCATTGGCATACTGTTATATTGTAGTAGCATAATTAGTGGTGGATATCAAGTCCCTACGCCTTTATCCTTAGTATTTTATCTTTATTATTTCTCAACGCTTTTATTATTTCTATCTTTTTATATTGCGAATATAATTCTAAATTGAACTTTACCAATCCCTGTGGAGATGATCTTGCATTCGCACACTATACTACACTGTTGACCTTGTGCACTTGCAAGTAAAACAAAGTCCGATCATTCACCTATTTATTTAGGTATATTATCGCACAACAAAGAGGCATGGTAAGACATCACAAGCTTGAATCAGTGTAAAGTGAATTAGCATATAAAAATGAAGCTTCCAAATAACTCCAATGTGTAAGGTCTCCATGTCTCAAGATTCACCAAATTTCCCATCAGAATGAACGAAAATGGCATAGTTTATATATATATATATATATATATATATATATTTTTTTTTTGTTTTTTATATATAAGGCTCTACTATGTTTAATTCCTTTAAACTTTCTAATTAACCCATGTAGCGAGTGTTGAGTCAATGACTCCCAAACCAGATGGTTTTAGGGAATTAGATGTAAAGACACCCCTAAGGACTTACTAACTCGAGTCAAAAAGGCTACGAAACTAAACTGACCTTAATGTTACCAAACAAAATTTTCACCTTTTGACGTGAACACTCACTGCTTACTGAGGCAAGAGGTCTAGTTACTCAGCGAAAAATTTCGCAATGATCATTATGAATAAAATTCCCACCTTTTGACGTGAACACTCACTGCTTACTGAGGCAAGAGGTCCAATTACTCAGTGGAAAATTTATTGATGATGATTATTAGTAGTATTATTATTATATATTATTTTTTTTTCTTTATTCTTTTCTATGCCCAAGTGTTTATCCAACAAATCATCCAGTTTCAGTTAAGACAAGGAAACGTACACATTGAACTCACATGTCATACTTCACACAAATATGTGCTAATGTGCTCGTGTGAGATTAGATCAAACATGTGAATTCTCGAAAATGCCTAAAGTAAGTAACTAAAGTTTAAACTCTATCATTAGATCATGTTTTCAAAGTTTTAAACTCACCAATGAAATCACATCACAATTTTTCAGGTCAACTAAAATTTTTAGATGAACATGAACATGCATTTATCTTTACGACGAAAAGACAACAAATTAGGACAAAGTGTGTGATGTGTCTCCCATACCCCCAAACTTAAATTACACGTTGACCCCAATGTGTGACTAATATAGAAAAAGCTGACCTGAGATATGGAGAACTATATGGACTGGTATGGCTCATAGCATACCCCCAAACTTGAACTGAAGTACGCATTGTCCCTGAAAAATAAAAACTGAAAAACAAAAAAAAATACTGGAAACAAACATTAATCATAAAAATTAAGAAATATACAGAAAAGATAAGCTGTGGGGTGCCTCCCAAGAGCGCTAAGTTTAAAGTCTTCAGCCAGACTCTCCCTAGTAGACGACACTCAATCAGAGTAACTAGGATCCTCCAATAATATCATCTCTATGTCCAGACTCCTCAACTCCAATAATAGTTTTAGCCTTTGTCCATTTACCTTAAAAGTGTTACCATTCTTGGGATCCTCAATCTCGATGGTCCCATGAGGAAAAACTGACCGAATAATAAATGGGCCTGTCCAACGAGATTTGAGCTTGCCTGGAAAAAGATGTAAGTGTGAATTGTAAAGAAGAACTTTTTGACCCGGCTCAAAAGCTCGTCTCAAAATGTGTTGGTCACGTGTCTTCTTCATTTGTGCCTTGTAGGACCATGCACAATCGTATGCATCATTCTGTAGCTCCTCTAATTCATTGAGTTGGAGCTTTCTTTGTGTGCCAGCCTTCGAAAGATTGAAGTTCAACTGCTTGATAGCCCAATAGACTCTATGCTCTAATTCAACCGAAAGATGACATGCCTTTCCGTACACAATACGATAGGGAGACATGCCAATTGGCGTCTTGAAGGCTGTCCGGTATGCCCATGGTGCATCAGTCAATCGCAGAGACCAATCCTTTCTACTAGGGTTCACAGTTTTCTCTAAAATGTGTTTGATCTCGCGATTAGAAATTTCCACTTATCCACTCATATGCGGGTGATATGGGGTGGCAACCTTGTGTGTGATGAAATACTTCTTCATCAACTGCTCAAAAATCCGGTTGCAAAAGTGCTTACCTCCATCATTTATGATTGTTCGAGGCATACCAAAACGAGAAAAAATAGTGTCCTTCAAAAATTGGACCACAACTCTGTGGTCATTGGTCTTGCACGCAACGGCCTCCACCCACTTGGACAGATAGTCCACCGCAACTAGAATGTACAAGTTGCCAAAGGAGTTTGGGAACGGTCCCATAAAATCAATACCCCACACGTCAAAAATCTCAACAATCAGAATAGGTTTAAGGGGCATCATATTCCTCCTAGAAAGATTCCCTAGCTTTTAGCAACGCTCACAAGATACACAGTAGGTGTGAGAGTCTCGGAACATGGTAGGCCAATAAAATCCACACTGCAAAATCTTTGCAGCGATCTTTTTAGCACTGAAATGGCCTCCACAAGCATGATCATGACAAAAGGCGATGACATTAGATTGGTCATGCTAAGGAATACACCTTCTGATGATCTGATCGGGACAATACTTAAACAGATAAGGATCATCCTAGAAAAAATATTTTATCATGGCTAAAAACTTTGATTTATCTTGTCACCCCCCAATGCAAAGGCATGTGTCCGGTGACAAGATAGTTCACTATATCAGCAAACCATGGAGCTGGATTTTGAGCAATGAGCATTAACTGCTCATCAGGAAAAGTCTCAGAAATGGGAATGACGGCCTCAGTGAAATCCACAATCAATCTAGATAAATGGTCCGCCACCACATTTTCAGAACTTTTCTTATCCCGAATCTCGATGTCAAACTTTTGAAGTAGCAAGATCCATCGAATAAGACGAGATTTAGCATCTTTTTTAGAGAAAAGATACTTCAAGGCTGCATGATCTGAGTAGATAATGACCTTAGATCCTAACAAGTAGGATCTGAACTTGTCTAATGTAAAAATGACTGCTAACAACTCATTCTCAGTGGTAGAGTAATTAAGTTGTGCATCATTTAGAGTTCGACTTGCATAATAGATAACATGGGGAAGTTTATCAACAACGTTTCCCCAAAATAACTCCAACAGCATAGTCTGATGCGTCACACATAATCTCAAAGGGCACACCCCCAGTTGGGTGGCTGAATAATGGGTGTGGACGTCAGAATCTTCTTCAGATCCTCAAATGCTTTCTTACAATCCTCATCAAATAGAAATGGGGCATCTTTCAGGAATAACTTGCACAAGAGCCTGGCGATCTTGCTGAAATTCTGGATAAATCGCCTGTAGAAGCCTGCATGGCCCAAAAAAGATTGAACTTCCTTCACTGTACATGGGGGGTGGAAGGTTGGAAATCAGGTCCACCTTCGCTTTTTCGACCTCAATCCCCTGATGAGATAAGACATGCCCCAGTACAATGCCTTGATTAACCATAAAATGGCACTTCTCCCAATTAAGCACTAGGTTCTTCTCCTTGCACCGCACTAAAACTAAAGTGAGACGGTGCAGGCACTCCTCAAATGTTGAACCAAAGACGGAGAAGCCGTCCATGAAAATCTCTAAGAATCGCTCTACCATGTCAGAAAATATACTGACCATGCACCGCTGAAAAGTAACGGGTGCATTACATAACCCAAAGAGCATGCGACGGTAGGCGAAAGTCCCAAAAGGACAGGTAAACGTCGTTTTCTCCTGATCTTCGGGGTCCACAGGGACCTGATTATATCCTGAATAACCATCCAAAAAGCAATAATACTCGTGCCCAGCCAAACGCTCCACCATCTAATCAATAAATGGGAGTGAAAAATGATCCTTCCTTGTGGCAGCGTTCAGCTTACGGTAGTCTATACACACTCTCCACCCTGACTGAACACGAGTTAGCACCAACTCGTCGTCTTTATTCTTTACTACCGTCAGTCCAGCTCGCTTGGGTACAACATGAATCGGGCTCACCCATTTGCTATCAAAGATAGGATAAATGATCCTTGCATCTAACAGCTTAATAACCTCTGCCCTCACAACCTCTTGCATAGCAGGGTTGAGCCTTCTTTGTAGCTCCCTAGATGGCTTAGCATCCTCTTCCAAATGTATCATGTGCATCACCACCGAGGGGCTGATTCCCCTGATATCCTCAATGGTCTACCCGATAGCTTCCTTGTGCTCTCTTAAGACATCTAATAATTTCTCCTCTTGAGCTTCACCTAAATCTGAAGCTATAATCACAGGCAAACTATCAGCTGAACCTAGGAACTTATACTTAAGATTATCTGGTAAAGGCTTAAGTTCCTTCTTGGGGGTTTCAAGTTCGGCAGTCTCCTCTGTCTCATTGCTTTCTTGAGGATCAGACTCCAAAATGGCATTCATTTCCTCGAGTAGCTTATCTAAGCCAAGTCCTCTCCAAACTGAGCAAAACACACCTCCAGGGGATCCTCAATGCTTGATTCGTCCACAGTCTCCTCCAGAATCTCCTCTATCAAGCATTCATTTCTTACTTCATCATACTCCAGTGGTTGCCTAGTGATATCAAAGATGTTTAACTCCACTGTCATATTTTCGAAGGAGATCTTCATCACCCATGTCCTACAATTGATTAGGGCGTTAGCCGTGGCTAAGAATGGTCGCCGTAAAATCACCGGTCTTTGAATCCCTACATTCTGGACCGGTTTTGTGTCAAGCACAATAAAATCCACTGGGAAATAGAATTTATCCACTTTTATCAAGATGTCCTCAACTATTCCCCGTGGTCTTTTCACTGACCTGTCAGCCAGTTGAAGCATCGTGGATATAGGCTTCAATTCTCCTAACCCCAACTACAAATAGACTAAGTAGGGTAGAAGCCCCTAGATCCAAAAGAGCCCTCTCAATATGGCTGACTCATATCATGCAAGAGATGATAGGACACCCTGGGTCCTTATACTTGATGGGTAGCTTGCACTGAAGGATTGAGCTGACCTGCTCGGTCAAAAATGCCTTCTTTGGGACATTCATCCTCCTCTTGATAGTGACCAAGTCCTTTAAAAACTTGGCATATGATGGCACTTGATGGATAGCATCCAAAAATGGGATATTGATTTGGACTTGTTTGAATACCTCCAGAATTTCCTCATACTTCCTTCCTTTCTTGGGCGCCTATAGTCTGTCGGGGTAAGGCGCTCTAGGTACAAAAGACCTACGAGGGTCTTTTTCAGTAGGTGTGGCTGTAGATGGTTCAGCATCTCTCTTCTCTTTGTTGCTACTCTCTTGCTCTTGCTGCATAGCAGGGCTCTCTTCCACTCGATTGTCCACTTGTCTCCCAGACCTCAGTGTGATAATCGACTGTACTTGTTCCTCCCCGTGCGTAGGAGTTGATGAACTCCCAACCATAAATTGTCCTTTCGGGTTGGGCACGAGCTGACTGGGGAACTTCCCCTTCTCTCTCACCCAAGTGACTTGCAATTTGCCCTATTTGACTCTCCAGCTTGGCAATTGCTTGGGTGTTTACCATTGTTGCACTTCTTATGTCGCTCATGGATTGGCTATTCATTTTCATATATTCCTTAATGGTGTCTTCTAGTGACTGTGAAACTAGCGCTGGTGTTTGAGTGGGAGCTTAGTAAGTAGGTAATGGTGCTGGATGGGCAGAACAACCATGACCAGGAATTTGTTGGGCAAATCCGGGAGGATATTGATTTTGAGCATTATGAGGGGCTCCTCCATGATTCATTGGTTGGTTCTGCCTCCATGAAAAATTTGGGTGGTTCCGCCACCCTGGATTGTACGTCTCGTAGTACAATCCATTTGACTGCCTTCGATAGTCATTGAAAGCATTTACTTGTTCCATAGGATACTCGGCACAAGCTGACATTGATGGGCAATTCTGTGCTAGATGCATGAGACTAGCACAGATGGAATAGCTTTCAACATTGAATGTGTTGGCAGCATTGATGGATTGGCTCACAGTGAGAGCGTCAATCTTCTTAGTGAGGGCATCTAACTTTATTCTCAAATCAGCGTCCTCCCTGACCTCATAGATGCCTCCCCTCTTAGAAGCACGAATGGACTTATCTCGACAGCTTGAAAAATCCCACTGCTACGAGTTTTCGGACAACTTGTCCAATGCCATATATGCTTCATCTCCTGTCAGACTCAAGAATGCCCCCCCCCCATTCATAGACTCGATCATGCTACGGTTGGGTTGAGTCAACCCTTGGTAGAAGAACTGAACGAGTCTCCACTTCTCATATCCATGTGGAGGGCATCTGATCAGTAGCTCTTTGAAGCGCTCCCAACTCTCAGAAAATTTTTCATCCTCATCCTAAGTGAAAGAGCTAATCTCCTTTCGGCACTCATTCACTCTAGACATTGGGAAAAACTTATGATAAAATTTGCTAAGCAGGTTTTCCCAAGATGTAATAGACCCGGGCGTGTTGGAATCCAACCACGCCCTAGCTCTATCGTGAAGAGAAAAAGGGAAGAGTCGAAGATGGACTGACTCCTCAGAGAAGTTCTGGAATTTGAATGTAGCACAAATATCTTTCAACTTCTTTACATGGCTATAAGGATTTTCAAGATCTAGGCCATGGAATAAGGGTAGGAGTTGGATGACATGGGGTTTCAAGTCAACATGGGTGGCATTGGTAGGTGGCAACACTATGCGAGAAGATGAATTGGTCACAACAGGTGCGAACAAATCCCTAAGGGATGTAGTGGAATCCACATTCCAAGCTCTAGGTTGCTCTACATGTTCAGGATGATTTGAATTCCTAAAATTTTCTCACATTTCAACTGGTGCTCTCTTCTGCCTCCTAAGAGTTCTTTCTAATTCAGGATCTAAATGTATCAAATCTAAATTCAAGGATCTCCGACCAAGTATAAACCACACAAAAAGCACTAAAATAACCTACCAGCAGAAATTTGCAAAAAAAATGTTTTTTCTAATAAACAAATAGAAACAAATAAAATAAAATTGCCAAACAGAAAAATCAAACAAATAATGCTAACTAGTAGAAAAATAAAATTAATTCAGACAAAAATTTCACAAACAAAACAATTCCCCGGCAACGGCGCCAAAAGCTTGTTGTGAGTTTTAAATTACTCGCAAGCGCACGAGTCGTCTGTAATATAGTGTGTGCAAGTGCGAGGTCGAATCCATAGGGAATTGCGTTGTGAAAATATATTTTTATCTAAACTAAGTCTATTTTAACCTAGTCCCAAGTTTTGAGTTGTATTATATGTTGCAAAATAAATAAAAGCTAAAATAAATTGATTTTAAAACTAATAAAAAAGACACTAAGGTTTCCGAATCCACCCCACCAAAGTTAAACATATATGTCCTAAAAAATTAGCCTATCAAAACATTCCATGAATCCAACTATAAGAAAAAAAACAAAGAATATCCTAATTAAACCAAAAGCATCCAATATATCCGCTCTTAACAAATCACAAAGGAAATCCAATTTAATCGAAAACAATTCGATGTATGCATCAGATGAAACACAAGGAATATCCAACAGAATAATTTAAACTCAATAAATCACAAGATTAACTCAAATAATTGACAGAACATTTATACTAAAAAAAATATGTCAGATTTGTACAAGCAAATCTGAACTACTATGCCAAACAACGGCGAGGCTTCATCTTCAACCTTAGCTGAAGATTCTAGCCACTCATAACTATGAAACTACAGTTCATAATAAAAGTGCTAAACGTTAAACTAAAACAACTAAATAAAAAGAATTAAATAACTTTACATGGGAGAAATTCCACTCGCTGATGGGCGGCGCTTCCCCTCGTGGTAGCAAAGCCTTCGGGATCCACCAGAATGCTAGTAGACATCCACCGGTTAACACCAAAGTGGCCCTGGAATTGTACACTGAATGATGAAGTCAGATGGTGTTTATATAGGGGGAGTCTCGGAGCACTGTAAGTTTCAGATTCGATGTGGGATACTGGCCCGAGTGCGCTCGATCGCAGAATGGTGTGATCGATCGCATGTGCGATCGATCATATGTCTTGTGCGCACGATCGCATGTGTGCTCGATGGCGTGTCTAGTGCGCTCAATTGCAGATGCACTGTACTGCAAACATATCAATGTGGGATTGTTGACCATGCGCTCGATCGCAGCATAGTGCGATCGATCGCTATTGTTCCTGAAGCTTCACATCTACTGAAATGCTTCATTTTCTCCATAAACCTATAAAAATACAAAAAACACAAAAAAAAGATACAAAATAAAGTGAAATACTACTAACTAAGAGCATAACAAATATAAGTTAAGGGTCTTAAATATACAATATTTAAGACTCATCAGCAGTTCTTATGAAGGGTCTTTCTAATATAATGGGCAGAGGTAATGGCATAGGGCATTCCTCCATATCTAACACAATGAAATCGGCCAGTAAAATGAACTCACCTACCTTTACCAGGACATCCTCAAGAATACCTCTAGGTCTTTTGATGCTTCTATCTACCAACTGCAAAGTGATGGAGGTCGGTTGAAGCTCCCCCAAACCTAAGGTTTTGAATACTGTGCATGGTAATAGATTGACACCCGCTCCTAAATCCAATAATGCTCACTCAAATAGTTGATCATCTATCCTACAGGGAATAGTAAAGCTACCCGGATCTTTTAGCTTTGGTGGTAGTTTTCTTAATAGCACAACACTTACCTCTTCAGTCAAGGCTACTGTCTTATGCTCCTGAAACTTCCTCTTATGAGTGCAACAATACTTCAGAAATTTAGCATAAGTAGGTATTTGTTGAATTGCATCTAATAACAGAATGTTTATTTCAACTTTCCACAAAGTTTCAAAGATATCAAACAGTTTATTTTCTTTCTTTTGTTTTACTAACCTTTGCGAGAAGGGTGGTGAATTCACCTTCTCTATCTCACTTACCTTTGATGCCGATGGTTTCTCTTTAGATACTCTTGCAGACTCATCAGTTCCTATAACCTTACCATTTCTGAGGGTTGTGACAGCCTTCAGTTGCTGGTGCCCCCTGGGGTTAGGTAGTGTTTGAGTTGGAAGCTCAACTTGCTTTCTACCACTCAGTTCTTTAGCCAATTGTCCCATTTGTTCCTCTAGCCTTTAAATGGCTTGTTCATGTTTTGATGTGGTTTGTCTTAGTTCAATCCGAAACTATCTTTCATCTGCCATGAACTTATCTTATGAAGTCATTAATTGTTATTGCTGAGTTTCCAATTGCCTCACAAGACTTTCGAGGTCATTTTTCTTTGTTTCGAGAGCTGAGTGAGTAGCTGGTTGGGAGTTCCTTTGCTGCCCTTGATGGTGAAGGGCATTCTGGTTGTTGCTCCAGGAGAAATTTGGGTGGTTCCGCCATCCAGGATTGTAAGTGTTTGCATATGGGTTGTTCTTTGGCAGATAGTTGCTTGGTCCTACTCAATTTGCTTGCTCCGAGTCTGCAGATGAATACAAAGGACATGTTTTAGTATTATGATCAAATTGAGAACATATAGTGCATACCTAGAGTGGTGTAGCTAATGGATTAGGTGAGGCATTCTGAGCAGTCATGGCTTTGGTAAGCAGATCTAATTTCCTCTCCACATCAGCTATTTGGGTAGAGGATCCTCCATTTAGGGTTACCTCATACATATCTTTGCTCTTGGATCCATGTCTACCTCTATAGAAGAATTGCTGGATATGCTCACTTAAGGTCTCGAATAGCTCCATGACTTCTTCGCTGCTTTTCTCCATCATCACTCCTCCACAACCTGAATCCACAATACTTTTATTAGTATTACTTAAACCTTCATAGAAATCTTGTACCAGTTCATCCTAAGGTAGATTGTGATGTGGGCATTTGAGTAGCAACTCGTTGAAATGTCCTCATGCCTCAAAGAATAGGTCTCCATCCTTTTGTTGGAAAGATTGAATTTCTTTCCTCATTTGCCTCGTCTTTTGGGCTGGGAAAAACTTTCTTAGGAACTTGTTGGCCAACTCCTCCCAAGTATGGATAGAAACTGCAGACAATGAATTGTACCACAGTTTAGCATTATTTTTTAAGGAAAAAGGAAAAGAATTAACCTGATTCCTTCTTAGTCTAGGCCCTGGATGTGTTGGAACTTGCAGAGATCAAAAAATTCCTGAAGGTACAAGTATGGATCCTCATTAGGTGTACCCCTAAAATGAGTCAGTGCACTGAGTATCTGCGGAGATATTTAATAATTGTCTTCCACCACAGGTTGATACGTAATGCATGATGGCTAGTCGATGTTCCTTGGGATGAAGGATTGCTTCATCGATCTTCTCTCAGGTGGTTGTTGGTTTTCTAGCTGTTCCGCCATTGATGCTTCTTCCTCGAATTCCTCTTTTACCCCCTCAAAGTTATCTTGAAGCCTTCGTCAAGTGATCCACTCAAGCTCTGTATCAAGGGGAAAGAAAGTTGGATGCTTGGATCGAAGCCCTTGCTTGAATCAATGAAAACCACTTTAGTGCAGCAGTTAAGTACTGCTGCTCGAGTAGCTTCTACCTCAAATGCACTCGATCGCACAAGGTAATTACACTCAATCGCAGTGTCACAGAGAGCCTCTACTGTAGTGCCTGAAACAGAAAATGAAGAGAAAATGGATTAGGTTTTTGATGAAACAAAACAAAATAAATGTGGAAAATATAAACTTAAAATTTTTAGATTTTTGATAAAAATAAAAATAAAACAGAATAAAATAAACTAAAAATGACTAAACTAAACGAAAATAATTCTAAACAGAATTTAGTGCAATCCCCGGCAATGGTGCTAAAAACTTGTTGCGCGTTTATCTGCCTAAATTATTAAGCAAATAATCGAACTTGTTTTATTTGCAAGTGCACAAGGTCTACAGTAGCATAGTGTGCAAATGCGAGATCATCTCTACAGGGATTGGTAAAATTCGTTTTAGAATCAGTTTCACAATGTAAAAATTGATAGAAATAAATATTAAGTCTAGATTAATAATGATAAAAACATAGGGCTTTGGTATTCATCACTAATCACACTTTCCTAGTAAGTAATGTGCCAATGTATAGCCCTACCATGAATACCTAATGGTTGTCAACCTAAGGGTTTGATCCACTCCTTAAGCTATTGATCTCCCTAAGCAACGAGTTAGGCATGGTTTATACTCTAACTCTTTTCTCTCTTAAGGGATTCAGCATGGTGTATACTGAGTTGTTCCTTAAGAGAGCATAGGTCTGTGGAAATCGATAACCACACAAGACCTAGGGCATGTTGTATACTCCTGGTTTCCCATGTTGATTAACCTAAGAATCTGATTTGGATTTCTTTTATTACTATTGCTATACCTAGGACTCGATCATCCAAATTGATCTAACTAACTAATCCGTACCACATGTATACGTTGATCAGACAAACACATATGAGGAATTCAATAAAGCAGGCATTAATTAATTAAAGCATCATAACATGGCTATTTGCAAAGGCAACAATACTTATATATAGAAAAGCATAATTAGGGCTTCAATCGAGCCCTATTAAGAGTTTAGTTACATATGCTAATTATACTGAACATCATAATCATAAACTAAACTAAGTATAAAAGATAAAACCCGAAGAATACTGTGGAGACGAGTTGTCAATTCCTCTCCAAAGCTTACAACTTCGAGCAAAATCAAAAGGTATGTTTTTTTGTGTTTTACAAGCCTATATATATGGCTCTAAGGGTGCCTCGAAACCCTAACTTCCAAAATAAGATATGGAGACTTCTTTCCAAAACTGGCTCTGCCGCCTCTCTATGCGTGTGCGCTCGATCGTGTGCTTCTGCACTCGAGCGCATGGGTGCGCTCGAGCCTTCTAGGTGTGCACACAAGTGCTTGTGCACTCGATCACAAATGGCTTGCGCTTGAGCGCACCTAGCTGGTTTGCAGATCTTCACTTTTTCTTCCTTAGAGCTCCAAAATGTCATCTTTTCTTCAAAGACCTATAAAAACATAGAAAACACAAAGATGAAGTAGAATCTACTAAAATACATAAACAAAGAGCCTAAAATGCGTAAATTAAGGGGCTTAAATATGACTATTTAAGCACTTATCAGAGGGTTAAAGTAAATGTGGTTGGCTTTGAGGTAGCATTGTCAAAGAGGATAAAACATGTTTATGACCTATTAATAACAGAGGTGTTAGCTACTAGGGAAGCACTAGAGTTCGTTTGGATTCAGAAGAATAGAGGTTGGAGGGGATTAGATTTTAGTTGGCAATGCAGTCCAAGAGTTTGGGGAAGATTTATCTACATAGGTCCTTTTATTGAAAACATTTAAGCTTTGGTCTGCAGCTTTGATTTCAGCAATTTTTCCAATATTCCTCAGGGTATCAATGAGGTTTCTCATAAGTTAGCTAGAAATGCACAACATGTACCTGATATTTATGTTTAGATAGTGAGGCCCCCTCTGTGGTTGGCATTTGTGGTTGATGATGATGTATCAGTCTGAGGCTTTTTAAGGCATATGTTTTTTCAAAAAAAAAAATCTACCTGCAAGTTTTTAATATAATCCTTTTCAGTGGTATGTTGTGCGTTTATCTACCTAAATAAATAAGTAAATAATCGTACTTGTTTTACTTGCAAGTGCACAAGGTCAATGGTAGCATAGTGTGCAATTGCAAGATCATTTCCACAGGGATTGGCGAATTTCGATTTAGAATTAATTTCACAAAGTAAAAATAGATAAAAATATTTATTGGATTTAGATAATAATGATAAAGGTGTAGGGACTTGATATCCACCACTAATCATGCTACCCCAACAAAACAGTATGCCAATGCTCTACTCATGCTATGAATACCTACTGGTTGTCAACCTAAGGGATTGGTCCACTCCTTAGGCTATGGATTTCCCAAAGCAACGAGTTAGGCATGGTGTATACTCTAACTCCTTTCTCTCTTAAGGGATTCAGCATGGTGTATACTGAGTTGTTCCTTAAAAGAGCATAAGGTCTGTGGAAATCGACAACCACACGGGGCCTAGGGTTTGGTGCACTCCCGATTTCCCATGTTAACTAACCCAAGAATCCGGCTTGGATATCTTTTGTTACGATTGTTGAACCTAGGACTCGGTCATCCAAATTGATTCCACTAACTGATCCATACCACATGCATAAGTTGATCAGACACACACATATGAGGAATGTAAATAAAAACAGGTATTAATCAAATTAAGAATCACAGCATAAGTATTACAAAGGCGCCAATATTGAATTATTGGTTAAACATAATTAGGGCTTCAACCACGCTCTACTAGAAGATTAGTTACACATAGTTGTGATGCTAAATAACATCATAAAGTAAAATAACAAAGGAAAAAAGAAACCCGAAACCACTATGGAGAAAAGTCATCAATTTGTCTCCACAATCTCTCCTCCGGGCTCATCCGGCCTCTAGCCTCCCTCAGTAAAACCTAAACTAAAAGGGATATCTGCTCCTAAAAAGGGAGATACTGTTTCTGTGTTTTACAAGTCTATTTATAGGGTTCTAAGGACACTTGGAAACCCTAATTTCCAAAACAGGTCTCTAACCCTACTTTCCAAAATAGGAACTGCTATTTTGATGTTTTACTGATGCGTGTGTGCTCGATCGCATGAGTTTGCGCTCGAACGCAAGGTTGCGTTCAAACCTTCTCCTTGTGCACATGAGTACTTGTGCGCTCGATCGCACCAAGCACTACGCTCGATCGCACTCTTCTGCAGCTCCCAGTTCTAGTTTTGCTCTTTGAGTTCCAAAATGCTTCATTTCTTCCAAAAACCTATAAAAACACAAAAAACACAAAAATGAAGTAAAATGGAATAAAATACGCAAACTAAGAGCTTAACAAATGTAAATTTAGGGGCTTAAATAATATTTAAGCCCGTATCACACCCCTAAACTTACATATTACTAGTGCCTTAGCAATACGAAGCTAAAAACTAAATAAAAAACAAAGACACAAAGATAAATCCATCATTCATGGTATCCGAAAATTTAAGTGTCATACAAACCATGATATTTATTCATGAGCAAGCTTAAAGTACAAACCCATCTTCGCAATGAATAGGAGTTTTAAATTTTAATTACTTACAAGAGGCATGCTAAGGCATCAAAAGTCTGAATTAGTGTATGGTGAACTAGCACATAAAAGATGAAGCTTCCAAATGATTCCAATGTGTAGTGTTTAGGTGTCTTAACATTCATTGAATTCCCTATCAGAATGAACAATAATGGCATAGTTTTATTTCTTTTCTTTTTCTTTTATCATGAGCTTTTTGCCATGTTGAGTTCCATTAAGCTTTCTAATTGACCCATGTAGCGAGTGTTTAGCCAAGGATTCCCAAACCATATGGTTTTAGGGAATTAAGTGTAAAGACACCCCAAAGAACTTACTAACTCGAGTCAAAAAGGCTACGAAACTAACTGGTCTCAATGCTTCCAAGCAAAATCCCCACCTTTTGACGTGAACACTCACTGCTTAGTGAGGCAAGAGGTCCAGTTACTCAATGGAAACTATATTTAATGATCATTATATGCATCATTCCCACCTTTTGATGTGAACACTCATTGCTTACTGAGGCAAGAGGTCCAGTTATTCAGTGGAAAATATATTTAATGATCATTAGGAGCATTTTATTTTCTTTTTTTTTGCATAGTAACATTCTTTTCTATTTTTCTATGCCAAAGTATTATTCGAACAAGTTATCCGATTACAGTTAGGTCAAGGAAACATATACATAGAAATTATATGTCATACCTCACACCATTATGTGTTAATGTGCTCGTGTCAGTTTTTAGATCAAACTTGTGAATTCTTAAATGCTAAAAGTAGGTAACTACACCTTAAAACTTTATTATAAGCTAATTTGTTTAGGATTTTAAGCTCACTGATGAAATCATATCACAGTATTCGTTTAGATCAACAAAAATTTTCAACATAATATGAATATGCATTTATCTTTAAAAAAAAAACTGGGACAAGTGTGTGAATATGTCTCCCATACCCCCAAACTTAAATTACACATTATCCCCAATGTGTGAATATCATGGAAAGATTTGACCTAGGAGATGGAGAACTAGTTGGGCCGGCATGGCTAATAGCACACCCCCAAACTTGAACGGATGCATACATAGTCCCTAAATGTTGGTATTTATCTAAGGTTTAAACATGTCTAAACATGGTTCAAAGATGGTTAAAGTCTAAATCAAGGTTGGAAGATTAAAATACATCATGTTAAAGGAGTGCACACATGTGTGTGCATCCATTTGGGTGTGTGTGCATCCATTTGGGTGTGTGTGCACACCCCTAATCAACAAAACAAAGTAGTGCGCACTGCTGTGTGAAAGGCAGCATCAGTGTGTGCCTCACCGCCCCTTCACCAGTGCCTCATCTCCCCTTCACCAGTGCCTCACCACCCAGTAAGGAAGTAGCTTAGAGAAGGGCAGCACCGCACCGCCCCTCCACCAGCATCGTACCACCCAGAATGTGGTGCAAAGGTGCTCTGCCCAGCGCCGCACTGCCCCCTGTTCAGCGCTTAGGCGCGAGGCAAACTGAAGCACACTTGGACAGCTTGCTTGAACCTCCTCTTAGGTGCATGGATGCAAGGTTAAAATGTATAGCACCACTTAGGATTGATGTAGGGCCATGGTTGAGTGGTCATCAAGATCTAAGGGTGGAGAATGACACACAAGATTGGACAAGAAGTTGGTGCACTATATAAAGGGTCACTTACCTTCATTCTCAAGAAATATGAGATATGATGTAACTTGTGAGACATGTGTGTGAAAGAGAGAATTGTGTGAGAGTGCAAAGACACAGACATACAAGAGGGACTCATTATAGAGAGGCTGGTTATAAAGAAGAGAGATTAGTAAAGAAAGTGATAAAGTCTTTCTTGTTCTCTTATTTGTTCCTTCAAGAACTTGTGGATTCTTGAAGAGGGTTGCTAGATTGCAAAGAACCATTGATTTAGTGTAGAGAGTTTAGAGAAACTCACGGGGACGTAGGCTATTGCTGAACCTCGATAACAAATAGCTTGTTTTCTTTTCTTTCTTGGTTTCGATTGTTGTATTTCTTTCTACAAGTCATTCTAGACTTAGATGTTTGGAAGATCACCAACTGGGCATCTTGTCAAGGTGATTTTCAACAGTGGTATCAGAGCTTGCACAGCTGGGTGTCGGAGCAAGAACAGAAGGTGACGGAGTCAAGACTCCAAGAATCGAATGCCAACTTCTTGGGTGATTCAAGAACGGAGTTAAGATCTATATCTGATCGTGTTCTTGAGGTAAATCAAGAACAAAGTTAAGATCAATATCTGATCATGTTCTTGAGGGTGATTCAAGAATGAAATAAAGATCAAGATCTGATCATGTTCTTGAGGGTGATTTAAGAACGGCATTAAGATCCATCTTCGATCTGTGTTCTTGAAGTTTAGAAGAAGTTGGAAAGCATTTGTGGGTGCTGCATAAATCAAGGGATCTTCTTCGCAAGATGAGTTCAAATTTCAGTATTGAGAAATTTGATGCAAATAGAGAATTTTCCCTGTGGAAGCGGAAGATCAAGGCGGTTCTAGTGCAACAGAAAGTAGACTTGGCTATTTGAGAAGATGATGCTTTTCCAGCAAGTGTCACGGAGGACCAGCGGAATGAAATGAAGAAGATGGCATACAGCACCATCTTCTTGCATATGTCGGATAATGTCACAAGGGAGTGCGGAGACTCAGAAGATCTAGCTATCATATGGAAGAAACTAGATGAGTTGTTTCTTGCCAAGACATTCCCTAATAAGAGGTATCTTCGTAAATGAATCTTTGCTTTTAAATTTGATCCTAATAAAGAGTTGCAAGATAATCTTGATACCAAGATAAGGAGTGCATCAAGTGGTAAAGGGCTGTTCTTTAAAAGAAGGCCAGCAACTCGGTATGGCAGCAACCATAGCTACTACCAGGATAGAGGTAGAGGAGAGAGCCATAGGAGAGTGCACAGCAACATGCATGGCTACTACCAGGATAGAGGTAGAGGAGAGTGCACAGCAATATGCATGGCTACTACAAGGACAGAGGTAGAGGAGAGAGCCATGGGAGAGTGCACAGCAACATACATGACTACTACCGGGATAGAGGTAGAGGAAAGAGCCATGGGAGAGAACACTCCAAATTGAGATTTGGAGGGAAGAGTTGCTACTACTGCCATAAGGAGGGTCATGTCAAGAAAGATTGCAAGAAGATGACAAGGGATAGAGGAAGAAGCCATACCAAAAATGGAGAGGCTTTGGTTGCCAAGATAAAACAGTAAGATGATGATGTTCTTGTTGTGTGCTTAAGTGTGAGCAAGGGGCAAGAAGGCAGTAGGAAATGGATCTTGGATTTCGGGTGCACTCATTATATGTGCCCTCACCGGAGTTGGTTCAAGAATTTCAAGGAAACCAATGATGAAAGGGTTTTCTTGGGGAATGATATTTCTTACCAAGTGAGAGGCATGGGAGACATCCAGGTGAGGATGTTTGATGGAATAACAAGGCTGCTGGAGAATGTGAGGTATCTCCCAGATTTGAGGAGGAATTTGATCTCATTGGAGTAGCTGGATTCCATGGGATACACACGCAAGATAGAAGGAGGAAAGATCAAGGTAGCCAAGGGATCTTTGGTAGTGATCAAAGCAACAATGAAGGATGGACTCTATGAGATGATCGGAGACATGGAGATCAAGGATCAAGCAGCAAGCTTGATGGCTGAGATGGATGAGGCAGCCCTTTGGCACACTTTTTGGAACATATGAGCGAAGATGGCCTGTAAGTTCTCAGCAAGGATGGCCTACTTGGTGGAAACAAAGTAGAGGAACTTGATTTCTGCGAGTGTTGTGTTCTTGAGAAGCAACACTGGGTCAGCTTCAACACCGGAGTGCACAAATCTAAGGGCATTCTTGACTACATTCATGCGGACTTTTGGGGACCAACAAGGACACCAACACAGGGAGGTAACATTTACTTTCTGTCTTTAATTGATGATTATTCAAGAAAGGTTTGGGTTTAATTAGTTAAAAATAAATCAGATGCTTTAAATAAATTAGTGGTGTGGAAAGGGCTGGTAGAGACTCAAATGGGCAGGGTAGTTAAAGGGATAAGAACCGATAATGGCTTAGAAATTTTTAACCAAGAACTTGATCAATTCTATAGGTTAAATGGGATTCTAAGACATAGAATGGTTGTGGAAACCCCTCAGCAAAGTGGAGTCGCTGAGTGGATGAATAAGACCCTTATGGAAAAGGTTAGGTGCATGTTAGATGGATCCAGATTACTCAAATGTTTTTGGGGGGAAGCGGTGTCTACTGCTGCGTATTTGGTTAATAGATGGATTATGTACCATAAGACTCCCGAAGAGATGTGGTGTGGAAAACCTCCTGAGTTGGACAACCTTAGAACTTTTGGGTGTGCTGCATATGCACAACAAAAGGATGATGAACTTAGCCCAGGATCTAGAAAATGTGTGTTTCTAGGATATGGGGAAGGGGCTAAGGGGTATAGGTTGTGGTCCTTAGAAGGATTGAAACTCATAATGAGTAGGGATGCTATTTTTAATGAATTGTTATTTCCCTACTTGGAGAAAACTAACCCTGTAGGGGCTAGTGAGTAAACCAGTTTGGTTTTTCTGGAGCATAGCATCAAGGAGAATTCAGTTCAGATAGAGCAAGGAAGGCAAGAGGGTTCAGACCAGGTAGAGCCCATTGATGAATGCCAAGCTCAGGATACTCGTGAGGAGGTTGAACTGGAGGTTGATGATGACGGGAGTCGGAAGAACTATCAGCTCATAAGAGACTGGGAAAGAAGGCTGGTGGAACCACCATCAAGATATAGATTTACGGATGCTATAGATGCAGCAGCTCCTTGGATAGAATGAGAGATGAGTGAACAAGAGACTTACATTGATGCCATAGGATGTAAGGATTCGCCAAGATGGAATCTAGCTATGGGGGAAGAAATGGATTCTTTGAGAAAGAACAACTTCTGGGAATTGGTGCACATTCCTGAAAAACAGAGAATTGTGGATTGTAAGTGGACTTACAAGGTCAAAGAAGGGTACCCTCCAGGAGATGAAGTCCGGAACAAGGCTAGGCTGGTGGCGAATGAGTTCATAAGAAGAGAAGACATAGATTTCATAGAAACTTTCTCACCTGGACACAAGGTGGAGAAGATGGTGAGTATCCTCATCTATGTCATTGATGTTCTGTTGGTTTGGAACAGAAGGAAGAGGATGGAAAGGTTTACATCTCAACTCAGTGAGGAGTTCGAGAAGAAGGATCTTAGCCTTACAAAAAAAATCCTTGGGATGTGTATAATCCAAGAAAAAGAGAGAAACTGGTTAAGGGTTTCTTGGGCAATGAGTGTTCTCAGCAGATTTGTGAGTAGTCCCGAAAAGAAGCATTGGCTTAGGATGAAGTGGTTGCTGAGGTACTTGAAGGCTCAGTGGCAGCCGGTGGTAGCACTTATAACAACCAGGGCAGAATACATAGTGGCTTCGGAAGCCATAAATAAGGTTATGTGGTGCAAAGAGTTGTTGAACGAGTGGATGGTCCTAAAAGAGCAGGTGGTGGTGTCTTCGAATATCCAAAGTACATGGCACTTGTGGAGGAATTCGGTGTTCCATGAGAGGATGAAGCATATGGATGTTTGGTATCATTACATTCCGAAAAATGGTACGAAAGGATGCATTCATGTTGATAAGAAGGCCATGAAGGAAAGTCCTGTAGATTTAGGCACCAAGGTTCTACCTCTAAGAAGGTCCAATCATTGCCTTAGACTTCTTAGGATTGCAGTCGGTTGAATGATGACTCAAGATGAGTTTGGATCCTGAAGCTCTCTACATAATGGTTTAGGTTTAAACACTTAGACAAAGGTAAAGATTGTTGGTATTTGTCTAAGGTTTAAACATATCTAAACATGGTTCAAAGATGGTTAAAGTCTAAACCAAGGTTGGAAGATTAAAATACAGCATGTTAAAGGAGTGCACACATGTGTGTGCATCCATTTGGGGGTGTGTGCACACCCCTAATCAACAAAGCAAAGTAATGCACACTGCTGTGTGAATGGTAGCATCAGTGTGCGCCTCACCGCCCCTTCACCAGCACCTCACTACCCAGCAAGGAAGCAGCTTGGGGAAGGGCAATGCCGCATCGCCCCTCCACCTGCACTGCACCGCCCAGAATGTGGTGCAAAGGTGCTCTGCCCAGCGCCACACCGCCCCCTATTTAGCGCCTAGGCGCGAGGTAAACTGAAGCATACTTGGACAGCTTGCTTGAACCTCCTCTTAGGTGTGTGGATGCAAGGTTAAAATGCACAGCACCACTTAGGATTGATAGAGGGCCATGGTTGAATGGTAATCAAGATCTAAGGGTGGAGAATGACACATAAGATTAGACAAGAAGTTAGTGCACTATATAAAGGGTCACCTACCTTCACTCTCAAGAAGAATGAGATGTGATGTAACTTGGAGACATGTGTGTGAATGAGAGAAGTGTGTGAGAGTGCAAAGACACAAACATACAAGAGGGACTCATTATAGAGAGGCTGGTTGTAAAGAAGAGAGATTAGTATAGAAAGTGATAAAGTCTTTCTTGTTCTCTTCTTTGTTCCTTCAAGAACTTGTGGATTCTTGAAGAGGGTTGTTGGATTGTAAAGAACCATTGATTTAGTGCAGAGAGTTTAGAGGAACTCACAGGCACGTAAGCTATTGCCGAACCTCAATGACAAATCGCTTGTCTTCTTTTCTTTCTTGCTTTCGATTGCTGTATTTCTTTCTACAAGTCATTCTAGACTTGGGTATTTGGAAGATCACCACCTGGGCATATTGTCAAGGTGATTTCCAACACTAAAAAAGAAAAAGTAACATAATACGGGAAAATAAAAAGTATGAAAAATAAATAAATAGCAATAAATATGAAAAAAAAAATATTCTTGTGAAGTCTTTGTATAGCTTGCTCATGTTTGGCATTGATTTGTCTTTGCTTAGTCCAAAATTGTATTTCTTATGCCATGAACTATTCTTGTGAAGTTATCAGTTGTTGTTGCTGAGCTGCCAGTTGCCTCACAATGCTTTCTATGTCAAAATCCCTTGATTCTGGAACTGATTGAGCTACTAGTTGGGAGTTCCTTTACTGCCCTTGAAGGTTCAGAGCATTTTGATCGTTGCTCCATGAGAAATAGGGGTGGTTTCGCCATCCAGGATTGTAGGTATTTGCATATGCATTGTTCTTGGAATGATAGTTGTTTGGTCCCACATAGTTTGCTTGCTCTGGATCTGCAAAGTAATACACAGGGCAAGTTTTAGAAGTGTGATTAACATTAGAACATACAGCATATACCTGGAGTTGTGTAGCTTGTGGATGAGGAGGGATGTTCTGCACAGTCATGTGTTTTACAAGCATATCTATCTTTCTTTCCATAGCATCCAACCAATCTGGAAATCCACCATTTAAGTTCACTTCATACATGCCCTTACTCTTTACTCCTTGTTCTGTATTAAGTGGAAAGAAAGTTGGATTTCAGGATCGAAGGCTGTGCATGAATCAGTTGAACCGCTTCAGTGCAGCAGTTTCAGTACTACTGCTCGGGTACTCTCTGGATCTTTTGCGCTCGAGCGCACCCTGAACTGCACTCGATCGTTGTTCTTCTTGCGCTCGAGCGCTACACTAGTGCACTCAATCGCAATGAGGACAGAAACTCCTCTGCTGCACACCTGACAAAAACATAAACAAAAAGATGAAAAAAAATTAGGGTTGTTTGATAAAGAAAATATAAACATAACGGAAAAAATAAAAATTACTAACGAAAATAATTCTAAAAAGAAATTCAGCACAATCCTTGGCAACGGCGCCAAAAACTTGTGCGTTTATCTACCTAAATTAATAAGCAAATAACCGAACTTGTTTTACTTACAAGTGCACAAGGTCAACTTAGTAGTATAGTATATGCAAGATCATCTCCACATGGATTGGTAAATTTTGATTTAGAATTAATTTCGCAATAAAAATAAGAGAAATAAATATTAAGTTGGAATTTAATAAAGACGAAGTCGTAAGGACTTGATATCCACCACTAATCATGCTACCACAACAAAACAGTATGCCAATGCTTTACTCATGTCATGAATACCTAATGTTTGTCAACCTAATGGCATGGTATCTACTCCTTTAGCTGTTGATCTCCCTAAGCAACGAGTTAGGCATGGTATCTACTCTAATTCTTTTCTCTCTCAAGGGATTCAGCATGGTGTATACTGAGTTGTTCCTTAAGAGAGCAGAGGATCTGTGGAAATCGACAACCACATGGGACCTAGGGCATGGTATCTACTCCTGGTTTCCCATGTTGATTAACCTAAGAATCCGGTATAGATATCTTTTGTTACTAATGTTAAACCTAGGACTCGGTCATCCAAATTGATTCAACTAACTAATTCATACCACATACATACGTTGATCAGACACACACATATGAGGAATTTAAATAAAAACAAGTATTAATCAAGTTAAGCCACACAACGTAAATATCACAAAGGCACCAATACTGAATTTATTTAGTAAACATAATTAGGGCTTTAACCAAGCCCTTACTAAAAGTTTAAGTACACATAATAAAAATAAAGGAAAGAAGAAACCCGAGAGAAGAGTCGTCAATTCTTCTCCATAGTTTCCTTCTCCGATCTCCCCGAAAAAAAACTAAACTAAAAAGAAAATATTGTTTCTGTGTTTTACAAGTCTATTTATAGGGTTCTAAGGACACTTGGAAACCCTAATTTCCAAAACAGGACCCGAACCATCATTTCCAAAACAGATTCTATCGTTTTTACTGTTCACTGTCATATGTGTGTGCTCGATCGCAGCTCCTTTTGCGCTCAAGCGCAGCCTTCTTCTTGTGTGCGAGCGTAGATTGCGCTCGATCCTGGCTTGGGCGCTGGGCACTGGTGCGCTCGATCATACTAAGCAACTGACAGATTTTCCAGATTTGCTCTTTGAGCTCCAAAATTCTTCCTTTTCTCCAAGAACCTATAAAAACCCATAAAACACAGAAAGGAAGTAAAATAGCATAAAATACGCACACTAAGGGCTTAACAAATGTAAATTAAAGGGTTCAAATATGAATATTTAAGCGCTTATCAGTATCATCTTTATAAAACAAAATCCAAAAGAAAGGAAGATGGTTTCTTGCTCCAAGGTAATCGATGATGTAGACATTGCCTGCCTGCATCTCATATGCCATTTGTAAATTCATAGCAACATCACTACCACAGAACACATGAAAACATCATACAAACATGAACTCCACTGATTACGCCCAAAACATACGCGGTTGTTGTAGCACAGCTTTGGAGTGTCGATTCCACAGGGAAACAAGTTAACTACAAAAGAAGGTGTAAACTTTAATCTAAAACGATAAATCCAAATGAGAAAGAGAATCTGAAATTAATAGTGAAACAATTTTGTAAAGTAGATTGTGAAATATAATAGGGGAAACAACAAGGATCAAGAAATCCTCCCTAGGTTCGTTGCCCTAATCGTAACTTGATTCAGTTGTTTTTATATCGATTACAAGTTTCACATCCCAAACAGACAATCGGTAAATATTCAATTAAAGTGATAAACCCTAATATAATTGATATGAATTATTCTTTACTTTTAAGGACACATGACCTAACTTATAAATTATCAAAAGACGACGATATATCTAAATGACAATACCGCAGCAATGGATAAATCTATAAAAGAGATCTACCGGACTCAATCACACCCAATCAAATACACATAAGAAGAGCATGACTAGACTTAAATGGAAAAGAGGCATGCAATCACCGGACTAATAAGAAATCTACTAATTAGATTAAAAAGTAAATCATAACAATGTTTGAACACTAAAGCTCTATTACAACTGAATCAAGTAAGGGAAATAGAAACAACTACACCTAAGGATTCATCCCTTCGCCTTGCTTGGAGATTAGTTAGCCATGAGGGAGAGTGTGGTAGCCTCCCTTGAGTTTTTCGGCCTTCTGTCTATTTTTATGAATGAATGATTACGAACTCTAAGTGGCCTATTTATATTACAAGAGTCCAATGGTGTTTTTGAGTTTATTCTAATGTTTAAAAACCCTAATTAAAGTCTAACTTGGAGATGCAAATCCGTGTGCGCACTGCAGTGCTGCTGGGGAGCACCATGGTGCTAGGCATGTTCTGGATTGGGCGAGCTTCTGGGCACCGCAGTGCTGGCTGGTGGTGTTCTGGACTGACCTTTGTCTACTAAAACTACCATAACTTTCTCTAGAAAAATCATTTTGAAGAGTCGTGAAATTATCTCGAAAATAGACTTCCGGATCTTTTTAAGCATATATGGCTTATCTCCTAGTTTTTCTTGCATCAATACAGTTTAATTTGCAAAGATGATTGATCAGTACTGACAATTCTGGCAATTTAGTGAAACTCCTTTCCAAGTCGCGGCACACACACTTTCTTCCCTTCATTTTGTCCTTCCAAAAGCATTCTTTCACTCCGATATGCACAGGATTTTTATGCTTTATTCAATGGTAGCATTTCCCTCTCTTTTAGACTCCAAACACCTGAAAATGCATCAAAACAAATCAATGATCCAAGAATGACACTTTAGAATTGTTAAGGTATAAAAGTGCAATTCAAACCTAGATCAACCCTAAAATGCTAACAATTAAGTCCTCTAAGGATGCATTTTATGACTCTCATCACAACCCCCAACTAGCTTATTGCTAGTCCCTAGCAATTCAAGCGAAACAAGAGATGAATTCTACGGTGGGAATCAAAACAAAGTAAAACAATGTTAGTGTTAAACCAAGAGTAATTCACTTTTGTCTCAAAAATTGCACATAACACACGGCTCATAGAATCATTAAATTTCATCCAAGTCCAAAAGTAATCTAAACATCAATCTTAAAATTGTTATCGACTCTTAACATCCATCTTACTACAATCCATTAATCCGAACATCCGGATGATTTTATGCATAAAGTTTGTGAATACAAGTCTTGGCCTATAAAAACATAACAAATTGTGTGTTCAATCACATAAACAAACTCCATAGGCTTATTTTTCAAATCTTTCTCCACTATTATAGAAAAATCACACTTCATTGGATCAATAGGTCTTTAATAAGCTTGTAATGTTAGGCCAAGGTAAAGGTTAAGGAGGAACGAGAAGGATTTGCAAGTAAAAGAACTTAATCTCTTAGCTTTAAATACAACCACTTTTAAGCACTAAATAACTTTACTTCGATGCTCAACTCCTTTAACCATTTTTTATAAGAGCATATCTCTTGATAAGTCACCACTTTTTCTTTTCTTTTTCTTCATTCTTTGCCATACTTCTCTTTTTTTTCTGTTTTTGGCAAATACTCATTCACTTTTTTTTTCTCTTTTTCTTTTTTTTTTCTTTTCCACAACCCCCAGCTTATCTCTTTTCATGTATTTGGGCTATGGTAGCAATATTTTTTTTCTCATACTTTTATCCTTACTCCTCTTGAGTGCTTCTCAACAAATGTGTATAACTAAGTTCTTTTAAAAGGAAGGTAAGAATAAAATATTTTAGGCTCATAAAGGTGAGTAAATAGGCTATTGAAAGAAACAAGGCTCAAATTCTTTTTCAAGAAAAAGGCTCAAATGGGTGACTAGTGATGAATATAGCAATGGTAAGTTTGGAAGGCTCAAACGGTTCAAAAATGGCCTATATCATATCCTAAGTAGTGTGCATTCTAGAAATTCGCCTTAAGTGATTATCAAATAAGTTCTAGAGCTTATTGAGACCACAAAAATATTCACAAACAATCGCACATAAAACGTTTCTAGATGTTTTAGACTAATCATATAATCTTACCACAAACTAGAGTCTCAAACCAAATGAAGACTGATACTTAAATTAATTTCAAACCGAAACAAAATTTAACTCCTTCTAAATGTTGTATGTTATCACAATTAAGCTTATATCATTGACATGTGAATTACATCCAAGGCAAACACAAAACAAACAAAAAGGGAAAATGACACCAAGCAGTTCAATGAAGAACATGAAAAACAGAAATATGTTTCCTCCACCCCCAACTTAAAATAAGCATTTTCCTCAATGTCAAAGTAAAATTTAAGGAAACTCCCTTTGTAGCCAAAAGTGCACAGAAGTTGAAAATTGTGCACCACCATTTGAACTGCTTCGTATATTTATCCCTAAAAAAGAAATACGAAAGTAAAACTGGAAAACAGCAAAATAAACAAGAAAAAGAAATATGAAAAACAAAAAATAAAAAATAAAAATAAAAGGATATATTGTGGGTTGCCTCCCATGAGCGCTAAGTTTTACGTCTTCAGCCAAATATTGCACCACTTTCATTGCTGGCCTCATTGTGGTGCTGAAGATGAGGCTTCATTTTAATGGCCTTAATGCTAATCATTTGGGAAGGAATACTTAAAGTCCACCGCATATGGCTCAAATGTTCTTGGTGTTGCCCACTCATTATCAGCAGTAGGATATTTGATTTTCGCATCCATGTGACTTCTCTTAAGTGACTTCTCAAAGCATGGTTTCCATGATTTCTTAATAAATTCCTGTGACTTATCAAAAATATCAACAACATTAACAGCATTGGAATAAATTAAAGAATCATCGAACTTAAAATTATTAGGAGGGAATTACAAAGAGTTAGAATTATCTTTAGTGTGCTCATCCTCCAAATTGAGCTTATCAACCATGTAAGTATCGAAACACTCATCCTCTTCATATGGCTGTTTTGAGACTCGAAAAATATTTACCTCTAAAGTTCTATTTCCAAATGATAATGTCATTAGGCCATTCCTACAATTAATGAGGGCATTGGCAGTGGCAAGGAATGGTCTTCCAAATATCAAAGGAATTTTGGACTCCATGTTTACAGTGGAAACAGTATCTAAAACCAAAAAATCAACAGGATAGTAGAAATTATCAATTTGCAACAAAACATCTTCTACAATACCTCTTGGTTTTCTTACCGATCTATCCGCTAATTGAAGTACCACGGAGGTTGGTTTGATCTCACCTAGACCGAGCTGCAAGTACATGGAGTATGGCATGAGGTTCACACTAGCACCCAAATCTAGTAATGCTTGGCCACAAGATTTGTTTCCAATTTGACAAGCCACTGTTGGACAGCCCGAATCTTTATATTTGGGCGGTGTCTTGCTGTCAATTATTCCACTTGCTTGCTCTATTAGGAGTGTTGTCTTCTTCACATGGTTCCTCTTCTTGAGTGTGTATAGATCCTTGATGACTTTAGCGTAGTTGGGAATCTGTTTTATAACATGAAGAAGAGGGAGGTTAATTTTAACATGCTGAAGTTGTTCAAGAATCTCACATTTTGATGCTGAATTTATTTCCTTAGGTTTAAGGAGTGCTTGAGAGAAAGGCACCGGAGGAGAATAATCATCATGGGCCTCTTGTTCCTTTGGTGTTTCATCCTTGTTGCTCAAGTTTGATGGTAGAGTGGGACCATCAATTTTCTTACCGCTACGAGTGATTATGGCATTAACCTCTTTAACATTTTGATTTCTAGGATTGGAGGTTTGTGCCATATGTTGTCCCCTTAGATTTTGTTGTGGCTGCAAAGGAAACCGTCCTTGTTCTTGAATCGCCAAGAAACTAGTCAACTTAGTGAGTTGACTCTTTATCTCTTTTTGTTCCGCTTTGATCCCTTGTTGCTCCTCTAACAGCTGTTGATTTATTTTGCCTTGATCTTCCACATTCTTGGCATATACCTGCATAAATAACTTAAACATATCTTCTAAAGGTAAAGATTGTTGAGGTGTATTATATGAAGTTGCTTCCGGTTGCCATTGGGTACTAGAGTGGGCAGGAGGTTGTGTATCAAGTTTCCAATTAAAATTTGGCTGATTTTTCCAACAGGGATTATAGGTGTTAGAGTAGGGTGAGTGTGGTTTCCCAAATGGCATACCTACAGCATTACATTCTTCCTTCATCTCAAAATAAACTGGACAATCCTTAGATAAATGATCTACCCCATTACACATGAAACAAGGCTCATAGGACTCTACCCTAGCAACCGATTCAGGAGCCCTAGCATTTCTGGTTTTTAAGGCTTCAATTTCCTTAGTTATGGCCTCTAAACGGGATTTAAGGTTATCCTCTTCCTTCAGTTGAGAAATCCCAGTGGGTTGATTTCTTCTAGTGTTTTCCATGGCATTTGGTCCTATCCAAGTGTAAGATTTTTCTGATAGGTCATCTAGGAAATCCATGGCTTGGTCGGGATTTTTTTGAAGAAAATCCCCATTGCACATCATTTCTATGAAATGTCTTTCCTACTTAGAAACCCATCATAGAAGTAGCTAACTACCCGCCAACTCTCATACCCATGGTGTGGACAAGAATTCAAAAGGTCCTTGAAACGTTCCCAAACTTGATATAAGGTTTCGCTCTCCTTTTGTGCAAAGTTTGAGATTTGTCTCTTGAGGTTATTGGTCTTATGGGTTGGGAAGTGCTTTTGGAAGAAAACTCGTGTCATCTTGTCCCAACTACCTATGAACCTAGGCTTTAACGAGTATAGCCAAGCCTTGGCTTTTTCCTTAAGTGAAAAAGGAAAAAACCTAAGTTTAACGGTGTCTATCATATCAGCCCTACTATGAAAAGTTGCTACTACTTCCTCAAATTCCCTAATGTGGACATAGAGGTTTTCATTCCCAAACCCATGGAAGGTTGGTAGCAATTGGATCATGCCCGGCTTTAAATCAGGTTGTTGAACATTAGGGGGAACATGATACAAGATGGGGTGGCCATTCAACTAGGGTGCAAGTAGTCTTTAAGTGTCCTAGCAACAATTTCATTGTGATTTTCGGCCATGTTAGGGGGAATAAATAAAACAAAAAAGAAGAAAAATAAATAAATTAGAAAATCAAAACAAAAAGCAAAGAACAAAAAAAAATCAGAAAATCAAAACTTCAAGAAATGAACAATATTACCGTTTTGTCTCAAAATTGACAATCATCCTTGTTTGTAAGCGCGTCTCCCCGACAATGGTGCCAAAATTTGATTACGCCCAAAACATACGCGGTTGTTGTAGCACAGCTTTGGGGTGTCGATTCCACAGGGAAACAAGTTAACTACTAAGGAAGGTGTAAACTTTAATCTAAAACGATAAATCCAAATGAGAAAAAGAATCTGAAATTGATAGTGAAACAATTGTGTAAAGTAGATTTTGAAATATAATAGGGGAAACAATAAGGATATGGGAATCCTCCCTAGGTTTGTTGCCCTAATCCTAACTTAATTCAGTTGTTTTTATCTCGATTGCAAGTTTCACATCCCAAACAGACAATCGGCAAATATTCAATTAAAGTGCATGTATAAACCCTAATGTAATTTATATGAATTATTCTTTACATTTAAGCACAAGTGACCTAACTTATAAATTATCAAAAGACGATGATATATCTAAATGACAATACCGCAGCAATGGATAAATCTATAAAAGAGATCTATCAGACTCAATCAAACCCAAACAAATAGACATAAGAAGAGCATGACTAAACTTATATGGAAAAGAAGCATGCAATCACCGGACTAATAAGAAATCTACTAATTAGATTAAAAATTAATTCATAAAAATGTTTGAACACTAAAGCTCTATTACAACTGAATCAAGTAAGGGAAATAGAAACAACTACACCTAGGGATTCATCCCTTCACCTTGCTTGGAGATTAGTTAGCCATGGGGGAGAGTGTGGTAGCCTCCCTTGAGTTTTTCGGCCTTCTATCTATTTTTATGAATGAATGATTACAAACCCTAAGTGGCCTATTTATATCACAAGAGTCCCATGGTGTTTTTGGGTTTATTCTAATGTTTAAAAACCCTAATTAAAGTCTAACTAGGAGATGCAAATCCATGTGCACGCTGCAGTGTTGCTAGGGAGCACCGCAGTGCTAGGCATATTCTAGATTGGGCAAGCTTCTGGGCACCGTGGTGCTGTTAAGGAGAACCGCGGTGCTGGCTGGTGGTGTTCTGGACTGACCTTTGTCTACTAAAACTGTCATAACTTTCTCTAGAAAAATCATTTTGACAAGCCATAAAATTCGCCCGAAAATAGACTTCCGGATCTTTCTAAGCATATATGGCTCATCTCCTGGTTCTTCTTGCATCAATACAGTTTAATTTGCAAAGATAATTGATCTGTATGGGCAATTCTGGCAATTTAGTGAAACTTCTTTCCAAGTCGCGGCACACACACTTTTTTCCCTTCATTTTGTCCTTCCGAAAGCACTATTTCACTCCGATATGCATAGGATCTTTTTGCTTTATTCAATGGTAGCCTTTCCCTCTCTTTTAGACTCCAAACACCTGAAAATACATGAAAACAAATCAATGATCCAAGAATGACACTTTAGAATTGTTAAGGTATAAAAGTGCAATTCAAACCTAGATCAACCCTAAAATGCTAACAATTAAGTCCTCTAAGGATGCATTTTATGACTCTTATCATCTACTAATAAAAAAACTTTTGATATAACAAACAACTCTAGTTTTTGATATAATAAAAGCTTGTAAACAAAATTCACCCCAATAGTATCCCAAGAACTAACATTTACATAACAAGACAAACTACGGCAACTATGATGGGAAAATGTGTTGCCTAAGACCTTGGCTTCTATTTCTCCTCTTTGAAGAAAGCTAGAAGAGAGACACTAGATACCTTCACAACCTTGAACCTAACTCCAAGAATATCTTTGACAACATGCCCCTTCCATCCAAATCTAACAATCAAAACCTCATCATGTACAAACCAAACCATGAACTAAGTCTAGCATGCAAGTGATACCACATTATTATATAGCAACACTTTCAATTTTTATTTTAAATTATTATCATATTCTATCACCAAAATACAAAGTAATTGCTCAGCATAGGATCACCAAGACAAATTCTATTTTAGACAAAAGTGTAGAAGCACACAATCTTCTAGGTAATTAAAAAAATAGATTATTTGTTAACTATTTTTGTTTAATTTGTTAGGGTTTGAATTCTTTTATGGAACTATATATGTTGAATTGAGATTATTTGTTAACTATTATTTTGTGAGTTCTGATGATACATCAAATATTTTATCATCACATTGATGATTTGCATCTATTATTGATTTAGTGTTTTTCTTTCCTTTTCCTTCTTCCCCTGTGCCATGGTTATGAATTAAAAAAGATACTAAACTCTTTGGTTTCAAAGATAACTGTTAAAATTAAAAGAACTCTCTGTATTCTTATTATAATTTTCTACATACCACTATATATATAGACCTAGAGATAGAACTCCAAATAAGACTAGAAAACATAAACTAATAGAAACAAGGAAACTTTATCAATATCTACTTAGAAAACCCGTTAACACTTCTCCTCAAGTTGGAGCATAGATGTTGATATAGCCAAAAAAATATACCAACATGTGACATGACTCCAATGTACAATGATAAGCTCACAGACTTAAAGTAAGACACCCTAGTGAGACCTACTCTATATTTCCTAGAGATAAGATCTTTAGAGTCTACATAAAGGGGCTCTCTCTCACAAATGATAAGAGTATCTCCCATTCACACATTGGATGTTCCTCTCCATAACTCTCTAGTTCTTTACATTCTTTACTTTAAGAATCTTGACTTGAGTGTCGAAAAGTCTTCTTTGAAGACCTTAACTCCGAGAGTCTGTCTAGTTTACGTGTTCTCATATGCGCAGGATCTGTGGACTCCATGGTAGATTTTCAGCATCAAGAGAATGGTACCTGCCATGGGAATAAAAAAAAATCTTATCTAAATATGCCGTTAAAAATGAGCCAGGGATCTTCCACCAACACAACACTACAAATCTCATCAGATTTTGGAAAAATGAGAGAGGAAATAAAAAAGTTTCTACTAAAGCAAAGTTCACCGAAAAACTAAACCTTTGCTTTTAGATCTGTCCAAATCCGACGATCAATGATGAAATCAAACAGCACCATGAGATTCATCTCCACTATACAAATCTATAAAAATTTATGGCAACCAGACATCGAAAAGTCTGTCATTAGGGTCACCAAAGCTTCTTCGTTTTTACCTCAGTATTTCACCTTAATACTTTGGTAGTTCACCTCAGTTGTGAAATATATTGTGTAGAAGACCACACAACAATAGGTCTATGTATATTTCATTATATAGGAAAAGATTACAAGATAACTAAGGAAAGAAAATTAATACTACAATCTGTACATATAATTGTTGACCAAACAAGAATCCTATAGATTGAGTGACAAAGCATGATTACAGGGATTGATATTATTTGATATTGGGAATGTTTTATAGCTATTGTGATGAGCTGTTTTCACTCCCTATCAAGCGAAATGGCATATAGTGAAGAGAGGCCAAATGAAAAAATTGGTCTCTAGCTAAACATTTAGTGAGAAGGTCGGGTAATTGATGCTCAGAAGAGACTTAGGAAATGTGGAGGGCACTTCAAGCAAGAATTTCACTTATAAAGTGGTATTCAATCTCAATGTGTTGAGTAGAAGCATGGAAGATTGGATAGGTAGCCATATGAATGGCAGAGATGTTATCGCAAAGTAACTGGGGTGGAGAGTGTAGAGAGATGCCAAGCTCATGGAAAAATTGGCAATAATAATTTAGGGTAGAAGTGAATAAGAGAAAGGTTTAGATCCAAGATGTTACTGCTTTGATACCATGAAAGATATTGTGTAGAAGACTGCACAACAATAGGCCTTTGTATATTTCATTATATAGGAAAAGATTACAATCTAACTAAGGAAAGAAAATATATGCTACAATCTGTACATATAATTGTTGACCAAATAAGAATCCAATAGATTGAGTGACAAAGCATGATTTCAGGGATTGATATTCTTTGATATTGGGCACGTTTTATAGCTGTTGTGATGAGTTGTTTTCAGGCTGAATGTATTTCACCTCGGCTGAAGGTATTCACCTCAGCACTTCAGTATTTCACCTCAACACTTCGGTATTTCACGTCAACACAATGGTATTTCACCTTGGCTAAAGGTATTCACCTCAGTACTTTAGTATTTCACCTTAGTACTTTAGTATTTCACCTTAGCACTTTGGTATTTCACCTCAGCACATTGGTATTTCATCTCGGCTGAAGGTATTCACCTAAGCACTTTGGTATTCCACCTCGATTAAACGTATTCACCTCAAGACTTTGGTATTTCACCTCGACTAAAGATATTCACCTTAACACTTCGGTATTTCACCTTAGGACATTGGTATTTCACCTCGACTGAAGGTATTTGTAGAGTCTGAATATTTTTTATTCATTTTGACTTATATATGTATCAATATTAGAATTTAATGTCCATATGATAGTAAATTGACATTATTACCTAAAGAAATGACTTTAAACATTTTATTAAAAAGGATTTCTTAGTATGAATTAAATTGAATTGTAGAATTAATAAGAAAGAAAATGAAATGGGCCTTAGTTATATTAGTGGGAAACGAAGTACTTGCAATTCTTAAAAGAAATTGAAAAGACTTGCACAGTATTAAAAGAATTGATGAAGGGTAAAAAGGAAAGTGCTTGTGCAGAGTGTATAAGACTTGGTCAAGCAAAAAATCAGCCCAAAAACCTCATTTTTCTTCTCTAAAATCGGGCAGAAAGAGAGATAAGGAGGAGAATTTTTTTTTGTCTTGGAAACCCATTTTTTCTTCAACTTAAATCAAACCAAAACCATACTTAAAGAATTCATTTTTCCCTTAACTTTTTCAGAACCCCTACTGCCATCACCCTCCATAGTCCAGCCAAAGGGTGGATCTCAATAGACACGGCAATGCAGTGCGTGTGTCCTATGCTCCTTTGGCTTTTTCGTGTAGAATTTGAGGTAATTTCGGAAAGTGATCAACTACAAACTAAAACTAGACTTCTTGAAGTTAATTTTTGGCTTTTGTTTGAGGTTGTTTAGATTTAATTTTGATAAAGTTATGAATTTTTGAAATTGGAAGAGTTTATGGTGATTTTCTTTTCAAAATTTTAAATTTGATTCTTGTATAACATAATCTTGAGATAGGTATTGCTAGAGAATTATGCTTTGGGCTAAAATTTTGAAACTCTTTTAGGAATTAAAAGAAATATCTTTAGTTAAGAGACTTTCTTGATTTGGAATTAATATGTAGAAAGAAGACTTTTTGCAAGTTAGAATTGTTAGTAACTACTTTAAGTTAATGTTTCAAATTTTGAAGTCTATATAAATTGAGAATTTTATGGTATGAAGATTGTTAGACTTGAATGAATTCTTTGAGTTGGAAGAAGTTTGAAGTAAGTAATGGAAGTTTTGTTAGCAAAAGCATAGAAAATGAAAATTTGGGAAGTAAAGGAAACAAGTCACTTTGAGTAATGTTATTACTTAATAAGTTGGAATTTTCTTATCTTTTAAATTGGAATTTTGATTATGTAATTGAATAGTATCTTTTTTGGATATGAATCTCAAACTTTGATAAGGAAAGAATAAGGAAAAGAAGTAAAGAATGAAGGAAAAAAAAAGGAAAAAAATAAAGAAAGGAAGTTAAAGAGAGAATAAAACTTTTAGTATTATTTTCTTTTGATTATATGTGTAAGTAAATGGAATGATTGGTTGCTTATTAAGTGTTTATAGTTTTAAATACTATACTAAATGATATATAAATATATTTGTATAAATCTTTAGGTGTAATTGACGAACATAATAAAGAAAAGGAAGTAATCCGAGACTAAATTGCAACACCTCGAAGGTGAGTTTCATATTACTCATAGTAAGCATAAAAAAATGAATGATCATGAAAGTGCCTTTATAGTTTAATGATAATTTTATTGACACGTATATATAAAGAAATTATAATAGAAACATTCTGATATGTTGTGGATTGAATGATCGTGATATGTTTGATTGTGGATTGTGTGTTGAGATAATGTGTTGCATTACATGAATATAATTTATAGTAAGATAATGGAAAGAATGATATTGGAAAGGACATGATCCCACCTAGTGTAGGTGGTATCTAGGTGGAGAAGATTATAATACCTCACCAAGTGTAGGTTGTGACCTAGGTGGAGAAAATGGATGAATCTAGCCTAGTGTAGGTTGTACCTAGGTGGAGAACATTATAATACCTCACCTAGTGTAGGTTGTGACCTAGGTGGAGAAAATGGATGAATCTTGCCTAGTGTAGGTTGTACCTAGATTGAGAAGATTATAATACCTCACCTAGTGTAGGGTATGACCTAGGTGGAGGAAATGGGTGAATCTTGCCTAGTGTAGGTTCTACCTAGGTGGAGAAGATTATAATATATCTCCTAGTATAGGTTGTGACCTAGGTGGAGGGAACGGATGAATCTCACCTAGTGTAGGTTGTACCTAGGTGGAGAAGATTATAATACCTCACCTATTGTAAGTTGTAACCTAGGTAGAGGAAATGGATGAATCTCGACTATTGTAGGTTGTACCTAGGTGGAGAAGAATATAATACATCACCTAGTGTAGGTTGTGACCTAGGTGGAGGAAATGGATGAATCTCGCCTAGTGTAGGTTGTACCTAGGTGGAGAAGATTATAATATATCTCCTAGTATAGGTTTTGACCTAGGTGGAGGGAATGGATGAATCTTGCCTAGTGTAGATTGTACCTAGGTGGAGAAGATTATAGTACCTCACCTAGTATAGGTTTTGACCTAGGTGGAGGGAATGGATGAATCTTGCCTAGTGTATATTGTACCTAGGTGGAGAAGATTATAGTACCTCACCTAGTGTAGGTTGTGACCTAGGTGGAGGGAATGAATGAATCTCGCCTAGTGTAAGTTGTACCTAGGTGGAGAAGATTATGAGACCCCGCTTAGAGTAGGTTGTTACCTAGGTGGAGGAGATCCGATGAAATGAAAATGCTAATTGTACTAGTACATAGGGAGACATCCCCGTTATGATATAAATTAATTCAAGAAATGGAGAAAACTTTAAATTTTGAAATAACTGATCATTCTTAACATTTGCATGCATGGTATCTTTATTAGAATGTTTATGTTGAGTTATGGATTATATATGATTGAAATCTCCCGATGAATTATATATTATATTTAATCATGCGGTGGAAGTGTACTTTGTGTCTTTATAATAAATTTTAAACATAACTTTTATGAAGTACAAATAATATGTTCATTGATAATTTACTTTATTCATTAAAAAATTTAGAAACATTTCATGTTATTATGGATCAATTAATGGTTACTCTGAGTAATATGATTACTCGCTGAGCTCTTTAGCTCATTTCTTTTCTTTTTTAAATTTTTTTTACAGGAAAGTTTGTTTGATATTTTGAAGTTTGCAAGTGAGGAGTAATTAAGAAGAATTTTTTTTAGGTGGGTTACAAGCAAGTGTCTACTCTTGATCTTTTGTTTTAATTGTATAGGCTATGTTTATATGCCTCCATTCTTAGGAAAATGTAAATTTTGGTTTATTTTGGATGTAGTAAATAGAAAAGTTTCTATACTTGTAGACACTTGGTTTTAACCAGGAAAGCTTTGTACAAACTGTAAGTAAAGTTATGGTAGTGTATGTATGTGTAAAGTAAATAATAGAATTTACTAAAAGATCCAGGTCACAGTTTTCATCAGTTTTAGGTGTTCGATGTTCAAAGGTAATGATGCCGCTATGAATGGACCTATGCGGTTCTTTCAGGATGGGATGTTATATTTTTGGTTTTTAAGATTCTATAGACTTAGTTGCATGGTTCTTGGGATGGTTCTAGGAAGTTGACTGTTCAAGATTAGACAGGATGTCGTTTAGAGGTTGTGGTTAGTATCGGAGTAGGTTGGGGTGAGAAATCTTAAGAATAAAATCGAGTCGACTAGTATTTAGATGTTGTTTGAACTTCATGATGTTTGGAATGATTTGTTGTGTTTAATAGAACCTTATGGAGGAATGCCCTTGATGAAATTATAGGATGTAAATGCTTTTGATGTGATGAAATATTTTGATTTATATATCATTTTTTTGTGTTTATGGATATAGTAGTATATTGTGATCGGTTGTTTGGTAAAAATATTGAAAGGTTAAATATGAGAATAGACTTTTCTTTAAGTGACTTTATTAACTTGAAAGCCCTACTTTATTTTTAACTGAGTATTGATAAACTGCGAGTTCAAGGATTTGGAGTTATTGTCGAGAGTTATTTCTCTATAGTTTTAAATTGTAAGAAATTAATAAACTATGTTGAGTTATCTGTAAACGTTTTATTCGATGATTCTTTTTATGCCATTTATGCTAAAGTGCTAGTGAATAATGATTGTGTTGGGTATTGTTGGCTTAAGAAATAATTATTATAGAAGATATAGACTCAAAATAGATGAAGTCAAGGGTAATGTATCGATATGTGCGTGTACTTGGGTGATGAGTATGGGGAAAAGGTAGTTGATCGGAGATCGAACTAGAAGTAATTGAAAGTTTGAGTTGTGATTTTTTTTTTTTTTTAAATGTGGGGAAGTTAAAGAACTGGAAGTTATGTCGACTCATAGAAATTGTAAGTATGTCATTAAGAAGCTAGACTTGAAAAGAATGATTAATTTTGGTAAGATTACAGAGAGATTAACAAGTGTAAAAAGAGAAAATTGTTGGATAAGTTATTAGCATAAAGATTAAGGTTAATTAGTAAGTGATTGCAGCAAAATGAGAAAAATTTATCGAGTAATTTATGATGGTATTAAGAAAATTACAAATGAATTTTTTTAAGTGTTTTGAGGCTTAAAGGAAGATAGTAGAGGAAATATTTTATAAAAGTGGAAATTGTATATAAGAAATTGTAAAAGAAAAAAAGTGTAGTAAATCTTGAATTTTAATCGTAATGTTTTGTAAAGTACGATATAAAGAGATGGTGGATTTATTCTCGAACCTAAAGATCTTTGATTTTAGATTATGGAAGGAATAGTTAAATGGTTGAGGCTAGTTGTTGTGAACTTAAAAGTTTTATTTTTTACTTAAAGATGTAAATTGAGCCATATTAATTTGGTTATGGTAAGAGATGTGTGATGATGAATTTATATATTGGAAGCACTTAGGAATCTAAAGACTGGTGAATAATTTGTCTTAAATGCGGTTAGGATATTAGAAGGATGTTGATTAGTGAAAGTATAATGAATATGCATAGCAAAGGAAGTTACTAGGCAAAGGGAGGTGTTAAAAAAGTGTTAAAAATTATAAGACTATTACAACAATTATGGTGAAAGAGAAGTAGGTATGGAATACTAGGCCAAATGATTGTTGGATAAGAGATTATGGTATGGATAGATAATGGAAAGATTAAGATTGAGACAGTTAGTTATAACCCTAAATTATAGTAAATAACGAGGACTTGATGACTATCAGTAACAGGATTGCAAGAGGAAAGCTATTAACTCAAGAATCAATGAAGTTTGGAGTACACTATAAAATGAATAGTGTTGGGAGAAATGATTAGTGAATGATATAATTATAGGGAATAGAGGTTATTAGAGATTATTTGTTACCTATTTGTGTCTAATTTGTTAGGGTTTGAAATCTTTTATGGTAGTATATTTGTAGAACTAATATTATTTGTTAACTATTGAAATCATTCATGACTATTATTTTGTGAATTTTGACGATACATCAATTATTTTATTTGCACATTGATGAATTTTGCATATATTATTAATTTAAGGTTTTTATTTCCTTTTCTTTTTTATTTTGTGCCATGGATATGAATTAACGGAGACAATAAACTCTTGGGTTTCAAAAGTAACATTGACATTATTATCTTTGTTGTCTAGCTTGTATTCTAGCAGTCCATGTTAAATGTTTAAAATATAAAAAAAATGATCAATTTTGTTCATCCTTAAGGACCGCAAGGCCATGGGAATAGGCCAATAGTTACATCTCTCTTTGTGAAAAGCAGTACCCTAAGTTCAACTCGTGTTATTATCACATTTTTTTAAAAAAAATTATAAATTGTTGAACCCTTCTATATTGAATTTCTACTCCATTGCAGTCACCATAGGATCTCACATATATGAGACTTTTAAGAAACCATTTACAAAATGAATATGATAATGTGGTGTAGTCTTACATTTCAAACAAAAACCATTATACTCATATTTAGGTTTTCCTGTTGCAGTTTGTTCTCATCACAATGTTGCCTCATACCAATAGTAGGAACAACAAAAATCAAGTAAATATTGTTGAGTTTCAAAAAATTGAAGGTGGTCAAATTCTACTGAAGAAAAATTTTTAACTCTTATTTCTATTGGAGATTTCTGAAACACACATCAATATCATTAGGTTCCAACTTAGCAAGAAGTCAATGAACATTACCCCTATGATTAGAGGGGGGACTGTTAGAGTTTGTGCATACTTCACGGGTCCAGATCTATAGAACCGTCGACAACCACAGGGCCTCACTCCCCTATGAGTTTGCAGCAGGGTGAAAACCCTAATTAGGGTGTCTTAGGTTGCTTATAAATACTCTCTATGTACTGAGCACACATTGTAACGAGAGATTTGTGAGGTTGATTATAATGAAACTTTTGGTATGACATAGCTCTATTCTGAGGTGAACCTAGGTATATTGTGTCTTATTTTCTTTCTGTTTATAATTCATGTGATTGGCATGTCTCAAATTGTTCAATTGGTATCATAGCCTTGTGTTTGAGGATTAACGATCAGAGATGTCGATTGGATCACGAATTGAAATCGAGAAGTTCGAAGGGAAGAGCTTTAAGTTGTGAAAACTAAAGAGAGAGGATCTACTCGTGGACAGGGACCTATGGACGGTGATAGTCGATGAAATACCGAAGATTACGATAAGCATGACGGCAGCGTCCACGGCAGAGGCGACGTCACTGGTGGTGGTTTCAACATCATCTTTAGTAGCCATCATGGAGTGGGGGAAGCTCGAACAGAAAGCATGAATTCTGATTCAACTATGCCTGGTCGATTCTTTCCTGATAAGCATTTCTAGAGAAAATACTACGAAAGAACTCTGGAAGAAGTGGGAAAGACTTTATCAGAGTAAATCTCTAGTAAACAAATTATTTTTGCAGAAGAAGTTGTACAACCTTCATATGGTTGAGGGCGATTCTTTCTCTGCTCATCTACATGAGTTCAACACTCAGATAGTCAGTTAATGTCTATCAGTGTTGATGTGACAGATGAAGGGTTATTACACTGCTCTGTTCACTGCCTAATTCGTGGGATAACTTGATAGTTGTGATTAGTAGTGGTAGGACTAATCTGTCCTTTGAGAATGTCGTGGCAGCCTTATTGTCTAAGGAGATGAGGCGACAGGGTATAGAGAACTCGTCAAAGAAGGCCTTATCTGTGAGAGGGAGAACCCATGATAGAAACTACAAATGGTCTGGTGATAAACCCAAGCTCAAGGGAAGATAAAAAAATAGGGATAAATTTGGGTTGAAGTGTTGGAAGTGTAGGAAGCTTGAACATCTGAAGAATGATTGCAGAAGTAAGAGTGTGAACCCTGAAACGCGGACAGGTGAGAGATCAGCTTCAGAAAATAAGAACTAGGATGATGATGCTAGTGACTTAAATATGGCGTCTTGTTAGGCTCAATCAGATCAAAGTGTTTGGATAATTAACATAGGTGCATCATTTCACATGACACCTCACAAGGACTGGTTTTGTGAGTATGAAACCTTTGATGGGAAAAACGTTTTATTGGGAGATAACTCTCTAGTGAAAATTATTGTTCGTGAGAAGGTGAAGTTGAAGATGAATGATGGGACGGTCAGGACACTTTCAGGTGTGATGCATATTCCGGGCCTCAGCAAGAACCTGATATCAATCAGCAAGATGACAGATAGGGGAATGAATTTTAGCTATGATAAAAATTCATGCAAGATGACACATGGATTGCTAGTAATTGCACGAGGTGTTCGGTATGGTACAAGTTGTTGGGAAGTATAGTACAAAGTCAGTGCAGTGGAGGTTTTATCTCTGAGGAGACGATTGATAACGAGTTGAAGTCCTTTATGTTGTGGCATCAAAGGCTTGAGTATATCGGTGAAAAGGGACTATCTACTTTATCGTCAAAGCAGATGGTAAAGAAAGTCCCAGATTGCTCCATAGGATTCAGTTTCTGTGAGCATTGTTTACATGGCAAGGATAACCGTGTGAGTTTTAAGTCCGCTGGCACGAGGGTGAAGGGTATTCTGTATTTGATACATAGTGATGTGTTTGGGCCAATTTCGGTCCAATCTCTTGGAAAATCAAGGTATTGTGTCTCTTTCATTGATGATTTTTCAAGGTATGTATAGATTTACTTCATTAAGAGTAAAGTTGAAGTATTTGATAAGTTCTGTGAGTTTAAAGCATTGGTAGAAAATCAGATGGAATGAAAGATAAAGGTACTGAGAACAGATAATGGAGGCGAATTTTGCTCATATAAGTTTGAGCAATTTTTTGTGGCAAGCAACATTGCATGACAGAAAACAACTCCATATTCACCTCAACAGAATGGGGTGGCCGAGAGACTCAATCGGTCACTCATGGAGAAATCAAGGAGTATGCTGAGTTGTGTAGGCTTGGAGTCAAAGTTATGGACAGAGGCGATGACTACAACATGTTATTTGAAGAACAGGTCACCTACATCAGTTTTGCAGGATCAGACACCGTTTGAGGCACTATTCGGAAAAAAAGCCTAGTTTGGCTCATATAAGGGTGTGATGCTTATATGCATGTGCCAAAAGAAAAGAGGAACAAACTTGACAACAAATCAGTGAAGTGCATTTCCATTGGTTATAAGGACGGGCTCAAAGGGTACAAATTATGGAATCCAAAAAACATTAATATAGTTTTCAGCAGAGATCTTGTGTTCAAAGAAACATAAAGGGATGTAGTGGTTTTCCAAGATGTACCGGAATAGACAAAGCAGATTCAGATTGATCTTAGCCTGGGAGATAAAGAGTAGGAGACTACCTAACAGACTGCATCAGATACTTCAGATTTTGAGTCAGTCAGGTCTAAGCATGATATTCATGTATCTGATGTAGAGGATGAGGATTTAGATGCTGGCTCAGGGGTAGAGACCACGCCTGTCATGAAGAGATCCACATCGGTTAGGAGGCCATCCATCAGGTATTCCCCTAGTGCTTGCAGTGCATTATATGTCTTAAATATTACTAGTTATGATCATAGCACAGTGAAAGAGGCGAGGACCTCGGAGGATGCAAATCTATGGGTTGATGTTATGAAAGAGGAGATGCAGGCACTGGACAAGAATAAAACATGGAGCCTTGTGAAATTACCTAAATACAGGAAGACAATTGGGTGCAAATGGGTTTTCAAGAAGAAAACAAATGCAGATGGAATGGTAGAAAAGTACAAGGCACGTCTGGTTGCAAAGGGGTACTCATAAATAGAGAGAATTGACTATGGTGAGATATTTTCCCCGGTAGCAAAGTTGACATCTATCAGATTTGTCTTATTCATAGCAGCTACTTATGATCTAGTGGTCGAGCAACCAGATGTGAAGATAGCTTTCCTTCACGGGGACTTAGAGGAGGAAATTTACATAAAATAGCCTAAAGGCTTTGTGAGCAAAGGCAAGAAAAAGCTGGTTTGTAAATTGAAAAAGTCTTTGAACGGACTAAAGCAAGCACCACGGATGTGGTACCAGAAGTTTGAAACATATACCATTCAGCTTGGGTTCACTCGCAGCTATGTTGATTATTGCATCTATGTGAAAAGGTTAATGGTTGATTCTGTCATTTTAACCTTGTATGTTGATGATATGTTGTTGATTGGAAATAACAATAAGATGGTTAGCACTATGAAGGCATCGTTGGTAAGGTAGTTTGAAATGAAAGACCTAGGGCCGACAAACTTTATCTTGGGTATACAGATAAAAAAGGATCATGAAAATCAAAAACTGTGGCTAAGTCAGAAAAAGTATATTGAAGAAATGTTGAAGAAATTTAAAATGCCTGACAGCAAGCCGGTAAGGACTCCCATGCCTTTGGAAACCAAGTTATCTATAGAAAAATTTCCTAAGATGGAGGAAGAAGCTAAAGAAATGGTGCACGTACCTTACACTAGTGCAATTTGAAGCTTAATGTACACCATGGTGTGTATGAGACCGAATATTGCCTAACACGTAGGAGTATTGAGCAGATATATGTCTAATCTTGGGCTTAGCATTGGACTGCAATCAAGATATTTCTTAGATATCTTCGTGGAACGTTATACTTTGTATTGTGTTATAGAGGTATGCGAGGTAAGAAGAATCTTGATATTATAGGATCGGTTGATGCTGATGGGAGATGAGATATTGATAGTAGAAGGTCTACAAGTGGATATGTGTTCAATCTGTCAGATTTGGATGAGCAAGAGGAAAAATGTTGTTACTCTTTCATCAACAAAAGCAGAGTATATGGTGATAACTCATGCTGGAAAGGAAGCGGTTTGCCTTCAAAGGTTGTGTGCTGAGCTTGGGTTTAAACAATGAGCAATGAAGGTGAAATGTTACAATCAAGGTGATATCTTCTTAGCAAAGAATCCTACATTTAATTCACGGACAAATCAAATTGATATCCAATATCACTTCAAGCAGGTAAAGATTGAAGAAAATGCGATAATCTTGGAGAAAGTCAATACAACAGTGAACAACGCATATTTCTTTACTAAAGCAGTTAGTCTAGCAAAGTTTGAGTGGTGTGCTACTGAGATGGGCATGAAGAAACAATGTTCTGGGAAGTTTTTCCATGTGTGTGAAGTATTTACCAAGTGGGAGATTGTTAGAATTAGTGCATACTTCACAAGTCCAAAAAATTTTAGGCCTTATACATGTTTTGGGTCTAGTTTTTTGCTTGACGGTTTTGGCTTGGGCCCAAGAATAGCCTTGGTTTTGTAGCAGGTTGGAAACCCTAATTAGGGCATCTTAAGTTGCTTATAAATACTCTCAATACAACAATAAAACTTCTGGCATGACGTAAACCTATTCTGGGGTAAACCTGGTTATATTGTGTCTTATATTCTTTTTGTTTATAATTTGTGTGATTGACAGATCTCGAATCGTTCAGGGACCTGTTAGCAAAGAAATTCAACAATGAGCTAAAATCATAGCCATATATGCGATTGGCTAACTATTGTGCTGAATACCAGACATTGCTTGATAAAGATGGGAAATAAACTGAATCTTTATATCTATAGTACACTCTATTATCCCATAAAAAATCAAAAGGGCATGAAGGCTTTCACCAATTCATAAACATAGACAAAAAAAAAGAATGTACACGGTAGGATAGTAAAGATCAGATAGAAAACATCTATTGATTGCAAGTGTCATTGTCTAAAAATGGTTCAAATCGTAATGCAATTAATTATTTTCCAAAAATTTCAAAAATTGATGTGATATGCCAATAACTAACCTAACAGTAACTACTGTTCCAGTCCAAACATTAACTCAATTTCAATTTGAAATGTTAAAGAAAACCAAGACCTCTTGGCCTAATGGCTGCTATGAGTTCTCTATAGAGGAGACCCGGTTTCGATCCTCCTCCCCTTCATTGTACCAAAAAAAATAAATGCTTAATGGAATAATTAAAGAAACTAAGGAAGCATTATCGAGAAAAGAGTGTTAGTAAACCATCAGCTGATCAGTTGCCCTCCCCTTCCCAATGTGTGTGTGCACGCATGTATTCTATCTTCTTCCAAAAAGAATGCTATGAGTAACTGGAAAAGAAAATGCAGTCATTTAGAACTGAATAGTGCTTTCATAAATGGCCAATATGTCCATTGGAGAATTGGTGATGGTAAACAAATGAAAGTATAAGAAGGTCTATGGATTCCCAAGCTGTGGATATTTAAACTAACTTCACTAGTGAATGGATTAGAAGAGGATGCATTAGTAAGTGATTTAATTGATGCTGAAGCTAGAGTATGGAAAGATGATTTTGTAAAGATATTGTTTTTGTCTCATTAAGCAAATGGTATATTGAATATCTCTTATAGTAAATATTCTCATGGGGATTCTTTGATGTGGCATTATAATTCTAAGGGGGTGTTTACTGTTAGAAGTGCTTACCACTTAGCAAGATCGGTGGTTTCCAATGTTTATAGGGCACATGATAGTTCATCAGGTAAGGAGGGAAAAAATAAGTTGAGGAAATTGATTGAAGATTTTTGCATGGCGATGAGTTAGAGACAATTTTCTTACAAAAACTAATTTACATAGGTGGGAAGTGGAGCTTTCGCTATGGTGTGATGTGTGTCATTAGGAGATTGAATCTGCTAATCATGTCTTACTAAGATGTAAGCAGGATAAACGGGGTTTGAATAGGTTGTTAGGTTATAAGGAAATGAGGGTGTCTGAGAGAACAAGATTGGTTGAATGGATATTTGAGAAATTTCCCTACAGGAATATGGAGTAATGGGATTTATTTGTTATAACCCATTGGACGCTTTGGAACAATAGAAACTAGTTGAGGCTATAAATTGTTATAACACTGAGGTGGAGACGCTGCAAATTGTGAAGGGGAAGAAGGAGGAAGTGACTTTTCAAAGGTGGTCTCCACTATTGCATGAGAGTGTTAAAGTAAACATAGGTGGCTTTGAGGTGACATTTTCTAATAATATAGGTGTTAGCTACTATGGAAGCACTATAGTTCGCTTAGTTACTTGAATTCAGAAGAATAGAGGATGAATGAGATTCGATATTAACCCGTAATGCAGTCCAAGAGTTTTGGGAAGATTTATCTGTCATAAAACCATAAGTCCTCTTATTGAAGACATTCAAGCTTTGGTCGATAGCATTGATTTCTACAATTTTTTGAAAATTCCCTAATGTATCAATGGAGTTGCTCATAAATTGGCTAGAAATGCACAACATGTACCTGATATTTATTTTTGGGTAGTGAGGCCACATCTGTGGTTGGTGTCTATGCTTGATGATGATGTATTAATTTGAGGCTTTTTAATTCATATGTTATTTCATTATATATATATATATATATATATATATATATATACCTGCAAGTTTTAATATAATTCCCTTTTAGTAGTATTAGCTTCATAAAACAAAATCCAGAAGAAAGGAAGATGGTTTCTTGCTGCAAGGCAATCGATGTTATGTACATTACCTGTTTGCATCTCATTTTCCATCTGTAAATTCATAGAAACATCACTACCACAGAACATATGAAAACATCATACGAACATCAACTATAACGACCCATCCCTATGCACATTACCTGTTGGCATCTCATTTTCCATTTGTAAATTCATAGAAACATCACTACCACAGAACATATGAAAACATCATACGAACATCAACTGTAACGACCCATCCAGAGTGAGCTCTCCCCAAGGCGGTGTCATCATATTTAAGATCCAAGCACAACACATATATGTAACAACTAATACATCATCAATTGAAAAAAATAATGAGAAGTGAGCTTCACAAGCTCAGTGTATTCAATTTACTAGAAGTACTCGATTTGTCTTCTAGTCATATTTCATATTCCAATTATAATCTTAATTCAAAGATAATCATTCATCTATCACTTCTCATATATATAACTCAAATCATTTATTAATTATATCTAAATCATATGGTTTCAATCATCATATTTATATTCTTTCGGATTCTATCTCATATATTTAATCAACTCAAGACTATCATTTTAATATCATTTTCATCATAGTTACCTCATCATGAGGTTCACATCATACAAACAATCATTTACTGTACATCATAATATACCTATTTTCTATCATTTCCTGATCATAATTGTCTCATTATGAGATTTATGTTTCTATCATCATTTTATAATCATTTTGATGCCTTAGCATCTCAATAATAATAAAAATAAATGTATGCATGCATCCGCATCACCATTTCATCATCATTTCATTTCTTTCTTTCTTTTTCTTCACATCATTTCATATATCACTCCATACTATCAATGTATGGGAAATACCAAATCTCTGGTATATTATCTGGGAACGTCTTCCCACATGTCGACATGCTTCATCTAGACCAGTTATGGCTATGGTCTTCCCTCTATGCATATAATCAATAACACGCAAGCAAACATACCATAATATCATACAAATTAATCTATCTCATTCATAGAAAAAAATTGTTTTATCATGTGTATATCAAACCATCTCTTCATATAATATCAACGTATCAATCGTATAATTTCAGCTTATTCATTCGTGTAATTTCAACTTATTCATTTCTTCTTTCAACGTATATTTTTCAGAAATTTCTATCAATTTATCTTTTCAAGGTTATAATTTCACAAACTTCTAATCTTATATATATTCATTTCAATCATAATATAAATCATACTCCTATTAAATCATCAAATACATATATTTTTCATATAATTCATCAAATCAACATTTTCATAATATATATTCAATTTACCAATTCATATTTTCATTCATTTAAGTTTTTATCTACATTTCACGTTTATTTCCTTTACTAAAAGTAAATTCAACTCACCTTGTAGTACTTTAAGCTACTCTTTCATTTCCAGCTCATTTCAGCAATTACATAAAATTGCTTATCACCTTCACCTAATCATAATATAATCATTAATCTTTCTATCGTATTTTTCAATCTATATACCCTATACCGTGTTGATTTTTCATGTATACATGTTTAACTTCTTTAATTTTAATACTTTCAACAGAAATTCCTTTCGTTCTTGTTTGAATCCAAATTAAATTTCTTTTTTTAAGAAAGATAAAAAAATGACTTTAACAATCAAAATAAAATTCATGAACTTTTACCTTTTCAAAGTTTTTTTTTCAGACTTCTTGGAAATCCTTCTGTAAATTCAACGTTTTCAAGACAAGATTATCAAATCCTTCTATTTTAAAATGTTTGTAAGTGTTTGTCAGCTTTTCTAGAGAGAGTAATCCTAGAGAGAGAAAACAAATTTGTAAATTGATTTCAAACTTCAAAATCCTTTATGTACAAAATTTTACTGTCTAACAGATCGGCTACCTAGTCAATCGGTGACAAATTTTTTAAAAAATTACAAACTTGCCCTTACTGTAAGGTCGACTGCCAACTGACCGATCGGTCGACTGGTTCCCCTGCCAATCGTTCGGTCAGTTTATCGGTCCCGTAACCAGTCGACCACCACTCATCAAAAATTTACTATTTTTCCATTTCTTTATTGTCAATCGGCTTCCAATCAACTAGTCCACCTAACCAATCGACCAGTCAACCGACCGATCACCCTTGTCAGCTAACTAGTTGGGTAACTAGTCAATCAGTTCATCTTTTAATTTATTGAAAAAATTATTCTTTCCTTCTGAAAAATTATACTTCCACAAAATTTTCTAACTCTTTTCCTCAATTTCTTTCAATATTTTTCTCCAAAATTCGTTTATATTCCACTTTCAATCTTGTAAAATTTATGTACTTTCTCATTTATAAAATTTCTAACTCTTTTCAAATAAAATGTTCAACATCTTTCTTCAAAAATTATTTAAACTTCCACTTTTTTTCACATGTATACATATTAAATTCAATATATAATTCAAATTTACTTCTTTACACTTATATTAAGGGTACAGGTATTACATCAACTCCACTAATAAAAAACTTTTTGATATGACAAACAACTCTAGTTTTTTATATAATAAAAGCTTGTAATCAAAATTCACCCCCAAAGTATCCCAAGAACTAACATTTAGATAATAAAGCAAACTAAGGAGACTATGATGGGAAAATGTGCTGCCTAAGACCTTGTTTAACGACCTATCCCGAGTGAACCCTACTCAGAATGTTCCATTACCCTTCAGCTCTGAGCACTTCATTTTATTATGCAATCATACAAATTTAAAATTTATAACAACAAACTTGTTGAATACAATGTCAAAGTACACATGCAATTTGTAAACCCAAACAATCTTACAATACAAAGTTTATTGAAAATTTGAAACTTATTAAAAGACGCAACTAAAAGGACACTCTCCCGCTAAAACTAGCTTATGCATTTTTTACAACAATTAAACCACAACCACAAATTTAATTCCCAAAAAGAAAAAACCAAAGGACGAGGATGTTGTGATCAAAAGCCTAAAAAATGACTCCTTTTAAATTTGATCATTAAATTTTTGGTGTTTTCCTGAAATGTTAGTAAAATAAAAGAGTGAGCTAAAAAGCTCAGTGAGAAACACATTACTAAAAGTAATTGTATTAAAGGAAAATTATCATTTTACTTATAACTGTAGCGAATAAACCACATATAACCAGTAAAAAACAGATGTTGACTTTTCTCCAACCATCTATCTTAATTTCCTTCATAGAAGAAAATATTAATTTAAGCAATGATTCATCAAGATACTTATATGTCTTTCAATCATACAAAGCTTACAACACTACACTCAATTATAAATTCAATGAGAAATAAGGGAGCTTCCAACTCAATACTATTCCATCATCACAATTATCATTCATGCCCTTCATCAAGCCTAACACACATGCATCTCAAGGGAAATTCACAATTATTACCCTTCACTGAGTACAATCAAACTCACATGCCTTTTAAGGCCAATCACAACAAATACCTCTCAAGGGCCCATCCCATTAATACATCAATCATCCATAAATGAATACAATGCAATACAATACTATGCGATTTATGTTTATTTTCCTTACTCATTCATCTCATCTCATTTTATTTCTCTTTCAATTCATTTTTTCAGCACATATATAAATGTTACACTATATAAAACTCATCAAAGATTATTATAAACATAAAAGACTCACTTTCATCATATGTAGAAATAGTATATACCCTTCATCGGGTCATTCCAATCATTTACATTTCATATATTAACATAAACATTCTAAATAAAATACTATTTAAAGAAAAATGTCAAAAATGACTATTCATTTTTCCATTTTAAATTCTTTTCTTTTCCTTGGGTTAATTATAATACAACGGGGACATCTCTCTATGTATCGATACATTCAGCATTTTCTATATCATCGAATCCCCTCCACCTAGGTAACAACCTACTCTAGGCGGGGTCCTACCATTCCCCCCACCTAGGTAACAACCTACTCTAAGCGAGGTCCATCCATTCCCTCCACCTAGGTAGCAACCTACTCTAGGCGACGTCGATCCATCCCCTCCACCTAGATAACAACCTACTCTAGGTAGAACCACATCATCTTCGGATCTCTTTTAACCTAGGTAACAACTTAAACTAGCTAGGGTCCTTTCATTTCAATATCAATTTCGGATCCCCTTCACCTAGGTCACAACCTACACTATGTGGGGTTCTTCCATTTCAATATCAATCTCAGATCCCTTTTCACTTAGGTGACGACCTACACTATGTGTGGCCTTTCCATTTCATTTTTAATTCATTCTTTTCCATAATGTCATTTAAACTCATGTTAATGCAATGCATTCATAACATCACTACTATCAAACATTGAATCCACCACAATTCATATCAACCATCTCATTCACAATAGTTATAAAACATCGAGACATTTCAATCCATATTTCCTTATATATATATATATATATATATATATATATATATATATATATATATATATATATATATATATATATCCACACAAAATATTTTATTATTATTATCATTATATAAGCATTTAATATAACTGAGTGCTATTCTTGGGCTTTTTCCTTGCCTTTTCTACGTTCTTCCACCACACCTAAATAATATAACACTTAGTATAGGAATCCAAGAAGTATATGAAATTTATATTTATACCTAACAACAAAATATAGCCAAGATAAGAATCATGCTTTAAGCTCTTCTCCTTAGTTGACTTCATTACTCCTAATCTTGCTTTTTTCCAAACCTCATTATTTAACAAGGTTCTACCTTCAAATTAGTAACTCCTATGCCCAAAGAAACCATATTGACCTAGTAGTCTTTACAAAAAGTCACAATTTTCCATTCAGTATTCCTTCCAAGCTTACTTATCACTAAAGCCTTCTAATTTAGAGATTTTTCTTTTAGATCTAACAAGATTTAAACTTCAAGCAAGATCATAAATTCCATAAATCTATAAGTCTACAAATCCATATATTATTAAACTTCTAATTTACATGCAAATTACTTCCCAATTTCCTCACTTAGTGTAATTACTTAAAAAATCCCAACTTACTTTCTAAAAGTATCTTTTCAAAACTCTTGAATTCAACAAGATAGTCTCTTAATCAAAGAGGTTCCTTTAATTCTAACAAGGCTTTTATATGTCAAACCTAGTATTTACATAGCTAATAACATCCAACACAAGATTAAGCAATTCCATAGAAAATAAGTCTCACTAAAATCATCTTCTAATTCTCGTAACTTACAAACCCATCACTATTAAAACTTCTCTAACATCTAAACTCAAAATTTCTAACAATATGCAACCAAAAATTCTCATTATTTTACAACTTTCCAACTCTAATTTAGAGTAATTACTCAAGATTCAAACTTTGTAAAACTATTCTTTCTAAACATTTGATTTCATCAAGAAAGTCTCTAAATTAACATAATTCCTTTAACTCTAGCAAGGACTTTATACTTCAAACCCAATATGTACATATCTAACAATACCCATCACAAGACTAAGCTATCCATGCTATAATTTCAAAATTTTAAACAACAATTTTCACCATAATTATCTTCCAGTTTCAACAATTCATAAACCCATCAATTTAAATCCAAAATATCTCAAACAAAACTCAAATATTAAGTTTAAGAAGTCCAGCTTAACTTAGAATAAGTTAGGAATCAAAACTACCTCAAAATCCAGAAGAAAACGGACATGAACAATCTATGGATTAGTTCAAGCCTATAGATAGTATTAATTATACTTATATAGTTCACAAAGAAAAAGAAACGACCAAAGGTTCATAGTGTTGTTGTCTGATATGAGTAAAGTTTATGATCAAGTGGAATGAGATTTTTTGGAAGTAATTATGTGGAAAATAGGGTTTGCTTCTAGTTGGATACAATTAACTATGCGATGTGTGTGATAGGAACATTTTGTGTGATGTTTTTAATATTGTTCCTACCCTATTTGGCTTTGTAATTCTTTTAATTTTATTATTTTGAGCTTCGTTTCTATTCTTAGTGTTTAGAGAGCTTGTGAACGTGGGAATGGTAAAAGAATGGGCAAAAATGAGTTTTCCTAGTTACTTTAGGAAATCTAAGTGGATCAAGAAAATTGTCTTATCATTCTAAGAAACTTTCCTAATTTGGAAACTTGCCTTTTTGATATCTTTCCTTTTCTAATTATGGAAACTTTCCTTATTTATTATTTTCTGATTTCTTTGTAGGGAATTTCCACCATGGAATTTCGGGAGGACCCAACGACTAGACTTAAAATGGTCATATCTCTTGCATGCATCTCCAAATGGGCTAAAACTTGGTGAGTTGGAAAGATGACGTCTTAAACTTCAATTTGGACCTAAGAAAGTCTCAAAAAGGAATCGTTTGAGCTTGTTATGATAGGCCTAAACCTAGTAGGTTGTTGCATCCGAATTTTCTTCCACTTTGGGCTTAGACCTTGCACCTTGCTTAGTTGACAAAAGTATTATGTGATTTTTGTTGGGCAGGCCCATGTTAGGTTGAACATACCCATGTCATTAATTTACCTTCTAAATAAGCCCAACCGAAACTCTATTTTTTTATTCCCAATTGTGCACAGCCCAAAACCCTAATTTCTCTCCTAATTTTTCACAAGCCAACTACCTATTTTTATTTCTCATTGTGCACAGCTCAAAACCCTAATTTCTCTCCTAATTTTGCACAAGCTGGCCACCTATTATTTTCCTTATAATTAAAGCCCAGCTGGCCACCCAAATTCTCTCCAAATTAAAACCAGCCGCAACCCTAATTTACATTCTAAACAAGCCTAGCCGACCACCTCAATTGTCCTCCCAAATGTGCACAGCCGTAACCCTAGTTTCTCTTCTATATATACAAAACCGAAAACCCTTTTTAGGGGATCTTTTTCTCATCATCTTTTCGGAGAGCTCTCTACTCCAACTTAGGAAGCAAGAGGCTGAAACGCTCCACCTTTCCATCTCTAATTGTGAGCACATAAGGACTTCTCCATATTATGTTCTCCTTCATCGATCAGCCATAGTCGTGAGGATCATCACCATTAACATCTCAAGCTTCCTTGAGTGTGTTAAAGAAGTGTAACCCTTACGGCTATTCTTTTTAATTATTTCAGACTTGGTTGTTATTGGATTAAAGAATATTGAGTTTGATTCTTATGTTAGAGTTTATTGTTAATTCAATGAGTTGGTTAATTTTCATATTTATTGTTTTATGATTTCGAATTGTTCATGATATGTAGATATATGAATTCATGATCTCTATTACGTGAATTTTCAGTTCTGTTATATTGAAAACTTTGATATTGCAAATCATTGAAGCCAATAATCGCACTTTCGATCACCTAATTGATCCGGAGTACGATTTAAAGTGGTAAAAGCTATGAACAATAGCCAATGTTTTGGAAATTACATGTTCTTTATCCATGTTAAATTTTCAGTTCTTTATCCATAATCGCACTTTCGATCACCTAATTGATCTGGAGTACGATTTAAAGTAGAAAAAGCTACAACTTTGATTTTGCAAATCATTGAAGCCATAATCGCACTTTCGATCACCTAATTGATCCAGAGTACAATTTAAAGTGGTAAAAGCTATTAACAATAGCCAATTTTCTGAGAATTGCATGTATTTATCTGTGGACTTTTTCATTAGAATAAGGAACAATTTATTGAGTCATAATTCCTTTTGATCTTAATGATTTGTTTAAGTAATTGTAAGAATGCGCTGAGTATTAACTTGATTGGTTAAACAAAATAACTAGCTGATAGACTTTTCCTAAGCTTAAGGATTATCTAAGAATGAATTTATAAAATATATGATCTCTTTAGGCTTGCACTTTGATTCAATTCTGATATGTGATTGAGGCATGAATTCGTTGTTTACATTGAAACAATTTGATTAGTTATTAAATTTGATTGCCTGAATTGTGAGAGAAAATAATAAATTGTAAATAATTGTTCTTTAATTTCCTTAGTAAAATTCGTAATATATATATATATATATATATATATATATATATATATCAGATCATGAAACCCCCCTAATTTTGTGCAATATGTTGATAGATGAAGATTTATATTTGTTTATAAACTACTAATTAAACCAACCAATCAAATTCATTTTTTTTATGACTCTTTAGTATAGGAGTACCCGCAATCCCTGGTCAATAACGATACCCTACTAATTACTTTACTACAATCTTCTGCAGGGTTTGTTGATGACCAAACAAAGGGTCTATCAGTGTGAGATAAGTTCCATTTTCGGTTTTGTTTAATTGAGAGCCTGCAAGATTAATTCGACCAACTAGGGCATTGAGGCAAAGAGATCCTTTATCACCATATATTTTTTTCCTTTTGTGAGAGGAAGGTTTGTCAGCTTTGATACTGAAAAAGGAGGTGGAGGGATCTTTGCATGGGGTTAGGGCTAGTAGGAGGGGGTCGTGTGTATCACACTTATTTTTTTTGCGGATGATAACCTATTATTTTCCAAAACGTCACAATATGAAACAATTTAGGACGTGTTAAAGTGTGTATGAGGAAAGTTCGGATCAAAAGATTATTTTTGGCAAATCAATGGTGGTTTTAGTAGTAACTGTAATGAAGAGATAAGCTTTGTGTGATGGAATTCCTTCAAGTTCAGACTGTGGCATATTGTGAGAAATATCTAGGTCTTCCGATTGTGTTGGGTCATTAAAAAAAACGATGCTTTTAGGAGGCTTAATGAGAGGATGTGGAATAAAATCAATGGATGGAAGGATAAATTATTGTCTCGTTGGGAGAAGGAGATTCTGATCGATGCAGTCCAAGAGTTTGGAGAAGATTTATCTGTCATAGGTCCTCTTATTGAAGATATTCAAGCTTTGGCTAGTAGCTTAATTTGATTTATGCAATTTTTCCAATATTCGTCAGGTTATCAAAGGGGTGTCTCATAAATTGGCTAGATATGCAAAACACGTACCTGATTTATGTTTGGGTGGCGATGCCACTTTTGTGGTTGACATTTGTGCTTGATGATGATGTATTAGTTCGAGGCTTTTTAATGTATATGTTCTTTTAAAAAAAAAAATTATCTACCTACATGTTTTAATATACATCCTTTTAGTAGTATCAGAATCATAACACAAAATCCAAAAGAAATGAAGATAGTTTCTTGCTCTAAGGCAATCGATGATGTGTACATTGCCTATCTGCATCTCATCTGCCCTTTGTAAATTCATAGCAGCATCACTATCACAGAACACATGAAAACATCATACAAACATCAACTCCACTAATCAAAAACTTTTCGATATAACAAACAGCTCTAGTTTTTGATATAATAAAAACTTGTAAACAAAATTCACCCTCATAGTATCCCAAAAACTAAAATTTAGATAACAAGGCAAACAAGGGAGACTATGATTGGAAAATGTATTGCCTAAGACCGTGGCTTCTCTTTCTTCTCTTTGAAGTGAGCCAAAAGAGTGACACCAGATACCTTCACAACCTTGAACCTAAATCCAAGAATATCTCCGACAGCTTGCCCCTTCCATCCAAATCCAGCAATCAAAACCTCGTCCTGCACAAACCAAACCAAGAACTCAAATCTAGCATGCAAATGAGACAACATTATTATATAGCACTGCGCATTCGATCACCAAAATAAAAACTAATTGCTCAACATAGTATCACTAAGACAAATTCTATTTTAGAAAAAAAGTGTAGAAGCACACAATCTTCTACGTAATAAAAATAAACTGAGATTATTTGTTAACTATTTGTCTAATTTGTTAGGGTTTGAAATCTTTTATGGTAGTATTTATATGTAGAACTAAGATTATTTGTTAACTATTTAAATCATTCATGACTATTATTTTGTGAATTTTGATGATACATCAAATATTTTATTTGCACATAGATGAATTTTTCATCTATTATTGATTTAAGATTTTTCTTTCCTTTTCTTTCTTCCTTTGTGCCATGGATATGAATTAACAGAGAGGATAAACTCTCGGGTTTCAAAGGTAACATTGACATTATTATCTCTGTTGTCCTGGCTTGTATTCTAGCAGTCCATGTTAAATGTTTAAAACACAAAAATGATCAATCTTGTTCATCACTAAGGACCGCAAGGCCATAGGCATAGCCCATAGTTACATCTCTCTTTGTGAAAGGCAGTACTCTAAGTTCGATTCGTGTTACTATCACAATTTGTTATAAAAAATAAATTGTTGAACCCTACTATACTGAATTTCTACTCCATTGCAGTCGCCATACGATTTAACATATATGAGACTTTTAAGCAAACATTTACAAAGCGAATATAATACTGTAGTGCTGGTCTTACATTTCAAACAAAAACCATTATGCTCATATTTAGGTTTTCCTGCTGCAGTTTGTTGTCATCACAATGTTGCCTCGTACCAACAGTAGGAACAACAAAAATCCAGTAAATATTGTTGAGTTTCTGAAAATTGAAGGTGGTCAAATTCTACTGAAGCAAAACTTTTAACTCTTATTTCTGTTAGAGATTTCTGAAACACACATCAATCATCATTAGGTTCCAATTTAGCAAGAAGTCAATGAATATTACCCCTATTATTAGAGGGGGAGGGGGACCTGATAGCCTAAGAAATTCAACAATGAGCTAAAATCACAGCCAATTATGGGATTGGCTAACTATTGTGCTGATTACCAGACATTGGTTGATAAAAATGGGAAAGAAACTGAATCTTCATATCCATAGTACACTCTGCTGTCCCTTAAAAAATCAAGAAGGCATGAAGGCTTTCACCAATTCACAAACATAGACAATCAGAGGTTCCGAAAAGAATGTACACGGTAGGAAAACATCCATTGATTTAATTTTCTACTTCCTAATAATTATGTAAATTGAAAAATCAGACTTGCATTGCAGCTGTCATTGTCTGGAAATGGTTCAAGTTGCAATGCTGTTGATTATTTTCCAGACATTTCAATACATTCCGAAACATCGTTTTAGTATATAAAATTATTTCTTCACATAAACTGTCCAAAAGCTCCAAATAGAGAAAACTATAAATTTACAGTATTTTTTTTATAGACTGAATTTCAATATTAATTTATTATTTTTATGTATGTTTCATTTATTTTTTTAATAAAACTATTATAACTTAGGATTTTTTTCTTATGAACATAAATTAAACATAATAATGATATCTTATTTTTATATTTTATTATTTGATATTCTCAAATTTAAAATTCTAAAATTTATGTTTTTTACTCACATATGTTTTATTTGAAAACTAAAGCTAATTATTATAAATGATTTATGATTTTGAAATGAGCTAATTACATGTTAGTAAAAACAATTAGTTTATAATTTTTAAAACGATTTATGATAAAATAATAAAAGCTAGTGTTTGATAAAAAAAAAAATTAAAGATAAATTTAATTTTTTAAAACAAAAACCTTTTCTTAAGGACATCCTATAAAATTTGAGCGTCGTTACTTTGACGAGTTTTGTTGAGACTTTCTTATAGAAAGCATTTTCCTGCCACAGAGAACTCAGACGCGTAGTGAATTTTAGGTTGAAGTAATACGACAGGTCTTTATGCTCTGCTTATAACGTCTCTGTAGCAGCCTCGCAATCTTGGTGCACTAGTCTTTTTTGGATGGTCATTTATCAAAAAAAACTACCCATGGAATAAGCTCATTGGCTTGCAATGCTATTAATCCTACTATCATCATAAATCTTATATTTGGCTAGCTTGTAGTATCTAGCCAAAATTCAAGAGATAATTGAAACTTTTCAATTGATGCATGGGTGCCATTAAATTGTTCAGGCTTGCATCATGATGTCATAGAAGGGATGGATCAAAGAGCAATATAATTAATGTAGAGGTGTGAGAAGATCGAGATATTAGTGGAAATTTGATTAATAATTTTTTAAAATTTGACTGTTAACCTTAATTGAGTATATACTGTATTACCAATGAAATTCTTCCAAATTATCAATCCAGTTTCTAGTGTCATCATTTGATTAACAGTCCCTCCAGCAATAATCATACATTGATTGCTTACACTAAATATGGGCAAAGAAAAGAACACATCTAATTGACCAAATTATTATGAACCAACAAATCTTCCACTAAAGTCTTAAACCAAAATTAAACACACAATGAACCCAGAAACAGAGACCTCATATTTTTTATCTTACATAAAACATAAAACATCAAACCTTAATCATAATCTATCACCCAACTAACACATAAATTGCATATATAATCCCCGGAATATAACCCAGTATTGTCAGCAACAAATCTATCCAGAATTCCCCCTGCATTTGCATTGTTTCAAAAGAATAAAAAAAAAAAAAAAAAAAAAAAGACTTATTAGATAACATAAAAGTTAAAAAAACTTCTATGAAAAGTATAACTATATCGAAAGTGGGAATGAATTAAAAGGAATTTACTCCACAGCCATAACGAAGAAAGACCCCAACAGGTGGTAGAAGAATTGCTAGCACCACTTCCAGGAAAGTCTCTGAACCCATGGGGAAGATACTGATATTAATTGCTACTAAATTTTGAAGGTAACTTTACGATAAAATTGGCAGAGAAATAATGTATAAGCTGTAGAGGAGATGAAGTAGTGCTGTTGCAAGAAGAGAGAACCTGAAAAAGCTGTTGGGCAGGTGTCATATTTATAGGAAGTTAGGGTGCCACGTTGGTCGGTGTTTGACACGTGTGCTGTTCATGCGATTTTGCAATGTTTTTCTCTTGACTAGTTTTTCTTTTTTTTCGTTTGTTGTTTTTGTTTTCAGAGATGTAGGCAGCTCAGTCTATTATTTTGGGTCCATATATTACTAAATTAAAAGCATAGATATGGGCATTAAGAGAAGGACTATTGACAGCTGTTTAGAAAACAGAAACTGATTCCCTCACAACACTCCATCTTTGTTGCAGGATGGAAACCCAATAAAGTCAGCAAAAAATGCTCCTGGAAGACAGCCTGACACATGGAAAAAAGCGATGATTTCACGGATATAAAACAACCACGAAATCAAAACCCAGATGTGATCATCCTAAACACACATTCTAGCAAATACGAATAGACATTTACGATTTCTAATTATCATAAAATCGATTCAATAAGTAATATCACTCAAAAAAATTCTTGCATAATCTTAATCTGATTATGAAAGAATCTTTACACACTATAAAGCATTTCACATCATGGAATGAAAAGAAAAAAAAAAAAAATCTTCCTATTATTCATATCATTCAATAATAAAATATAATTTATTTTGTTTATCTTTCATGATAAACAATAACTTTATAAAGATATTGGTTAATTTTGACAACGTAAAGCTTGGTTCAATTATTTTGCTAATAAGCTGCAGATTTCTATCATCTCACTCAAAGAAATGGAAAGTCAATACATGGGATGGATGGAGAACTGAACCAGGGAAATGCTATTTACGGAGAAGATTTTGCTATATACAGAGAAATTTGTCATTCAATAAAAAAGCAACACTAAAAAGCAAAAATTTCTCTATATATAGCAAAAACTACACTGTTGCTATTCCTAATGAATCAAATAAGAAATCTAGGAAGAAATACTTTTACCATTGCAGTGAATCTTCAGTCACATCATAATTGCTACAAAGATGATAGAAAGAATCCTAAACACATGCATCATTTCATTCAACAAAAATTACAAGCACTACTAAATTTCAACCAGATAGTATCAATATCAAAAGTTTCTTTTGTCTATAATCTATCAATTATTATAATAGAATTGGAAGAGTTGATTTGGTCTCCAACTAGTTATAAAAGGTCAAATATATCCTTTTCAGATATTTTAACTTTCCAAAGAGTTAAAATGATAATTATATTTATAAATTTAAATCTCCTAAATTATTTCCTTAATTCCATATCTTCATCTCTTGATATTTCCATGCGTTGCAGATGTCCATGGTCTGCCTATTTTTTTTCTCTCCTTTTCTCCCTCTTGTGTATAGTTGTTTATGCACATCCCTTGTTGTGTGCCAAGGGCTACTTTTCATGAATGTAAGTGAATATAATAGGATTGGGTTTCAGTCATTTGTGAAAATGATGCAATAAGAAAATGTCACGTATTATATGGGACTTACAATGATAACACATGAACAACTCAGATTGTGTGTTCATATCAAAAAGGACAGAAAAAGTAAAGGACTGAAACCAAATCCGAATATAACAAATTATAGTTTGTGGTGACTGGTTTTCTCTACACGTCTCGTATATCACAAATGAAAGGTTTAAAGAAAACAAGCAGATACGATAGGAATGATGATGACAGTCATTGCACTTCCAATTGATATCTGGATTCTAGTACCAATTAAGATTTCTTATTAACTAAACAGAGCAGCTGAACTTTTAGCTTAGATAATATATGATTCCAAAGTTCTAAGATGATCTCTCATCTCAAAAACCAATCACATTCACAAGAAGAACAGATTATTAAGATTCTTACAAGAATTCATTTGAGAAAAGAAGGTAACAACAAGAAAGCTATTAAGATAGCACAAGCCATAGATCATCGCAAGCATCAACTAAACCATCTTTGATTAGACAATTAGTTCCTTCTTACATGCTTTGCGAGTAACAACACATGATTTATTTCAAACAGAAGGAATCACATAGCAACTAATAAATTTTTGCATAATTTTCAACAACCCCGTAAATATCATGTCCATCGGCTGGTTCAAGCAATGTTTTTAAGCTTATATGGTCATGGTCAGAATAAGAGACCATTCAACCAAACTTCTTTGGAAGCAAACAACTCAAATGTATGAATAACAGAAAACCTCTCCGACAAAATAGCCAGTATTTATAGTACACTGGTAGCTAAATCCTCCAACAGAATGAATAGGATGTAGATAATGAACACCTACCACCCATCAAGGCTGATAAACCTCAGGAAGCTGAAGGCCCACACTGGCAGCAGATTTTCCAAGAATTCTTTTCATTTCATCTGCTCTATCAACAGCAATGTTGTAAGAAAACAGTAAGTCCTGCATGATCATTAACTAATCGACATCAGAGTTGAGACAACAATTAAAAGAACTAACAAAAACTAGAACGGCATGATTTCTCCCTTAACAGAAGTAATCCATTCCCATGAACAAAATGAGGAATTTAGGCGCTAGACTGCACAGCCATTACAAAATTAACACACAAACAATCAAAGTGAACGCCCCAAAACATAACTACATAACCATAAATGGATACCCTTCAAATCATTTTGATAAACAGACAAATCTTGAAAAAGAGAATTGCTGTCTTTCACCCCTTTACTGCAAGACCACATCACTCCTCTAACATGGTAAAGACAGTTGAAGGGAATGAACTTAAGTAACACCTTGATGTGATCGAAAACAGTTTAAAGAGAACAAATTAAATTGAAACTAGAGCAACAAAAGAGGGCTGCACCTTATGATGGTGCACACTGTTAAGCAGAAAAGTGTAATCACTTGCGAGCTTTATCTTCTGTTGTACAGATGAAGGGTCTGAGAGTTTGCAATTCCTTCGAAACTCTTGCGTTATGAACTCTCTGAAATGCCTATTATGGCCTTCCTTACAAACGTGTTTCTCGACAGCTTTGAGAAGGTGGCGATACACCTTGGCAGCTTGCAAGACTTCACTACTCATTTTCTTTGCTTGCCTGCATAGAAGTTATCTAAACTTGGTAACCCAAAAAAAGAAAATTATTCAAACAAAAACAATGAGATAACCACAGAGCTTTAAATATGTTATATAAACGCAAAAGCTTGAACAGGGACTTCAGTTCTAAAGGCAGATGAGTATATGAAACTTTTGAAATGTAAAAATAGAAGAAGAAAGAAATGGAAATTATATGATAATAATAACAACCCAAAATTAGATATCAAAACTTAGTTAAGAGTCTATGGGTACTTTGATTAGAAGGTATGGGAATATCATGCTGTATACGGCATTTCAACAAACATTTTGACTGCATAGTTCACCAATTCTTCATGCAATCCTATTATTTATCATGAATAGAATTCGTCATTCATAACCGTTAAACTATCAACCAACCAAGGAAATTACGTATTCAAACAATAACCAAAACCAAAAAGAAGAAAAATAATTTCCTTTCCCAAAAGAACTAATTAAGATAAAGATTTCAGAAGAAGCCCATAAAGATTTGGTTATGGGAATGCAAAAGCATATAAAAAGAGAAGGTTAGAGAGAAAAGCTTGTACCTGTTCCTTTCTTTTTCCAAAATTTATTTCCTCTATCCAAAAGAAGTAATTGCAAGTTTATCGTCGTTATATAGAACCCAAAAGAGGAACGAAAAAAAAAAAAAACACAGACAAAAGACAATCGGATGGGCTGAAAGCAGGCCCATCTTCGAAAAAAGAAACATAAAACGGTGCGTTTCGTTCATTTTCCTTTTCCTCTTACATCAAGGGAAATTTCTCTCTGCCATTGGAAGGGAGAAGAAGGAAATAGACGATCCTTACAAGCTCGACGACATGTCACGAGAGAGACCCAGACGAAGCGCTTTGCCTCCTGCTCAAGAGGTAAGATTGGTGTATTACTTCTGGAACTTTCATTTGTTTCCCTTCATTATTCACTGTTTGGTTTCTGAAAAAACGAAGGAAAAAATGTGTAAATTTTCGTTTTCTTTTGGCTTGAATGCTGTTATGATTCCTCAAACATGAAACACAGACCTCTGTTGTGTTTCTTTTATATAATAAAAAATATTGTAAAGAAAACGGTAAAATAATGAGTTTGGTTGTGAATTGGTGTTAGCTTTCGTAGTTCTGTGGAATTGCTTAAGACTTTGTCTGGTTGCTGATAAAAATGGAGAATTTTCAACAAACAAAAATTAGATGATTCTTTTATTAGTTTTAATTTATTTTGGATTTTATAAGCTAATTAATGACTCAACTCAACTAAGGCAAAAAGAGAAAAAGAATTTAAATTTTGTATCTGGTTTTTAACCAATGAATCTGAATCACGTGATAACTCAAATCAAATTTTCATGTATCTGTTATGAAAATTTGGATATCTCAATAGAGGTGATATTAATGCGTGTTATATGGGATTTCTTTTGATGGAATAGCTGGGGTTCACTCGATAAGGAAGAGTGGTATCTGATTTAATTACATTGTTTTTCCTGTTAAATGCAGCAAATTGAGAAATTAGAGAAAGTTATTGAGGAAGGTAATTGCTATGGAGCACAACAGATGTACAAGTCTATCAGTGCCCGGTATAAGCACTTTGTTGTTTGAATTTATTTACTATTACTTTCTTGGCCTTTTTGAGTCAGTTTTGTCATCTAAGAGTCACATCTTGATTTGGTCAATATATAAAAATGGTAGTCACTGCTCTCTGAGTCTATGCAGAGGTGAAGAGCGTCAAAATATGTACTTGAGATAAGGGCTTCATTGAGTTGGGTTGAGACTGTGTTATTTGTTTTTCTCTTATTGAACTTTTAAGAGGGCGTCAATGTCTGCAGCTTAACATCAGAAATCTGTTTAATATGATAGGGTAGTCCTTGATTGTGTGTGCAAAACCATCACTTATCTATTATTTTATTGTTCTTTGTGCCCAAACCGTGCTAGAAAAGCAGATGCCTAGGAAGTGAGAGGTGGTGATGAACTTAAACTTTTTCTTTGCATATTTTTTTTATGATCATAAAAACTTTTAATCTTATTTTCAAATTGATGCACATGTGCTGATGAAACATGCATACTTCACTACAGATACGTATCTGCTGAGAGATCTTCTGAAGCTCTGGATATCGTTCATTCAGGTGCATGCCTCCAATTGAAACATGACCAGGTTATTCTCTTTCTAGTCCATTGTACATATGTTCATTAATCTGGTGCTTGTCAATTTCATGTGTTTGAAATATAATTACGTTATTGAATCTTGGAATTTGAAATTTAACCTATGAATGAATTGGATGATGACTGGATACTGGCACACCTGGTTTTGGCCCCTTGAGCCAAACCTTTTCTTTATTTCTTTTTTTGGGGGGTGTTGTGGAGTGGTGGTGGGGGACCGTAATATCTGATTAACCAGAGATGTACCATGAGAAAATATGTGTTCAATACAGATATAAGATAATTACAATTTGGTAATGATGGATCTGATTCATGCCATTATTGGTGATTAATTGACGCATTTGATTCCTTGTTCAAAATACCTTGCACATTAGTTTGGCTACCTGGTCATGCTATCAGTTGCATTGGCAATTAGACAATGTTGAACTTTTCTTAATTCTTACTGGATTTTTGGTACCTCCATACGTATATACCTGCATTGGTTTACATATACATAAATGGCATGGCTTCACATAATTTACATCTATCCATGCAACCAACTGGTCAAACTCAATCACCCTGGCTTGAAGTCCATTTTTCTACAATTTGAAAGGTAGGCCACAGAGTCTGTTTGACACCCGTCATTGGATTCCTGAATTTTTACTAAGTTTATACTATGCTAAGAAACTGAAACATTATGAATTGTGCATTATAAATATTTGATTGAACTCTTAATTTGTCTAGTCTTCCTTTAAATCCATTCATCGACATTGTGAGTATGAAAATCTTTCAGGTTACTTGTGGGGCAGAGCTTGCTGTTTTGTTTGTGGAGACGCTTGTCAAAGCAAAAATTCCTTATGATGATGAAGCCCTTGGTCAGTTCATGCCTTTTGATGATTAATGCATAATAACTCTCCTAGTTTTGGTACTTGTAAGTTATAACTAAAATTTTAGATATCCTAACCATATAAAAAATAATTTGGTGTAATTATTAATTTAACTTGTCATCATTATTGCTTTAGATGTTCTCATGGGCATGGATGTCATCCATTTAATTTTCCTGACTTTGTGTTTGTCTTTGTGATTATGACAAAATGTCTATGTTAGACCGTATCAGGCAAATCTACAAGATGTTTCCTCAGATTCCCGTGCCGCATAACTTGGGGGACTTGAGGGATGATCATGATGTCCAAGAACTTTCTAAAGCCCTTGGGGCTGCAAAGACACGTGTAGAGGGCTGTTCATCATTCTTAAAAGCTGCTATAAAGTATGGCATCATGCCTTATTATATTGGTGGAAGCAACCCTTAATGTTTATATCTAGTAGCTGTTATACCTTTGTTTTTGGGGAGATATTAAGATGTATGATTTTTTCCCTTCATATCTTCTCATGGTGTAAGCATTCAATGTGATTTGTCAATTAAATCTGCTTCACCTTCTCCTTTCTTAAGTTTCTGCTGTGTGCATGGGCAACATGTTTTGAATAAGCTACTTGAAGGATTATATCTAGGATTCTAGAAGGAATATTCTTTGATACCACACTTGTCATATTACTATGAGAGGAAGGATTCATGTTGCTGAAGCCAAGCTAGATTGGAATTAAGGCTTAGTTGACTTGAGTAGCTATTTATCAATCCTGAATTGAAGGATGAATCTCAGTTCTTGGATGAAAAATAGTGCAAGAAATCATACATGCAGATCTAAGTTAATGATGTGATTATAACGTGCTATCATGGCCTCGAACTTACACTATGATGGGAGTGTTACATCAATAACTTAGCATCACAATATACTGATGACAGATTATTCAAATTGTAGACTTTTCCTGGTGTGCCTACTTTGAGATTATGACCCTTGGGATAGTGGAAGAGTGACAAGACAACAGGATAGATCTTAGAATGGGAAGGAAAGATATGAGAAAAGGGAGAGAAGAGGGTGTCTTTGCTGTGCAGTTATTGGTTTTGACCATGTTGTTTAGTACTATAAATGTGTTCTTGATTGATAACCGCTCTTTTGCCTTTCAGGTGGTCTGTGGAATTTGGAGCTCCTAGAACTGGAGCCCCAGAACTACATGTTATGCTAGCTGAATACTTGTATTCTGAATGTCCTGAGTTGGTAGGTTCTACAGAAAAAATTTAGGCTTCAAGCTCCCGGTTCTTACTGCCTCTCCATGATACATGAACTTTGCAGTATCTTAGCTGGCTTAACGTGATTCATTGGCATGATGTTTTACTTAAATACATATTTTTAAGTTAAAAAAAAAAAGCAAAAATGCTTGTACTATTATTGAGTGCTTAGGTACATTCACACAGAATATGTAAATAAATATATGCTGAGTAATTCACTCTGTGCAAAGGTTAATTAGGACATGTTGCAAAGTGAGTCCATGATATCATCTCTAACATTGTTGGGATCTATGCTATTACATAATATCTGAAGAAGAATCTCCATCAGATTGCCATCTAGTTCTTAATAATATAGATCTTGTACTATGATTACTTTTTTATGAGAATGGCAGCTTATTTATGCATAACTTCAGCATTTTTCTCATCATTGACAAATAACATGGTGTAAAAATATGGTCCAATTGCAACTGGGTAACTCCTGTCCGTCAGGACCATCACCTATCTAGGAAAATGTGTAAAAAGTTCAGGGGCATTGTGCCTCTGGTAAGAAATTCTTTATGTTGTAAATATCCCCATCATTGCTTTACCCTTTCTAGTTCATTTGCATCCATAATTCTGTACCTACTCATAAAGAGGTATCCTCATGTTAACATGTCTACATCATCTGGAGTTGCTGTGTCCAGCAATCTGTTTCAGTGTTGAACCATGATACTTGTGACTATGGCTTTAGATCATAGCTGAATAGTAAAAATACTAGTAGGTGGGGTGGTGGGAACTGATATTCTTTCTTTTTCTTACTGTCATTTGTTTTTTGTGGCATCATTTTTGCAACATTTTTTCACTGGAGGACTCTGTTGTGCTTTAAAAAAACTTTTCACAATTATGATGGATGATGTTGGTTCCATTGCCTTACTTGACTTGCTTCTGAGAACTATTCCGATATTCTGTTTTTTTAGATGTGCCTTAGCTAGTTATATAGAACCGAAAAATCTATTTTATGTTCTGCATACTGTTAGGTCTCATAATTAATTGGCATTGTCAACATTAATGTACTGTTTTTTTGCAGGATATGGCTAGAGTATCGCACTATTTTGTTAGAGGAAATAACCCAAAGAAGTTTGCGTCTACTTTAATCAATTTTATGAGCAAGGTTAGTATCCTCATACTACAGACATATGCATGTATGTAGCTATGTATCTATGCATGCGTGTATTTTCTTCCTTTTTGGATTCTATGATAAAGATGCTACAAGGTTTAAATATCAAAATCATATTTTCATGTGGAAATTTGATGCAGCATCTAGATTGTAAGTTTGTAACATACGTAGATACACATGCATTTACTTGCGCAGTCACAGACACTTGCTTATTAGCTCTACTTAAAATTTTAACTTCTAAGAAATTGTGCTTAAAGTAACTATGAAGTTCTGAAACATGTCCAGAAGAGAATACATTTCAACTAAATTGTATGGATTGCCAAGTTCTATGTGCATCAGTGATGGATGCTTGATGGTTCTTCCTTCCTCCTTGGATAACTGTCTTGTGGATTCAAATGATATTACTTTCTACTGTGCAGTGCTATCCTGGTGAAGATGATCTGGCCATTGCACAGGCAATTCTATTGTAAGCTAACTGAAGACCTGCACATTTGCTATATTCTTTTAACTGTTCCTGCTACTAGTATAGTTGCACACTCAATCACGACCATAGAGCCTGCAATGCTTGATACCGTACCATAAATTTCAACCCAACTACAGTTTAAAACTCAATGCCGATGATATACCTCTAAACTCCTATCTAAAGGTAGAATACTCGGACAATTCTTAATGATCTGGTGTGTCAGATTGCTCACTCTTCAAATGTTAGTCCAAGTAAAAAGTGGGCTGCATGGAACTGTAAATTCTTAGCTGACTAGTATAGCTCAGCATGTCCTTTAGGTTAGTGATTATCAACTTAATGCTTAGGTATAGTATAAATATGAGGATTCTGTCTCTTAGTTTTAAGCATATGTGAGGTCAAAATTTTTTGTGGGATTTTAAAAGAAGATTGGATGATGGAATCAGAATATTGAAGGTGCATATATGAATTATATCTTCATTTTCTTCTAAGAGGCTAAATAAAATCCATGGATAAAACATGTCATCTCAATCCTATATGATGTAATATTCGTTATTCCCACTAAATTTGGTTTTAAACGCGCACACAGACAAACATGAGAAAGTGATTTGAGATATATACATATGTTTTCTTTTTGGTGATTGGAGGAAAAAAAAAAACATTTATGTAGGGTCCAAACTTCAATATGATTTAGTGAATGTGCTTTTCCATGATAGGTATTTATCTCTGGGTAATCTGAGAGATGCTAATTATCTTATGGATGAGGTAAAGAAACAAGTGGAATCTAAGCAGCTTGAGCTTTCCCAATCAGATTTGATCCAATTTATCACTAATCTTTTGCAAACGTAAGTTGCATTTCATTACTTTTTCCTTCTGCCTATTCAGCATAGTTTATTCAATATGTAAGGAGGAAATTTGTATATTTAATGCAAGCAGAAGGAAATTGGCATGCATGACAATTTCTCATTACATGTTGGAGTGTGCTTCTCCTTCATCTAGAAGCTGGCATTCTGATCATAGTGTGTTAAGGGCATATTTTAGTGGTTAACCTTCTTCCCCCTCCCATACAGGCATGCACTTGTAGACACACACAAACAGAAAGAAAAAATACACCGGTTTCTACTTCTTTTGTTTAACCTTGGAAGGCAGTTAAATATTGTATAGTCACGTTTTTATGTTGTGCGCCATTGGCTTCATTTTATACATTAAACTATTCAGAGAACTAATATGTTTGAAGAAAAGAAAAAGTACCAATATAAAAAGGATAGAGCTGGCATTGCAATTTTACAATACATGATTGATTAGACACACTGAATGTTGGAAGATTAACAAACCCTTCTGATCTAAATACTTATTTATTCGATATTAAACATTTGTAGGTTTATTCACATGGTAATTACTACTGATCAGGCTGTATTTTGAGATTCAAATTTTCCTTGGTAGCCTCCACCTCTTTCTTGGTTCTTTTCCCCTCCAATTGTACCTCCTTTATCCTCCCAAATTGATTAGATCTGTCTTGAATTAATTGATATATTGGTCTGTAGTGCTATCTCTATCTTCATGCTTAGACTAATTCTTAAATTCTAGAAAACATTTGCTATTCGGCCTTACTTTTCATTTCCTTTTCAAGAAACATAATTTGGAAGAGGCAGGCTACCATATCTTGAGTTGTTTACTTGTTTAGTGTATGGATCATGAAGAAGTGAATTATTCTCAAAATTTATTCCGATGCAGGTTGGAGAGAGATGCTTTGCCTCTTTTTAATATGTTGAGAGCGAATTACAAATCTAGTATAGACAGGGAATCTGCATTTAATGAGGTGTGCAATTATTGTTGCTAATTTTGTAATTTGATACTTGTTTCCTGATTGCTATTGCCTCCATTTTTTTTGTTTTTTATTCTTGGAAAGTAGGCGTTGTTGTAAATTTTCTGCCTATCATTCTGCAATTATCAGTTTCTTAATCTTTGCCTTAAAGTTACTTCCATGCGTTCTTAGATTCTAACATGAAGATTATGGTTCAGTTGCTAGATGACATTGCAGAGAGGTTCTTCGGAGTGCAGCGTAGGAATCCCCTGCAAGGGATGTTGGGGGATATCTTCCAGGTTCTTTTTTTTGGTGCTGAAATCTTTGCAAAGATTTTTTCCCTCTGCTTTATGCTCCTAATCAGAACCTTTATAGATTCTTGCATTTGATCTTTTATGGGTTAATGATCCTGTTGATAGGAGTTTTGAAAACCTATACATAGACCTTGCCATTAAATAAATATCTATGGAAGAGAAACAAAATGACTCTCGGACACGTTGTTGATGCAGTTGGTACTTGTTTTGTCCATGTGTTTGTGTGTGACCACGTGCATGCATACCGTGAGCGCATGCATGCATTATGTGTGCATGCATACTGGCGCGTGTAATGTGTTCATGCATTCTTGTGGGCGTGTAATGTGTGCATGCGTACTTGCTGGTGTGTAACGTGTAACGTGTAATGTGTAATGTGTGCATGTGTGCATGTGTCTTGTGTGTTTATCTCTGTGTTGGTGCACATGGTGAATTTTCTAACAGTAAAATAAGTCGAAACGAAAACATATATTCAGAGCAAAATATTTATTCAAAAAATTGATTTTTTTTTTTTTTTTTGCAGATGATGGGGTGAACAGCTATTTGATGAAGGTTTCGATATATGTACCTAGATGGATCTACCAGTGCTGCTTTTTTGTTCCTTCGAATGGAATATTGATCTGTTCCGTAGTGAAGAAATATTTTGTTAAAATGTTTCTGATTAATTGTAATCTCATTTTTGCCAATTGTCATTGACTGGAGTTCTCTCCTCTAATTGAACAAAACTATATCCTCATTTGTCACAACACCTTATGGTCTTGTACTATTGATAGAATTATACGTAATGAAATGAATATTGCTTTTTCAGCATCATCCACTCTGTACTGTAGTTGCTATTTGGCCATTTAGAAGATGAATGCTCCAAGTTCTCAAAAAAAGATGAAATCTCTGGCATAAGGAAAAGATTTCCATGGTTGATTGTATGTTATTTCACATGATAATTGATCCTTTTATCTTCATTGCCTTAGCTCATAAGTGGTCCACATGCAGTAATGACACATTTCCTCATCTTACTAGCTTATGTTTTGAGTGCAAATCATCAAAAGAAAACCATAAAATGCCTTTGCTAATGCTATGGCCAGAATTGGTATGATTATAGAGGTCTACGAGGAGTTTGAGGAGCCTCTAACTTAGCTCCATGATCTGTTGCTGCAGGATCTTCTTGGCCTGCAGCCTGGTGTTAGCTAGTTATTTTGTTTTGTTTTGTTTATCTTATGTACCCAAAAAAAACTCTTCACTACTGCAATCTTGAAGACGTCTTGCTTTACTATTGCCTTATGGGATCACAAGCTTCATGACAAGGCAAGGATTCAAGGAATAAAATCGTATTGTTTTGTTTTGTTTATCTTTATGTACCAAAAAAAAACTCTTCACTACTGCAATCTTGAAGACGTCTTGCTTTACTATTGCCTTACTGGATCACAAGCTTCATGACAAGGAAAGGATTCAAGGAATAAAATCGTAAGACAAGAGGTTCATGAAAACAATATAATTCCATAGTATGTAAAAAAAAAAAAAATTTTAAAAACAATATAATTCCATAGTATTATATTGGCGACAAAGGGTAGTACACATTTCTCTAAGATTTTGTTCGAGATTGGAGATTAAAAGAGCATTAAAACTCAGAACGGTCTATCAAAGAAAAACTCGGAAACGGAAAGCAAGATGATAATCATAGTCATATGAATGAAATACTCAATATCTCCTTTGGATTCCATCATGTCAGCACCCATTTACCCTTTATAATACACCAGTGTACCAGAATTGCTTTAGGTATTTAGTAAGGAACCATAAAAGGTTATGCATTATTCATCAATTGTAAATATCACTCCATTTTTCTTGATGAAGTCATGCATTGTTTGATCCACCACCTATGCAAGAAGAGCGATGTTAAGCATAATGTAAATACACATGCATTAACAAATAAATAAACAATTATTGTTTACAAGCAAAAACCAATAGGTGCTTTTAGAGGACAATAAATATAAGGCTTAAAGATGGGAAATGCACCCTTCTGAGTACTCTCGGATTTACAAGAATATTATTGGAGGTGATTAGGAAGGGGAGAAAAGGATGTCTTCAAGAGTAAAACTTTTAATCTAAACACTCAACCATGATTGCCAATTATATTTTGTTCTTTTATCATGATTTCCGAGTATTAGAAACCTTTTGAAGAATAATCAAGGAAAAGAAATGTAGCATCATCGAGGTTATTTTGGCTTTAAAAGTTTTGCCAATAGGATCCAGGTTAACATATTGGACTCTAATTTCTTTTTTTCTCTTAGTGAAATCTAAATATATAATATGGACAATGTTGATGCCAAGAAACGGTTGGTGCTGACGTGGTCTGGGAGCTGACGTGGCTAGGGTGCTAACGTGGTCTGAACCCTGCACAAGTAACAGGGGTGGACTAGAGGATCTCAGAATGAGGGGAAGGAGACCTCCGAGAGTGCTCCGAAGCTTAAGTTAGCAAAGGTTTAAAGGAGAAGCTGAGGGCTCAAAAGAAACCGAGGGCTTATGCAGTTGAAGTGTAAGTAAAGGCGTGTCTGAATATGAATCGGTGAAGTCCATACCTGGGCTTATTTATAGCCTTCTGCCTACGGGAAGGCATTGATTGCCTGCTTGGGGAACGGCACACTGTAGGGTGGCCGTAGGGTGGCACCCCATAGGGCGGCTTCAGGGCGGTTGTGGTAGGGTGGCGGTAGGATTACGTGTGCAGGCGGCTGCGCGTTGTAGGTTGGCATAGTGGCTATAGGGCGGCATGCAATAAGGGAGGTCCAGACGTAGGTCCGCTGGGCCATCCTTCATGGGTCCGGAGATTCTACCTGGCAGGAGAGTTTATTGGGCCGATCATTGGGCCGGAGTGTCTATTAGGTCGGAGTGTTCTATTGGGCCTGGAGCTTACATAGGTTGGAGTATTCTGTTGGGCCTGGAGTTTACTTAGGTTGGAGTATTTTTGGCCATATCACAGGCTGCCCACTTCCTTGAGTACCTTTAGGTGCTTAAGGAAGTATTGTAAGGGATGGGCTTTCAATGGAGCTGAAGAGGCACGCGCAAGTCAAACCGGTATTGGATGGCTGTCCTCGGGAGTTGATTCGTCGTTCTTGGGAGATGGAAAGTCGTCTGGGGGAAGCGAAAAGGTCATCTTGAAACCATAAAAGCCTCATCTTTTTTTTGCTTTTTGCATTAATTCTTCTCGCGGTACGTGTTTTTCCCTCTTATAAAAAGGGGCTCCTGACACATTTTCTTATAAACAGAAAAAGGGTTTAATTTTCTGAGATGAGTTTGTCTTCACTCTTTAACTGAGGGGTCGTGCTCTGGCCTAGAAAGTTCTAATAGTCTTTCTGTTAGGGGGGAAGGGGAGTGAACAGTTCCTTAAGGGATTTATGGAAGCTAAAGAGGAAGACGAGATTACTCTATAGGAGGATCGTGGCTCAACGAACATGGACTTCTTCCTGATTTCAAACGGGGGTCAGGACATCTTTCAGATTCCGAGCAGGGGTAAGGACCTCTTCCAGATTCTGAGTAGGAACGGTGGAGGTTCCTTGTGCCAGGGGCTTCTTCGGACCTTGGAACCGAAGAAGAAGATAAGGGTGGCCAGCCTCAAAGGAGTACCACAGGTTCATTTAAAACCAGGAGGGAGGTCGAGGTCGAGGCTGTGTCTCTGGATGGTAGGCTTCTTTGGTTCCGAGCTTATTGGAACTGAAGAAGAAGAGGGGGGGTAGCTGAAAAAGTCCCTTTGGGTCTAGTGCTGCTCCTAATAGGTGAGTGCTTTCAGGCTCAAAAGGGTGCCGTAAAGAAGGCAAAGGGGCTAGGACAGCTCGTGTACTGGACTGCCTAAAAAGCTTGGTGTTTCAGTTTTCCCTTTATACTTGGGGGTCGTTAGGGCCCTTTTTACTTTGTACTTCGAGGTCGTTAGTTATAATTCTTCGAATTAATAAAATATCCTTTTTTCTTTCAATCTTTGTCTTTGTATGATATCCTTGCCTTTCATACTTATTCAATAAAATGAACTTGATTTTAGGCACAATGTGGGAGGAATGCTTGAACTACGAGAAATCTTGGCCGAGTGTTTCGACGACTGTCACGCGATGCTCAGACCTGGAGAAATTCGACCTAGCGTTTAACAAGGCTCAGTATTTGGGAGAAATTGGCCAAGTGTTTGGCAATCAGTTCAAACGCGCGGACCTGGAGAAACTTAGCCTAGCGTTAGACAAGGTTTGGACTTCAGAGAAACTTGGCCGAGCGTTTGACAATCAGTTCAAACATGCGGACCTAGAGAAACTTAGCCGAGCGTTAGACAAGGCTTGGACTTTGGAGAAACTTGGCCGAGCATTTGACAATCAGTTCAAACGCGCAGACCTGGAGAAACTTGGCCGAGTGTTAGACAAGGCTCGGACTTTGGAGAAAACTGGGTTGAGCGTTGGACAAGGCTCGGACTTTGGATAATACTTGGCCAAGCGTTTGCAACGCAGCTCATACGCTCAGACTTTGGAGAACTTGGCCAAGAATTGGGCAAGGTTCGGACTTTGGAGAAAACTTGGCTGAGCGTATGCAACGTAGCTCATACGCTTGGACTTTGGAGAACTTGGTCGAGCGTTGGGCGAGGCTCGAACTTTAGAGAAAACTTGGTTGAGCGTATGCAACGCAGCTCATACGCTCGAACTTTGGAGAACTTGGTCGAGCGTTGGGCGAGGCTCAGACTTTGGAGAAAACTTGGCTGAAGGTATGCAACGCAGCTCATACGCTCGGAATTTGGAGAACTTGGCCCAGCGTTGGGCAAGGCTCGAACTTTGGAGAAAACTTGGTCGAGCGTATGCAACGCAGCTCATACGCTCGGACTTTGGAGAACTTGGCCGAGCGTTAGGTAAGACTCAGACTTTAGAGAAAACTTGGCCGAGCGTATTCAACGCAGCTCATACGCTCGGACTTTGGAGAACTTGGCCGAGCATTGGGCAAAGCTCGAACTTTGGAGAAAACTTGGCCGAATGTATGCAACGCAGCTCATATGCTCGAACATTGGAGAACTTGGTCGAGCGTTGGGCAAGGCTCGAACTTTAGAGAAAACTTGGCCGAGCGTATGCAACGCAGCTCATACGCTCGGACTTTGGAGAAACTTGGCCGAGCATTGGACAAGGCTCGGACTTTGGAGAAAACTTGGCCGAGCGTATGCAACGCAGCTCATACGCTTGGACTTTGTAGAAACTTGGCCGAGCGATCCAGACTTGGAGAAATTACGCTCAGGTGGTTTCCTTTTCCTTGCATTTGTGGGCTTTTCTGTCAACTTTGGGCCTGCTAGGTTTTCCCTTCTGTAGGCGTGTCAAATGATGATGTTTGACGAGAAATGGCGATGTAGCATCGCATCGATGACAGCAGAGCGATGCATCGGCGATAGCAGAGGGGCGCATTGCAAAGGGCATGCTTTAGCAACAGCTGGCACCTTGGTGTCTAAAAACGGCGCATGGGGAACAGCAGGGGGTGCGTCTTGTCAGGCTGAGTTAATGCCCCTCGTTATTACTGTCGGAGTCTCTATATAAGGGAGTTCCCCCTCACTTCAATCCTCACTTAGCATTTTTGAGAGCATAAGTTCAGCAAGAGATAGTTCTAGAGTACTCGGCCTTTTTAGGATTTTTCCTCAAAAGTTTGTCTAGGTGAGTTAGGATGTCGAGTAGTAGCGACTCCAGTGGGGCTCAGTCGAGCGAGTTAAAGAAGGCAGAGGGTGTCTCTTTTAGTAGTGAAGTCTCCTCTCAGGAGACGACCCATAGGGGCGGGGGCCTTGCCCTCATGCCTCATGCGGAGGGTGGAGAGAGCGAGGATGGAGAGTCATCCGGGGAAGGGGATATCCGGGAGTCGATGAACATTAGGGATGACACCATATATACAGAGAGAGAGGAGTGGATGTTCAAAGCGAACTCCATTCCAAGTGTGGTGGAGGAGGCTAGCCTCGTAGGGACGAGGATTAAGTATAGAATTCCCCAGGACTTCCATATGTGGGCTCCAGAAGGTGGGGAGAGAGCCTGCGATGCTCTTTCGAGACAGGTGCCTTATGAGTTGTGTGTTTACAAACACCAGCTTAAGGTGGGTCTTAGGTTCCCTCTTCATGCGTTCTTATGCTCGGTACTCAGATATTTTGGTATCGCACTGAGTCAGCTGGTGCCCAACTCAGTCCAGTTGATCCTGGCATTCATCGCAGCATGTCAGGAGGTGGGAGGGGTGATGAACCTTAATGTGTTCAAGGCCCATTTTCAACTATCCCATCTTAGCCACTCTGGGTGGGTGGTTGTTCGCTCGAGGCGGGGGAAGAAAGTTCTGAAGGAGAAGTCTTCTTCCATAAAGAGGTAGAATGAGGGTTTTTTCTTTCTTCGGAGTGCTGGGAGCTTCGACGTTCCCCTTAATTGGAGTTTGGAGTGTGTTGGCAAGTGCAAGAGGTCGTACCTCCTACACCAAGAGCAGGAGACGTTAGAGGCAATGTTGGTCGCGCCTTTGGACATCGAGGTGCTTAGAGACAACGAAGAACTCCACAGGCATGGCCTGTGTCCTTCCAGCCTTCCTCCGACCCTCGAGCATGATAGCTCTTGGTCTTTTAGCTTCAGGAATTTTAGTTTTCTTTCCAAGTCACTAAGGTTTTGCTTTTCACGTAGACAAGGATATGGCTGCAAGAGCCAGGTGTATGGCTCGCGAGAAAAAAAGAGTCGCGAAGGCTGGTGGTTCCTCACAGCCATAACTGAAGAAGAAAGTGAAAGCCCCAGCCGCGGAGCCAATATGGGTGGGCAGTCCCCCTAAGCCCCCGGTTTCTGAAGAGTAGGTGGACCCGGTCGAGCCTACTCCTCCTCTGGGGCCACCTTTGTCTGAGAAAGGGGCGGGGTTAGCTCCCCTTTTCACTCCTCGGGGGGCCTTAAGGATGGATGACTCCGTGTTCGCCCACTCAAAGGTCGCTCGGGAGCATTTGGTGTTGGGGATCCCTCCCCATGACATGGTGGATATTTCGGCGAAGCCCATCGAGGCGCTTTGCTTGGCTGCGGAGGTCAGCTTGTCTCAGGTAATGCTTCTTTTCCCTGCCCTCATTTCCTTGGTTCTTATATTGTCAACTGTTTTTAAAAGTCAATTTTTGTTTAGGCCGGAGTCTTCACTGGGGTGCCTTCTCTGTGTACCATGGACATGGCTGATCGGTTGGCTAAGGCTGAGTACAAGTTGGAGGAATCTCAAAGCTTGGTCCAGGACTTGTCTCGTTCTCTCGAGGTGGCAGAGAAGGATAGGGCAAAGGCTATTTTTTAGAGGGACCATTGGCTTCGAGCTAAGGATGTCCTTAAGGAGGAGTTGGACCTGGTCCGATCTGAGCTGGAAGAGTTCCGGAGGACAACCGCAGAGAGAGACCTACTCCAGTCCGTGTTGGATGAGGTATGCCACCGTGCCACGGAGACAGAGGAGTTCCTAAACAAAAAGGGGCAGCTCAGTACCTTGAAGGTTTTGAAGAAACCAAGAGGAGGGCTGCATCTTTTTTTCCAGAGCTGGACTTCTCCGGTCTTGATTTGGTGGCTGGTTCTGAAGAGTCTGGTACTACTTATTCGGGAGAAGGAGCAGAGGTCACTGCCACAGCCGACGCCCAGGAGGGAGCTGGGAGCGAGACCCAGCCAGCCCCAAAGGGTGAGGTCGGGAAGGCGAGAGATGGCGAGGACGGAGCGAGGGGGGGTGATGGCGATGCCTAGGAGGCTTTTGCCTCTCTAGAATAAGCATGTTTTGTATCCGGAGTCGATAGCACCCGACTTTTGTACTCCCTTTTAACTTAAGAAAATTTATGGAATTCAAACTTTCAACTTTATTGAATTTTTGCTTTCACATTTTATTGATAAAATTTTCGAAGATTCTCCGTATTCCAAGTGCAAGGAATAGGTTTGCTATCCATATCCTCGAGCTCGTAAGTGCCGACCTGACAAACCTTTTGGATCCAGTAAGGGCCCTCCCAATTTGAAACGAGTTTTCCCGTGTGGCGAGGACGTTATATTTCACTCTTCCAAAAGACGAGGTCATGCAGCTTGAAGTCCTTGAGCCGAACCTGGGAGTTATAGTATCGAGCGGCCCTCTACTGGTGAGTAGCCAGGCGGATTTAGGCATTATCTCGGGCTTCGTCGATCAAACCTGTGTTCATCCTTAATCCATCTTCATTGATGCTTGGTTCGAAGCATTGTACTCGCATTGATGGGACCCTGATTTCAAGAGGAATGACGGCCTCTGATCCGTATGCCATGAAGAAGGGAGTTTCTCCTGTTGGCATTCGTACTGTTGTCCGATAGGCTCAGAGGATATTGGAGAGCTGGTCGGCCCACTGTTTATCTACCTTATCAAGTCTCCTTCTGATTCCTTGGAAGAGCGTTCGATTGGTTAGTTTGGCCTGGCCATTGGCCTGAGGATACCCAACGGATGAGAACTGGTGTTTGATGTGGAAGTCATCACAAAAAGTCTTGAACTGGGAGCTATTAAACTGTTTTCCGTTGTCGGTGATCAACACCTGAGGGATCTCGAACCGGCATACTATTGACTTTCAGACAAAATTTTGGGTTTGGTGATCCGTGATACTGGCCAATGGCTCTGCCTCGACCCATTTAGTGAAGTAATCAACGGCCACGATGAGGTGCTTCTTCTGTCCGGTAGCAGTGGGGAATAGGCCAAGGATGTCTATCCCCCACATAGCGAAGGGGAGGGGACTGGTGATGGAGACAAGAGGGTTAGCAGTGCAGTGCAATATTGGAGACCATCGTTGACAGTTTTCACATTTCTTGACCAAGTTAGCTGCATCATCCTTCATACTGGGCCAGTAATATCTTTGGCGGAGAACTTTGAAGGCTAAGGCCCCAGCCCCCAAGTGATTCCCATATATTCTTTCGTGGACTTCTCGAAGGGCATAATTGGCCTCCTTCGACTTAAGGCATCGTAAATAAGGCAGAGTCAGAGCTCTTTTGTACAACTGTCCTTCTATGAGGGTGTACTGGGAGGCACAGGAGATTAGCTTCCTGGCTTAGTCCTTCTATTCTGGTATTGTATCATCTCTCAGATACTGGAGGATTGGGTCCATCCATGTTACTCCCTCTTCTACTGGCAGGATTAGAGCTTCATCTATGCTTGGGATAGAGAGAGTTTCCTGGTAAACAGCTCGGCTTAGTACCAGGCTCTGGGAGGAAGCTAGGATGGCTAGGGCGTCTGCTTTAGAGTTTTCGGCTCGGGGGATCTGAGTTATCCGGAACGTCTTGAACATGGTGGCTAACTCCTTCACTTTTTGGATATATTAGGCAAGCTCTTCCCCTCTGGCGTCAAACTCTCCTTTTACCTGACTCACTACCAATTGAGAATTGCTAAACGTATCCAGAACCTCAATGGCTAACACTTTGGCCAACCTCAGACCAGCTAGGAGGGCTTCATATTCCACTTTGTTATTGGAGGTTTTGAACTCAAATCTTAAGGTGTACTCGATCGTAAAGCCTTCTGGACTATAGAGGATGAGTCTTGCCCCACTCTCTAATGAATTTGAGGATCCGTCTACATGGAGGGTCCATCCTGGGGAGGGTCCATTGGTCACGAACTCTGTAAACTCGTTCGGATCTATGGACAGGGTTGTCTCCACAACGAAGTCAGCCAAAGTCTGTCTCTTGATCATTTGTCACGGCCGGTAGCGGATGTCAAACTCTCCCAGTTCTGCCGCCAATTTCACCATTCTCCCATAAACACTTGGATTATGCAAGACTTGCCTTAAGGGTTGATCTGTCAGGAAGACGATGGTGTGCACCTGGAAATAAGGTCGGAGTTTTCGTGCAGCCTGATGAGTGCTAAATATTGCATATTTTGGCCCTTTAATTTACATTTGTTAGCTTAGTGTAGCTCGAGATTTCAACCCAAGAGGGGGGGTGAATTGGGTTTTTAAAAACTTTTTGCGGAATTAATACAAGTTTATAAAAACAGATAAGCAGTAGACAATTAATACAAGTAAAGTGCTGAAAATAAAGAGTTTAAGGAAAGAGGATGCAAACACGATTTATAGTGGTTCGGCAATATCGGATTTGTTCCGACCCTACGTCCACTCTCTTCAAAGAACACCTTGAAGTAATCCACTAAGAAAACTTAGTCGCACAACTTAGCCGGGTGTTGCACAAACCGTACACAAGCAAATTACTGGAGTTGCTTAAACCGAACAATCCCCTTCCTCTCGGAAGTAATCCCTTTACAAAGATTGTGTAAAGTAAAAGGTAGAGAGACAGCAAATGAAAGCTTATTACAACAGAAATGTCTCTCTTTCAAAGTAAAGCTTGAAGAAATGGCTCAATAAGATTATTTCAAAGCTTTTTGTGTTTCAAGAGTATAAAAACTTGATTATGTGAGATCAACTCTTTTTGAATATGTGCAGCTTGTTTTTGAATGCTTAACTGAATGGGTTTATATAGCAATCAATTAATATGGCCGTTTATGACTTTAATTTGAAAAAGATTTACTTTAAAACATTCAGATTTGGAGTCCAATGGTCATATTTTTGAACTACCAATCGACTGGGTCGAGATACCAGTCAACTGGGTTCACTTGAAAAATACTCGTTTTCAGACCTTCTGGGTATCCAGTCGACTGGTATATATCATCCAGTCGATCCAGTCGACTGGGGACTTTTTGTCCATTTTACCAGTCGACTGGGTTGATTCATCCAGTCTACTGGAAGCTTACTAGTCAAAGTACCAGTCGACTGGGTACCTTCTGACCTATATACCAGTCGACTGGTATATGTACCCAGTCGACTGGGTTGTCTTCCAACCCAGTTTTTCTTCTGTTTTTCATTAAAAACATTTAAAAATAATGGTTTTAGAAAAACTTTTTATGTTTGAGCCATTGAAAAAGCTAATACAATGTATAAGTGAGACTTACATTGGTTCTAAACCTTAAGACATATACTAGATCTTCAGTCTTCACTTGATACTTGATTTGGTTCGAGTTTTTGCACTTTGTTCCTTGGTTGAATGTATTTGATCCTTAATACCACTTAGTTTAAACATGTTAGTTAAATAACAGTTGTGTTTTGCCATCATTAAAATACGAGCGAGGGTCAACAATCTCCCCCTTTTTGATGATGACAAAACTAATAATGTAAAAACAGTTTTAAAAACTAAGTGTTAGGATTTTACAAAAATTTGGACAGAGTCTCCTCTGTTTTTCGAGTAAAACCACCCTGTAAACAAGTAAACACATTTTATATTTCTTTCAACCAATCTAGAATCAAACTCAACTAATCAATAAACATTTTTACAAAGTTATGGAGCAATACTCCCCCTAAATCTATGCATTGGTTGCGTTTACTTAGATTTTCTCGTTTTTTCTCATTTTTCTCCCTCGTTTTGACAATAGCAACCAAAGGGGGGAATAACATAAAAAATAAGCTACTTAGCCAAGAGTATAAGAAAACAAAGTTGTATGCAAAGATTTGGCTTCATTCGAATTTCGAAAGCCTTCCCGGGAATAACCGGAAGTTTTCAAGCGTATAAGCATTTTATAACAGTTTTAGTGACCAAACAGAGTTTTAAAACAGTGCTAACATATCACAAATAGTGTAAATAAATGCAAGAAATATGGCTAATAGTAATATATCATCATAGAGAAAAATTTAATACAATCAGGGCTTCATAAAGCCATAAATAAAAAAAACATAGTACATTAGATGTCCGTGCTATATGATAAGAACGGAAAAACGCTAAGTACAAACAAAAGATAGAGACTCAAGGTGCGGGAGAGTCTGAGCTGTCACGAAGAAGTTCCCAAATCTCAGAGGGAACCCTCTGTGTGCTCTCGATGTAACTCGAAGTCATCCCGTAGGTGGTCTATGGAGGAGCTCAGTCTCTGGTAATCAGACTGCATGGACTAAAAATTGAACTCCATCGTCATCTGGAGGCTCGTGATAACTCGTAGGATGTCGCCGTAACCAGTCTGACCAGTACTCGAGTCACCAATGGGAGGTGCTCGGGTATCCCTCTCCATCTCAGCAGCAGTATCAGCATCCTCATCACTGTCGCTCGCATCCTCTCGGATCCTTAGGCGCTTTCCGACCTTCGGATAGAGGAACCCTTCACGAACAGTACATCCCATCTTCTTCAGAGAAAAAATATTGATGATGTCCGTCAATCCGATATCCTGAGCCTCGGAGGCAGGCTAAGGTACCCGGAAGTGCTGGAGGATGAGCGTAATGAGCATCCCATAAAGGAGACACCCGGAGTCATTTGCTTCGCCATTTATCATGTTGGCGAGCAGCAGAGGATATATATTGAAGTGGTGCCCAGATTTTAGGCACCAAATCAATACCGTATCTATTTTAGATAGATACCCTCGACTCCTGAGTCTTGGGTGGATGGTCCAACTGATAATCAACTGAAACATCTTTGAGTCAAGGGGCAAGTCACTACATGTATGAAATGCAGTGGGTCTGTACACATAGTTATGGTCGCCCCTGACTATCCGATAGGCCTCCTCAACTTCAAAGTTGTCTAGCCATCCATCCATACTCCATTGAACCCCCCTTATAGGGATTCTCAGAATGCTCATCAAGAGGTCAGTGTTGACCTCAAACTCCACACCGCTAACTATGGTTCTGAATCTCAGAGCCAGAGGACTAGGTTTCACCAAGTTCGCATAGAACTGGTGAATCAGTCGCGGGTAATATTTTTCATGCATTCTGACCAGTGGGGTCAGATTTGTTACATCAAAGGCTGGTAGAATATCGAAATTACCATGGCGAATAGTCGAAATCAATGACTCTACCCGTCATGATTTTTTTGTGACAAATTATAGAATTATACCTCGTATGAGCCGCTGGGCTGTAAAACAGAGTCTACTCCAACTCTGTTCTGGGCTTCTTGCTGGATGAGCCCGCTGCTCCCTTCCCTTTCGACTCCAAAGCTGAAGGTTTTGAAGACTTTGGCTTTTTAGGCGCATTAGGGCCACTTGTTGTGAGTTTTATACGGATTTTGTCACTCATTTTGGAGAAATCTGGAGTTTTTGGAAAAAATGATTTTGGTAAAAATGAGAGATTTTAACCGTAAAAAGTTAAAAATCTCTTTAGGAATGAGTAGATCGGTGTGTTTAGAAGGGATTTGGATGGTTTTTGGATCAAAATGATGAATTTTTCGAGATAAAGAAAGCTTGGGCTCTTTGAAAATGGCGTAAAAATGGCGAAAATGAACAGTCACTTTTATAGAATCTCGATACCAGTCGACTGGGTTCGATATACCAGTCGACTGAGTCCCTTTGAAAAGATGAACAGTTTCTTTACCAGTCGACTGGATAAACGTACCAGTCGACTGGGTAAACTGGCAGTGAGTTACCAGTCGACTGGGCTATCTTTATCAGTCGACTGGAGGACAAGAGTTTTTCAAAAAATTGGCTCCAAACAGGATTTGATCTTATAGACGACTGGAGAAGACTTACCAGTCGTCTGGAATATTTGGCAGAGAATTACCAGTCGACTGGAAGATCAGGCAGAGACTTACCAGTCGATTGGAGCACATTTACCAGTCGACTGGACCCTTAGTAAAATTTCCAGTCCTGAATTTTTTAGCACGATTTTGTTTATCTATGACATTTTTGAGTGAAGGAAATAATTAAGCATGGATTAATACTCTATCACTCAATGTCAAACTTGCAAATGATGAAATGAGATGCAATCAAACATTCAGTTTATCAAAATCAAGCAATCCCATCAACATTCTAATCTTACAAAAACTAGCTTCACTTAAGGATTTTGTAAGAATATCAGCTATTTGATCTTATGAAGGTATAAATTCTAATCTTATATCACCTTTTTTAGCATGGTCTCTTAGGAAATGATGTCTAATCTCTATATGCTTGGTTCTAGAGTGCTGAATAGGATTTTTAGTTAGGTTGATGGCACTAGTATTATCACAAAATATAGGAATATTTTTTAGACTCATGTCATAGTCTTCTAGTTGTTGTTTCATCCATAATACTTGGGCACAACAACTGCCAGCTGCTACATATTCTGCCTCAGTGGTTGATAGTGCAACGGAATTCTGTTTCTTGGAGAACCAAGTTTATAAAAACAGATAAGCAGTAGACAATTAATACAAGTAAAGTGCTGTAAATAAAGAGTTTAAGGAAAGAGGATGCAAACACGATTTATAGTGGTTCGGCAATATCGGATTTGTTCCGACCCTACGTCCACTCTCTTCAAGGAACACCTTGAAGTAATCCACTAAGAAAACTTAGTCGCACAACTTAGCCGGGTGTTGCACAAACCATACACAAGCAAATTACTGGAGTTGCTTAAACCGAACAATCCCCTTCCTTTCGGAAGTTTCCCCTTCCTCTCGGAAGTAATCCCTTTACAAAGATGGTGTAAAGTAAAAGGTAGAGAGACAGCAAATGAAAGCTTATTACAACAGAAATGTCTCTCTTTCAAAGTAAAGCTTGAAGAAATGGCTCAACAAGATTATTTAAAAGCTTTTTGTGTTTCAAGAGTATAAAAACTTGATTATGTGAGATCAACTCTTTTTGAATATGTGCAACTTGTTTTTGAATGCTTAACTGAATGGGTTTATATAGCAATCAATTAATATGGCCGTTTAGGACTTTAATTTGAAAAAGATTTACTTTAAAACGTTCAGATTTGGAGTCCAACGGTCATATTTTTGAACTACCAGTCGACTGGGTCGAGATACCAGTCAACTGGGTTCGCTTGAAAAATACTCGTTCTCAGACCTTCTGGGTATCCAGTCGACTGGTATATATCATCCAGTCGACTGGGGACTTTCTGTCCATTTTACCAGTCGACTAGGTTGATTCATCCAGTCGACTGAAAACTTACTGGTCAAAGTACCAGTCGACTGGGTTGTTTCATCCAGTCAATTGGGTACCTCCTGACCTATATACCAGTCGACTAGTATATGTACCCAGTCGACTGGGTTGTCTTCCAACCCAATTTTTCTTCTGTTTTTCATTAAAAACATTTAAAAATAATGGTTTTAGAAAAACCTTTTGTGTTTGAGCCATTGAACAAGCTAATACAATGTATGAGTGAGACTTACATTGGTTCTAAACATTAAGACCTATACTAGATCTTCAGTCTTCACTTGATACTTGATTTGATTTGAGTTTTTGCACTTTGTTCCTTGGTTGAATGTGTTTGATCCTTAATACAACTTAGTTTAAACATGTTAGTTAAATAATAGTTGTGTTTTGCCATCATTAAAATGCGGGCGAGGGTCAACACTTAGGAATTTGTTACTTTGAGTTGTTTTCGTTGTTTTACAGGTTTACAAGCTTGGAAAGAAGTTTCACTAAATTGCCAGAATTGCTCATGCAGATCAACCATATTTTAGGATTAAAATGTATTGATTTAAGAAGAACCAGTAGATGAGCCATATATACTTGGAAAGATCCGGATGTCTATTTTCTGAAGAATTTTACGGATCAATAAAATGATTTTTCTAGAGAAAGTTATGGCAGTTTTAGTAGACAACGGTCAGGCTGTGCATGATTTCAGCGTGACAGATTAGCTATTTTTGAGGATTTAACTGTATTGATTCAGAAAGAACCACGAGATGAGTCATATATGCTTGGAAAGATCCCGATGTCTATTTTCTGGAGAATTTTACGGATCAATAAAATGATTTTTCTAGAGAAAGTTATGACAGTTTTAGTAGACAAAGGTCAAAGAGCAAAAACTGGAATCTGCAGTATCCCACATCGGATTGGAAGCATATTGCACTTGTGATATTTCCCTATATAAGCCCTTCTTCACTTCATCTTTAATGTACAATTCTTGAGCCACTTTGGTGTTTACCGGTGGACTTCCGCTAGCATTCTGGTGGATCTCGAAGGCTTTGTCACCACAAGCGGAAGCGCCGCCTGTCAGCGAGTAGAATTTCTCCAATGTAAAGTTGTTTATTTATTTCTTTATATTCAGTTGTTTTAGTTTAAATGTTTAGCACTTTTTATTATAGTTTTATAGTTATGAGTGGCTAGACTCTTCAGCTAAGGTTGAAGATGAAGCCCCGCCGTTGTTTGGCGTAGTAGTTCAGATTTTTTTGTACAAATCTGACAATTTTTAGTATAAATGTTCTGTCAATTATTTGAGTTAATCTTATAATTAATTGAGTTTAAATTGTCTGTTGGATATTCCTTGTGTTTCATCTGATGGATACATCGAATCGTTTTCGATTAAATTGGATTTCCTTTGTGATTTGTTAAAAGCGGATACATTGGATGCTTTTGGTTTAATTGAGATATTCTTGGTTTTTTGTCGTAAGTTGGATTCATGGAATATTTTGATAGACTATGTTTTTAGGACATATATGCTTAAACTTTGGTGGGGTGGATTCGGAAACCTAAGTGTCTTTTATTAGTTTTTAAAATCAATTTAGTTTAGTTTTAATTTGTTTTCCAAAATATCATTCAAAATTCGGAACTAGGTTAAGATAAGATTAGTTTAGATAAATATATATTTTCACAACGCAATTCCCTGTGGATTCAACCTCGCACTTGCACAACGCTATATTGCAAATGACTCGTGCGCTTGCGAGTAATTTAAAACTCACAACACAGCCACTACCAGGGCGTAGGCCATCTTCTCGATAGAAGGGTATCTTGTCTCGACCTCGTGGAGAATTCTACTGACATAGTAAATGGGTTTCTGGATGTCCGCTTCTTCTCGCACCATGACAGAGGCCACAGTGCTCTACCGGGCCGACAAATAAAAGAAAAGCTTCTCACCCGAGAGCGGCTTAGTTAAGAGTGGTGGCGAACTCAAGTACTTCTTCAAACCTTCAAAGGCTTCTTGGCAACTTTCTGACCATGAGAAATATTTCGCCTTCTTGATGGCCTTAAAGAAAAGAAAGTACCTTTCTGCGGATTTGGACATAAACCGGTTCAGGGTCGCGACTCTGTCGGTGAGCCATTGAACTTCTTTCACGGTCTTGGGGGGGTCATATCAATTATAGCTTTTATCTTCTCCATGTTGACTTCTATCCCTCTCTAGGTAACCATGAACCCTATGAATTTTCCCTCTGTTACCTCAAACGCGCATTTGGACGGATTCAGCCTCATGTTATACTGGCGCAATACTCTGAATGTCTCTTCAAGGTCGAAGGAATGGTTCCATGCTTCAACACTTTTGACCAGCATATCATCTATGTAAACCTCCATATTCCGTCCTATCTGCTCCTTGAAGATCTTGTTTACCAGCCTCTGATAGGTTGCCTTGGCGTTCTTGAGCCCGAAGGGTATGACTTTGTAGCAGTACAGCCCTCAATTAGTGATGAAGGCGGTCTTGTCCTGGTCTGGTTTATGCGTGAAGATCTGATTGTAGCCGGAGTATACATCCATGAAAAAAAATGAGTTCATGCCCTGAGGTGGTGTCTACCATCTGGTTTATCTGAGGAAGGGGGAAGCTGTCCTTTAGGCAGGCTTTATTCAAATCGGTGAAGTCAATACAAATACACTACTTGCCACTGGCTTTGCGGACCATCACCACATTACACACCCATTCAGTATACCTTGCCTCCCTGATAAAACCAGCTTCTAACAGTTTATCTACCTCAGTATTGACAGCCACCTAGCGTTCGGGGGCAAAGGTCATCTTCTTTTGGATGACCGGTTTATACTTGGAGTCCACGTTCAGGCGATGCTCGATAGTTTTAGGGCTGATCCCTGGCATGTCCGAGGCTGACCAGGTGAACAGATCTCTGTTTTTTTGGAGCAGGGAAAGGAGCTCATTTCTGCGTCCTTCGGAGAGGTCTGCGCCTATTTGGAAGGTTCGGGCGGGGACTTCTCTGAGGGGTATAGAGGTCAACTCCTCCACAGGTTGTCCTCTAGGTGTCCTCATCTCATCTCTGAGATCTTCCACTTCAAGGGTTAGGGCATCTGTCTTCTTCCCTTCTCTGACATCATTCAGGTAGCAAGCCCGGGAGATTTTTTGGTCCCCCTTGATCACTCCTACACCTTCACTAGTGGAAAATTTAACCTTTAGGTGATAGGTGGAGACAACGGCCTTCAGTTTGTTGAGGGTGGGTCGGCCAATGATCATATTGTAGGAGGAGGGCTGCTTGACTACCAGGAAGGTGGTCTATATTGTGGAGGTCCTTGGCGTTGTTCCCGCTGTCACTAGTAGGACTATGCTCCCTTCGATGAACACTGGAGAGCCACCGAAACCGTAGAGGGGGGCCAGGGCTAGCTCTAGGTGCCCATCCTTCAGTTTCATGCATTGGTAAGCATTATGAAACAATATGTCCACTGAGCTTCCATTATCAATCAAGATCCGCTGTATTTCACAGTTGGCCACCAAGAGAGAGACAACCACTGCATCATCGTGAGGAGTCTGTACATCCTCTAAGTTGTCCTCCGTAAAAGAGATCACTTGCTCTGTTCTCCTTTTCTTGTAGGGACCGCTGACAGAGGCTATGATCTTAATGTATGCTTTACTGTTCTGCCCCGAACTACCTCCCACGGCTGAGCCCCCGCAAATTTTCTTGATGATACAGATGGCTGTGGCCTCCTCCTGCTTCTTCTGACTGGGCCCTTCTTGCTCAGTTCTGGGGTTTCTACACGGGTCTCGCCTCTCTTGTTATTGGCGATAGGGACGCCCAGTATCCCTTCTCAGCATCGCAGGCTCATCCTTTCTCCGGGGCTCGATAAACTCTTTTAGGTAACCCTAGTTGATAAGAGCTTCAATCTGCTCTTTCAAGTCATGACCATAGTTCTTGTGGAACCGGCACCACCGTCTCTGGTCACCCCCGAGATAAGGCTTCCTAGGTGGCCATTGGAGAATAGATTTATCTTGGAGCTACATGAGGACGTTGGTCCTAGTGGAGTTGAGGGGAGTGAAGCCGTTAGCTCGGGGATGAGGTCTATACCTGTTCTCCTGGTGGGGTCTTTTGACTGTCCCCCTCTGGGGGTCGGAGTCCTTCCTTTTCTTCTCAACTTCTCCTTCTCTCTTTTTTGTGAAGGCTTAGTCATCCTCCGTCAGCATGTACTTCTCGGCTCGGGCCAAGATCTCATTCATGTCTCTGGGCGAGCGTCGAGTCAGTTTGGAGCTGAAAATACTATACCTTAACCCGTTCTTGAAGGCCATTACCTGGACATTTGGGTCGGGGTCAGGAATCTCCCATGCTGTTGTATTGAACCGGGATATGTAGGCTCGTAGCCTCTCCCCTCGGTGCTGGATAATATTGAAGAGGCTCTCTGAAGTCTTCTTGGGCCCCTTGCTACTGAGGAAATGCGAAGCGAAGGCATAGCTGAGTTCTTTGAAATTGTTGATGCTTCCTGGCTTCAACCGTGAGTACCAAGTACCCGCAGCCTTCTCGAGAGTCAAGGGGAAGGCCCGGCACATGACCGGGTCAAAATGTCGGTGTAGTATCATAGTTGTCTTATAGTGTTGTAGGTGGTCCATAGGATCTGTGGAGCCATCATACATCCTGACCTGAGGCATCCTGAAGTTGGATAGAAGAGGGGTCTCTAGGACGTCTTCCGTGAATGGAGGATCTTGGATGCAGAGTTCATCCATGATGCTGGGATTCTTGTGTCTTAGAGCCGAGTCTATATTTTCTTCCATTTCCTCAAACCGTCTGTCCAGGCTGAGGTTACCTTTCGAGGAGGAGCTCTCCTTGGATCTGTTGTAACGCAGTGAGGGCTCGATGAGAGGCTGGTTATAGGTTGGGTCGTCCCTGCCGGATGACTTAGCTTGATCTGAGGCCTGATGAGGAGGGAAGAAAGGTTGCTGTCCTCCTCCTCGGACTTGGGCCACAAGGTTGGCTATCATTCTGGATAGCTCCTGAAACTGGGCTTGAGTCACTGGGGCTTGAAGGTGTGTCGCGGCTTCTCGGTAATTAAGAGAGTCGGTTTCGGAGAGGTGAGGGCGCTGCTCTCTGGCTGGGGTGGCATTCTCAGGGATTGTTGGGAACCTGGGTCTGGACTGGTGACTGCGAGCATCTCCTTGGATAGGAGTCGAGCACGCTGCTGGGGCTTCCTTGTTGGTTCTTTTGGTACTGTTTCTAGGTGGCATCGTGACAGATGAGTTCTTGTATTTCTTCGCTCGCACTGCAGCGAGAGATTGTGGCTTCCCATGAACGGCGCCAATTTGTTGATGCCAAGAAACGGTTGGTGCTGACGTGGTCTGAACCTTGCACAAGTAACAGGGGTGGACTAGAGGCTCTCGGAAGGAGGGGAGGGGGAGACCTCTAAGGGCGCTCCGAAGCTTAAGTTAGCAAAGGTTTAAAGGAAAAGCCGAGGGCTTATGCAGTTGAAGTGTAAGTAAAGGCATGTCTGAATATGAATCGGTGAAGTCCATACATGGGCTTATTTATAGCCTTCTGCCTGTGGGAAAGTATTGATTGCCTGCTTGGGGAATGGCGTGCTGTAGGGTGGCCGTAGGGTGGCGCCCCATAGGGAGGCTTCAGGGCGGTTGTGGTAGGGTTGCGTGTGCAAGCGGCTACGCATTGTAGGTTGGCGTAGCGGCTGTAAAACGGCGTGCAATAGGGGAGGTCCAGACTTAAGTCCGCTGGGCCATCCTTCATGGGTTCGGAGATTCTACCGGGCCGAAGATTTTACTGGGCCAATCATTGGGCCGGAGTGTCTATTGGGTCGGAGCGTTCTGTTGGGCCTGGAGCTTACTTGGGTTGGAGTATTCTGTTGGGCCTGGAGCTTACTTGGGCTGGAGTATTTTTGGCCATATCAGACAACAAGTGATATTAATTTAAGAGATGCAGGAAAAGAAGTAGACAGTAATTTTCTCAAGGAACAACAGCAAGACAAAGAAAAGAATTCTTTCAGTGTGGCCTCAAAAAGAGAAAGGTGCAAAACCTCAAAATATTTGTATCTTTAATGTTCAAAAACCTAACCTGGAGAGTTGGGACTTATGATCGAAAAATAAAATTCAACCACCCAGAATACCATCGTTGATCATAGTACTTCTGATTACTTATATGCACAAATTGAGGTAGCAAAACCGGTCTTCACCAATTGTAGCTGTAATGTACCATCCCGTCACAATTTTTGTTTTCATTATTTACTACTAGCATCGGCGCACACCATAGATGTGCACACTTCAAAGCTTAAGTGCCACTTATAACTCCAGACTACAACTGAAATATAATAGACTTATTAAAAAAAAAAAGTGTACTTGATGTGTATACAGGGTTTGAGCATGGAAAAATGGCTTCCCAGATGCCATGTGTATCAAAGTCAAATTCATAAATATATAATTGCAGTTTGCAAGTAATTAGTTTCAGGAAACAACTGCATATATGTAGAATAATTTGGCCTTTTTGATTAGTTATCTATCTTTTCTTCTGGTGGGTAAATCTTCAAAGTCTAATCTAGGCAAGCCATGAAGCTAATCTTACGAACCAAAAAAGAGTGAAAACAAATCCTTCAAAAAACTCAAGAGGAACTTTGTAAATGCACTAATAGGCATATATAAATATAGAATTAGTATCAAATTCCAGCAATGACAGGAAAGAGTGAAAAACTCATATGGGTATTGCTCAACTCTAAATTTTAGAAGTCCATAGAGTCTTCCCTTGAACAAAGACCCAGCATGCCATGTCCCACGATTGATTTTAAGGGACTTGGAACCTGAAATTCTGAAAACATGCACATCATCAGGAGCAGGAGGCACGTAGGAATGACCACAGTGTGACTGCGCAATGACTTTTCCTGCATCAGCCTTATTTTCCTTTGAATCTAAGATTGATGGCTTAGCCACTCCAAGATACCAAACATGACCCCCAATTGATCCAAGACATTGTGTCACACTTGCATGATGCGTGATTTTTTAAAACTTGAGTGGCTGATCTTCGATGTGAATTATGTAAAACCTAGTAGTATGAATAAGCAGATCATCATAAACTCCTCAAAACAATCTCTATCACGTGAAGAAAATCTATAAAGGGAAAAAAGATGTGACTAATTGATAATCTACAGATATGACTGCCCAGAAATCAATGAAGATGACAAAGAGACCAGAGGTGTAATTGTTAGATCGTTGAAATGGTTCTTTCTTTAACTTAACGCTTACAGCTTTTTGGCAAAATAAACAGAACTTTCTTTTATTGTTAAAACAAAGATATCTATAGTAGATCGTATATTTCAGTTAAAGGCTAGCAGATTGGCAATTACCTATCTTTTGTTTTCATGCAGTCTCGTGTTCTAGGAAGTAAAGAAAATTGTCGCAAAAAGCAAAAGCAAAGGTAGTTCAGTATGAAAATACAAGACATCATCAGGATTTAATAGATTCAGACAAGAAAATTAATCATCGTGCTACAAGGAAAATTTATAGATTCAAAGTTAAATGGTTGGCTGTATTCGGATTTGTTCCACATCACCATAACTGCATGGAGGTTAAAAGCTGAACCAAATGGAGGTTCAAGATTTAGGAGGTCGAACATGTTGAAATTTCACAACATAGAGGAAATTCTGTCCGTTTTTCGAGCATAGATGATACTTTATTGCTTTGCACATTTTGTCTAAATTAGGTATATTGCTTGGATTATATATTTGTTTTTCTTTCGCAGGAGGTTTTATGAAAAAATAGAAGAAAACAATCAACAGCATGCGCAACAAATTCAACAAATAATGGCGAGACACGATGATCAAATAAATAATATGCAATCCCAAATGGATGAACTGAAGTCTTTACTACAGCATTTGGCTAATAGAGGACCACATGATTGATTTCGTGATGCGTGATGCTAAAATAATTTTTCATACTACATTTCCGTTACTTTGTTTTTGTATGAATTTTATATATGAACTATGATTGTTTTTTTGTGTAAATAAGGTGTTTATGTTGACTGAAAGAATTTTTATGGATGATGCATTTTATATTTCGAAGAACATTTGCATATAGAATGTTGATATTTAAGTCAAAGTAATATAAAAACATAATTAAAACCGAAATTCATTTTGCCAAAAAAAAGATAGTTGACTCTACTGACATTTTGCGGCGTTTAAATACCGGCGCTTTGAAATGCTGCTATATATTGCGGCACTTTTTCAAAGCGCTGGTATTTGCGTTTCGACACCACCGATACTTGATCCGACACTTTCAAAAAGCGTCAAAAATTCATATTACGACGCTTATGTAAAAAAAAGCACCAACACTGACAATTTATCTCCTAATGAACCTAAAGCTTGATTGCACTTTTCACTTTTCACTAACAGTAAACAAAAGAAAAGAAGAAAAAGTGGGCATGCTCAAGGGCATAAAAGAAAATAGCTAATTATTAAGGATGTCCAAAATATGGTTGTAAATTAAGAAATTCCACAAAAATTTCATTTCGACAACATCAATTCTACTGTTATTTTTGAGTTGTTCATAAAGAACCTATCTGGATTTCCCATAAAAATCGAGTTCAGTAACTGTCTTTTGCATATGAAGACTGCAATAAATATCCTAAATCAATACTATCCCAAATCCTATCACGTTCACGCATACCATAATGGCTCCTACTTTTCTTGCCGCGAAGGAAAGTCAAAACTTATTTGGAGCAGTTCTCTATTTTGTTCTCTCATACGGTATAAAACAGCAACGTTTTCAGTGCGGACCAAAGGACAAGTTTGGCTACGACGGTGTCGTTTCAGTTCAATGGTACCTCCCACATCACCCACTCTCTCCTCTCCCACCGCCCCAGCACCCTACTCTCCTTCTTCAGGTGGGTCCACTTCACCCTCCCTTCCTTTCCATCCAACTCCCCTCTCCCTCTCCTTTCCGTCATCCGTCCTCTCTTCCCCCAGAACAAGCTCTCAGACGCCAAGTCCCCCCTCCTCTTCTTCATCCGCTCCGACACCTAACTCTCCCTCCACCGCTCACTCCTCCAGCCGAACCTCCGCGTCTTCCCCAGACCCTCCAATTCCCTCCTCGACACCTCCATCAGCGGCTACGTCCAGTCTGGGAACCCCCACCTTGCCGCCAAATTGTCAAGAAGATTAAGACGTTCAGGCTCAAGCCCAATTTCCTCACTTGCAATACCCTCATCATTGGATTGGTAAGGTACCCTTCTTCTCACTTGTTTCTTTGGCTAGAGAGGTGTTCTATGATATGGTTGAGCTAGGAGTTAGGCCCATTGTGATCATCTTCGATATTTTGATTCATGGGTGCTGCATAGAGGGCAAGTTCTAGGAGGCTGTGGGGATGGTGGGGGAGTTAGGGTGTGATCCCGATATCTTGACGTATAACACCATTTTGGACGTGAAAAACAAGTGTTGGTGCCTAATAGGAATACCTACAATATCTTGGTTGGTGGGTATTGTAAGATGGGGTGGTTGAAGAAGGCAGCCAGTGTGATGGAGTTGATGATGCAGAGTAATCGGTTGCCTGACATTTTGGACGTAATATGTTTATTAATGGGTTGTGCAATGAGGGGAGGTTGGAGGAGGCGTTCCGGTTGAGGGATGAAATGGAGGGTTTGAAGCTGTTGCACGATGTGGTTACATATAGTGCTTTGATTAATGAATCAAGCTGTTTCGAATGGGGGAGTAGTTCGGAGGCGCTTAGGTTGATTGAGCAAATGGGTGATAAAGGAGTGAAGTCGAATGCCATTACTCACAGTATAGTGGCTAAGTGGTTTTGCAAGGAAGGGAAGAGCAGCTAAAACAGTTCAAAAGATAGGAAAGTGGGTTTTCTCCCGACACTGGCACCTATAATACTTTGATAAATGTGTATTGTAAAGCAGGGAACTTGGGTGAAGCTTTGAGGATGATGGTTGAGATGGGGTACAAAGGTTTAAAGATGGATACTATTACCCTTAATTCTGTAATCCATTTGGTGGGGAGAGAAAGCTTGATGAGGGATACAAGTTGCTAATAGTGCTAGCAAGTGCTATTGTAAAGCAGGGAACTTGGGTGAAGCTTTGAGGATGATGGTTGAGATGGGGTACAAAGGTTTAAAGATGGATACTATTACCCTTAATTCCGTAATCCATTTGGTGGGGAGAGAAAGCTTGATGAGGGATACAAGTTGCTAATAGTGCTAGCAAGTGCTATTGTAAAGCAGGGAACTTGGGTGAAGCTTTGAGGATGATGGTTGAGATGGGGTACAAAGGTTTAAAGATGGATACTATTACCCTTAATTCCATAATCCATTTGGTGGGGAGAGAAAGCTTGATGAGGGATACAAGTTGCCAATAGTGCTAGCAAGTGAGGTTGTTTTCTTGATGTGGAGAGCTATGGCACTTTGATCATGGGATACTTCAGGGAAGAAACGGCGAACAGGGCTTTGAAATTTGAAGCTTTGAGATGAGATGAAAGAGAAAGAATCATTCCCAGTATCATTAACTATAACTCTGTAATTGGAAGGCTATGCCTATGTTAGTCAGGAAAAACTGAGCAAGCAATAGAAAAATTGAATGAGCTTCTTGACAGTGGTTTGGTCCCGGATGAAACTACATACAATAAAATTATCCATGGGTACTGCAGGGAGGGGCAGGTTGAGAAAGCGTTTCACTTTCACAATAAGATGGTTTAAAACTCGTTCAAGCCTGATGTGTTTACCTTTAACATTCTTCTTGGGGGCCTTTGTGGAGAGGGCATGCTGGAAAAGGCGCTTAAGCTCATCAATGCATGGATATCTAAAGGGAAAGACATTGATGTGGGTTACATACAATGCAATAATATTAGCTCTATGCAAGGAGAGGAGATTAAAGGAAGCCTTTGATCTTGTTTCAGAAATGGAAGAAAAGAAACTAGGGCCTGATCATTACTCGTGTAATTCCATTCTTGGTACACTTACTGATGCAGGTAAGATAAAAGCAGCAGAGGAATTAATCACGAACATGGTTGAAAGTATGAAAGTACAGGATTAGCCTTAATTTGCAATTGGAAAAGAGGCAGAAAGTGCTGATCAGTGAGATTGCTTACTTGGAGAAGATTAATGAGCTGTGTACTCAGGGAAGATGCAAGGACGCAATGTACAATTTTCAAGAATTGTCGCAGGAGGGTGTCACTTGTAAATAACTCCACCTACACTAATTTAATGGATGGACTTATTAAGAGGCGAAAAAGCATATCAAAAGCTGCAGGAGAGTGGTCAATCTTTCTTGGGCTGTTTCAACAGTTCCCAGGGCAAGGTTCATCATCATGTTTGACATTAATTCAGCAACTATTGAACCTGGCATGGAGTTTAGGTAAGCTACCTCCTGTTGGTAATGCATGACCATATCTAATTAGCTCTTCAAAACAAGGTTTCATTGAGTGGAGCTTTAATTGAGCTTTCAATTTTACACATTCCCTTGGCCAGCATGTTGTTTATGGTGCTTGAATGTATCCATAGTCTGTGTAGTTTCTGAAATTCATGAATGAAGAGAAAAAATAGAGATGTGTAAGCTTTGATACAGACATATCACGTAGAATTGTGCTAATAATATATCAATGCATGCATACATAGAATATGAATATATGTATTATGTATTAAAATGTTTATGCAAAAAATTTTAGTGAATGTGTACCAGCATTTCTTCATGATGAAATCTCATGGCAACAAGAAAGGAAAATAATGGCAGACGAGCAGAGATACTGCTGTTGCTCTTACTTCTGGGAAAAGAAATGAAAAATGAAATACTGTTGGTTGCTCGTGACTATTTTGGATGTTCTCTGCCGTGTTTTCAAAATTTCATTAATCACATTATCATACACGCGAAAACTCCCTGTGTTTCTTGATTGGATTTTCAAAAAGAAAAGATTTTGATCCTAGTAACTATTTTTTGCTAGATATTCCTTGTTATTTTAAGATAAATAGAGGCAATATGTGAAGATTTTTTGATAAATAAAAAAAATAATGTAGAGATTCTGTTTAAGGACTCGGTGAGGGAAGGGTTGTTGTTTTACTTCAACAGATAAACCAGGATGTTTAGGGCATGTTTGTTTAATGTTTTTGTTAACAAAATTGTGTTTTTATTTTCAAAAAAAAAATAAACAAGCAAAAATTAATTATTTTACTGATTCTGTGTTTCTTTTTTTTTTAAAGAAAAATCATGGAAACATTTCCGAAATAAGGGCCAAATTTTGAAACAGAAAAAAAAAATGTTTTGCTTGTTTCCAAAACCAGCCCAGAGATGGGAAGTACTGCACAATTAGAATAGGTCAGGCCATCAATCCTCCTTAACATCAAAACTCCAACCTTTTTGGCCCTATAATTTTCAATCAAAAACCGTAAACAAAACAAACACCCTTTGTATGGTTTTTGGAAATCGAAACATTTTACCTGGAAGTAGTTACCAAACATGTTTTAGGTTTTCATCTGAAAGTGAAGAAAAAAAAAACATGCTTGTGCATTTTTACGAAAGAAAAATTGATGGTGCCATAAGGACAAGGGAAGGCCAAAAAAATGTGGGCAACTGGGCATAGACAGCAAGGATATAAATGATGCTCGCAAAGCAACTAAGGAGGTGGCCCTCTGTAGAGCTAATCCAGAGGGTGGATTTGTGTAGCCAACCTTTTATTTTTTGATGAATCGTGTAGTCAACCTTTTTAAGAGATCATCTAAGCTTTGATAATTTGAGAGAATGTGAACCTGATAGACTGGTAAAAGAAAGCTGAGATTCCACAATTAATTATGTTTAGTACAAATGGATGGAACATTTATTTGAAGGCTAGATATATAAGTTATGGGTCTTACACCAATAGAGAAGACATTTTGGTCCAATAAGAAGTGTATATGGTAGTTGGTTAGGTCATTAAAGAGTTACTGGTCTGGTTTTTATTATGTTTTCTCATGCTTTACTGAATTTAGAAGTATTTTTGAAATTTTTAGATTGCTGGAATTAGTTTCAGTTTTACCCTGTGGGTCTTATCACCCTAGAATGGATTTAGTTGTCTTATTAGTATGTTTGGTTTTTGCTTTGATCTTACTAGTCAATGATGCCAGACAGATAGGTAGAAACAGAAAAATTGAGAAAGGGGAGAAATAGCAGGAAGCAGAGAAATAGACTAGGTAGAAAAAATCATAACAAAGGGAGAACAGAACAAGTTGAGAAACAAAGATAGAAAAAGAGATAATCAATTTTCAATTCATAATCTAGTCAATCTAAAATCAACTTAAGCAGGTGCTTATATAGACACCAATCCTACACATTAGGAAACAAATTCCCACATAATAGAAAGTAAATAAAATCCCAAAATAGCATAAGAGTTTCCAAAATAATATAAATAGTTTCCTAAATAACATAAATAAGATCCCAATTATGGTTCTCCGTCATTCTCCTCCGGTTGAAAAGAACTCGATGCAGGCGAGCTAAAATGAAGACACCAATTTACCAACTCAGGATCAAGTTCACGAAACACTTCTTCGGAAAGCCAAATATTCTCTGCTTTTGGACGACCTTTCCACTAGACAAGGTAGTGATGGATGGTCCCATAGGATGAAGGAAAGGCTTCAACATTCCATATGGTTCCAAGCACATGAGTCGGACCTGCATGAACATGAGAAGGCACAATAAGAGGCTCCAAGGTACCTTAATAAGGTGTTAAATTTTTCACAGTGAAAACAAGACTAATATTTAAATATTCAAGTAAATCAAGCAAATAAGTATAAGAGAATGAAAAAAGGTTCAATAAGCTGATTAGGTGGTTCTTTTAGAGCTGGGTCAAAACAATGTGTAGAAGGAACAAAAAATGACAAGATCACTTTTATTATAATCTGTAGCTGTACGAGGTACATCAATGGCAAATTTTCCTTTCACATTAGATAATGCAATTTCATGTGGAGGCTCGGCATGCAAATGCAAAAGGGGCAACGGAGAAGGAACAATAGGATTAGGGGGCAAAATGAAGTCACGGAGGGCCCAACAGGTCTTGAACAATACCACAATGAGTTGGGTCTAAGAGTGTCTCGGTAGGTCCTAAATCTTCATGTTGATTAGTTGCTAAAAGACACTCTACAACATTGACACGATGAGTCCTACCCTCTTCATTCAAATCCTCTTCATCTCCAGAGTATTCTATGGGATCGACAACAATGACTTCACACTTAGTGGGATCATTAGGTTCGGAATCTAAAACTAAAACACGTTGAGGACATCTAGTGGCAATGTGCCCTTTTCATGACAACGATGACACTGAATGGAGGACATACTAGAACGAGATGCACCCAAGGACGTACTAGGACGAGGAGTGTAGGAAAAAGATGAACTAGACTCGCTACTTTGCTTATTGCTATCCTCGAAGGCTGATTGAGACTCGCTACCTTGAAAAGGCATACGACGGAAAGTCAACAACTTGAGGTACTTTTCTATTTCTAGAGCTTTGTGATAGGCATCTTTAACCGACATAGGAGAATACAAAACAACCTCTCATTTAATATCAGCCCTCAGGCCATTCAGGAATCTACTAATAGCAATGAAATAGTCTTCCTCCAGCCCACACCTAAGCATAAATTCATCAAATCGAGTCATGTAGTCGGTGACATCAGAAGTTTGTTTGTGATTGAGAAGTTGATCAACCAATTGGCCCTGATAATAGCTAGGAAGATACTTCACTTTCAAAGTTTGTTTCATGACCGCCCATTGAGTGATTGGTGGCTCATTTTAGCACTCTATGGACAGCTTGCCAATATGTCCTAGTGGGTCCTATTAGTTTCATCATGGCAAAGCGGACTCGCTCTATATCAGACATGTCATACCATTCAAAATAATCTTCCATACCTACTATCCAATCTAAGAAAATGGCAGGATCTAATCTCCTATCATACATAGGAGCTTCAACCGTAATCCGTTTAGTGTAATCTATAAAATCCCCATAACCATAACCATGTCCACGGGGAGGAGGTGAACGCCTAGTGTTTTGATCACTAACTCTACCCTGGAACTACTTGCTTAGGATCCTCTCGTTCATATTGATCATACATAACTTGCCTCGGTGCGTGTTGAGGCAGGTACCTAGGGTTTGGTTGATCATCTTCAAAGAAGGATTCATAAGGTCGGTGTCTCTCAGAAAGGGGAGGTCGAATGGTTGGGAGGTGAATATGACTCGCTCTATGTGAAGCTCCTAGGAGGCTTGGGGTGGGAAGAAGGCCTGGTGCAAACCCTACGGATAAGGCGACTGATATGGTTGTCTAACGAATGATTCCTATTGGTTGTTTACCATTATCTCTCAGTAGTCTAGTCATGCCCTCCTAAATTTGTTGTATGGAACTAGGGACACTTCTAAGAGACTCAAGCTCACTTTTGATATTGTTCATAGCGTGAATGTTTGGTGAATTTTCTAGGGTACTGTTATTAACCATTGTATCAAAAATTAAAGGAAATGCGGAAATAACACTAATTGCACCAACTAACTGGAATGGCGAAGTACCAAGATGCACACAAGCAAAACTTCCAATTTAATTTGGGCGGTTACCAATTTGATGGGTGTGAATGCAATGGTGTTTTAGTGAACGTAGCTAAATTGAGGGTTGAGCAAATTCAAAAGGCTGGGACAACAATAAATTGGTATCTCAATTTTTTTTAGACAAAATAATGTACCAAACACAATTTACTCAATCTACCCGAATAAAATATTAGTAAGGCTTTCAAAATGGAGAAAAACACACCTTACTAGGCAAAATTTGGTTGTAACATGTGTGCAGCTCAGAACAGCGACTTGGCTCACAACAGTGACTCGACTCGATTCACAATAGCGGATCGGCTCGGCTCAAGACAATAGCTCGGCTCAGAACAGTGGCTTGGCATAGTGGCGCGATTGCTGGTGCATTGGCGCGTGACGGCGGATCCAATATACCCATCGGTTGAAACTTCACGGTCGGGTAGATCGGAAGATTCCGAGTCCGATGATGTAAGCCCTGTGGCCAGAAAATGCCCAGAACCCGATGAATTGATGGCAGTGACCCTGGAGAACTAACGGACCCTTTTTGCGACGAATCCCCTCCAACAGGAGGATGGGGAAAATCATATTAGAAAATCCTACTGATTAAAAACATCCCTAACATAAAAGGAAATAAATGAAAACATAATAACTCCCAAATAAAATCTCTAACATAAAAGGAAATAAATCAAAATATAATAACTCCCAAATAAAATCCCCAACATAATAGGAAATAAATCAAAACATAATAATTCTCTAAACACAAGTTTTGAAGTGGTGAAGTATCAAAACTTGTGATTTGTAAAGTTGCATGGCAAAGACTTACAATTTTCGAGATGTAGCATTCTCAATCGAGAAGAAAAAGAATATCAAGAGTTGTTGAGAAGTCTCAATCCAGTGCGGGAGGACAAAATCAATGTAAGGAAGGTCACATGCACAAATCTTGCCCTCATCTTGGTTTTGGCCTAGTTTGTTATGAAGTGACTCAACAAGTACATCATCACAGTAAATGGTAGAGCTTTCTTCAATGATTTATTCATTCTTTACAAAGTTTGTGTGGATTGGAGAAACAACTTTAGACTCGTCTTGAATGGAACCAAGATTGGTAGCAGTTTTGGTTAAAGTTGCTTCCACTTGTTGTTTCAGTTGTTCAATGAGTTGTTGCATCTTGCAAATTCGAGTCTCAAAGGTAGAATACTCGATCTCCAATTGACAGCAATTAGCATAAATACACTAATCATCTAACTCAATTTTATCCCAAACAGCATCTTGAGGCCAATAGTATTGCACAAAAGCTTAAAATTCCATTGAGGTGGAGAAAAGACTAATTTTCTCCATATGGCCAAATAGACCAAAAACTTGATAGAGCACATTTTCTGTAATAGGATACATCACATGATGAATTGTAACCAGAAGATCTCGACTAAACTCACGCATTCCTCACAAGTGACTTCAATTTCATGTAAAAAAAGAACATAAATAAAACAAAAATGATTTTGAGGTTTTTTTTTTAATCGGGATTTAAAGAGAGAATTTGTTGTGATAAAGGGAGGGATTCAGCTCTGATTCCACTTGATGTTGGACTAGAAACATAAAACAAATTGAGAAAGGGGAGAAATAGCAGGGAAGCATAAAAATAGACTAGCTAGAAAAGAAAAGAAAACGAAGAGAGAACAGAACAAGCTGAGAAACAAAGATAGGCAAAGAGATAATCAATTTTCAATTCATAATCCAGTCGGTCTAAAATCAACTTAAGCAGGTGCTTATATAGGCACCAACCCTACACACATTAGGAAACAAATCCCCACATAGTAGAAAGTAAATAAAATCCCAAAATAACGCAAGAGTTTCCAAAAAAACATAAACAGTTTCCTGAATAACATAAATAAGATCCCAACTATGGTTCTCCATCAATCAAAGCTCCTTTCTTCTTGCAAGAGTGCTTGTTTGGACAGACATTTTAAGATGTTCAGGATTGAAAAGCCTTTGGGTTATTGGTTAAGACATTAAGCTAGGGAAGCCTATATTGGATCTGGTTATAAATTATGGTGTTATCATACTAGGGGCTGACATTAAACTGAGAGACTGAAACTTGGAAAAATTTCAGATGTAACTGAAAGTAATTGAAACCACCTTTATGTTTTGTTTAATGTTCTGTTTAATAAGCTTAAATGTTGATGGCTGCAGGAAAGACATCTATGATGTCGAATCATTAGTTTAGGATGGAAATGGAATTATAGGAGGTCTTGCAATTGGGTAATGGTTTTGGTCATACCAAGCAAGAGAGAAATTATTTGACGTTGAATTGATGCAAAACCGCCCATGCATCTACTTTTTTTTTTTGGTTGAATAAGAAAAAGGAAACCCCAACGCATTTATGACTTTAATACTTAACCTTTTCTCATGTTTGGAGTCCTTTGAAATTTTAAGGACCCAAAATACGATACATTCTGGGGAGTGGATTTAACTGTTGGGTTGCATGAAATGATATTTTCTTGCAGTTGGATACCTTGGTTAATATGGGAATTGCAACCTTAACTAAAAATATGAAAATATTGAGTGAGCTCTTTATATCTCTTTCCCCGCCCTATTGTTACTTTCCATTTGTAAACAGAGATTATGCATCACTTCTACAAAGTTCTATGTACTTGAATTCAATTATGTAGCTCAGTGTCATTCTATGCTGGCAAACTGTTCAACTTAATTATGGATGATTGAAGATAAACTTTCATTTCAAAGAATTTTTGCTTTAGTAACAGTCAGCCACTGATAGTTATTTTGGTGTCCCTATATTTCACAGGTTCGATCAATAAAGTGGGACTGATGCTCGCTTAAGCAAAAAGACTTGAATGGTTAGAGGCTAACTGAGGTTCAAAATAATATTTGAGCCAGTTGAATATCTGCTTGAAGAGAAGCTTATAGGCAAGGATGCCACAAGGTTGAGAGTGAATTTCTGATTTGCAAGAAGTATAAAGAATAAGAGCCAGTCTTCAAACAGTCAACAAAGGGGAGCATGCAGTTGTTGGTTGAAAGAGGAGAGGATGTAATTCTATCAATTGAGTTCCTCCACTTAAAATTTAAAACATCTTGAATTTTGGAATTGCATAAGCCTTTACACAATATTTTGTGCGGAAATTCTTTCGATTTAAATTCTTTCTATTTGATTTGTGATGAAAACATGCTCCACTTGCTTTTCTCATGGTTGATTTCATTTTTATTTTAAGGGAGATTTTTTTTTCAAATCAATGGATTTCAGCTTTTGATGTAGGTAAGATGGTTGAAAGAGGAAAATTACAGGATCAGCCTTTGCAATTGGAAAAGAGACAGAATGTGCTCATCAGTGAGACTATTTGCTTACTCGGAGCAGATTAATGAGCTATGTACTCGAGGAAGATAGGAGGAGATGCAATGCACATTTTTGAAGAATTGACACTGAAGGGTGTTAACGGTAAATAATTCCACCTACATTAATCTAATGAGTGAAGATTGTTAATGCATGACTATCTTAATAATGCTCTTCTAAATGTAGTTTCATTGAGTGGAGGTGGAGCTAATGCATGTTGTTTATGGTGCTTGAATATGTCCATAATCTGTGTAGTTTCTGAAATTAAAAATATGAAGAAAATTACAATAAAGATGCTTAAGCTTTGATGCAGAATACCATTTATATAGAAATGTACTAATATATCAATGCTTGCATAATTGCATGCATAATAGAATATGAATTTATGTATATGTATTAGTAAAATCTTTACAACTAGGGTTTTGACATTAATAAGTTTGTAAAAGATTTTACTGACTCTGTAACTGCATTCCATTTTTTCTTTGCGATGAAATCTAATGGCAACGAAAACGGAAAAGAATGGAAGGGAGAGAAGAGGTTTTTGGTGTATAGGGCTATGGAAGGAGAGTGCTGTCCAATAAACATTCACACTTGATAATGCAGCAAAGAGAACCCTCAACCTATGTAGCTAGGGTTTTAACAAAGTCGAGTTGAGCCAATGGGGTATGGATACAATAAGCTTAATATGAAATATTTAGATGTTTGCTCAAGTTAGGGTCAAGTTGTAAAATACCTTGTGGAACATAGTTCACAAGTTGCATCTTGTGTTTGAGATTAGTTCATTTCTATCGTTAATTACTCGTTATTGATTAGATTGAGCTTAAGATCCACACTCACTAATGTTGCTTTAATGTTATAATATATAAATTTTATCTAGTAGAACTTAGATATTCACAAAATTTATTTTTGTGAATAAAAGAAAAAAGAAAAATTATGATACATGTTCGATATCAAAAATAATAAATTATGATACATGGTAGCAAAATACAATCAATCAAATTTATATTCACCCAATAAAGACTTCACTCAGATTGAAATACAAAATATAAATTGAGATATAAAAAAAAAAAAGCTAAATAATATTTACTTGAGATGCTAACTTGAAAAATTAAACCAGAAAAATACAGTGCATGCTTGATAGAGCCAAGCTACATTATGCTCAATCTCATTTACTGTATGAGCGAGTTAAATGATGAATTGATTTCAAATTGAGCTTGAGTTGCTGGAGTTTATTTACAACCCTACCTACAGCTAAGGACAAGCATAGTTCAGTTACCGAATAAAGTTACAGTTGCCGGATGGGCTTGCGGCTGGTGGTTGCGGCAGGCCTGCAGTAAGTGAGAGTCGGAGAAAAGTGAGAACGAAAGAGAGGCTAAGGAGAATGTGATGATTTGTGGCTTAGGAGAATAAGAAGGATGGGGTCAGGGGTAAGTTTTTATAGGTTTTAATGATTAAGTGGTAAAGGGTTCATAGCATTTACAGTTGCCGGATGGGCTTGCGGCTGGTGGTTGCGGCAGGCCTGCAGTAAGTGAGAGTCGGAGAAAAGTGAGAACGAAAGAGAGGCTAAGGTATGTTTTTGTGCGCTGAGTTGTGAGGGGAAAATATGATGATTTGTGGCTTAGGAGAATAATAAGGATGGGGTCAGGGGTAAGTTTTTATAGGTTTTAATGATTAAGTGGTAAAGGGTTCATAGCATTTACAGTTGCCGGATGGGCTTGCGGCTGGTGGTTGCGGCAGGCCTGCAGTAAGTGAGAGTCGGAGAAAAGTGAGAACGAAAGAGAGGCTAAGGTATGTTTTTGTGCGCTGAGTTGTGGGAAAATGTGATGATTTGTGGCTTAGGAGAATAAGAAGGATGGGGTCAGGGGTAAGTTTTTATAGGTTTTAATGATTAAGTGGTAAAGGGTTCATAGCATTTACTTGCACCCTCCAATATTATTATCATATATATACATAAATTATAATAAGAAGGATGGGGTCAGGGGTAAGTTTTTATAGGTTTTAATGATTAAGTGGTAAAGGGTTCATAGCATTTACTTGCACCCTCCAATATTATTGTCATATATATACATATATTATTACTATAATTTATATAGCTTATGAGGTTTTGGTCTAATGATTAAGGTTGAAGTCTTAGGACTACAAGGTCTTAGCTTTGATTCCCATGTGTGGGTTATTTGTCCAATTTATATGTTAGTTATTTCATCCACTTTAGCTTCAATAAAAAAAATACTATAATTTATGTATATTGTGTCAGTTAATAGTATGTTGAAAAATAAATAACCATAACCGAAAAATATAAAAAATCCTAACCAAAACCAAACTGATGAATAATTAAGATGGAATTCTGATTTTGCGTACCCTTGTATGTTTGGTCAATCATCCACTGCCACAGTTGACTCGACACAGATAGTAATTGACAAAGTCACAACGGCACATATTCTTAGCTTTTTACTGTTAACCATTCACAGTGAAACCAACTTGACCTTAATTAAGACAACTGCAATCTAAATTTGATCATAAATCAAAGGTGGCAATTTTAATGAGACGTATTTTTCTCCCCCGCGCTAAAATGTGGAACTCTATTAGCTAATGTCTTGCTTCAAATTAAGTTGTATGTGTATATGTAAAAGGGTTTGTTTGTTTGTTTTAAATATATAAGGAGCAAAGGAAGAACTAATGGTATCTTGCCAAGAAAAATGGTAGTAATTGCGATGTGAGCGAGGTATATATGGATTGGAAGGCAACGGCAAGACATTCTCACATTACAAAAACAAGTATCTTCTTCAATATCGAAAAGTTCCTGCCAAGAAATCAGTGTTTGGAATGAAGATCACGACAATGAAAGACAGAATTTTAGTTATCTCCAAGATGAAATAGTATTATATATCTTTAATCGCCTCCCACTTAAAACAGTTTACACGTTAAAATGTGTGTAAACACTGGCATCAGCTTATATCAGATCTGTCCTTTCTCAACTACCTTTTACAGAAGTTGCCTACATGGTTGCTTGTTTTTCAAGATCACAATGATACGGGAGGGATTTGTTATTGTGCACCGGATCATCTTCATGAATTTTCATATCCAAGATTGCTTCCATTTGCCATTGAAGAATCACAACCACCACAACAGGAAAGCCATTGAAGAGGATACAATATCAAGGCATCAGAAAATGATGTATTCCTGTGCTATGATTTTGGTGCTTCCTGGAGCAAATATGTGGTGGGTAACCTCTTCACCAATCAATGAATTTGTCTTCCAGAATATGATCTCTTTGCTATGCTTATAGGATCAGTTATGTCACCAAAACTGAGAATGGGATCACAAGCTTTAAGGCTGTGAATATTCTTCAGCACCGAAATTCTCCTCCCACAGTTTTTGTTATCTTCTCAACTTGGATACTGGAAGAACATCAAGGTAACATTGCCCGAAGAAACTATTGGATTGTTTCATTTGATTGAGGAAGCAATATCTTACAAGGTTGCGTGCACTGGTTCATGCCTGAACATGGATTCATTTTGGCCTACGATCCTGAAAAGAACCCTAATGGTTACCGTGTGATACAGCTAGCAGCAGAGCCAACAAACAGAGTGGTGGCTGATGTCAGTGATGGGTACCTACGTTATTTTGCAATATTTGATCGTGGTCAGCCTCAAGAATAGAGTATTTGGATGCTGACAAATTACGAGAGAGGTACGTGGTTATTGGAGTTCAACGGTTCATTAGTTTATGCTCATGATCTAATTGCACGATTGAAAACTTTCAGACCTACTGCTTTCCATCCAATTGACTTGGATATTTTCTACTTTTGGTGCAAAGTTAGTGATTTTGAAGGTTGTATTGTTCCATTTAACCTGCGAAGACAAACGTTTGATTATGAGTTTATGAGAACTTCTTTATTCCCACTGAAAGATTTACTCAGTACTTGAACGTAGTGCCTCTTCAACTCCCATTGCGGCCAACGCCAATTCCCAAGCCGCATTGGGTTACTTTGGTCGACAAGTTATGGAGAATGCATGATGAGGGGAGGCTTGGCAGAGCGAATGAGTAAGCCGATGAAGGGAAATATATTTTTCTTACCTTGTGGTTATTTGTTGAAATGTGGAGGAGATTGAAGATAATTCTAGCTGAAGGTGGCCCAGAAAGAATCAAGTTCATTGTTAAAGCTGCAGCTTTCGTCCTAGACTTAATTTGTAGCTATTGTTTACTTAAGAAATTTAATCCTTAAAATTCAATTGTAATTTCTTTCTTTCTTCTTATAATAATATGTTTTTTCTGCTTACATGTGTTTTAAATAATTCGTATGATATACTTGAAGAATAACTTATAACATAAAAATATTTTTATGTAATAAAAATAAAACACACATATATATAATATAAGAATAATATTATTATATAGTATATGATAACAAAATTAGATAGGATTATTATTGGGAGATCGTGACAAATCCAAATTTGATTTTTTTATTAATAAATTAATGGATTCGGATCAAAATCAGATTTACATATCAAAACCTTTATTAATGTCAGATTATATGAAGAGAAAATTATAAAAACACCTAGTGCAAACTTTAATTGCACTCTCCTAATTTAAAATATACGAATGCGCCCTTAAATAACAACGATTAATCTAGATTGGTAAAAAAATCTCTTAAATGTAACGAGAAATGAGAGTATTTCAATCCGTTAACATTCAATTTTTAACAAGTGATCGTTATAAGATTTTTTTTATTAGTTTGAACTAATCATTATTAGAATTTATGATTGTATTAATATACTTTTAATATAAAACGGTACAATTATAGTTTACAATAAATTATAAGGGTGTTTTTATAATTTTTTATTATATGAATTAAATAGGGATGGGTATGAGAGAATTGTAAGGCTCCATGTATGGGAGGGGTTGCAATGAGCTAATGATTTTTATTTTACTCACATTTTTTTAAGTACAACTATGATTTTTAATTTTTAATTATTTTATTCCTTAGACCTATATCAGTAACTCTTTTTTATCTATTATTGTACTAATAGATTAATTGAAGAAAAAAAGATTTTATTTTGTGGATGCATACAATTTCAAGTACACAACTTTGTTTTAGATTTTTCAATGCTTTACCATTTGAATCTATTCATTTATATGATAAAAGAATATGTTAACAATTATCATTTTACTTATAAACACGTCAAGTATAATTGTTACATATTTTCTATTAGAAAATTCAACCTACAAAGAAGCCTTAAAAGAAGAACAATCCGATTAAAATTATCAAAAAAATAAAAATAATTAAAAATATAGAGAAAATAAAAGAGGAACAAGGATTGAAGATGAGAGATATGGAGATTAGAGAAACTAAGTGTGAGTGGAATAGTGGAAGAGAAAAACATGAGTTGAAAATAAGAAAGATAAGGAAAGTGGAGAAGTTAAGTCTGTGTGAGATAGTGAAGAGATAAAAACATGATAAAAAAATATGAATTTTTTTTTTGCTTTATTAATAATATATAGACATAAATATCGATTGTACTAATAGATTATCGAAAAGAAAAAAAAAAGAAAGTTTATTTTGTGGATGCATGCAGCTTCAAGTACACAGATTTTCCGATGCTTTACCATTTGAATCCACCATAATTGAGATAAAACCTTTTGGACCACACAATGTTTAGTTGCATTTGGAAGCAATTACAATGAAGAGCTTTTTGAAAATAATTTTAACTTTTTGTCCTTCAATTGATTCTCAAAGATGTAGGTTCCCTGGGAACTTAAAAGAAAAGATTCCAAAGTATGTATATGTTCCTTGCCTCACTTTTTTTTTCCTCTTTTCGGACGGTGGGTGACATTATAATAAACATTGCACATCATGTTGGTGATGGAGTATCTTAAATGAAGTTTTGAAGATCTTGTTCTAAGGAGCTCAATGATTAATTAATTATTAATGAACATATTATATAATTAATTTAATTTGTATGAATATGAATTCAGTATTTAAATTTTTATTTTGAGAATTTAATTAAAAAGTAAATACACGTAATATATATAATCACAATTCACATGAATGTTAGTGGGTTTAACTTTGTTCTTATTGCGTTTGTAGCATGTGTAACATGGTAATATATTTAAGTTTTATTCTTATCATACTATGTAAACTTTTCTTTTCTTTATTTTAAATATTTTACCAATTATAGGGTTATAGTCAGTGGAAAGAGAAAATGAGAAGAATGAAAAGGGTGAAGAAAAAAACTGAGTGAAAAAAATTTATCATTTAATAGAAGAAGAAAAAATATGAAAGAAAAAATATCGAAGGAATTGAAATTTTCTTTTATAATTATAAATCATAATCCTCGTAGTTTGAGAGTATTAAAGAGTCAAAGATAAATTTTATTAATTTTTTTTCTTTCTCATTTTTTCATCTTTTATTAAAATTAAATATTAACTATGTTTGAAAAAAAATTTAAATCAATTTCCTAAATATCTCCAAGTTAAATTTTTTGTTTTCGTCAAACACCTCTCCCTATCCTTAATTAGAGGGTTGGACTTTTTGCCCCATGGAAGGGTTGGATGCCTTTTAATTTGGATACTTGTACGGTATGGACTATGGAGAGGTCAGCCAGAAATTGCCACTATCTCGATAGGAGAATCTAGACTTTATTATGGACCAAGGACACATGCCTTTTTTGTTTTGGTTGCCAAAGTCACCAGTCTCACCACTCAATACTGTTTTCTAAAAGGATTCTATTATCCTGACTAATTAATATCTCTGCCTACAATATGCCAACCTTTTCCCATATCTTATCTCAAATTTTATTTTATTATTTTCTATTTACAACGAGATAAGGCTACTTAAGTCTTGTTTGGAATAGACTTGTAAAATTGTTAGGTGTCTGGTGATTGTTAACTTATTTTTTATTTTTTATAATAATCAAATTGACTAATTTTTTATTGTTTGGTTGTAAATTATCTGGTGTTAATTCAAAACTGTATGATACCATTATCCGCGTTTAGTAATAATTACTTGGTAATTGTTTGTATTATTTTCCTAATATTATATTTTAATTTCAAATATGATTAATATGAACTAATTTACCATTTAAATCTTATAATTAATTAAAAAATCATAGGAATAATATTTCTCATAAAACAAAATTTATGTATTTTACATAATATATATATATATATATATTATTTTTAAATATAAAATAAGAGAAAAAATGTAGATCTTTATGTTATCATTTCTCTACATCCCATAATTAATTAAAAATTCATAGAAAAAATATATAACATACAACATAGTTTATAAAATCCATACTTGAATAATTTATGAAATTCATTAGAAAAAACCTAATATATTCAATATCATGCATCGTCACTCGGTCGGAACAACCCTACTTGAAGCCTGCATGGAAACGGAAATTATGTCTCATTCTCTCACCATGTAGCATATAGCCACCGTCGTGACACCCTCAACATCGTCAGTTGCATCTCCCAGCGTTGTGATGCAGTCTGATGGGTGCCAAATATTGCATATTTGGGTCCCTTAATTTACATTTGTTAATTCTTTAGTTGTGTCCTAATCAGATATTTTTTGTTAGTTCAATGATTTTAAATGTTTTGTAGGATTGCAAAAGAAATTGGGGATTTAATGTGAAAAAAATGCAAAAGTTGGAATCTGATGTTGCGATCGAGCGCAACTGCAATCACGCGCGCAAGAAGTAGGATCGAGTGCAGGATGATCGATCGCACCATGCTGCGATCGAGTGCATTCTCGACATCTCACATCGGTTAGAAACACATTGTAGCGCACCATGCTGCGATCGAGCGCATCATGCTGCGATCGAGTGCATTCGCGCAGTATCCCACATCAGATTGGAAACACATTGCACTCATGAAATTTCCCTATAAAAGCCCCATTTCACTTCATCTTTAGGGAGGCAATCTGGAAGGCTTTGCTATCAAGAGGGAAGCACCGCACAACAGCTGCGAGTGAAATTTATCTCTCAGTGTATTTCCAGCTTTAATTTATTTCTTTTGAGTTTTAAAGTCTAATGTTTAGCACTTTAATTGTGAAATTTATTTTCATAATCATGAAAGGCTAAAACCTTCATCTAAGGTTGAAGATGAAGCATCGCCATTGTTTAGCATTATATTTTCAGATATGTCGTACAATTCCGATTTTTTTTTAGTATTGATATTCTATTTCAATTCAGTTATTTGAATAAATTCTTATAATTGATTATTTTATTTATAAATTGTTCAATTGGATATTCGATGTGTTTCATCTGACAGATACAGCAAATCATCCAAAGTAAATCAGATATCCATTGTGATTCTAAAGTAAACGGATACATTTGATGATTTGGGTTAATTAGGGTATTCGTTGTGATTTGCATATCGATGGATTCATGGAATTATTTGATAAATTACTTTTATATAGAACATGCATAGATGGAATTGCTTGTCGGTTGTAGGAACAAAGTCATGAAAATATATGCTTTAATTTGGTGGGTGGATTCAGAAACCTTAGTGTTTTTATCATTTGTTTTAAATCAATTTAGTTTAGTTTATATTCTTTGCACGACACAGTTCAAAATTCGGAATTAGGTTAAAATAGGTTTAGTTTAGATAAAAATCTATTTTCACAACGCAATTCCCTGTGGATTCGACCTCGCACTTGCATACACTATATTGCAAACGACTCGTGCGCTTGCGAGTGATTTTAAACTCACAATAAGTTTTTTGCACCGTTGCCGAGGAGTTGTTTTGTTTGTGAAAATTAAATTTTTGTCTGAATTGATTTTATTTTTCTACTAGTTTAGTTAGCATTTTTGTTTTATTTTTCTTTTTTGCAATTTTATTTTAGTTTATTTGTTTCTATTTGTAATTGCCTATAAAAAATATAAAAACAAATACAAAAAAAAAACAAAAGAACTCTTAGGAGAAATAAGAGAGCATTTGTTGAGAGAGACACAATTGAGATGGGGGACAATTTAAGGAATGCAAATCAATCGGAGAATGTAGAGCAAGCTAGAGCTTGGAACGTGGACTTCACTATATCCCTTAGGGATTTGTTCGCACCCATTGTGACTAACTCTTCTTCTTGTATCGTGTTGCCACCAATCAATACCCATTTTGATCTAAAGCCATATGTCATCCAACTCCTACCCTCATTCCATGGCTTGGATCTTCAAAATCCTTATAGCCATGTGAAGAAGTTCAAAGATATTTGTGCCACATTCAAGTTCCAGAACATCTCTGATGAGTCGGTCCATCTTAGACTTTTCCCTTTTTCTCTTCACGACAGAGCTAGAACATGGTTGGATTCCAACATGCCCGGGTTTATTACACCTTGGGAAAGCTTATTGAGTAAATTCAATAATAAGTTTTTCCCAATGTCTAGAGTGAATGAGTGCCGAAAAGAGATTAGTTTTTTTCACTCAGGATGAGGATGAAAAGTTTTCTAAGAGTTGGGAGCATTTCAAAGAGTTACTGATCAGATGCCCTCCACATGGATATGAGAAGTGAAGACTCTTTCAGTTCTTCTACCGATGGTTGACTCAACCTAACCGTAGTATGATCGAGTCTATGAATGGGGGGCATTCTTAAGTCTGACGGGGGATAAAGCATACAAGGCATTGGATAAGTTGTCTGACAACTTGCAGCAGTGAGATCTTTCAAGCTGTTTGGACAAGTCCATTCGTGCCCCTAAGAAATGAGGCATCTATAAGATTAAGGAGGACACTGACTTGAGGATAAAGATAGATGCTCTCACCAAGAAGGTTGACGCTCTCGCTATGGGCCAGTCCACCAATGCAACCAATACATTCAATGTTGATAGTTGTTCCATTTGTGCTAGTCCTATGCATTTAGCACATAATTACCCATTTATGTTGGCTTTTGCCGAGTATCCTATGGAACAAGTGAACATTTTCAATGACTATCGGAAGCAATCAAATGGATCTTACTCCAAGACTTATAATCTAGGGTGGCGGAACCACCCTAATTTTTCATGAAAGCAGAACCAACTGATGAATCAGGGAGGAGCCCCTCATCATGCTCACAATCAATACCCTCCTGGTTTTCCTCCACCAGTTCCAAGTTATGGTCACTCAGCCCATCCAGCACCATCACCCACTTACCAAGCTCCTACTCAAGCGCCAGCATCGGTTTTGCAGTCATTGGAGGACACCCTCAAGGATTTCATGAAGATGACCGACCAATCCATCAGCGAAGTGAGGAGTGCGGTAATAGTAAACACCCAAGTGATTGACAAGCTAGAGAGTCAAATGGGTCAAATCACAAGTCACTTAGGTGAAAGAGAGAAGGAAAAGTTCCCCAATCAACCCGTGCCAAACCCGAAGGGACAATTTACGGTTGAAAATTCATCAACTCCTACGCACGGGTAGGAACAAGTGCAATCAATTGTCACATTGAGGTCTGGGAGACAAGTGGATAGTCAAGTGGAAGAGAACCCTGTTATGCAGCAAGGGCAAGAAAGTGGCAACAAAGAGAAGAGAGATGTTGAGTCATCTACAGCCACACCTACCGTTAAGGATCTTCCTAGGTCGTTTGTACCTAAAGCGCCTTACCTTGAGAGATTACAAGCACCCAAGAAATGAGGGAAGTCTGAGGACATTCTAGAGGTATTCAAGCAGGTCCAAATCAATATCCCATTTTTGAATGCCATCCAGCAAGTGCCGTCATATTCCAAGTTCTTAAAGGACTTGATCATTGTCAAGAGGAGGACAAGTGTCCCAAAAAAGGCATTTTTGACCGAGCAGTTTAACTCAATCCTTCAGTGCAAGCTGTCCATCAAGTATAAGGACCCGGGGTGTCCTACCATCTCTTGCATGATAGGAGTCAACTGGATTGAGAAAGCACTTTTAGATCTAGGAGCGAGTGTGAATCTTCTGCCCTACTCAGTCTATTTGCAGTTAGGGTTAGGAGAATTGAAGCCCACATCCACGACGCTTTAATTGGCTGACAGGTCAGTGAAGATACCACGGAGAATAATTGAGGATGTTTTGATAAAGGTGGATAAGTTTTATTCCCCTGTGGATTTTATTATGCTTAACACAGAGTCGGTTCAGAATGTGGGGATTCAGATATCGGTGATTTTAGGGCGACCATTCTTAGCCACGGCTAATGCCCTGATAAATTGTAGGATAGGGATGATGAAGATTTCCTTCGAAAATATGACAGTGGAGCTGAATATCTTTGATATCAGTAAGCAACCACTGGAATATGATAAAGTGAGAAATGTATGCTTGATCGAGGAGATTATTGAGGAGACTGTGGATGAATCAAGCATTGAGAATCCCCGGAGGCATGCTTTGCTCAGTTTGGAGAGGATTTGGATTCAGATAAGTTATTTGAGAAAGCGAATGCCATTTTGGAGTCTGCTCTTCGGGAGAGCAGTGAGACAGAGGAGACTGCAACACCTGAGCCCCCAAAGAAGGAACTTAAGCCTTTATCGAACAATCTTAAGTATAAGTTCCTAGGTCTAGCAGATTCTTTGCCTGTGATTATAGCTTCAAATTTGGTTGATGCTCAAGAGGAGAAATTATTGGACGTTTTAAGAGAGCACAAGGAAGCTATCGGCTGGACTATTGAGGATATCAAGAGGATCAGCCCCTCAGTGGTGATGCACAAGATACATTTAGAGGAGAATGCCAAGCTATCAAGGGAGCCACAGAGAATGCTCAACCCAGTTATGCAAGAGGTTGTGAGGACTAAAGTGATAAAGTTGTTGGATGCAGGGATCATTTATCCAATTTTTGATAGCAAGTGCGTAAGCTCGATTCATGTCGTGCCCAAGCGAGTTGGATGGACGGTAGTGAAAAATAAGTACAATGAGTCGGTGCCAACTCGTGTTTAATCAGGATGGAGAGTGTGTATAGACTACCATAAGTTGAATGCTGCCACAAGGAATGATCATTTTCCACTCCTATTTATTGATCAGATGGTGGAGCGCTTGGCTGGGCACGATTACTATTGCTTCTTGGATGGTTATTCTGGATATAACCAGGTCCCTATGGACCCCGAAGATCAGGAAAAAATGATGTTTACCTGTTTTTTTAGGACATTCACCTACCGTCGCATGCCCTTTGGGTTATGCAATGTACCCATTACTTTTCAGCGGTACATAGTTAGCATATTCTCTGATATGGTAGAGTGTTTCTTAGAGATTTTCATGGATGACTTCTCCGTGTTTGGCTCATCATTTGAGGAGTGCCTGCACCGTCTCACTTTGGTCTTAGTGCGGTGCAAGGAGAAGAATCTGGTGCTTAATTGGGAGAACTATCATTTTATGATCAAGCAAGGTATTGTACGAAGGCACGTCATATCTCATCGGGAGATTGAGGTCGATAAAGCGAAGGTGGACCTGATTTCCAACCTTCTACCCCCACGTAGGGTGAAGGAGATTTGTTCTTTTTTGGGCCATGCAGGATTCTACAGGCGATTTATCCAAGATTTCAGCAAGATCACTAGGCCTTTATGCAATTTGTTGTTGAATGATGCCCCATTTTTATTTGATGAGGACTGTAAGAAAGCATTTGGGGATCTAAAGAAGATTCAGACGTCCACACCTATTATTCAGTCACCCAACTGGGGTGTACTTTTTGAGATTATGTGTGACGCATCAGATTATGCAGTTGGAGCTGTTTTGGGGCAATGTGTTGATAAACTCCCCCATGTCATCTACTATGCAAGCAGAACTCTAAGCGACGCACAACTCAATTACTCTACCACTGAGAAGGAGTTGCTAACAGTCGTTTTTGCATTGGACAAGTTCAGATCCTACTTGTCAGGACCGAAAGTCATTATCTACTCGGATCATTCAGTATTGAGGTATTTTTTTTCCAAAAAGGATGCTAAATCTCATCTTATCCGATGGATCTTGTTACTTCAAGAGTTCGACATAGAGATTTGGGATAAGAAAGGTTCCGAAAATATGGTGGCAGACCATTTGTCTAGGTTGATAGTGGATTTCACTAAGGTTGTCATTCCCATTTTTTAGACCTTTCTTGATGAGCAATTGATGCACATTGCTCACAATCCCGCACTAGGGTTTGCTGATATCATGAACTATCTTGTCACCGGTCAAATGCCTTTACATTTGGGGTGACAAGATAAGTCCAAGTTTTTTGCCATGGTAAAGCATTTTTTTTTTGGGATGATCCTTACTTGTTCAAGTATTGCCCCGTCTGGCTAAAGACATAAAACTTAGCGCTCATGGAAGGCACTCCACAGTATATCCTTTATGTTTTTATTATTTTACATATTTCTTGTTACTGTTTATTTCTAGTATTTTTTTTTGTTTTTTGTTATTTTTCAGTCTTTATTTTTCAAGGAGAATGTGTACTTCAGTTCAAGTTTGGGGGTATGCTATGAGCCATGCCAATCCAACTAGTTCTTCATCTCCCAAGTCAGCTCTTTCCATACTATTCACACATTGGAGATAATGTGTAATTTAAGTTTGGGGGTATAGGAGACAAATTACACACACTTTGTCCCAGTTTGTTTTTTTTCCTTCGTTTTAAAGAGAAGATAAATGCATACTCATGTTATTTTGAAAATTTGGTTGATCTAAACAAATAATGTGATATGATGTCATTGGTGAGTTTAAAATCTTGAACACATGATCTGATGATAGAGTTTTAAAATTTAGTTACTTACTTTAGGCATTTGAGAATTCACATGTTTGATCTAATCTGACACGAGCACATTAGCACATAATTATGTGAGGTATGACATGTGATTTTAATGTGTATGTTTCCATGACTTAACTAAAACTAGATGACTTGTTGGATGGACACTTAGCCTGATGAGTGCCAAATATTGAATATTTGGGCCCCTTAATTTACATTTGTTAATTCTTTAGTTGTGTCCTAATCTGATATTTTGTGTTAGTTCAATGATTTTTAATGTTTTGTAGGATTGCAAAGGAAATTGGGGATTTAATGTGAAAAAAATGCAAAAGCTAGAATCTGCTGTTGTGATCGAGCACAGGAGACCTATGATCGAGTGCAATAGCGCCCAAGCCCAGGATCGAGTGCAATTGCGATCGCTCGCCCAAAGAAGTAAGATCGAGCACAGGACGATCAATAGCACCATGCTGCGATTGAGCATATTCACGACATCCCACAATAGTTAGAAACACATTGTAGCGCACCATGCTGCAATCGAGTGCATTCGCGCGGTATCCCACATTGGATTGGAAACACATTGCACTCATGGATTTTCCCTATAAAAGCCCCATTTCACTTCATCTTCAGGGAGGCAATCTGGAAGGCTTTGCTATCACGGGGGGAATCGCCGCACAACAGCTGCGAGTGGAATTTCTCTCTCAGTGTATTTCAAGCTTTAATTTATTTCTTTTAAGTTTTAAAGTTTAATGTTTAGTACTTTAATTGTGAAATTTATTTTCATAATCATGAGAAGCTAAAATCTTCATCTAATGTTGAAGATGAAGCCTTACCATTGTTTAGCATTATATTTTCAGATATGTTCGTACAATTCTAATATTTTTTTTAGTATTGATGTTCTATTTCAATTCAGTTGTTTGATTAAATTCTTATGATTGATTATTTTATTTATAAATTGTTCAATTGGATATTTGATGTGTTTCATCTGACAGATACAACGAATCATCCAAAGTAAATCGGATATTCACTGTGATTTTAAAGTAAACGGATATATTGGATGGTTTGGTTTAATTAAGGTATTCGTTGTGATTTGTATATCAATGGATTCATGAAATTATTTGATAAATTACTTTTATATAGAACATGCATAGGATGGAATTACTTATCGGTTGTAGGAACAAAGTCATGAAAATATATGCTTTAATTTGGTGGGGTGGATTCTGAAACCTTAGTGTTTTTATCATTTGTTTTAAATCAATTTAGTTTAGTTTATATTCTTTGCACGACACAGTTCAAATTCAGAACTAGGTTAAAATAGGTTTAGTTTAGACAAAAATCTATTTTCACGACGCAATTCCATGTGGATTCGACCTCGCATTTGCACACACTATATTGCAAACGACTCGTGCGTTTGCGAGTAATTTTAAACTCACAACATAGCCCCATCTTGTGTGAAGTCAGGATTCGACCAAAGAGTTAGGAAATGATCCTCCTCTACACCACTATGCAATTTAGTCAAATTATGAATTGTACGCATGCACAGATAATAAGTGTCTATATCTGCAAAGGAAAATAAGATATTTGTTTCAAGACGAGGAGCCTCACCTTTAAGACTCCAAACACCCTTTCAATGACATTCCTTAAAGAGAAATGAGCATTAATTGAAGAGTTCCTCTCGACTGCAAGGTTGATCACTCATCCTAAATTCAAGCAAATGGTTTTTTGTCTCCTTGAAAGTCATAAGAAAACCTCTCATACAACAAAATCCCGCATCCACGAGACAATATTTTCTTACATTAAAATTAGTATGTTAGTGGTACATAATCTACAGTAGCCATTATAAAATGTATAATGCATGAAGTGATACCAACAAGAGGCATGGGAAAGTTTAATACTTCATTACATATAGCATTAAGGAATAATTTAGAGTCATGTGTAGTCCCCTCTTAATCAACTCTGATATAAGTGATGTGCATGTAAAAGTCGCATCCCACGAGCACATTTGTGCGTAAGGATTTTTTCGACCTCGATACAAGATTTACTCATTAGTACGAACCCAGGCAGAGATGTAGGTACCATCACTAACTCCAACACAACCCTAGTTAAAATATACGATTCATTCTTTCATAAGAACTAATAAAAAACAGTGTTAAGAAAACATGTCATGCATTTGAAGTCAAAATTCGAATGGTCACTCACTTTAAAGGATGCCCAGAACCTCGTGGAAGACCTAATGTGATTAGGAGTTTCTGTGAGAGACACACAAGGCTTAACTACCTCCACTAATAACCGAGCAAAAGCAAATAACACTCGTTTAAAGTTCCTACCCCCAAGTGTTGGAATCGATGAGCTAGAACCTGATCTCACTCATTGTGTCCCACACACATAAAAAAAAATCATGGCTTGATCTTCCACTCGCAAATACCTTGTAAATGATAGAAATCCCTTCTCTACCCATGTCTATAAAATACTTATTAACGAACTATTTGACATTCGAAAGAGATTGTAACAAACAATCGGATGTCCATCTAATACTTCCATCATAAAGTCGTGGCCTCATAATACTAAGTCCATTTGAATCATCCTAGGCAAATTTGTTTGTCTTTGATTATGAAAGATAAGTCATGACCAAAAAAAAAGCTCCAGGATTTGATCATTTGATAATGGCATTATGCAACTTAGTATATGAAATTCATCAATAAAAAGACCAATACCATAAAAATCCATACATAACATTCATTATTCATAACATCCATACATAAACATAAAATCCATCATTCATAACATCCATACATAAATATAAAATATCAAAATAAAATCTAAAAAACCATAAGTAAACATTTGTAATAAAAACATCATCATTCCACTCAATTAACTCAGGAGCATCAAAAGGTTGGACCTCTATGACATATATACCGGAGACATCTACATGAGAGATATCTACATGAGGGACACCTACGCCAAGAACATCCTGAGCATGACTGGCAACCATAGAGGGCTCATCAAACAAGTATCGATCAGGTACAATGTCTACGTCTATCACGGATATCCCTTGGAATATGGTTCGAATGAGCTCTACCTCTTTAATACCAATTTCTTGATATCTTGCACTCCAGGGATTAAACTAAAGACACAAAAATAATCCAATTAAAGTCTAGGCATGTAATACGAAACTAAACTACATTGACACTAAGGCTAATGTAAACTAATGAAACCTTAAGTTATAATAACCGTGGCCAATGATGCTCTTCCAGAATAATTTTCCCTTCCTTGTCAACAAAATCAATAGAATAAAACTTCTTCCAGCGTTTAAATTATTCCTTGTATTGTAGCCAATAAAGTTTCAGTTGTTTCAGTTTTACTTCCTCATTGAACTTGGCCCTTAACCATTGTTGAATTATTTGCATCACTCTCCTAGTTGGGAATTGATTAACTAGTCTTATAAAATATTGTTCTTCCTCACTGCTATGGGAAAAAAAATATGTGTTTCTCATTTGTCCATTCTATCCTAGGAATGTATATCCATATATGCACTTGTTAAAATTTACTTAATCATATAACATGTCACGTATCAAAGAAAATATATATATATGTCAACATATAGCAACGGAGGGCAAAAAATGATAGTAACTTAGACCAGCAAAATGATACCAACTTAGAGCAGTAAATGATAACAAGAAGGAGCAGAAAATCATTGCAACAAAGACCAGCAAATGATAAAAACATAGAGTAAAAAATGTTGGCAACTGAGAGTAGAAAATAATAACAACACACAACAGTAGCTGATAGCAACAAAGAGCATAAAATGACAGTAACTTAGACCACCAAAATGGTACCAACTTTGAGTAACAAATGATAACAACTTAGACCAGCAAAATGGTACCAACTTTAAGCAACAAATGATAGTAAAAAGAACAGATCAACATAGCAACAAAGACTAGCAAATGATAGCAACAAAAACTAACAAATTATAGCAACTGAGAACATGAACATGGTAGCAATAGAGAAATTTAAAGTAGCAAATGATAGCAATAGAGAGAAGCAAATGACAACAAAAGAGAACAACGAAATTATAGCAACATAGAGCAGCAAAATGATAGCAAGAAAAAGTATCAAAATCATAGCTACAGAGAGTAACAATGCAATGCCCATTTAAAATCCATTGCCTAACAATGCATATAAATTATGGACAGAAAGAAAAAACATATGGAAGAATTTGATTTCAAACCCATATGAAATTCAGTAAAAATGAGTTTAAAAAATCAATGAAAAATAGCAGTAAATGACAAAATATAGCTGTCAGCAATCAAACCAATTACCAAATATTAGTATGAAACTGAGATAAGAAATTTATTTCAAACCCACATGAAAATAAGTTTGAATAGAGAGAAAAAATTTTACTTGAAACCCATAAGAAAATCAGCAAGAAGCAACAATCAAATGGAAGTGTAGAAGCCATTGTCAATCCATAGTAACATCTATATAAAAATTATGAAATAAAACCCTAAAATCAGTACCAAAAAAAACTCTTAAAATTACATAGAAATTGAACCAACACAGAGCAACAATAAACAATCAAATGGAAATCTACAAGGCATTGTAAATCCATAGTAAAACTTAGATGTCATGGAAGAAAAAACTTAAAATCATAAACAAAAAATGCCTAAAAATTGCAATGAAATTGTACCAACCCAGGGGAAAAAGTAACAATCATATGGAAGAACAAGGTACTGTCAATCTATTATTAACATTTACATACAAATTAAAGGAAGATAAATCATAAAATCATAGACGAATACTCCCTAAACATTGAAATGAAATTGTACCAACATAGGAGAAGAAGCAACAATCAGATCAAAATTAAAGCTAGTCACAATCCTTATTTCGATTTGCTTAGAAATTATCAAATCAAAACAATCGGAGTTCACAAAGGGAGAGAGAGAACTGATAGAGCAATAAGGGGTAGTAAAAATGATAAGTCCCTAAAGGGGTGACTTATGAAACTTTCATAAGTAACAAATGTTGATTTTGATAAGTAACTGAATTAAAAAAAAAAAAAAAGACTTATATAAGTCACAAGTCAGTAAGACCAGTCTTATTTCACCAAACAACGATATTGAAATAAGTAGGTCTTAAAGTTCAAATATGTAGCATAAGTAGGCTTATAAGCCCTTACCAAACATGGGCTCAATTAGGAGTGCACTAAAACAAAAAAAAATCATTGCTCTATCACAAAAAAAAAAAAAAGGAAAACCCTAAAAATCATTGCAAAATCTATGTGCATGTTTGGTTAGAGTTTTCAAAAACTAAAAATGGTTTTCAAAATCATAAAATATGTTTAGGTATTAGTTTTCAGACATAATTTTTTAAAACTATTTTCAAAATAGGTCTTTTTGTAAACTGGTCTTAGAAAACTCCTTTTAGGTGTTTTCAAAAAAAGTTTTCAGTTTTCATTGTTTTCTCATAAATTTTCTGAGACACCAAATAATACTTTCATCTCCATTTTCTTGCTACCCAAACGGAAAAAAGCTACAAATCTAGTGCATCTCTTTATCTTATCAAGCTTCTATCCATTCTTTTATCCTTCTCAAAATCGGTTATGAATCAAACAAAAAAATAAAATAGAAAAAAAATGAAATTGTAAAGCAATAAGATCTGCTACGTGCTGCTGTGGTGGCACTATTGTGGTCGCGAGCCCAGAACCAGATCTGCCAAGGGGAGAAGAAAAAAGAGAAGACCGATGAGAAGAACAAGAAAATGAGGAGGATGAGAAGAGGAAAACGAAATCGAAGGAAGATTAGATTTTTTAGGAGAAGAAAAAGAAGAAAAAAAAAATGAGGATGAGGCTTGGCAATAGTATCCGTCGTTTTGCTTACCTTCTACTTCTATGGGTTTTTTTTGGTCCAATTTTTAATTTTTAGCTTTTTAATCCAAACAATCTTTCACTGTTTTTTATTTTTGAAAACTGTTTTTAAGTTACAGTTATATAAACATGTTTCCTTTATAAAATACCAAAAAAATGTTTTCAAAAATAAAAAACTGTATCCAAACATGCCCTATATTTCTTCCATCCTAGTTATTCGTTTGGTTTATTTTAAATTTGATGTTTCTAGGTTGGTACGGGTCTTTGTTCGAACCCAACAGAATGAAATTCCAATGCCTTTCCCAGTTAAGTCAAGATTGACCCCTTAATTTAGTTTAGAAAGCTATGGTGAGACAATATAATTCTCCCAATTGGAACCACATTTTCATTATATATAATTTATTAATTTATGTTTAATAGTCCCCTTAATGATTGGGGTTGCATTATATTTTCATCAAAATAAAGAATACCAATATTCGGATATGAAAAGTTTTTTTTTAATTTTTTTTTCCAATTATGCTTTGCAAATGGAAAATTTTATTAGGTGACATTTGGTATAACAGTAAAAATGATTATTGTCTGTAAAATAGTTTATGAAACGATTGATAGTAAAACGGTTCTAAAACTATAAATTGTTTATTAGTATTGAGTAATACAATTTTTTTGATATAAATTCAATTTTTAAAAACAAAATTATTTCATAAAACGTTCATTTAGAAATGTTAAGACTACTTTCAATTTATAAAAAATATAAACCGTTTTATAAACTCTGCCGAACTGTTTTCAATGAAAGTGCAAAATTTTAAACCTGAACCCACAATTAAACAAAACTCTGAAGTCTGAATTCATTAATATATAACGGCATCTGTATAAAAAGGGATGTCATCCTCACTTCACAAGTCGTTATTGACCCCAAACTGCAAAGTTGGAGTAGGAGAAGTGGTTTCCAACCCTAGTCTCATTGACATGCCGCACACTATCTAGAATGATCACATTAATTGTTTTAGTGAGATTTCTTCTCTTTTTTTTATATTTATTGCTAAAGGTGAATAGCTATCAAAATTCAAAACAGATGCTTGAAAACATGCTTTTTTTACCTCCACACAAGAATTATTAATTGGTTTACTCACTCTGTCCATCCCACAGCTTTTATAGCTACCAAATTAATCTTTTTTGTAAAAATGGTAATTTTACTCGTATTTATGAGGTATTTGTAAATTTTGATTTTAATAGGAAGGGTTTGAAGGTTTTTTTACGGGTCAAACGTGGATGAGAAATTAAAATACTCGGCAGATTTAAAAATGGTTACGGAAATATATATCCAACGAGTATGAAATCGGAGACCGAAAATTTTATTACCAGAGTGTAGCTGATGGGAAAAGGATACTCGAGCCAAACGGTCCGTCTGTCATCCCAAGCTCATTATGGATCCCTTTCTTCTAAAAGGTCAATGGAAAGCAAGAATAAAATTTTTTAAAAAAAAAGTAGCGTGTGAAAATCTCCAAAGCGTGTGGACCTTTGATTAAATTTATAGTAGTGAATGGAGGCCAGTTAGTTTGCTTAAACTAATCAAACAAAAAAGAGTAATGTGATGGTATTCTTGGTTGTACTGCACGTACTAAGAGATAGAGAAGCACTAATCAGTAACTGGTTAGGGGGTGCAAATCTTTGCTAATTAATAACTAGCTTTTTACATTGATTAATAGAGAGATTAATTGGAATTGGCTCTCTGGTCATCTAACTACCGTGTTGAGTCATGCACGTATTGTCCAAGATATTGAATGCATTCCAACAAACCCCCGTGTTATAGGGTAGGGTTGCATTTTTATTTGTATTTTACCTCAAAATTTTATCAATTCAAATTTTAAGTAAAAACCGTAATCACAATAATTAAATAGATAAAATAAATAAAAAATAATAATACAATAATTTAACGTGGTTCGATAATTTTTTTGTCTATATATACCGATAAATTCACTACTTTATTAATCTTTTGTTACAACTATAAGAGAGCGAAATTACTAAACTCTTACTACTTCACAACCTAAAAGCACCAGTACAATCAAAACTCTAAGCCTAACTCTAGTTGTAAGTGATCTCTCTAGCTACTTGACAACCCAAAACTCTAATATATTCAAAACTCTCATCCTATTTCTAGTAGTAAATCTCTATGATTTACGATGTATATTAGAATTAGGGGTGTCTCAAACCATCTCTAACCCTTTTTTATATAGAGAATGTTATCCTAATACTAATAGGAAAAGAACAACAACATAAGAGACTACGATTATTCTTACTAGATTAAGCAACTATAAAATAAAAAATCGTTTTTCTTAAGCCAATTAGAAATCCATTTTGTGAAGATTTGAGCTCAAATCCTTACACTATTAACAGGTTACTTTAAGATTATATTTGGCAATGACATTTATATTTAACTGTTATCTATTTGTCTAAACATTTATAACTTTGTTTTTCTAATATCTATTAAAATCAATTTGGTTTATGACACTTTTAGTCCTACTGAAATCGTTTTTTAATGCTTTAATTTTTTTAATTATGTAATAGCGCCCCTGAATGAGGTTACTTAATCTTTAATTTGTAAGAGGATTATCCTCTGCTATAAAAATTATAAAGTAAATTAAGTTTGTAATACACTACTTTTGTATATAAATTTGGACTCTTTAAATTTTGAGATTTAATGAAGATCACTTTATAAAAAAAATTATGTATATTGTAAGTTTTACTTCGTAATTTTTATAACAGATAAGTCATATTTTGTAGGCTCGATTATTGTTATATACATAGAGTTAAAAAATTTCAAATTTTTTGCATGTTGCAAATCAAATTAATAAAAATGGACCCTTTCAATGATATTCTAGAATATGATACTTTTTTCCCACTTCAAAGTAGCTTATTTCCTGTTGGCTTCCTTTTATTTCGTGGCTTTTGATTCAAGGAAAAGAATTTCCATATAAAGTGAAACAAAATTGAGTAAACTTATGTCAAACAACATATAGTTGATGATTGCTATTTAGTATTTCTATATTTTGGAAGATGGGGTCACCTGTCTAATTAAAGCCCAAAAGGACTTGTAATCATCAATTTTTTTTTTTTTTCTCTGTTAACTGTCATTCTTGAATCCAATTTAAAGTTAAACTAATTTTATGTTGGAGTTTATTTTTTAAAATTTATTAAAAATTTAATCAAATTATCTATTAATTGATATTTAATTGTTATTTTATGAAACTTAATAAGATTTGATTTAATTTAATTAAATTTTTAATAATTTTTTTTAAAAAAATAAACTTCTGCATAAAATTAATTTTAAACTAAACTCAAAAAAGTAAAAACATTTCTTTATAATAGACTAGCATTTGATTAAAGTTTTTGAACTTGGATTCAGTCCACACGCAAAAGACTAATATTTAACAATTGGGGCTACTACCTTTCATTTGAAATCAACTAGTTGCTAAATTATTGCATTGTAAATATTCTTTTTAATAATAAAATTTATTTTAATTGATGTGTCTAACGATGCATGTGTAACTCGTACATTCACTTAACTTGATATTTACTTTGATTTTCACACATGGACGTGCACACATCTAATCTAATAGTAATTACTTATATAATGGTATTTAATAAATTATATAATAATTTAATTTAATATTTTTGTTAATCTAGCTAATTAATTAGATCTCTTTCATTTACTTTTATATATGTATATATAATAATTACAAGACAATTAAGATTCTTAAAGGAATAAAATATAGTATTATAAAATAAAAATTAAATGTAAAAAAAACAATGATATATATAGATGATATAATTAATTATTAAGAGAGTAAACCCGTTCATAGCACGAGTATGTAGCTAATTACTAGCAAATATAATTAAAAAGAGAGGCTTCTATGAAAATGATGATAAGTTTAATATATTTTGATACATGCATACAATTAAGAGACATGCATGCAACCAAAAAAATGAAAAATTAAAGAGAGAGAGATTATTAAAAAATGAGTTTAATACATGCAAACAATTAAAAAATGAAAAATTAAAGGGAGGGAGGGAGAAAGACTATGTTGAAGCCTGTAGAGGGGAAAAGACACTATAGGAAGAAGATGAGGCTTATTAGACAACAATTAAGTTGAAAATAAGCAATATGGAAAGAAAAATACAAACCAACTACTTCCACTACAAACCATGTTAAAGACCCAATTTTTTCTAACTTAGAGGAAAGAATGGCACTTGAGAATAGAAACTAAATACCAACAAAAGTCTCTCTTGATCTTTGATGCTGTCACATTCTTTGGGGACTTTTCTTTTATTTTTTCTTTCCTTTTTATTTCGGTAGATAGGATTTTCACAATTTTGGTATCTCTCTCATTTTCTTGCCCCCCACGAGCTTATCGGTTTTTCACCCACCCCAATTATATTTTTCTATTCTGTACTTGTCCCTTAAAACCCAAGTCATTGTCAATTCACTAGGTAGTTGCAAAACGGTGGTTGCAAGAATATGCTGTCTCGGTTATGGCAGCATTGATTAACTCATGGCCCCAAAAAATATAGAATTATCAAGTATTATCTACTTCTGTCCAAGACATCGGTATCCAAAGATCTTTATATGATGGAAGTGAAGAAAAAAAATTGTTTATGGAGTAATTAAACTTTTTGTTACTGTAATAGCATAGCTGATCTCCTTTAATAATTAATCAAATCGAGTCTCAAAGCCCTCAATTCAATTCATTGTGAGAAAAATATATTTGGGTATCAATTATTTAGAACCTAAGTGTATTTTTTTTTTCTTTTGGCAAAGGATGAGGTTTCAAACTCTGTTTTGTTTAATAAGGATTTTAATATCTCTTTCCATTGTATCAAAAACGAGAGTTTCGAAACTTAAGTTAATATTAAATAACTCATTTTTTTATATTTTAACATTTACCTTCACTTCGAACTGAAATAATTAATGGGTTTTACATATAAATGCATAATAGAATTTTAAATTTTTTCTTTAAAGATAAAAACATTTTATATTACTTTAAAAGAAAGACCCACATGGAAAAATAAAACTCTGTTACCAAAAAAGGTTACTTTGAAAAGATGATGGTATTTTCTTTTAAGAACAATGTATTTAAAAATAATGCTTCTTTATAAAGTTAGAATTTAAAAAATGAACAATGTGGGATAAAAAGATTAAACATGTTTAGAGAAAATGTAAGATTTGCATCGACAGGAAACTTAAATAGTAATTTTTTAAAATTTTATTAATAATGTTAATTGAGTATGTACGAACATAATTAATAAAATTTTAAAAAATTACCGATTAAATTTACAATCGATGTAAATGAAGAGATTTGCACCTGATACAAAGTCTTACAAATCCAAAACAAAACCTTAACTACTCTCGTACCTTATGAATGATCGAAAGCAAACGATCAGCTATTCTTTTTATGGTAACAAAACTTGGTTTTATTTTATTAAAAAAACTTAGTTTTCATGATTTTACTTGTAGTACATGATCAGATTCTGAAGGATTTTAAAGTAGGTTAGTTAAGAGAGGAATAAAAGGTTGCATACCTTTCTAAACCGACGAAAATGTTGATTAAGGACGGTCCTAAGATTTTTAATAAGTAGGGCAAAGATAATTAAAGAATATTTATTTATAATTTAAAATATATATATATAACAGATTCATAAAATAAATATTTTATATAATATCATTAATATAAATATTTTTGTATACAAAAAATTTAGATACACTTTTCAGAACAAGAAATCTTCGGTTTCTAACAAAGTAACAGTAAGCTTTATGTAAAGGTGGTGTTTGTTCATGTATATCGAAACTTCATGTGCGCAAGGATCTCCAATCCCAACAACTAAAATACCAGCCGTTTCTCCATTTTTTCTTCTTTCTGACATATGTTTGATTGTCTTGTTTCACTTGATTATCTATCATAGAAGGAACCGAAGCACTGTGATCACACCGGCTTTGGAACCAACCATGCATCCTAGGAAATGAGAAGAACAGTGCTGGAACACCTACTTACTGTAGAATAATGATTTTACAAGTAAAAAATCATTAATCATCATTTTCAACGTGCCAATAAATATCCTTTGTCAGAAAAAGAAATATTAATGATGAAAAATAACGAAGATTTTTGTCAAGATGATGACAGAAGGCATGTGGAAGGAAACCAGAGTACTGCACGTGATTGCATCAGCCTTCCAGAATATAGACCAACGAGCTATTACAAGGTATCATGGGATTAGTGTTGGACATTGAAATATTTGTGTACCTAATCGATCAAAATTTGTTTGATTCATTAACAAGGCAGGTTCAGGGTTCCTTTGATTTTGAGAGTCAAGCCCCCTGTAAGGCCGTCACAGAGCAGCCGCTGAATATATATAGTACAGTAGAAGATTGTCTACTCTCTACCTACTAGTTTTTTCTGGTATGTTCACATGATATATAATAAACGTTTACGTGAGTTCCACGTGTAAATTAAAGCGAGTTTTATGGATGCATACACAGAGTGCAGGTATCCTATTTAACCAAAAACACGATAATAAGAAATCGATCTCGAAAATTCAAAACACTCATTCAAACAAACATGGATAATAACCAATAAATACAAAAACGTTGCTTTCTAATTATATCCTTAATTTGAAAGATTATTTTATCGGAAATTAGTGCAAAGCAGTTTATCTATAACAAATTGAATAGAAAAAATACGAAACGTTTATCTTTGCTTCGATTCGGTCCAGTAAAAGTCTTATTGATATTATGTTTGAGTCTTAAGGATTTAATCCATATTAAAAATGTATATATTTAACTATTTTGAAAGGGTATATATCCCAAATTAAGCAACATATAAGTAGTACTCCAAGTAAGTTTAAGTTTTTTTTTTCTCTTAATTTATTTTTCATGGAAAATTAAGCAAGATAGAAAAATTTTCAAGAAAGTAGTATTCCATGAGTATGGTTTATCGACATAATGTGGAAGGAAAATTCCATGAATGTATTGATTCTGAATGAGTCGAGTCTAAAGTATATTTTGGTGTGTTCCTCACTCTGACGAAGTCGAGTATTTGGCATTCCGTAACAATTAATTAATTCCTTTTCTTAAGACTGATGACTTAGGACTACACCCCAACGTGTTCCATATCGATTAATTCCATGAAAGACTCCTATTAAAATAAATATATCCATCAGACAAATTAAGAAAAAAATATTTCCCTGATTTGTTTTTAGTGTAGCCGTGCTTCGCAAGTAAGGATATTGAAAGTTAATTTAATTTAATACATGATATGTCACACATTTTTTTATAATATTTTACTTAAAATTAGTGTAGAGAAATATTTTTTATCATGTGTAAATTATATGATAAAATTTTTGATTTATTTATTAAATATTTCATTATAAAAATCACGTGACTTGTACATGATTTTTTAATAATTACTTAATGTGAAATTGTCACATCGGCTCCGTTTAATTCTTCGTAAAATGATTTATTTTGTAAATTATTTTACACTGTAAAATTATTTACATGAAAAATCAAAAGTTTGTTATGACTTTCTATTGTTTTGTTATACAACTGAAAATAACTTTTATTTTATTTTCTATTGTTTGAAATCAAAAAAAAAATACTTGACTAAAAATAAATTAATTTATTAAAATAGATGACTGGCTGCCTGAAATGTTACTCTATATTGCTCATACAGGAGTTACTAAAAGTCATGTCTGAATTTCAAAATGATGACATCAACTTGAGGTTTAGATTAGATAAGTATGCTGAGGCAATTTACACCATTCTCTTTTTCTTTCTGCCTCTCTCTCTATATATATAGCCTCTGCTTTCATTTCTCTCTGAACTTAAAACAGCTCCTCTTTCTTCTTTGCATTCTCACTTATCAAAACTCACATTTCTCTCTCTCTCTCTCTGATCTGAAGATGGAGTGTACTGGTCAAAAAACTGCAACAACATCTCCAATTACTATTCCCACTCCATACTCCTACTCTCCATCTTCTTCTTCTTCACCTCCTCATCGGTCTTCTCCAAGTTTCCCTTCTCCTAATTCTTTCTATAACTCTTCCCCAAGTCTTCCTCCTCCTTCACCTCATGTTGTTCTTAGCCCTTGTGCTGCTTGCAAAATTCTTCGGCGCAGATGTGTGGAGAAATGTGTTTTAGCTCCTTATTTTCCACCAACTGAACCATTTAAGTTCACCATCGCTCACAGAGTCTTTGGAGCTAGCAACATCATTAAGTTCTTGCAGGTACTTAATTTATATATATATATATATATATATATATATATATATATAGACCGATAGGCCTTGGTCTATATATAAGTGACCACTCTATTTAGACCGATAGGCCTTGGTCTAAATAATCTTTTTCTCCATCTCCATGCTTGACATGCATTTACTGTCTGTCCATGAGCAATCTTGCAATAGCATATTCTGCTAAAATTAAAGGTTGTTTCTTAATTTCTTTTGGTTTTTGGAGTTTTTATTTATACCCTTTTGATTTGGTCAACTAACTAATCTCACTAATGAGTTTTTTCGTCAAAAGCAAATGGGTAAACTTCCAATGATGGGCATGTACTTTTTCTTTTTAACTTCTTTAGAAAAAGCTAAATTGTACCTGCTTTGTTATAAGATACTCCAATAATCATGAAATTGAACTAATGTACTACCATAAAATTTAAATTAATGTGGAATTATTTTTCCTTGACAAGGTCCTGGCCATAGGCAGTTAGGTACAAGCTTTGAGAATCTAGAATTGCCCTTTAAATCACAAAATAAAGAAAGCAACTTACACAGGAAACTCAAGATTCAGACTAAGGAATTTTCAAATTAGAGATCAACTCAACATCAAATTAACCAGTAATTCAAACAATAGTATTCTCTGAAAAGTCAACATTTTCATAATTTGCACATGGGTTCAATTGACCCAATTCCCATCAGCCAAACTAGGGACGTGGAATCCATTATCCTCGAGGGTAGTCCTGTAAATTCAATGTCATACAATCTTTTTCCTTTCATAAGAAGTCCACTGGGGCTATGAACTATTGCATAATACTTTATATTATTATTTAAATATTAATGAAAATGCAATTAACGAAATTTTGCAGGAACTTCCTGAGGAGCAAAGAGCAGACGCAGTAAGCAGCCTGGTTTATGAAGCAAATGCTAGAATTCGAGACCCAGTGTATGGATGTGCAGGCGCAGTTTGTCAGCTCCAAACACAAGTTTGTGAGCTACAAGCACAATTGGCCAAGGCACAAGCTGAGCTTGTCAATATGCAATGCCAACAAGCCAATTTAGTAGCTCTAATTTGCATGGAAATGAAGCAATCTGATCATCAACAACCCATCTTGCAGCAACAATCTTACATTGATACAAGTTGTTTTCTAGATGACAACAGCCTTGGCTCAGCTTGGGAACCTCTTTGGACATGAACTGTACTAAATTAAAGAGCTAATTTAAATTATATATCCTCCCAAGCTAGCTATATAGTGTGGCCTGTGGGGGATTAGATAATGAAGTATTCATGCAATACTTAAGAAAAAAATTATCGAAGTATTTAATTATAGTCATGTTGATCATGAGGGAAACCTTCAGGGAAAAGGAATAATTGAAATTGATGGTTTTTTCCCTACTTGTAATATTACATAGAACAATTATATATAGTTGGTTTTTTTTTCTTTTCTTTTCTTTTTTTGGGGAAGAGGGGGAGATAAGAGAGAGAGTTTGACTGAATAGAGATGCTGTCTTTATCAGTCTGTGCTAATTCTTGAATCAATGAAACTTTGGTCACCTAATTTTATCTTCTAAATTGTTTTTTCATACTTCCTTGCCAAAATGCCTCTGCACTGATATCTCCTTTTGTGTTTCACTTTCATTTTGGACAAAAAAGTGGATGCTAATGCTTCTATTGTTTCAAAAGTGGCTTTATACACTTCATATATTATACTCCACAATGCAAAGCATTTCTGTCTAAAAATTACCAATTTGAAAACTGATCAAATCCCACACATTTAAAAGCAGAACGATCTCCAATATCACAAATGTACATCAAGAAGAAAAAGGGCAAATTACATATTACGTTTAATTTAAATATCTCGTAATCGATTCCACTAACGTATAAGATTTACAGTGTAAAAACAAAGTTATGAGCGTGGTACACCGTACATGATTTCGTTTTCAATATTGACAAATATTTATTTACTTTGATTTCGTTTTTAAATATTTCATTTTCTCAATATAACAGTGTTGAAATGTCAAATCTATGATCAAATCAATATTTTTATCATTAATGTAAAGTTAATATAATCACAACCATAAAGTACTCGAAATATATTTTTTTTTAAACAAAGCATCTAAATTAATATAAACTCTAATTACAAGGTACTCAAATGGAATTTAAGTTAATACTAAAACCCTAAACACATGATACATAAATAATATGTAATTTATCGAAGAAAAAAAAGCAATTCTGCTGGTGGCATATCAAAAAAAAAAAATTTGTTTGCATCGAATGTAAAACTCATTTTTATATCTGGATAAAAATTTGATTGATAATTTTAAAAAAAAATTCATTAGTAATATTTATACATATTCAATTAATATTATTAATAAAATTTTAAAAAATTATCAATCAGATTTTTATATCGACTTACATATAAGACATAAAAATCCCCAGCCAAGAGTTTGAATAGAGATATTTGTACGACATGGCACATGTAATAAGGAGAGTATACTAAAATTTTACTATACAATGATTCTGTAAACAACATGAATCTCCCAATCCAATTTTCGTACTTTCTTAGTTGCCGTTTAATTTTCAGTCAAGGTTGCTTAATGTCAGAAGTCCTTCATTTAAGTACTCTTCTTCTCTCTGTAAAAAAGAATATAAAAAAGAAAGCTCTATTCTTTTTTACGTATTTTTTATTATATATCACAAAAAAAACCAATTTTACTAGATTTTTTAATCACAATTTTACAAGGTTTAAAGTCATGTGTCGGTATCCGAAAAGTTGAAAAAAAAAACAAAATTTATCACGTAATGTTTTAACTAGTCTGCAAAAATCTTTTACGGGGGAAGATTATAATTTATTGAAAAAAGAAAATTAGACCTTTGATTGGATTTGACAACATGTGTCTATTTCATCTTGTGTAATTTGTTTTCGTTCAATTAATTTATTTCATTTAAATTTCTTCATATTTTTGTTAATTTAAATAAAAACACATTTTAAATACCATATAAACATAATAACTCAATTGAATGAAATCATATTTTACAATATCAAATGATCTATTTTTTTAATTATTTTAATCGCATCCTCCCAAAATTTAAACCAAGTGCTTTTTTCATTTTCTTTTTCTTTTGACTTATGTGAACGATGCCAAATATATACCAAGAATGAGCTATACATATAGTGGAGGGTACAGTTTTCAGAACTCCTTAAAAGTAGGTGTGTGATTACCTACCCTAAGGATGGACCTTCATTTTTTAAAAAAACAAGTTGGTTAATTTTCAATCATATTAATAAAATTCATGCAACAATTACTATTATTTTAGAAGTTAGAAAATATAGAATTTGTCCATTTTTCTTTGCAGCTGATAATGTAATAAATTATCAGTCAAAGTGTGGGTGGATCATCCATCTCTAATGGAGTTGGAGACAGTTTATAATGAAATGACTAAATAACTTTAACAATTCAAATTCTCTTAAATAAATATAAGGGCATGATAAGATAATACAATAAAATTTTTATTTAAATTTTTTAACTTTCGGAGGTTTTTTTTTTACGTTTTTGGACCAATTGATGACAGTAAAAGTACAACTTCGGTAAATTAGAAAGAACTTGAAGATATTTACAATTCGGTATCGGTTTAACCACCCACCTTTGACCCGACCGCTCTCACACAGTGTTCGTGTGGTTAGAAGTGGTTTGACTTTAATTTTGCTATTTTCTGACGAGCATTGTCGAAATTACATATCCTACTAAATCGGATTTTGAAAAGAAAAAAAAAAGAGAAAAGAATCATAGAAATGCCACTGCGAAATACGATTGAGAGGGCTAAAAGGTCGAGTAGTGATCCCATAAATATGGTTTTGCGGGAGTTACTACGGAACCATAAAAACCTACTAATAATTACAAAGAAATTAAATAATAATATTGATATTTAATTTTTAAATATTTATTATTTAATTTCTATATGATTATTAGTAGACTTTTCCAGTTTCATAGTAATTACCACATACCCGAATACATGGTATCACTGCTGTCAAAAACCACGATATATTAGAAATGTTTGGTACTAGATTTAATCAAACTTCATTAAAACTTTTTAAAACTCAAATAAAATATTTTAACTTAAAAATTTTTTAAAAAATTTGATTTAAATTAAATTAAATTAAATCTAATCCAAAAGTCGGTATAACAAAAGCAACTGCCAAGCTTAACAAGAAACCCCACACTTTTTAACACTTTATCCTGAAAATATATATATATATTGTAAAAGGCAAAAGGCAAGAGGCAAGAGGCAAGTAACGCGTTTTGGGGGTTTAGCTTTTGGACTTTTATCATGTCACGTGCGACCCACATGTGTTATAGATTGTCGACACGGTAATCTTTCTTTCACTTTTAACACACATTTTTTACATTCTACGCTAAAACGAGAATATTTGATTTTACAAACATAATCTACCATTCTACCCCACATCCAATAATTGTAGTACCCTACCCCTAATATTTTATAAATTAAAATTTGAAGGTCAAAATGCTTAAACTTTTTTAACAACCCCAAACCATAAATTTCACTACTTCGTGAAGTATTATGTAAAGTCTAAGTCACATATAAATGGGACCCCCTTTAACATGTACTCCGCAGTCTAGAAGTAGATGACAGTCTTTGAAGGGAACAACAATGTGAAATCATTGTAAAGACTGAAGCATTAAAACTATAAAGTTTTATCATTCCATTTTCTGTTTTAAAGTAAAATCATTGTAACTGTATCTTTCTAATTTTGTACCTTTTGTGTACAATTCACACGCAGGAAATGAATTTCTTTGCTGCCTTCTTACTGCTTCTAATGCCAGAAGACACAAAAATGCGCACACACTTGATTTTCTTCGTTTTCTCAGTGATAAACCTATATAAAGCCCCAAGCTTTTACTTTGATTAGGGTAGAAAATTGGCTTTTAAAAAAAATTATTTATTTTATTTAATATTAAAAAAATTTAATAAGACACCCGTTAGTTCACCTACGAAAATAAAAATTGAGTTTAAACGTGAAAAAATTAACCCAATTTTAAAACCGAATGAAAATAAAAACATTTTTTTTCTACAATCTAACTGTTTGAAAAAGACGTAATTCCAGCCAACTCCAACTCTCAAATCTCAATCACTAGTTAGTTAACAATGTGAGAGCCACCGTATCTTAATCACATGATTGACGCTAAAAAATTCTGTCTTCATCACAACCCTCTTTCATTTTCGTTACATACATGCACCAGTTAGTTTTCTTTCTGCTTATAAATTTCCCATGGCACGTTGCAAGTCAGTCCAGTGCATCCCCCCTTCGTACGGATCAGAAAGTCAAGTAAAATTAATTTTGGCATGTCATATGCGATGACGCAATGGTGACTCATTGTTGATATCGAAAAAATGTTAGGTTGATCATTGGAGTTGAGCTCAGGTTGGTTTGCTTTAGTTTACATTGATTTGTGTTGTTACGATATGAATTGGGTTCGAGCTCAGGAATGTACCCTTTTAATTTACAAATAAATATGAGAATAAACTATTGAGTTTGGTTATTTTTCTGTCATTTTATCTCTTTCTTCTCTTGTTCTGTCTTTTTTACCTTAATTTTTCTATCTTTATCTTCATTTTTTTTTTTCTGATCTTCTTCTTTTCTATTAATTTTAAAATGATTAAAAAAAATAATACTATAAATGAGTTTTCAAAAAAAAAAATCTTAATTTACAAACCATAGATATTTGGATCAAAACCCTTCGAATTTGAGAATTGTCCGTGGTTGATACTGATCTCTTTGTAAGAAATTGTTAGTTGGAGAGTTTGATTGGGGTAGCTCATTTGTTAAAAGATAGTGTAGGTGTTTTAAAATGAGCACAAAGAGAACAAAATCTCCTGTGGAGCCAAAGACAATTCAACCCTCAACTCAGTGATATCGTGACATCGTTGTCTGTAGTTCTGTAGAAAGTGAGAAGGGTAAAATAGTGAAAATAAATTATGAATGTATTACAGTAGATGAATTCTTATTTATGAGGCCTAAGTGAAGTTGAGATTATCATTTTACTCTTGTGATTGACATGTGTTATTTTCTGGTAGAAATGTATATTTGACCTACATCACTCATGAATTTATAAATTAAAAATTTATCAAGAAAATGAAGATAATGTAAAAGACTATGGCATACAAATTAATAATATCAACAACGTTTGGTGATGGATATAGTCCAATTTAAATCCAGATCTATTTATTTTTGAGACAAAACTTAAATATAGTTTCTTATATAAAGTTTGTGAAGATTCTTTAAAAATTATTACTTTTAAAAAAACGAGACCAGACTATATAATTCAATAAAAAAGAATTATTGTTGAAGCACCTCTAAAAAAACCTCTAAACCATCTTTTTTTGGTTTTTCTAATATTTACAAATGACTTTTTTCTGTCTAATTTTTCCTCTAAAAAGGAACAAAAGACCATAAAAGTCTTTTTTGAGATATTGGATTTGTAGACAATTAGAAGGTACTATCCTATACCGTACTTGACGGTAAAGGTTTATTGACATGTTATGGAAACCGTATTCTGTTTTCACATTTACTCATTAAAAAAACTCCAATTATTTTTTTAAAAATTTTCATATAGGGTGAGGTTTTGTTATTTATTAATCTCCACAAATTGGGCCTAGTCAATCTTGAATTAGCCCATTGGGCTAAAATTTCAAATTCAGTCCAATATATGTATAGCCAACGGCCCAGAACAAACATTACCCGTTTTGCACAGTAACGATAGCAAAAAGGGTTCTTCTCTTTTCAATCACATTTGTCCATACTTACCCATAACGCAGCCTCCGAAGTCTCAATAGTTCTCTGTTTGGCTGCCGAGAAAGTAGGGAATATTCGAGCGAGAAAATGAGTGGAACGGGAAAGAAAGTAGTAGATGTTGCATTCAAAGCATCCAAGAACATAGATTGGGATGGAATGGCTAAGCTTCTCGTCTCCGATGAGGCTCGTAAAGAGTTCTCCACTCTTCGCCGAGCCTTCAATGAGGTGAACTCCCAGCTCCAGACCAAGTTCAGCCAGGTCTCTCTTTCGATCGAATTTCTCTCAATATCTTTTTTTTATTTATCTTTATTGTTTTATTTTAGATCTGTCATTTTTTAGTTAGGGTTTGCATTTGGTGGTAAAATGGAGATCGTTTTGTTGTTTAGTAGCGTATTAATTTTTTATTTTTGGTTCTAATTTGGATGATCGGAATATAATGTTTTGCTTTTGTTTTAGAATTATTTTTGTTGCCAAAGAAAATGAAAAAAAAAAATTTGTTTCTTGCATTGTGTTGTTTGGTTTCGAAAATTTACACAGTGTTTGGCAAATCGATGGAAATTTTGAATCTTCTTAAGGAAGTTGTTTGGTGTATGATAAAATCACCAAGATTGATGTCACTATTCATTTTAGTTGAGTTAAAAAGAGAAGTAATTTATGGGAATTTGATTATAAGAAAAAAGGAAAGAATAAACACAAAGACCGATTTAATGGCTGCTTTGCTTTTGTTTTGGCTTAGTCCAAGGAAAAAAAATTAGGCACGCTGATTTGCTAATTAGGTTTGGCATATATTGATTAGGATATCAAATTATTCTTTAGAGCTTCAATATCAAAGAGAAAAAGGAGAAAGAAAAAGGTCTTCTTCTCTTAGTAAATGTTCCAGATAATAGCTTAAACTTTATCAGGATTTGCATATATCTTTGAGCGCAATGCTTGGAATTGTGATATTGAAATTATAGAAGAAGCTTATATGTATTGGTTCATATGGAAGAACTAGCTTTTTTTGAAGGTTTTTAGCTGTTACCATATACCTGCATGCTACCTGACTTCAGTTTCTCTTAATTGCAAATCCATTTTTGAGTACTTATTGATCTTTACTTCAAGCAGGAACCTGAACCCATTGACTGGGAATATTATAGAAAAGGAATTGGCTCTCGCTTGGTGGACATGTATAAAGAGGCTTACGATAGTAAGTTCAAGTTTAATTGATGACCATATATGAATAATATATATCCTTTCTACATTTTTTTTCAGTTCTCTTGTGCATGATGGCCATTACATTGGTTTTATAGTTTTATGGAATCCTGCTTATAAAAAAAATTAGTTTTATTGGAATCCTACTTGTATTTAGCATTCACATTCTGTTAAGGTCATTTGGTTTCTTTGATTGCAAAGCTGATGTGTTCTTCCATTTGCAAGACAAGACTGTTTACTAGGCTTGTGAACTGATTCATGATATGTAGAACCACTTGATCAAATAAGACGGTAGTTCTTCAGAATTTTCAATTCCTTAAGGTAGAGGCCAACAAGACGACTGATTTTTCATTTTATGAAGGGGGAGCTATTGTTATGCAAAGAACAAGAGAAGCAGCAAATTGCTTCTACCAGGTTCCAGGATCTCTAAGACAGGAGCTAGTTATTAGTAATAGGGGAAGCTGCGAATGGAATAACTAGTATCGATCTCATCCCTTTGTGGTTAGATATGAAAAAACTAGTTAGACCTACTTTTTATCGAAACATTATGGGAAGCACCTTTTGCATATAGATGCAAGTGAGGCAGGGGAATCTCTATGCTTTGATTTCAAAGGAATTTAGAACTTAGTTGCATTCCCCCAAATCTAAATCATGCCTTCCTCCAAGAAAAAATAAAATTCTCCTTAGGCAATGCTTGGTTAACTGTGAGGGGATTGATACTAAGTTATGTGTTTGGTTCACAATGAGATAGAGTGATACTTATTATTTCTAAAGCACACACAGTGAAGGCTGTAGCCGTCACTTCCTGGACTGATCATTTACTTTGGCAGTCAATAAACCGTACTTGATTTATTCTAGAAATGCTATCCAAGTGGAACGCTGGGTCCTGCTTGAGGATAGGGGATACTTTGGAATTGAGTTGGCGGAAGTGGGAGCTTCCAACTTTTCACAATTCTTTATGGAAGGGTTCGGAACTGGGTGGCTCTAACTATTTATTATGTTGTTCTCTCCCATCCCAATGTCCCCATTAGTTGATAAATGAAATTGGAAAGCATACGAAATTCAGTTGGAATAAGAATGGAATAAAAAGGGAAGTGGTCCGTTTTGAAAGACTTGATTACAAATTCATTATGGATGCAGATTAAATTTATGCAAACTAAGAAAAATATTTGTGGAAAGTCAAGGCATGCTAGTGTTTCAAAGTTCAACTGACTTTTTCTATAGACACATCTAGCAACTCTACTTTTATGTTGGATATGCTTTTCTTGCATAGTATTGTAGGAATTTTTTTATTAAGTAAATTTTATTATAAAAAAGCGCATCAAGGGAGTGCAACCCATGAACAAGGTTATCTATAGGAGAGAAATTCCACAAAATCTACTATATCTACTTCATGTACAAAAGAATTCCCTGTGACCCAAAAAATAAAAGTATTGAGCCACCTTTCCCTAATTACAACTAAGGGTCTCTCAATGCCACCAAAAACTCTACGATTCCTCTCATTCCAAATTAACCAAAAAATAGAAAGAAGAATCATAGAATAAGCTTTCTTAAGGTTCTTTGAGGTTCGAAACCCATTATAAGCCCAAATTTCATCCTTCACGGAGCAGACAAAAACCTATGACCCACCCAAAACTTTATAAAACATTTCCCATAAAGCTCGAGCCAAAGAACATTCCAACAAAAGATGAACTCGAATTCTCCGCAACTTTTTCAAATGAAACAACGGTTCACCATCACTTTCCTCCTTCTTTGTAAATTATCTAAAGTATCTATCTTCTCCCAAGCGGCTTCCCACCCCAAAAAACATATTTTCTTTGGGACACCGGAACACCCAATTGCTTTCCATGGGAAATTGGGAGTCATCCGAGGAATCCCCATCCACAAGAATCTTATAGAATGATTTTACCTCAAAACCGTTACCGTGTTTACCCCTCCATCTAACCACATCCTTGTTAGACAAATCCATGTTATAGTTGCACAAAGTTTCCAACAAATTTTGAACTCTATCTACCTCCCAATCTTGAACATAATGAATCAAATGAACATCCCATGAAATAATACCATTAGACATCGAGTTACAAGAAGAAATAAGAGCTTATTTATCCCTAACATTGCGAAAATCTCCAGAAACCGGTCTTTAAGAGGAGTATTACCAAACCACGAATCATTCCAAAGTCGGGTTCTCCTACCATCACCCACCGACACTGAAAAACAAAGACGCAAGTCTTCCCATCCCCACGTAATCCATTTCCACACCCCTACACGATAAACCCCCTCCCTTTTTAAGACATCCATCCGCAAGAATTCATCCCAAATTTAGCTTCCATTGCCTTTCCCAAAAGTGATCCCTCTCCACTAGAAACCTCCACAGTCATTTCCCCTAGAGAGCTTTATTGAATAATGTGAGAGACTTCAAACCAAGTCCCCCTCTTTCCATCGGTTGCTTAACCACTCCCCATCTCATCAAATGATATTTGTACTCCTCCCATGTATGACCCCATAAGACTCTCCTTTGAATATCCCCAAACCTCTTAGCCACAACATTAGGAATAGGAAATAGAAACATGAAATAAATAGGGAGGCTAGAAATAGTGCTTTTAATGATTGTAAGTCTTCCTCCTTTAGAGAGAAAGTGATTCTTCCACCCAACTAACCGTTTTTCAAACCTATCCACAATTGGATTACAAATGCTAACATCTTTAAACTTAGCTCCAAGAGACAGATCGAGATAAGTAATAGGAAGTGATCCTATATTGCACCCCCAACAAAATAGCAAGAAAACGACCATTAATGCTTTCACCAAGAAGAATCAAGTCACTCTTACTAAGGTTGACCTTGAGCTCCGAGACTGCATCAAAACGAAGAACACATCGAAGATGCAAGATCTGATTAGATTCCGCCCCACAGAAGATAATTGTGTCATCTGCAAAAAGAAAGTTGTGACACACTTACAAGATCGCCTTCTCTCCCCACCTTAAAGTCTCTCAATAGCCCACCATTTACCAATTTAGCCAGCATTTTGCTCAATACCTCCATAACCAAAGTGAACAAAAAATGAGATAAAGGGTCTCCTTGCCTCAAACCCTTCGAGGCTTTGAAATAGCTAAAAGGACAACCATTGATAACGATCGAAAAGGAAGCCAAAGAAATACATTTGAAGATCCATTTACGCCAATTCTCCCCAAAACCCATCTTCTTTAAAAGTTAAATCACAAAATTCTAACACATGATCAAAAGCCTTCTCCATGTCTAGCTTGCAAATCACCCCTCCCCCTCCATCTTTTAATGGTGCATCCACCACTTCATCAGCAACCAAAACGGCATCCAAAATCTGTCTTCCCTCAACGAAAGTATTTTGGAAAGGATTCACTACTTTAGAGATAACTTCTTCAACCTACAAGTCAGGACCTTCAAGATGAGTTTATAAATGCACCCCACAAGGCTAATTGGCCGAAAATATTTGATATTGGAAGCTCCCACTTTCTTTGGAATGAGGACAATAAACGTGGAATTAAGACTATCCACAAATTCACTCGTCAAATGGAACTCTCCAAAGAGCCGGAGAAAATCTTCTTTAAGGACTTCCCAATTGTTCTTGATGAAAGCCATAGAAAAGACATCAGGACCCGGGGCTTTATCTCCATTACACTCCCTAAGAGCACGAAGAATCTCTTCTTCCTCAAAATTGCGCTCAATCCACATTGCCTCCCTACTATCAATACTAGAAAACTCCAAGCCATCCAAATTGTGGATAGTCTTAATTCCACTTCTTTTTTTTTTTATAAGTAAAGAAATATTATTAAGAAAAATGGAGCACCAAAAGGGTGCAACTCAAAGTGCTAATTTCAAGAGAAAGTCCGGAAAATCCAAAATGTCAAGATTATTTACTAAGAAATTTCCTTTAATCCAAAAATTAAAGTATTTAGCCATCTATCTCTAATAGTAACAAAACTTCTCTCATGACCATCGAAGGCTCTACGATTTCTTTCATTCCACACTAGCCAAAAAATCAAATGCGGAATCAAGGAATATGCATTTTTGACTTCCTTTGGCGCTTGAAACCCACTCCTTGGCCAAACTTCATCTTTGACGGAACCTCTACTACCCAAGAAATCCCCAAAATCTTATAGGACATCTCCCGCAAGGTTCTAGCCAACAGGCATTCCATTAGAATTTTCTCTCAATTCCACTTTTATTGTCCTCATTCCAAAGAAAATTAGTGTGACACTTGATGAATTCCGGACTTATTTCAAATCGCTCCCATGTTTTTCAAGATAATGGTTGGCTTAATTCATTTGTTGTGTGCATTTTTTTATCTGTTGTTAGATGCTAGGCCCACTGTGTCATGTTGAAAGTTTTGATTTTTTGCACATCGGTCACTGGGGCTATTGTTATTGCCTACAAAATACATCCTTGTCATGTATTTTTCGGATGCTAATCATCGTCTAGGCTCAAGCAATTAATAGGTTGAAGTATGATTTAATCCATAGATTTCCCAGTCTGCTTTCCTCCAAGTCTCTTACATGCCAAACTAAGAAAAGTAGGAGGCAGATAAGGAAGGGGGAAAAGAGGATGTCTGTGAAAAGAGTTCACATTTATGATCAGTTTATCATATTCTCATGTTTACACATCTTTATCTGTTCCCGTTGCAGGTGTTGAGATCCCCAAGTATGTCGACAAAGTGACTCCTGAATACAAACCAAAATTTGATGCTTTGGTGAGAAACAACACGATATTTGGTTTCTCTCTCTCTCTCTCTCTCTCTCTCTATATATATATATATATATCTCGACATATTTATGGGGTTGTTTGGGATCCTTCTTAAAGTGGGATCCAAATGACACCTATATATCTATCTAACTAACCAATTATCTTCATGTGGGATATAGTTGGTGGACTTGAAAGAAGCAGAGCAGAAATCCCTAAAAGAGTCTGAGCGTTTGGAGAAAGAAATTGTTGAGGTTCAAGAGTTGAAGGTAAATAGAAAAATCTAGTCTTTGGTCTTCTTGAGTATATCTGTGGTTTCTTCTTTATTTCCTTTGTTGGGAGAGGGGGCAGGGGAGTTTTTGCAGTGGGTATATTGTTCAGTTATGATTACTAATGCGTTGCTTATCTGAACAGAAAAAGCTAAGCACCATGACAGCAGAAGAATACTTCGCGAAGCATCCTGAGCTGAAAAAGAAGTTTGATGACGAAATCCGTAATGACTATTGGGGATATTGATCACATTTGCAGATTTTAGCACCAAAAGTTTCAAGGCTCTGTTAGAATTGCTGCATTTTTCCATGTTTTCCCAGCTTGTTCAATAATAATAATACCGAACTGTTTCCATGTAACTTGGTTGCTCGGGGTTTGAAGGATTTGAACTTCAACAGATAAGAAATTGAGTTTTCCATGTAGGGCGATAGATCTATTCCTTTTCACGTAAGGAGAACTGGGGCTTTCAGCATGACTCCTAGTTTGATTTTCGTTGTATATTTCGAGGAAATGACTCAGATCAAAGATTTAGTCACCCATTTTCTATGTAATCCATGAGAGCTATGGAAACAAAGTTTATCACAAATTATAAGTAAAAGTATAAATTTTTTAAAAAAAAATTAACACTAACGGGTCAGTTTTTGCTATCCAAATGTTGATTTTGATATCAGACAAGTATTATTTCAGACAAGCCAGTTTTTTTAACTAAATATTCATACAATTTAAATCAATCATAAGCAAAAAAAAGTCGATCAATCACCAATCTGACTGAGTAGTCCGTTTGCATTTATCACCCATTCGATAATATGATCTTTCAAGAAAAGAATGACGCTTTCTGTAAGTTTAAGGATAGAGCACAAAAAGGTTTCTCTATGGAGATGTAGCGGAAAAACGTACAGTTAAAATGTATATGATTGAAAAACAATCTTTTTTAATCAAGAAAAGAGGAAAATTAACTGCACATGAATGTACACGTGAAAATTGTGAGTGCAAGATAGAAATTTAACTAAAAATACTTGAACTACCATCCTTGGCAGACAAATAAAGTTGGAAAAAAAATGTCTTAACCAAAGAGGCAAGAGTGAAATTTGAGGCACATACTGCTAGCAGTTTGAGAAAAAGCACAAACTTCTTGGCAGCATTCATTTGCTTTCACCAAAAAAACAAAAACCCCAAGGCTATCATGGATCATGTTTTCACTTTGAAGTGTCTTTGTCCTCTATCTACCCAGAATTAGCCAACTTCTTCTGAGACAATTGATCCCCTGCTAAGTCCTCATTTTTGTCCATGGCCTTCCTCGCAAGCTCATAGCCTGCAAAGTTCATGGCACCTAGAGGAGCAATCCAGAAAAACCTGGGTACTGCCCCTTTGAATAAGCCCAGGGGTCCCTCATGGCGGAGTATAGAGAAGGCTACCATTGACATTGATACAGGTCGGCCCTGTGGAGCAGTCATCATCCTAGTTTTCATCACATCAAAAGGTGTAGTGACAACAGCAGCTAGCCCTCCAGACAAAGCTCCAACAGCAATTGTTTCCCAGGGCTCCAGCTCCCTCCCCAGAAGTTGCTGGGCAATCTTAAAACAGCATACAGAAACCCACATGGTAATCAATCAGTTTAGCGGTGTTGCAAATACATGCCTAAGTGATACATTTTTCATAGAAAATAAAATGATACTCCATGATAGATGAGCAGCAACTTTTAGACTAAAAATGGAATGAAACACAGTTAACAGCCATTCATTTTTTAAGGATTAGAATAACAATTATTCTGACCAGCTTGAAATATTAACATGTGGAGAGACAAGCACGACTAACTGATTCTCTAAATTCAATTTTCCACAAACTGGTCACCGGCTCTAGTAAAACCAAGTGTACTAATCGAAGCAATATTAACATGTGGAGAGACAAGCACGACTAACTGATTCTCTAAATTCAATTTTCCACAAACTGGTCACCGGCTCTAGTAAAACCAAGTGTACTAATCGAAGCACACCACATCCAAGCAAGTAAATCAGCGAAATGTCTAAATCTCACAACCAAAACAGTTCTCTGCACCTATACATGTTTTATGTTTGAACCAGATCCATGAAACTGACTTCAATCTATGAATCTACACAGGACATATTTATTAAATATTTCACTATATTTGAACCATATACGGGAAACTGATTTCTATCAAGCATATATGCAGGACTTTATGTGTGAACGCTTTGGCTTCACCAAAAAACACAGTTATCAATAATCTTAAGCCAAGAAGAAAACTTCTGCCAGGTTAGAGATTATAAAAGACACATGAAGCATGCAAACATGTAAAGACAACAGATCTTCAGTTTACACATTGTATCCTTGGAATTTTTTGTTCTCTTTTATATTAGGTCAGGGCAAAGACATTAAACAAGCTCTAACAAATATATAGATTTTCCGATTATATGGAAAAATGAGGATCTTGCAACTTTGAGTTATTTTTTCCTTTCTTTCAGCCATGTGTTGTCATTACTCCACCATGTACCTCCCATACTTGCACATGATTATAACGGACAAGTGATATCTCCATCAATGCACCCAAAAATGTTTGCATGCACAAGTGATAGATCATGAAAAAATCATTTTTTATTCGTATTAGAAAAAGGGGTTAGTGTTCATGTAAACAAATTTCACTACCTTCTTGGATTCAGCATAAAGCCCCATGCCAGCAACATAGAATGGAACCTCACGGCAAAGTGTGGCACCAGTCCCACGGAAAAAACCTTTTAGACCATCTTGATGCCAAGTGCCAATAATAGCCTCCCCAACATTGTCAAAAATGCCAGCCTGCAACCGCTGCTTGAGTACCTCACACGGGATCCGCACAGCCGTGCCCAAAAATGTGCTACAGAATGATGCTATAGATTGAATCTACATAAAATGCCAGTGCAAAATTTAGTTTCACAGTGCTACAAGTCCTTTTCAAAATATAAGAAGCTTTAAACCAAAAAGAAAGGAAGTGATCAATCACCATTATTGAAGTTAAACTTTTTGTCTTTCAAAGGTGTATAAGACAATTGAGCAAGGAAAGTTCCTTCAAGTTAAAATCTTGTTCATCTCAATGCGCACATGAACATGCACATGCATGTAACAAACATGCACACACAAACACAGAGATGTTGGAGTTTCTCTTAATATGCAACTTCAGTTAAAGAGGGGTCATTTTTTTTTCTTCTTTTCTGTGTTTCCCCCAAATGACTAGTCTTACCAGCTCCCTGTAACTATGTTTATTCCTAAACCTACTATAACGGACCGGACAGGATGAAAAATAGCCACATGAATGGCATTCAAACTATAAGCTTAGATAAAAATGTGCTCCAGAGTATAATGAAATGCAGCTGATTCTTATCAAAAAATATTTTAAGCTAGTGCTTTGGGTTATAATGAGAGGCAACAAATCCACTGAAAGGAAAATTTAGTTACATAGACATGGAGTCAAGTTTATGGTGAGATTGAATGCCACATCATCAAATGGAGAATATTCAAATTCAAATTTGTCACGATGACATCCAATCTCACTATGAACTTGACCTCCATTTAAATTCTTAAATGGAGAGGATTGTGGTCCTTAGGACCTATTATGCTTTATGGAACATATTATGCAACCTATGAAGGACACTTCAAAGAAGACAATCAGGTTATGAATTGGAGGAAAGCCAAGATAACCGTATATATATGAGATAAATAAGAAGCCAAACAACTAGGTGAAAGGCCATTGCTATTTAGATAGTTGCTGACGTGGGAAGAAAAATAATTGTATTTGTAGAAATACAGTCAGTTGCTCTGTTACTCTTGGAAGACAGAAAGAAGAGAGATACAACTGAAAATATCATGCTAAAAGACTAAAACAGAAGCATTTGCCATTGTCATGATAGAACCAACTCAAATTGGTGATCCTAAAATTAGACATGGGCACAGTGGGTTATTTATAAAAAGTTTACTCCTTTATCAAGCACAAGATGAAAATTTCTTTGCATAAAAGTGAAATTCAATGAAAACCAAACAGTATGTAATAGCAATTACCTGGATCTCTGGGAGTGTTGGAGCAAAATTTATCAACACAAGTTTACTTGCTTCAAATATTCCAGTTCGCAGACCATGGCTGCAATGTCAAAAGAAAACAACTAGATAGATAAGTGAATGCCACTAAACAAAAGCAAGAAGGATTATGAGTAAACCAGTGGGAGAAGAAAAGGGAAGGACCTTGAAAATTGTCCAAGAATTGCTGGAATTGAACCCCTGTATAATCCCCGAGCTCCAATTTGTGGAAGCTTTGAAATGATCTCTGGGAACGATAATGTTGATGCCTGCACTCGTGTCTGATAACCAAAAAAGAAAATAACATCACGAGAAGGCCTTACTAATAAACATTATGAGATACAATAAAGTGTCAAGAACATCAACAATTCACAGAGAACTGTGTGTGAATATTTGAATGTATATGAACATTACAGTCTTCAATAAAACAAAACATACACTACGAGAAGTTTGCACTAGTGTCCTTTAACATTTAAGTCCTTAGGTAAAGGAACACCAAGCAGCAGCATATTTTCAAATCAATTAAAATTTCTCCTTTTTGATGATCCAAATCTAGGTTAGAAGGTAGCCTAAAGGGAAGGTAACCCCCCAGAAAAGGGTGCCTAATTTAAGTGAAAAAATGATCATGACTATCCCTTTACATGGCAGAAAGTATGTAAACAATGACATTTGAATATCTGTGAATATCCCAATACGTGGCACAAGGAATGTAACAAGGACTGTTAGCATGACCTGGGAAAACACAACTTAAGGCCGCTTTTATATTTTTATTAAAAGGAAAAAATTAATAACTAGGAAACAGCATCATGATACAGAGTGCTTGCAGGTTGGCTTCATAAAACTATAATTGGAATTCATATGCCGGTAGCAGACACTATTGGAAGGTAGCATCCAAGATAGCTAGAACTCAAGATGGATCTGATTATGTCTAACGAAAACCACATGACAAGACACAATATACCAGTACAATGTTGTCACACAAAGACACTGCTGCTCAGCATACTTCATCCTCAACTAAAAACCTGCACAACAGAGCGCAAGTATACCAAAGAAAAGATATTGCGACAGGTTATACTATGCTACTCTTCATCTACGGGCAGTCTTAGCTACATAAAAATGAAAGTGCACGACTATATAATAATGAAGCTGAAGAATTTGCCTTTATTGTATCAACCGGGTACAATACAGAAGTGGACAGAGCGGAGGCAAGGCCTCCCGCTAATGCAGATCTTAGAACACTTCCAGCAGGTATTTCCACAGGTGGCGCAACAGCAACAACAGTAGCAGCTTCAAACCAGATACTCCTGTACATGTTACAAAAAGTAGTTACTAACACCCACTAGTAGTCCAGTAATTTGTGAATAAGTCTTAACAAAGAAGAAGACGAAAGATGGGGGAAGGGCAGATAGAAAAAGAACCAGAACTACCCAGTCTCACTGCCAAATTCCATTCTCTACAGACTATGCATTTCACACAGAAAAATGGGCAACTGCCAGTCAATATCCTAGGACCAAACTACAGATTTTAACAATTATTAACATTTCTGCTCGAAACAGAAGGAAAAACGACAGTAAATTATATTTGCTGAACTTCTGTATGAAGTTTGTTCAATGGAAAAATTCATCTTACCGAGGATCATCTCGCAGTCGTTCAGACGGTAGAAGAAGCATAAAATCCCGGAAATGTCCATATGAAATAGATCCTTCAGTGTCAGCATTCAGAAATCGCATCATAGCAACAGCATTGTCTTCATTGGCAGGAAGTCCAGAATTCTTAAGTGATGCCAATATTTCACTCTTTTGCAGGGTCCCAGACTTGCTTAAACAGAGAGAGGTATAGGCACGAAGAATTGTTGGCTCCTTCTGTTCCATCAAGGACAAAAACTGTTTCCAACCAAATGATTTTGAAAGTAAGTGACTCCTAGTGCGACGCATAAATTCCCTAGCATATCTCCGTGGCAATTTTCTCTTCCTCATTGCAATTTCAAGATCTTCCAAAGTCACTTCGCCATCACCATCTCTATCTAGTTCTTCAAAGAACCTCCTTCCTGTAAGCATGGATGGGTTACACTCGGAATAAATGTTGTCGATGATTACATGAACAAATTAATATAATTTCCACCAAAAATCAAGAATATATTTAACAAAATAATTCCTTTTTGGTCCTTTTTTTCCATTTTACTATCCTTGAAGCTCAAGATAAAGGGGGAAGGGAAGAAATCCTATGACTTGACCACACTCATCTCTTCAAGCATTTAGACGATTGTTCATCAGACAAGACTACAACAAGTATCAAGAATGGTGACAACAATAACAAGCAATATATGATATTTGATGATTTAGCAAAACCATAACAAGAAACCTAATTATATGCATCACTTGGAATTTAATTCTAAAAGGATAACCCAAATTTTAGCTACAAACAAATTAATTTGAAGACTGCAACTGCATCAGTTGTGGAAGGCTGCCAAAGTTACATAAATTGCATATGGACTTCAAAATAACATGGTTGCTCACATCAACTTCCTGATGTGACACATGGCTTGAGAAACTAAGGGTTATGAAATTTGTAAATTCACGATTCATTCAGCTACAAACATCTTGATATGATTGGTCAACAAACAATACTTTTGAAAGAGAACAGCTGGTTTAAAAGCAAGTGATTTGTCCACAAATGCACAACTTAGTCAAGGAACTTCACAGTACCTACGTAGAACAGTCTCTTCCATTTTAAAAGTTCAAACCATGTCATTTTAACATAGGGTACACACAATCATGTGAAGAAAAATGTAGTCATAAGTATCTAACTGTGAGAAAAGCCTCTTCCTAAGTCCCAAGCCCCAAATATTCAGGTGTCTGTGAAAATGCTATCCTTTCTCTCAAATCAAATGTTCACAAATTCATTTTTAAGATTGCTGATTCCAAAATTCCAATAAATATTGCAAATTCTATTAAATTCCAATGAAATTCCACACGCACCACTCAATAGTGTCTTCAATATTTATAAGAAAATTTTATTTATCAAAACAAATCTATAAGAAATTCTACTTGATGTGCCTCTTTCTCTAAGCTTCACCTAAATGAGATCCAAAGCCCTCTCCCAACGGACTCTCTCCATCCTAAAATATTTAATCAAATAAAATGCAAAATCAAAGCTAACAGAGGAAGATAGCATTCAGGTTTCTAAAACTGCTAATATACTAAACGCAGGTGATCCAAATGTCAGCCTTTCAATCTAAACTTCAACTTGCATAACTAAAGATGGAAAATATTCATGTCAATTCATCTACTATCGTGTTTCGCGAGGGCGGAACTGGGTCAAATTCTCTACCTTAGATGCTTACTCCTTTACTTTGAGGTGGTGTCCGGGCTCAAGATTAATTTAAGTAAAGTGTTTTGATTCCGATTGGGGAGGAAGTTAATGGAGAGTTATTTGCTAATATGTTGAGGTATGAAGTGGGTTCACTTCCCCTTAATTATCTTGGTCTTCCGTTGGGTGCAAAATTTAAAGACGTCTGTGCAGTGTCCCATTATTGAGAGATTTGAAAAGAGATTAACTAGGTGGAAGAGGCAATATCTTTCTAAGGGGGTAGGATAACTCTTATCAAAAGTACTCTCTCTAGTCTCCCGATTTACTGTATGACTTTTTTTCTTAATTCCTTGTTAGATTGCAAAGTAGTTGGAAGGGATTCAAAGAAGATTTATTTAGGATAATACTTGGGAAGAATATAAGGGGTGTTGGAAGTAAATCTCTTGTGCACTCCAATAAAGCACTTCTTGGTAAATGGCTTTGGAGATTCTTGGCGGAAAGCAAGCACTTTTGAAGGAAAGTCATTGTTGCCAAGTTCAGGGTGGAACAGAATGGGTGGATTGCTAAAGAAGGTAGAGGCGCTTTTGGTGTGGGGGTTTCGAAATGGAGTAGGATGGGATGGGATTTCTTTCCTCACGTTTTTTTAATGTGGCAATGTTAATAACGCTTGGTTTTGGCATGATGTATGGCATGCTGATACTTCTTTGAAAGATCAAATTCTGAAAGTTTTCTGTCTTGCTAGTGATAAGGATGCTTTGATAGGGAGTTTGTGTGGGATATTCCTATGATCCGAAATGCCCATGATTACGAAATGATGCATGTTCGAAACTTCTCGAAAAATACCTACGAAGTGAAAGTCGATTTGCTTGGTGAAGAAAGGTTAAATGAAAGTTTAAGATGGGAGGAAAGGTTGAGGTCAAGTCTTATACACTTCTTATGATTGTGCCTTCAGAAAGGAGGACAAATGAGAAAGGCCTATTCTTTGATTTCTCTCTTTATTTTTTGGGTGGTTCAGAATGAAAGGAATAGGAGAACCTTCAATGTGGGAAGACTTTTAGACTTCATCAAGGATTGGTGGTTTAATATTTTTGGGCATTGATTTAATGGAAATTCTTTTGTAAATGAAGAGGATTTCATAGACTTTATTGATATACTATCTTGTAGATATTTTATACTATATAGCCTTCGTTTGTTTCAGTTAATTTTACAATAAGCAGTAATTTAAGCACTCATTTACCCAAACACTAAATCAGCTTGAAGCATCATCAATTAAAGCACTTGATTATTTAAATTGAAGATAAGCAAAACCAAACGAATGCATAATATTTTAGTTTATGAAGACTAAGCCCACTCTTTGTAAAATATAACCATTAATAAGTATTTCAACTTATTCTTTCCATCCCTGCACATCATACCAATTTTTGATAGTAAGAAACAAAGGGACTGGTCAACAGGATCTTGGGGCAATGAGAATACGTTCTCAATCATGTTGAAATTAAAAGAGAGATATGACACTTTGACATGTTCAAAAGAACATCTAAACATAGTTGCAGACGAAATGAAAATGTCATAAAGTTTATTAAGAATTTGGGAGCTCTTGGAAAGAAATATACCTTAAAAACATCTGAAATGAGAAGCTAATTCCTAAGCAAAAAGAGAATTTAAACCAGAGAGAGAGAAAGAGAGGTACTCCTTTGAGGCTTCACTCAATTATGAGAAAAGACCCAAAAAAAAAGGAAAACCTCAAAAGTTGGCTTCATATCTTAAGTATTTTTAGACAGCATTCAGATTTCAGACTCTCTTTTTTATTTTTGGGTGGAGAGGTTGTTTCAAGGAATTATTAAGGAAGTGTTTAGTTGTGAAAAATGTTTTTCATTTTCCATTTCCATTTTTCTCAAGACTTTCTTCAACAATTTGCACATTCTTAATATAATTTGGAAAACAACACTTCTACTTCCAACATAATATTGGAAAAGTTAGAAAACTAAAAAAACAATTATTTCCCAATTTTTCCAATATTATGTTGGAAAGAGAAGTATTTTTTCCAAATTATGTTAAGAATGTCAAAATTGTTGAAGAAAGTGTTAAGAAAAATGTATACGGAAAATGGAAAACATTTTCCACAACTAAACACACCCTAAGCATTTTCTTCTCTTTTTAACCAAACAAACAGTAGAAAGTGTCATGAGAATTCTGTGCCTATTGATGCACATTGTCAATTTTGCAAATTTTTCCTCTTCCTGTGTATAAGAGCCTTTTCTTTTCCCAAGGAAATCTCTCCCTTTTATCCCCACTCCAATTGCATCAAAATTCATTTCCCACCCACCAGAAAAGAAAGCATGTGAAAAATCATGGTATCAAAAAAAATTTAAAGTATTTATAGCAGCACAGAAATGTGTATCTATTTGATTCAAGAAGAATGGCACATTAAGGCATAATGGCTCCGAAGCAAGTGATGAAAGATTTGTAATTACTTTAGGTTTTAATTAATCAATATCTTTAAAATTAGAGTTTAATTTTATCCACTGGAATCGAGAGCATGAACATTGCGCCAAACAGGCATGTAAAATGACTAAAGCTGAAAATTTGAGGTCAAAATTATTTTTTAAATGCAGTATAAGTTCATATGAGAACTAAATAAGAAAACGCATGAATGAAAAATTAAACCTCCAGGAAAATATGCCAGAACAGTTGTAAATAGCCACCATTAATGTAGTGTGAGATGAAACTGCTGATTTTTCATATATCCTTAAAATGTAGAGTCATAAGCAAATTCTAACTTTCATTAGTCAATCATTCATATTGTAATGAAATGTTCAATACTGCAACTAATTGTATCTAGTCCTGTATGATATGACCTTATTAGCAAGAATGTTGGATAAGGCTATACACAAAAGGAAGAAATATTGTATATAACATGTCATGAACATATCTAGCAAATGAAGCTGTGCCCAAAAGCTGAAAATTCAACTCAAGGCTTAATTTGGAATTTGGGGAAAGAAGATCCAAGATATTATGTCCAAAAACCACCCGTTTACTGTTGCTCTCGCAGCAAAAGAGCAAAGATTGCCTCACTAAAACTTAAGAAATTTCCAAAGAAAATTTAAAAATGGCACACTTGTTCTACAACGTGCCACCTTCCATGGAAGTAGCTCAACATATGAGCTTTTCCCCACTCAAATTATAAGACTATACAATATTGTGGTTCACTAATATTAAAATTTCAACAATGAGCGGCCTCATAGACAGCATAAAACATTTCTTTCACAAATTCCATTTTCCAATGAAACAAGTAGAAACCAATATATTTTTACTTTGATAAGTAAACAGTAGTAACCAGTATATAGAGCAACATTTAATTGATTACTGAGCTACATGAGAAATCATACCTTCAGACTCCGTGTATCTAAAGAAATCCTGGACAGAAAATAGTTTCTTCTTGTCAGGATGGTCTTTAGATGGTCTTCCCAACTGAGGCAAAAGCTCAACTAGTTCCGTCAAAGAAACAGTAGATAATGTGGATCTCAAACGCTCCACATTTGATAAAGGAATACTAAATATCCCACTAGCCAGCTTCTGTGGGGAAGTAACCCCTGTTTCTTCCCTACTGCCAGTACTAACACCATCATCATTTACCGAAGAAGTTACTTCAACTATACTTGATGGAACACCTCCCACTCTTGCAAACTTTAAATTTCCCAAAAACCCATTTACATCAGCTTTTCGACCTTCCCAGATGCTGGTGACAGCCTTCAGATGATCAAATTGAGAGGAAGGTGGTGGTGAGGTTGAGCAATCACAACCGATGTGATCGCTTTCCGACACAAACTGATCCAACTTCTGTAGATTCTGAGTCAACTGATCAAAAATAAAACCTATAAAAGATTCAAGTGATACCTGTTTCCCTTCCTTAAGCTCTACTCCTTCATTTTTAGATGCATTAACAAACTGACCCCTTGCTTCCCTCTGCTTAAACTCACAAGAAGGCTTTGACTTCAACTCATGTGCACACGAATGCATACACCCTTTATCATCATCCCCCATTTTTTGAATCCTCTTCTTCCCCGGGAAGGCTTGAACAAAATCAATAACCAACAATGACCAAGTCACCGCAAACTGCAAGCAATTCATACAAGACCCATCATCTTTATTCAAATCCTTCTCTTTTGACCCTTTCTTCACCCCCTCAACTTTTCCATGCCCATTACCCATATTCGGGGAAAAAATTCCCAAGAAAGTCTTAATTGGAGCCTTAATGGACAATCCTTTCTTTCTCTCTTCACTAACCACACATTGCCCATTGTTACTGCTACTACTATTACTCTTCTTCTTTATACCACAGATCTGTAATTTACCATTCCTATCACCATCATTCAATTCTGCAACCAATTCAAGATTATTTCCCTTGTTTTTTTTAACTCCCCAACAACTTTCAAAATCTCTCGCCGCCTTCTTTATGCCTAATTCAAGCGGCGTAAGTGCTTCTTTAAATACTTGAATCGGATTGAAAACCGATTCAAAATGGTCATTTGCAGACACCATTACTGCCAAAAAACCCAAAATAGCTGACTTCTTTATCAATATATATATACGTGACTCTCTCTTTCTCTTAGATTTCAACGAATATTTGCACCACTTCACAGCACCATGTCCCGAACAAACCAATCCAAAACCAACTGTAAATAAAACTCACACAAATACAATGAAATATGAAACTAGATTTACAGTGAGTGAACTGAACCAGACCGTGAGATCCGTCGAAGAGATACGGTTGCCGCTAAATTGAATCCGAAAACCCGAGAAGCCCTAATTCTGCGGACAGATAATCGAATGGGCAGCTTCTGTGTCCATTCTATCGAGTAGAAATTAGAAAATCCATTTTTTTTGTTTGCTCAAACAAAGCTTGGAAATGAGACCGTTTCTTTTGGTTTCAGTGTATGGATTGTGAGGCTTAGTATCAGAGAGATTGAATTTAGGAGATTTTACGAAAATAAGAAAATATAAAATTTTCTTTTTTTAAGGGAAAATGCTAATTTAGTTAAGTTTTTGTACAGTTTCATTCTATCTTTTTTTGGGTCTGATACCGTAAGCTATGGTGTCAAGGGAAGAAGAAGAAGAATAAAACCTCTGGTTTGTGTTTTTTTTTTTTTATATATTCTTTTTAACATTTTTGGTCTTCAAATAAAATTTCAAAAGGTAAATAAAATATAGTTTTTGTTGTTTTTTATTTGGATAATGAGTGGATAAAAGCTGACGTGAGGCCTTGTAGGACATTAGGACACCTAGGCTTCAAAATGATAAATTATAAAAAAAAAAAAACAAAAAACAAAATAAATTTATGTATCCAATGTTTGTTTATCCAATTTGGGGCTAAGTGATAAGCTTTGTATAGGTGGCCTTTGGGTATTTCTAGGTGGGGATTTGATAAAAAAAAATTAAATTGATTGATAATTTTAAAAAATAAATTTATAACATTAATTAAATTTGGGATGATTTAATTCTAATTTAAGAGTTCTTCAAACATAAATTTAATGAGATGATTGGTTTTTTTAGCAAAGGAACTATGATGTTTTGAAACAAAATTTTTTTGTTAGATTGAATTTTAAATATTAGATTTAGACCGGTTTAAAATTTTATTAATAATTTTAAAAAAATTTATTGATAACATCAATATAAATGTGAGACAAAAAAAAGATGTTATCAATGAAATTCCCTAAAATTATTAATAAAGTTTCGAATAGAAAAAAAATTTGCTTAGTATTGTTTATGGGAAATATATGATATAGAGTCCATTTCACTCTTAAATAAAAATATAAAATAAATTTTTTTTATTTCTTATACTATTTAATGATGAGATAAAATCATTGTGGCATTACGTGTTAATAATTTGGTTTCTATAGGATGTATGCAGTTATTTCAATTAAGAGCTGGAAATATGGTTTTTTAGTTCCAGTCATGCTTGGAACAATTTTTTTGTTTTTGTTTATTATAAACAGAAACGAATTCAAATGTTTTAAAATATCAGTTTATGAAACCGATTTTGTTTATAAAAATTTTAATTTATTTTATAAAATCTGATTTTATTGATGTTTTATTAAATACTAAACAGTCTACGACTCTACTGTTATTTTACTATAAACTGTTTTAAAAATCATAAACTACTATTATTATCACCAAACAACTTTACATTTTATCCCGTGTTTCAATGTTTCCCTTACATTTTAGACATATGTCCAATAAATTATTTTTTATGATAATTCCGACAAAATTGATATTGATGCACACAAAAATATTGACTATTAAACAGAGCAAAAAAAATTATTAAGAAATTTGTGTGTATTGATATCAACTTTAATAAAAAAAAATTTGTGTGCGTAAATATAAATTTGTTAAGAGTTTATTGGACATATACATAAAATATAAAAAATAAATTAATTTTTTTAAAAGTATAAAAAAATATTAAAATATAAAATAAAATGTAAAATTGTTAAATAACCGCATAAATTAAACTATATTAAAAAAAAATTGGTGAATTAATTGAATTTTATGTGAAGTTGGCATCGCTCGTGGATGCTACTATTTTTTGATGCAACGCCTTGTGGAGGCAGTCTAATTTCCTCACATAGTTAATACAGCCAAAAGAGCTGTTTAAGTCTAATAATTGTTTTTCAATGGCTTTTGAAGATTGCAAGGGGCTGGCAAATACTGTAAACAAGCACTGCCAAGTCATGTACTGTTTGATACTTTATTCCAATGAATTTATACAATAATTTTGGTGTAAATGCATGCTTTATGATATTATTATTGAGGAGAGCATCAATGCTTTATGATGATTTTTTTTAATATTAAATTGAATTCCAAATGAATTGTAAAGTGAATCCTAACAACGAAATTTAAATTATAATTTTATAAAATTACAATTTCAAAGCAATTTTAATTTTAAGCGACCAAATATAAATATATAGTGTGCGGTACCGATGGACCAAATAGCACTTGTTCCTCCCATATATATATATATATATATATATATATATATATATATATATAATGGAATTGAAATTATTATTTTATAAAATTAAAATTTTAAATCAATTTTAATTTCACACCATCAATAATATAGTAATATATATATATATATATATATATATATATATATATATATATATATATATATATAGAGAGAGAGAGAGAGAGAGAGAAAAAGAGACATATCACCAATCTTCTCTCTAGAAAAGCATACCTTATCATAATTTGGGAATCCAAGTAGGGCCGGATAGCAGTAGTTCTCACTACCACTATGTTTTAAATTTAATTTTTATTATGTGAATTATTTATTTGATTTATATATTAATATATTATTTATGTATAATATCACTTCAATAAAAAAAATTATCCTCTAAAAAAATTATCAATCTCTAAACCTATATATATTTCAAAATTATCATCCAATTATTTTCAATTCAATTGGATTTAGACATATGGACTTATTTTCAATCAATCTTTAAATCATTAACGATAACAGATAAAAATCTTATTAATGACATAAAGAGATACGGTTAAATTTTTTATTTTAAATATCTTTAAAATAAAAATCAAAAAGAAATTTTTTTATTTAAAAAAAATAAAATAATCCTGTATATTTTACTTTTTTTTTAAAAAAATATGAATTCAAATAACCTAAATTTTTATTTGTTGTAAACAATTTTGAGATAAATAGAACCATTAAACTTATCATAATCACTCGGAGATATTTTAACATTAAAAATATTTTGTTCATCATAAAAAGTAATATTCAATTAATATTTTGATTCTAAAAAAAATCATTTTGAGACTGTTTTAAAATGAAAATTAATAATATGAAGTGAATTGTGAATTTTAAAAAAAAATTAATATATTAATATCATTTCAACAAACTAATTAAATCTTGGTTTTAAACCTAAAAGCCAAACATGATGAAATTACAACTTAAAAATTGACAGTTTGTCTCTTGTTTATTAGTGAAAATCAACGTTCAAAACGGTAATGATTTTTGTCCCACAAAAATCAACGTCATTACATAACACTTGACACTTACAAAAAAATAATTTAAATGAAAATAAAAATGATAATTTTTAATACTTAAAAATAAATATTTATCCGTTTTTTATTAGTAAAGTTTGGTGGTTTGTTATAAACTTTTGGTAGTATAAGTTGGTGGTTCTGCTTGTTTGAGGTTTTAGCCAAAAAAAAAAAAAAAAAAAAAAAGATTGCTCTATAATGTGAAACGTGTATTACGGATAATGATTTTCTTCTTTAAAAGTCTAATGGTCAAGAATCAATCAAGATCCCTTCACAACATGATTTTCTTCTTAAAAAGTCCTTCCTTGTAGATAAATTTCTGGTCCTACTCTGTTGCGTTAACGTGGCAATTGCTTTATTCATAAGTCAGGAAATAAATAAATAAAATTATTGTGATGGTCACAAATGTCTCCTCACAAGCAAATTATATTTTGTTGTGAATTCTTTTGTGTTATTAATGAAATTTTTAAAAAAAATTAATTTTTAATTTTAAAAAAATTAACAGAAAAATTAAAAGATAAAAAAATATATTTTGCTCTGATCTATATGTGTTAACTAGTTTGATGGTACATCAACAATATTTAAGTTTAAATTTTAAATTAAATTTTATTTTTTAAAATTTATGAAAAATTTAATTAAATCTTATCATACTATTTATTAATTGAAAATTTAATTTAATTTAAAAAAATAAAAACTCAAACATGACCACCATACAGAGGTTTTACTTTTACTTTCCCAATCATTTGTGTTGGCGATTTTGTTCTTAAACGTTTTTAAAAAATACTTTCTTCTTTGTTCCCAAAATTTCTAAGAACTTTGTTGTCAGCTGTGTAAACCAAAAACAAAAAAACAACTTGCAATTGTGTCTAACTGTTTGGTGCCATTTCTTTTAAATTTATAAATTTTATGGTTCGAATTTTAGTAATTTTATTTATTTATTATCTATGTCTATTATTTAGACAGAAACCGTTGCTTACTTTTATTAAAAACCCCAAAAGAGAGAGATTCAAATGAATGAAAAAGAAAACAAAAATAAAGATGATGAAACATGATATAAATATAAAAGTAACCCGATAATTATAGGAAAAAATCAAAACGTAGATGGGAATAAAAAAAATTGAATTTTGACATATTAAAAGAAAAAGATAAATATTTATTATGGTTTGAAAAACGGAATTCAGAAATTTAAATTGAAATTAAAAAAGTAATAAATTAATTTGTAAAGAACAACAGAACGTATATCAAAATAATATACTTCCTCAACATCCGAGTAAAAACCTAATGGACTTGCAAATTTTGAAGAATTTAAATCAAAGATGATTCAAGCTCAAGTTGAAGCATGAAGATCAAGTATTGCTATAATTAGTAAAGGATGAATCATATTCACAGCAGGACATCTAAATAGAATGAAAACTTGGTTAAATGACCACCAAAGTACAAGGATAGCAAAGTACACATCTCTATCAGTTTATTGAGCAGTCCTGTGGCTTCTCTCCATTTGCTTGAATGACACAATCCATACATTAAATCGTTGTAAGTGATGATGTTAAGTTCGATACCTCTATCAATCATTAATTTTAAAAAAACGAAGCGCATCTGCAGTCCTTCCTTCTTTGCATAAAGCATCCACCATAACATTCCATGTTATGGTATCAGGTGAGATACCACAATCAATCATTTTGTCTACCGACTGTTCAGCTAATTGTTTCCGTTCATCTGACTTGCATAATGCACAAATTATGGAACTTGTAAGTTGCAACATCAGGCTTTGTGCCTCTCATTCTCGTAGTCGTTGAGCAAAATAGAGCAATAGCGTCTTCAATCTTTTCTTCTTTGCAGAGAAAATCAATTAGAATATTGACGATATACATGCTTTGTAAAATTCCATGACCCCTCATGCCATTCAATAATCTGTTTTCTACTGGTTGACCTGATGTGCATAATCCGTGAATCAAAGAACTAAAAGTGACCACATATTGAGCAACACTTCTATCAATCATATTTTCTTGAGGCCTCATCTACCTCTCTCTTTGCTAAGGCTATTGTAAATTACAACACCAGATTTGACCCTTCCTTTCTTATTCATCTAGTTGAGTATCCCAAGGGCACTGCAGGTATTTCTCATTTTGCAGAGCCCATTGATTATATTGTTACAAGTGAATTCATCACATGGAAATCCTTGACCCACAATTTTTTGGAAAAACCCCATGGCCTCGGTAATGTTATCTTCTGCACAAAGCCCATGAAGCAAAGTATTCAAAGTACGACAGCTGGGTTCAAGACCACGTTTAAGGATGACTGCTAAATGCTAATCCAAAGAAAGCCAAGCCGACCATTTTAAATGGCAAAAGCAATTGATCAAAATAGACAATAATGGAATAGTGCTTCATCTTGGAGAGTGCCCCAAGCAAATAATTAAAAGCCGAAATAGAGGGCATGGGTTGCATTTGAATAATGTGGATTGAAGAAACCCACTGCTTCTTCAAGCTTAAAGGATCCCGATTTACATTTTGATTTGATTGAATCCTCCAAATGAGTGGTTTTACTTGTACCCATTTTGACAATATTATCATCAATATTACTACTAGTAGAAGAACAACAACAACAACGAAGAGAAGTTCTTGAAAATCCAAAAGAGAACGAAGAGTTACCAGTCAAAGCAAATGAAGAAGGATCCCATGCGTTTATTTTTCTCATCATCGACTGCACTCTGACACTCGGGTGGAATCCGTGCTTGAAAGTTGAAACCAACCCCTTCGCTTTCTAATATATCTCTGAGAAGTCCAGTTCCTAGCTCAACAAGTAGCAGCAGAACACTGGCATCCCAATTTCCTCATCCTATAGCTATGGGCTGAGTTGACTATGGTCATGATCCACGAGGTCCAAGACTGAGGTTGTTGTAATTGGATCCATTTGTAGCTGACCTTTAACCTGGTCTTTAAACGTTGCAGGAAAAACTTCTGCTTGCATTTTCTTTTTCCTTCTTTTTTCCCTTTGAACAATGACAAATAGTTAGCCATCAGCAACATACACCTAATGACCCAAGTGGGTTAGAGGGAGAAGGGTGATGACAAAGAAATATACATACTATAAAGATATTCATGAAGAAATGGGATTTCCGAGGAGTAAAGTAATTTGAATATGGATAAAAATTTTGTTTCCATGTTAGCTGTAAGTTGCAACCTTTGAACTTACAGAAAAATCATACCTTTTGAATAAAAATGAGATGAGACACAAGGTCGGCTTCTAAAATGTTTGCTGAGGTCAATTTTGGAACTAAAACTGGATAAAATACTTCAATTCTCCATAAACTAATTGGTACATGACAACAATAATGCAACCATTTCTGTTTCAAGAAGGGATATTCTTAACTTCAATACCAATGAAGTTCCAGGTAGTTATCATACATTACTCCTGAACAACCTTCAGCTCGCTTTTGATAAGTTGTTTTTCAATTATAATTTTTACTTATTTAGTCAACTGATACAAAAACTTACATCTAGACTGCTAATATAATCTCTCCTCTTTTGCACCAACAAGAAAAAAATAATTAGAAAAAAAAGATGAACAAAGATAAGGTGAAACTTCTAAAATGCAGATCCACTGCCCTTTGTCTTTCCAAGCATCACATCTTTAGCTTCATTAATTTTAGAGGCGAGGTAATGGCTACCGCCTGCATCAGGATGGTTTGCAACCATTACTTTCCTATGTGCTTCTTTGACCTTGTCTGCAGTTGCACTCTCCCTGTTAGATCATACATTGATGTAAATAAAGAAACTTTAGATGCAAGAGGAAGGACATAATGCAGTGCATCAGCCATCAGTGCATGCAACAATCTTGAATAAGCGTAGGGTGCGTGTTTGGTGTACTAGATTAAAAAGAAGATATGATTAAGATGAGGATAAATAAGATAATTTTATCCAATCTACCTTTCATAAATATATATATAATCCTATCTCACTCATTTATAAAAATTATTTTATTATATATCCTCTTAATATTATCCTATTCTTAATCAGGTGTGCCAAACAAGCACTGCATACATGCTTGGAATTGATAAATCCTATGAACCAAAGAGCATTACCTCACAGAAAAATAAATAAATAAAATCAATAAACAAAAGCTCTTCTTTTACAAAAGAAACTAGTTTCCTGTACTACAGAGGTGCATATTAAAAACAAAGCCAAACAGATCAAGTTTCAATTGAGAGGGCATAGAGTTGACATAGAACCAGTACAATATTTTCTTTCAAGCATTAAAAGATCATAACCATGACTCTCCATATTTCTATGTATGGATGCTTTTCTATCTGTATCAATTTTTTAGGTTAGCTCTGTATAGCAAATATCTTCAAGCACACTCATTCCGACCTCCATCTTACTGAGTTCTTAAGTTAACGATAAGGTCTTCAATGATTCAGGTAAGAATGTACTCTTCTAATTTCCTTATTCTCAACCCCTTTAGTCAAAACTCTGTAACTTTCACCTCTAAGGAAGTTCATTACTTCATTTGATCAAAGCAACCACTTTTCCTTGGTCTGATTCTACAAATTAAAGATTTCCAACCCATCACCTCTTAGCCTCCTTTGAGCTTGTAAAGGGAAAGGAGTGAGGTCAAATAAGACCATAGGTTTGTGATAAAATTAGATATACTTATTTTGTGATCAGCACATCTAACTTAAGTTCATCAAGCACAGCTAAACTTGGTAGAAATGTGTGTCATAATAATTAATCCTACAACTCAAATAAAGACTTACAAAAACTCAGTCTGTTTATATTTCCTATAAACCAGGTAATCCTCATGATTCAATCTGTAGCTGCAATGAACATCCACTACAAAGCTGTAATTTCAATATTATTGCACTATTTGTGAATAAAAAAAATAATTTGCAACAATATTATTGTTTACAATCTGTATTGAACGGGGCAAGAAAGATGTAACAGTTACCTAATACCAAGAATAAGAGCAGCTTCCCTTCTTGTCATTGTAGGCTGGAAACCACCTTCATAGAATCTGCGTATTTTAGCTTTTGGTGGCCGTGCCTTGAATGCTTGCCAAGCCTGGATTCCATATCTACCAGCAAGAGCAGCAGCAGCAACTGCAAGCCCAGCCAAAAATGGTGTAGCCTGATGTACATCTAGGAAAATATTAATTCAAGAATATTGCAAAAGACGACTAAATTTCAAAGTAAATGAAAAAAGTGTTACATAACTCCATTAACAAGTTTAGGTTCAATTCCTTCCAATTTTGCATGGCCAGTTCTTCTAATGATGGCCCTTCAAACATTGATGAAAGAGAATTATCACTATTTCACAGATATCATATGAACTCTAGAACCTCACCCACTTTTCAAGAGCCCCACTATGCGTCAAAATACAAAGCAGTCATTTAACAAGCAACGGAAACACTAACCAGAGAGTTGTGCCCATAATTACTTGTTGTGCCCATAATTACTAATATTGGGTTCTATCTTATTACAATCAGTTCCAATCGGTATGCAACCCATCATTATCATATTAGAGTCAAATAGAGAATTAATTCCCTCTCTAGTGATTTGCAAAAGACTCAAATGACTTAATGTGCCAGCTGCCATGTCATTCGTCCTCAAGCAAACAACATACAAGTAGAATAATGTTTAAAGAGTACCTTACAGGTTGCTCTCACAGGGGTGATGAAAAAAGGAATCCTCAAATTATTAGACCATAAATTTTCAAGATCAAATGTAAGCATAACTCTAAAACCAATACTTGCGAAGTTATACCTTCCAAGAAAGGCGGAACAAGCATCATTTCTTTCTCTGCTAGGATTATGGAGCAACTGGTTTATTCATAAATATTCATTTATTTCCAAGGACCCAGTCTCTCCAGAGATGTACAAGGCCTTGAGGATCACCATGGATAAAACTCAATGAAAATTTTCAAATACTTTCCTCAAAGACACAATTATTCTAAGACTGACTCGAACTGATATAGGGCTACAAGAACTTGAGCCAAGGACCTTCTTGGTAAAGCAGACTGAACTGATTACATTTCAAATAAAGAACACCTTGTGTCTCTGCAGGAAAGACAAACAACTCCCAGGATATGATTCTTATGAACTTAAGAATACTAGAGCGCTCAAAATTTTCATTCATATTTCCATGTGTGTTGCTCAAGCAAGTGAGAATGTATAATGCTAGTGGTTGCTTATTAACCCCATAAACTAGTATCAAGATAATTGTCTTTCAAAGTAAACATGATTTACAGCCCAAAGAAATAGTTTATAATTTTTCCACCGCCATTTATCCTTGGCATGATGCTAGTTACACTAGTTTCTTACATCACTCATTATAAAGAGGTCTTCTTAGAGTAGTTCTAGTTCTAAAATTGATAAGTGTAACGTCAGCAAGCCATCAATCATAATTCGAAACGTAAACATTTAAAAAATATAACTATGAAATCCAATTATATTATGAAACTCTCCTTAATCACATCTACACCCATGTCATATAAATCACGAATCGCACCTTAGTTAGCAAAATCTTATTCTCCTTCCAATATCTTCTAAAATCGTATATAAAGAAAGATGTCGTTTTTTGGATGAACAGAAAAATCAGTATCATCAAGCTATTCAAAGCAGCACACTCTCATATACAAGTAAAACCATATATCATGTTAAGAACAAGAATAACTGTCAAAAGACGTAACAGCATAAAACAAATCCAAAGAATTTAGTAACAGAAAATCAAAAAACTGAATTCGGATTTATACTGGCTTCCAAAGTGCAACTATCCAGTCTAAGGCTATGATTGGTAGAGAAGAAAAGTGTGAGGAAAGAAAGAGAGGGAAAAAAGGAAGAGGAAAGCATTTTTCCGCTGATTGGTAAGAGAGAAATGTAAGAGGAAAGAAAATGGGAGGATTCACCCTTTCTTTCAGCTTTTTCTCTCCAAGTTATTATTACTGTCAATCTTCCCATATTAACAGGATTGGAGGGTGAAGAGTAAAATGAACTAAATTTTATTGTCTTTTTCTTTTTTTCTTTAAACTTTCCCATCCTCTCTACCAAAAACATCTGAGGAAAGATCAATATTTTCTTTTCTTCTCATTTTTCTTTTCCTCTCTCTTCTTTCCTCCCACATTTCTCAATGGTAACTTTACATGGAACATATTTATATTAAAATTAAATTTCTTTAAGAACTAATAATCTTGCATTTGCAATAGAATTGGGATTTTTGGATCCGAAATATAGAATTAAATCAGATTCAAAATTCAGATGTAACCAAACATTGGAAGTGGAGGCCCCAATTTCATGCCAAAGCTCACAAATTAAACAATCTTATAATCTTCAAACGCACATAAATCACAAGAAATGGAACTTTAAAAAAAAAAAAAAAAACTGCCCTCAAACAGTAAGCAAATACTAGTATCAATTTGACATAAACACAAGCAAAGTGAAATAGCATTAGACAGCTCCTAAACGAGAGAGAGAGAGAGAGAGAGAGAGAGAGAGAGAGAGATTTTAATCATAAAACAAGATAAAATTTCAAATTTATATATTTCACTCCAAATTCAAAAGGAAATTACCATTTATGTAGAATCTCGGGCCTTCAGGTGGAGATTTCGTGGTTTCATTCAAATTTCTGTTGAAGGTTTGCTTTTGCTTGTGTCAGACTTCTTTCAAGTCTATGCTTGGTTCTCATTTGCAAAAAAAAAAAGTCCCTGCTTGGTTCTCATTTAAAAAAAAGGTCTCTGCTTCGTTCTCATTTATAAAAAAAAAAAGGTCTCTGGTTGGTTCTGGAAACAAATAATACTGCGCCACGTCAGGTTGTTGAATTAACGTGTACGCCAGTCTATGGCTGCCCTATAAGGGCAAGTTTGTGAATCCAGTTGGCTTCGTAAGTACTCGGATCCAAGTAAGTAATGTTGTTTTTTTCTTAGCTTTCGAGTTGTGCCGTGCCCTGCCAATGTTTTAAGAATGTAAGTTCGCATAATTATTAAGACATGTCATGTCGTGTTGGTCCATAAATTTTATATGTATATATTAATTTTTTGGTTAAAAATAATAAAAAAACTTATAAATATTTAATTATATAAAAAAATAATTTTTTTATGATAAAATTAAATATTACAAATAATTTAAAAATTAAATAAAAACAACAACAACATAAACAAATAATTTAAAAATTACAAGTTCCAAATGAATAACTTATAAAAACAAGAATATATAAAATTAATTAATTAATTAAAATAAACAAAATTAAATAAAATGACTTACAAATGAGTAAAATATAAAAAACAACTTAAAAATTTTAAACACAAAAAATATTATTATTATTTTTTAGCTTTTCACCGTTTATATTCTTGTCGAGAAGAAGTTACAAACTTTTCGTCATTCTTGATCTCTTCGATTGTCACTCAATCCGCTATGCTGATTTTTCTTTAATATATTGCTCGTGCGGCCTTTTGCATCTAACCAATTCTTTGTGCATAATAATATTCGTAATGTTTACGGTAATAGTCTTGATCGTAATTCATCCAAAATTTTAGAACCTGCACTAAAAGCTTGTTTGGATTCTATGGTAGATACTAGAACAGTTAATAGATCACGTATCACTATGATAAGAATATGGTAATAGTATTTATTTTTCTTTTTCCATCTCAAAATATCAAATTTATCACCATATAATTTTTTGACTCATCATTCTAGTGATATCAAATTATATATAATTTTAAATTTCAATAAATGTTCGTGATCTCGTGTCGTGTTGGCCCACCGACCGACACAACTCATTGCCACCCCTAAAAGAGGGCACAGGGTTACTTTAATTGTTCACAAAGACTGATAATTTTTATTTGTTAATAAACAAAATAAACTATATTGTCATAAATATAATAAAAATATTTTCAGGGTAAATTATTTTTTCAAGGTTAAAGAATTATTTTAAAAACATGCATATGATATTAGAAATAACCCTTACATACTCGGGATTTGTTAAATTTGTTCTTCTTCCCCGATCTTCACGCTGCAAATCTCCCATGTAGATTTGAAGATTTCTTCTTTCCCAATGTCTCTTTAAGAAGAAAAAATTGAAGATCCGCATGAATTATAGTCATACAACCTTATTAATGATATATATACAGAGCGAAAAATAAATAACAGTTCCACGTAATTCTTGAAAAACTGAAGGAAAATAATGTTTAGACTGGGTAAATTACTAATCATTAAATTTAAAAAGAGAAGGGAAAAAATGGAAAATTGATTTGTTAAAATTGAAGCAAAATGAGATTAAACCTGAAAGGGATCTGCGAGCAGGTAGTTGAAGTTTCTTGGAATCAAAAAAATTGGACGGCGATAAAGCTATTGCAGCTTCCACTCCTTGGAAAATTGCAACCATTTGATTCACAGAAAAATAAAATTAAAAAAGAAAAATTGAAAAACCCAGATTTAAGAGAGAGACCTTTATGGTGAAGGCAGAAAGAGAAAGAGAAATAGACTAGTAAGAATTTACACTAAAAAAAGGAAATTGAAATGGGCGGAGAAATCAAGGAAGATTTTGTGTTTCTTTTTGCTGTAACAGTTATTTTTAATACCTTTCTGAATTGACCCTTAATCTCATGTATGAAAATGCAATTTACTCTATTTGTTATCATATAATAATACAAATTACCATAAAATGATACCAATTATCATGAAATGTATTAATTAACATGCCAAATGCATTACCGAAAAATATTACTACTGTAATTTATTGTCTAATAGTTCCATTTAAAAGACTTGTATTCAATCTCTTCCCAAAAAAACAAACCTGAACTAATATGATTATCTATATAATCATGAGAAGGAAAAAAAAACTTAGCAAGGAGAGGTGAGGGAAGGAGATACAGAACCTGAACTAATTGAAGAAGACAGAAGAAATACATAAGAAAAGAAGCAATCTCCAATAAACAAATCATCAATGTTAATGTAAACTAATATCACCCCCAAACAATTCTACAACATAATAAAATTACCATCAAGAGCAGTTTCTGAGAAGAACTAAAAGATGTTAATAGTTACCACTAAGTCGACAACAACAACAGAAACTGTAACCCAATTTTATTGACTCTTCTTCCATTGCACCTCTCACAAAAGATGATGGAGAGAGAGATCAAAGTCCTAACCCATCTTTTATTCTTTCTTTTTCATCTAAAAGTCATATTTCTTTCTTGTCACCTGTGCTATCTGCTCTCACCATTGCTAATTTTCTCTCCTGTGGGCATAATGCCAATGTCCTTAATGGAACTACTATCCACCTTAGGAGGACCCGAGTGCCTCCTCGCCCCAACCGGGGATGCAGGGAATGAGAGCCGCTTCTTTACAGATCCCGCCGATCCCTTCTCTGGTGTCCCATTCTTATCTAACCCCAATGGGCTTGACAAACGGGACCTAGCCTTTGCCGACTGCGTCGGTGCCATATAACTAGGAACTGATGGTGAGCTCGTGAGGCTCTCATCATCTCTAAATGACGACCCTCCAATGCTATGCCTCCGGTAGCGCTCAGACTGGACACTGAGCAAACTCCTTGAGTCATCATCACCACCCAAGTGACTCGCTTTCGGGATCAGTGGCTTTATTTTCCCAGTTACTGATGATATGGATGGTGCCTTCGAAGGGGGAGTCGAAGGAGACTGGCGACTGGGAGGTCGGCTTGATTTTTGGGCCGACCTTGGTGAAGGCTTCTTATCATGATTGAGATCACGGTGAGAATATGCTCTGCTAATTTCCCCGAGAGACATATGGCTTACTGTGCTCTTTACAGAACCGCGGTCAGTGTTATCTATCCTGCTTCGGTTCTCCCATGGCCGGGCTGCCATCCATCGCTCTAACCAACTCCAACCCCAGTGGGGATTGTTGGGATCCATAAATGTTTTATCCGTAGATTTTGAAGAGTTCTTCCATGTTTGCTGTTAGAAAAAGTATCATCATGCAAGTTAGTTCTTGAATGAAATCTGATTCCAAATTAAGACTTAGAAATTCTTAGGACTCTTAAAAAGATAGCAGCAGTAACACTTCAACATGTTAAATCATTCAATGAAATGAAATCACTGGGTAAAAGATCCTAACACTTTCTTCTAGATCTAAGAAAGAATAATAGTAAATTTTTCTTTCTTTCTTTGCTTTAAGGTACAAGCCAGGAGATAAGGGTGTATAAGAAATGGGAGAATCTGCTACCTGATGAGAGAATGCATAAGCCAATGCCTTTTCTCTTCTCATTGCAGCTTCTTGCTTGCTCAATAGGCTTGCTTCGATTTGCTCCTTAGACTGTGTGCTAATGTCCCAGTCTTCTCCCACCTGTCACAAAAGTTTTTCAAAAAATTAACACCACATATTTTAATGCCTCCAAGACCTAAAAAAAAGTTGGCACCATGCTACATGTCCATTTTTTTTATGAAAAAGAGACGAAGGTATGATGGCAGTAGTTACCCTCAGAATTTCACGCAAAGAAAACTAGAGCTTACTAGAGAATTTTTTTTATCATAAACAAAGTGATCAAACTAAACTAAAAGAAAGAAAACAAGCTAAAAATATCTATCGAATCATTGAATAGTTTTTTGCAGAAAATTTAGTAGTTAACATGGAATCTAGGTTTAAAAAAACCTCAAAAGGCAATGAACAAACACTAGTTCTCAAGGGAGAGAGGAGGACTATTACTCAGGAGCTTGGCTGCTCGTGTCCTTGTGAAAATCTGACGAAAAAATTATATGAACTTGACTCCTAATTATGTAAGTTTCAGAAAGAGGGCAGGGAGAAGAATAAGCTCAAAGAAAGTTGGAAAAGTCAAATAGAATCAAGGGGAATAAATTTGTAAAAATTGTTCTGTTAAATTTGACCAGGACTCAGCTACTGATATTGATTCAGATGCAATCTAAGAAAGAAGAAAAGACGGACAATTTCAAAACCACATCATAAAATGAAACAGAAGGAAAGAAATGAGAAGTGAGAACACAGATTTCAAGTGAACAAAACCCATAAAAGAGATTTGAGTCTGAACTAGCACGAGTCATGCACACACTTGAGCATGGGGAGAAACACAAAACCTTAAGTCACCATAGTAAAAGCATATGATGATAGCACTTACAGAAGTTCTCATCTTCTCAAGCTCTTTCTCATGTTTCTGTTGGAGCTGACGCTGAAGAGCCTGGTTTTCCTCTGACATTCTAATTCTCCTTGCCCGAATCTGAGACTGCACACGAGCAACAGTCTGCACGCATCGTAATGTAGTAGTCGCTTGGCGTTTGACAGATTGCCCTTGAATCAATGATTTCAACCTCACCAAACCTCTCAAAGCCCGCAATGCCCTCCTTGCCTGGAAACCCCAATAACAATCATTCATTTCATAAAAACAGTTCCTTGATCATGAGTTGGTTAATTCAGGGACGTTAATATCATAAAAATTGAGCAGGTACTAGCAATTGTACATTTCAGTAACACCATGGAAGGTGATCGTGCAATTTTTCAATTAAAGTTGATCTCACATAAATGAAGGTAATCAATGCAAGAAAGTCTACAAACCATTTTCAAAAGAAGGAAATCAATTCAAGACAGGACCATTATCATTAAATGCTGAGAGGTGGAATGTTATTCAATTTCAATGAAGAAGACCTGATTTGAACAACCACAAAATGGTAAGCCCCTTGTTTCGAATAACCACAATGACAAAACAAAACTTAGATAATCCATGAATACTTTAATTTAGACATAAACAACTCTTCAAACACATCTAACTTTTCTTCTCCATAAAGGACAGAAAATTTCATTGAACTCCAATAGCCCTCAAATACATGACAGTTCTTAACATAGAAAGTTTGATATAAGTCTACAACTTAAAGCATCTTACAGATTAAAAACAATATAACTAATAAGAACATAGAAATGCTTGAAGTAGAAAGGGGAAGAATTCATACCAAGTATCCTCTAAATGCCGTCTGAATCTTGATAGCCGCTATTTCCTCCCTTGATTTTCCAGAGTAACATGGAGCGGTTGTGAGACGAACAACCTCAGCAGCGGCTTGAGCAGAAGCAACAGCTGCTTCTGCGGCTACAGCAGTTGCAAGAGCCACAGAGTAAGCGTGTTTACTCTGCTCATTCTCGGCTTCAGTTAATTTCACATCTTCAATAGGAGGAGGAGGAGGGGGAGGGGGAGGGGGAGCAGCAGGAGGAGGTACAACCAATGCAGTTTCTTCAGAAGAAACAGGATCCAAGTTCTTGTTTTTTCCAAACCATTTTCTCTTTGATTTATGGGATTTCTAGTGAAAGGGGAAAAAACAAAGGAAGGTAACAATTTTCAATCATAAACATATCCAGAAAAAGCCAAAAACACATTAAATTATAGTAAATGAGATAATGAGGCAATAGTTTAAAATGTCCAAACCTGATCCCTTTTTTCCTTGGATTCAGGGCTGAGAGCTTTCTTCACAGCAGCAAACCAACTCCCCTTTTTCCCCATCTCCTAATTATTCATCTTGGAAAACAAAAGGTTGATCTCGAAATTTTTAGACCAAAATGACAAAAGATGCAAACAATTCTCTCGCTTGTATTGGGAATTCAAATTTGACATAATGCAATTTATCATTGTTGAACTCAAAATTGAACTTTTCAAATAGCCAAAAAAAGAGAGGAGGTTGACAATCAAAATGTAAAAGGAAACTACAACAAACCCAGTAAGTCAATCCTCAAAACCTATCAGACAAAAAAATAATGCTAAAAAAAGTTCAAACTTTTAAGAGAAAAATCAAATTTTGGGAAATGAATCTACCATCACCACTACATATAAGCAGAATTAAGGCACTAAAATATATTGCAATGAGTCTTAAATGTGGAAATCTAAACTTCAACAGACAAAATATGGAAACTTTTAGATCAATAAAATTTATTCAATCTAACCAACGAATGTGAATGACCCAGATGCCAAAATTGCAAGATCTTCTCACAAATTAGCAAAAAACAGATCAAATAACCACCCAATGTAAAGAACTTCTAAAAATAACCACACAAAGGACAAAAATGTACAGTAAATAAGAAATAAATATACAGATGTATCAAAACCAGAGTCCAGAGCCAAAAACCAATACCTGTACATAAATATTCCCCAGATCTCTGTTGAAGTAAGGAACTTTATCTCAATACAACAGAAAAAAAAGAGAGATAATTATCCAAAGAAGACTTTCAACGATCGGAGACATGAAACAATTAACAGCTTGGCTTGGTTCTGTCTTTGGATAGGACCCACTTTTTGTGGGACCTGTTTGATTATGAATTTATGATACCCCAAATTTAACAACAAAACAAAAAGAACAGAAACAGGATCAACGGACTGTACCTTTGCTGTGCTGTCCTTTTTTCGGTTTTATCCTTTCCGAAAACCAGTTCCAGTTCACAGTTACTAACGGAAAAAATAAGAAAATATCTTCTGTTGTGCAGTTAAAATGAGGACTTTAATGCTCCTCCCGTTATAATTTGCCACATCATTCTCTCTTTTTTTATTGAACTTTTTCTCTCTTCTTTCATATAATTAAGTAATAGTAGTATACATTATTGTTTTAATCTAATAACAACATTATTAATTGGGACAACAAGGGCCTAGGGATTAGCATGTGACTGATTTTGTTTTTTGAGAATGCATGTGACTGATATTGATGTTATTAAAAAAAAAGATTAAATTACTGTTTCATTTTGAGAATGCATGTGACTGATATTGATGTTATTAAAAGAAAAAAAAGTAAATTATTGTTTCGTACCTGAGTTTAGGGGTAATTTCAGAAATATACCTGAAGTATTAAAAATTATTATTTTTTACCTGAGGTTTATTGGTAACATTACAGAAACATACTTCCGTTACTAATCTTGTTAGTCGAACATAAAAATTTTGGTCAAATATCAAGCTATGTCAAAAAATTTTTGAAAACCTGTAAATGGCCATAGTTAAATGTGTTATTCTTCTCCCATTGTCATCCTTGCATGATACAAAAGATCATATATCAATTTAATTAAAAAAATCTCACTTTCTTTTTTCTTGCTTTTCTTCTTCTACTTCAACAAAAGTTCAAAAGCTAATGACTTTCATAGTCGAACATCGGTACGAGTCTCATCTCTCCTCCCTCAAAAAGACATTGTCTTCCATCATCATCCTCACCACCCACCACCATCACAACCCATGCCATCTACATATACGACACCGTATTCCACAACTTCTCCATGAAGCTTTCCGCGCAAGATCTTGAAGCTTAATCAAGAACAAAGACCTTGAAGAAAATGATGGAATCTCAGTGGAAAAAAATCAACCAACAAATCTAAATCAAATCAATTATTATATACATCATAACTAGCTATTACTTCAATACCACCACGCCGAACACATGCTTTCACTAGATTCAAGTTAAATTTTTTTTTCTTTTTCAAATAACTTCAAAATCTTTAATTAATTGATCATAAAAATAAATACAAAATCTCATTCTAAAAAGCTATACCTGATTAAATACAAAATAATAAAATGCTAAAAAGATAAAGATCATCATCATCTAGAAGAGCAACGCAGCTTAATAAGCATTAGAGTTCTTGAATCTACAAATCTGAATTCTCTTTTGTCTTGCTTGTGCGGTGATGGCCCTATTCAGACTCTTTTTAAGCATGATCAAATCAAATGGTTGTGGTGAGTCCACACTAAAAGCTTCTGGACAAACATTGAGATCAAGGATACCAAGTAAGCCCACATTATCATTGACCCTTCCCAACTCCTTGCTTGGTGGCAACAAGGACAACGTTTGGCCATATGGGTAATCACTAATTTCTGTATTACAAGTCATCTGATCAATGAAGAACGGTTGTTGATGAACCACGATGGGTTCATTCTGATGGCCTTGATTCTCAACAATGATGAGGGATTTTGCCGTGGGTTGGGCTAATTATTCTATCTCAAGATTCAACTTTTTGCTAGTTACCAAATGAGGCTCTTCTTTTTGTTTAAAGCCGAGATTCATTAGCTCTTGTTTTCTTGCTTTTCAACTGTAAATTAATTGCTACCTACTTGTCGTAATATCGCTTCAAAGTCTCCACATCCTCTTTAAGTAATTCTTTGTGCTGAACTGTAACGACCCATCCTAGGTTAGCCAACCCGAGACAGTGTTGTCACATTTTGAAAATCCCAGCACGACACATATATGCAACAAGAAAAATAATATCAACAGAAATTTTTTCATCAATCCTCAATTTTCAATCCTTAACAGGCGAGATACATCATTCTGATCTTAACTTAAACATTTTATACAATGTAATATGCATGAATATTTACAAATAAATTTTTATTTTATTTTCTCATTAGTCTAAGGATGTGGACTCATGCATGGCTTACAGAAAATAATTTCGTCTGAACCTCCACTCACCAAACTATCTGTCCTGCCTGCTATATGAAATCATTGTACAATGAGGAGTGAGCTTCACAAGCTCAGTGAATTAAATTTACTAGAAGCATTCAATTTTATACTCCCAGTTACATCTTATAATTCAATTATTTTCCGATATTCATTAATCTTTTTCTTCAAATAATTCAATAATAATATTCTGTAATCACTACTTAATTTCATAATTACCCTATTACACAATCTCTTCTTAAGTTACTCATCAAACATATTTTCAGATTTTTTCCTTAGCATATTTGTCTCTATGTGGACTCATTCCTCTATCAATAAATTTATAATCATAAATAACACTTTAACATATCAAGCAATAACAATCAATATTTAAAGCAAATGCAATGCGTGAAGTTAAATGTTATTATTATTGGGAACGTCTTCCCACATATCGATATATTTTTATCTTAGACCGGTTGCCTTCTCAGTTATTTTATTTCATGCATATGCATATGAATAATGATATGAATAATAAAATAAAAACAAACATGTATTCAAACATTTAAACTAGTTATCCTGATTATTTTCAAATTATTATTTGTAAAATTCCACTAAATTTTTCTCCTCATAAATCATATCAAATCATCCACCATATCTCGTCAAGAATTTCATTTATCACCTTTAATATTAAATCGACTCATTATTCTAACAATATTACTTCTCATATAATAATTTTTTTCACATCTATTATTCCTATCATACCTATCAATCAATTTTTCATCTACCACCAAAGCATAAGTTAATAATTTATTCTAATATTATCACTAGATCATATTTATCTTGATTACTTAATGTAAATCTAACTCACCACGTAGCACTTAGAGCTACTCGTGGATCATCTCCTTGCATTTCCTGCTCCTCTCAGCAATTTCCTCCGGTTGCTGATCTTCAACACCTGACATAATATTTATATTAAATTTCTAATTTATTCTTCAATTCTTCCATAATTCACACATTTCAAAAATTCCAACTTTGAATTCCAGGAAATTTCATGCATGCTAAATTTCAAAAATAAACTTCATGTTATTACCTTCTGTTTTTTGTTAGAGCTTCCCGTGATTCTCTATAAAATTTTCCCGTAAACCTCTTCAAAATTTTGCTCTTTCAACCTTTCTTTTGGTCCCCAACTGTTTAAAGAAAGAGAGTAATTTGAATCATAGTTGAGAGAAAACCAAACAGGATTTGGTAAGTAATAAAATAAACTAACGTTGTGTGTGTGTGTGTGTGTGTGTACACACACACACACACAACGTTAGTTTATTTTATTACTTATCAAATCCTTTTTGGTTTTCCCTCAACTATGATTCAAATTACGCACCAAGTGTTTAAAGAAATAGAGTAATTTGAATCATAGTTGAGGAAAAACCAAACAGGATTTGGTAAGTAATAAATTAAACTAACGTTGTATGTGTGTGTATATACACCACACACACACACACACCAAATTTTGAACAATTACTCAGCACCTCACCTCCCCTATGCTTGCCACGTTTTTGTAATGCTGCCTTACATGCAGCATTACATTTTTTTTTCTTCTTCTGGACACTAGATTTTTTTTTTAGAATTGTTTTATAAAAATTAAATCTTTCGCATATATATATATATATATATATAGTTTTTTGTTAACTCTATGTCATAATTATTAAAGTACTTACCTTTACTTTTACAAATACGGGTATTACATGAACCATTCCTCTTTCTTCACATTATTGGGTAAGAAAATCGAAAGATGGAGGGAGAAATTCACAGACATAAGAAAACTAAAACAAGCAGCAACTGGAATCTGTAGAACAACAAATTTCATATTTGAGCCACAACCTGAATACAACCGAGGAAGAGAATAAATCTTTATCCTTGAAAGAATATGAGGCGGTATACAACAAGTTAATCGAGGATTATAAACAGGTTGAGGGATTGTTCCAAGAAAGGAAAAAAGAGAGGAGTAGTCTAAAGAAGATGAGGAAAAGAGAAAAAAGCACAAGATTAGCCCCTCAATCTTAAACTGATGATCGTTTTCCACACCCATGCCATTGCTGGAAGCCTAGGTGGGATTTAGGGATTTTGGTTACATTCCTCTACGTATGGAAGAGAGAGATAGAGATGAAAGAGAAAACTGATTAGGGTAGGTTCATCAGAAGGAAGGACAATCATGATAATTCCCTTATTCCATTAGAATTTAATGAATTCTGTGAAGTCAGCTTTCTAACAGGTATGAAACAATAATTTTCAATACCACATGTATGTTTCTAAAATTACCCCTTAAACTCAGGTATAGAATTGTAATTTACCTTTAAAAAAATCAAAAGTTCAGGTTTTTTTTTGAGTTTTTTACTTGCCCATCATGTAATTAAAATTAATGAGATCATTATTCTTAATGGAAAATTATTTGTTAAGAAAAAATTTTTGTTCAAATTTTACAAACTTTTGGTTCAGGTACAAGATGCTATCATTACCACCTGGACAATTAGACACCCAACCCGCAATCACAACGACCCAATTGCAAGAGCAAAGCTTTACCAACTAAGCTATATCCCCCCCCCCCCCCCCCCCCCCCGAGCCAAGTGGAGCATGCATGAAGGAGCCAGATGCTTATTCTATTCTTTTCCTTGGCGCAGTTAGGCCATCCTGAACTTAAACCAGAAACCTTGCCTGTGAAGTAAATCATCGCACCTACGGTCCAACCAATTGGGAGAGAGTCAATAGATTCGTTTTTGAGAGTGATTCATCCTTCCCAAACGCAGCATACAACTCTCCATTGTACTGCGTTCTCTAAGTGTGCTTGTCCCCCCCCCCCCCCCTCCCTTTTACTATGGCAAGTATTTGTGAAATAACTCAAATGAGAAGAAAAAAGAGGAATTCTTAAAGAATTTTACTTGTTAAAAGTATTCTAAATAAATTTTATGAAATTCGTTTAGTTGTCTACATTTGATATGTTTGGAAAGATAAAAAAAAATAATGAAAAAAATTGTAAATGAATTTACTATGGAATTGAGTTAGTTTGTTACAAATTATATCAAAATTGATAGAATTTTTGCAAACGAATTTCACAAAATGAAAAGAAAAATTATGTTGAGCAAAACTCGACAACATTCTCCAACAAAAAGTTTAAAATCTAAAAATTAGATTCAAGCTCATTTTAAACTACAAATTCAGTAACAGAGTCATCAAACTTTCAATTGCTTTCAATCATTATTCATTAATGAAATTCTCTTAAAGTTTAACAATACGAATAATTTGATCATAATTTTTTGTACACATGAAAATATATATGTGATATTTTATAATAAAAAAAATCGATTTTTTCGCACTAGAAATACATTTTTTTATTAAAAATTAAAAAATCACAAAAAATAGCATATGAGTGGATATTCATAAAAAAAATTTGGATGACGTCCAAATGCATCATAGGATTTTATTTCCACTATATTTTGGTCCATTTAATATTTTCAAAGTGAAAAAAAAATATTAAATTGATGAAGAGTATAACATCACAACGAATTAAAAGTTTGAGTACTTCCGACACAAAATCAATAGTTTAAAAAGTTGAATGCAATAAATCCGAAATTCATGTACTACTTCTTATGAAAATTTTCCTTTCTTTAATTAATAGTCAACTCTTGTTAAAAAAATAAAAACAATAATCAACTCTTAATCGGTTTCAAATGAGACACATTAATGCTCTTTTTTACTATTTTTCTTCTATATCTATTGTATGGTTGAAAAATTATCTTGCCTAGTACTCCGTAACATAAATGGAAAAAAAAGAAACGTAAAACTGTTAAAATACTTATAAAATCGATAAGGGTGTGTTTAAAATAAATTTGTAAAATTTATTTATAATTTTATATTTATTATTTTTGAAAAAAAATTATAAAACTCATTTTTTAATAAATTTATTATAAAATCAAGTTAATTCAAAACAAATTCTATTAAAATTTATAAATAAAATTAACAAAATTTCGTAGAGGAGCGTGAATTGTGATTTAAGCATGAAAATTTAGGTTGGTCTATGATAGATTTTGAAAGAGATTTGCCCAATAAGAAAAAAGAAGAGAAAGGAATTTCAGAAAATGTGATCGACTATAAAGCGCGTAAACAAAGTGAATTACTACTACCATCAGCAACCAAACAAAGCGCGTAAATACCACGCAAGATATTTAAATTGTAATATGGAGTGTTTTCCCTACACTCACTGAAGCACGCGTGTGAAAGGTAGGCCTCTAAAATGCAACAACGAACGACATATTCTTTATGAGATCACATCAGTCGGTGGTGATAAACGGACATATCAAATGTCAAATGTACACCTCAAACGCATATTTTTTTTAAAAAAATTGAGTGAAATTTTAGAAAAATTAAATGATAATTTTACGAAAATCAAATGGTAACAAAAAAGAGCTTAAGATGAATTTTTAATTTTACACTTACGTGTCACATTTTCGTTGGTTAGTAATTGAAATGTATGTTTGAGTTTCAGTTGTTTGTTTATTTTACTCTTATTTAAGAAATGAGCATGATACTACGGATGTGTTTCATATAAACTTTTAAAAAAATATTATTTAATTTAATGATTTAAAAATAGTTTAATCAATTTCCAAAGATTTTTTTTGTACGGAACCCAAATCTCCAACTGTCTTGTACTGTCCAGTTTTATGGCTATCATTATTTTAAGATAATCTAAGGGTTGCCACAACATCATTAAAACATCTCTACAACAATGGCTAAAATATTATTAATTTTTTTTTTGATTTTACAAACATTTTTATATTATTGCTTTGTGTTTTAATGTATTTTTTATATTTTAAATTCGATCAATAATATTAAATTCAATCAATCTAATAAGCTTTATTAATCAAAATTCTGATTAAATTGGAATCGATGCACATGTGCGGCTTATATTTGCGACTCACTTGAATGTAAAAATACAATTCTGACAGTATTTTCTCAGAACTGTCTTCGCAAATTATAGATTAGAGAATTAAGGATTTGAACTTAAAGAAAATAAGATAGCACGGGTTATTTTTTTTACATTCAATTGAAACACACATGTGCACCGATTTTTATTTTATCGAAATTTTGATCATGAAGATCTATTGGATATAATACATATTGTAAATCGATCAAATTTAAAATGTAAAAAAGATTTTGAAACATAAAGCAAAATACAAAAGTATTTCGTGATAATAACCCTTCAATTTTAACAATACATCGGTTAAAGACATTTCCCTATACCATGGTGGACTACGTTTTAAACCGTGTTAATGCGCAATTTACTTTCAATTCTAATGTATTTTATGTACATTTTGATGTAATAAAAAAAGGTTTCAAATTAAGTCACATTTTTATCAAGAATTAAAAGTAAAGAGAAAAAATTAATTTCATATCGCGCTTGCGTGTAGCTTAAGATTTCATTATGGACAAAACTGGAGTATATGATAATTTTTTTCTGTTTGTTTTTACTCGAATCATGTGCTCTTAAGCAAGAAAATTCCCTCCTAAAACCCGATATAGTCAAGTCAACATTTATTTTAGTCAAGTATAAGATAGTACAAGAAATTCAATCCCTGATGCGACTTTATAACCTTGAACCTTAATAAAAGCAACAAAGCACTAGAGCTGCCCGTGCACATGAATATATGATGCACAAAATTGGAAAATTTCCAAGTGAAATTCATGACCTTCATGGCTGCATAAGCTGTCAATGTAGCAGGATTACAGAGCCTTATTACCAAATTGTACATGCATCTAATAAATGTATGCACTTGAGATGTGCTTAACTGCTTACCTCTCCAACTAGCGACTCTTAAGGCACAAAACACAGCATGACAGAGCTCCGGAACTCAACATATGCTACAACTTAAAAGGATCAGAGAGGAGGCATGCCCGGCATTGAATAATGAAAGGAACTTCAATACTCTAAATATAATATATGTATGAATCATCAAATTAATATTGTACACCTCAACTCAAAATACCTCTTGTTTTGTCAAAACAAAGATTAATCACCATTTAATTTTCCTAATGTGGTGACTAATCATCATAAACAAATCGGTTAATACACCAAGGTATTTCAAGCTGCTACAAGTTACAGGGATGAAGGTAGCGCAGCCGAAGGTTGTTTAAGCATATGAATGATGTCTATGGCGATCCTTCTCCCTTGAAGAGTAAGAGGAACTGTGGTAATCACGATCTGAAAAGCACAAAGAAGTTTCAGATGATCTACAACATCATTTCCCAAAAATCATATTAATTATAAATTCTGAATAAAATGAAATGCATACCACGTGATGAGTGATGTCTCGGTCTCTCAGAATGCCCTCCTGCATTCAAAATAGGAAGCAATTGAAAGTTAAAAAAAAAACATATTGATATGAGTTGAAAGCAGAAGCATCTTTGTCAACTTGGTCATATAAAAAGAATAAGAGGGGGAGGGCTCATAAACTAACCTGAATCCTTCAATCTATCCTTAGAACGATGACCTCGATCCTTGAATTTTTCTCTGTCCCTTTCAGTTTCCTCCCGCTCTCGTTCTCTGTCAGAATCTCTGCCCCTATCACGATCCCGAGCTTTTATTCTGTCCCTTTCCCTCTCCCTATCCCTGTCCCTATCTCGGTCCCTGTCTCTCTCCTTGCTCTTTTCCCAAGTTGCCTCTGCTCTGTGCTCAGACTTGGATCTTTGCATGGATTCTCCTCTTGCCTCTCCTTCAGCAGACAAGCTCTTTGATTCATCATCACTCTTCTTAGACTCCTTCAGCTTGTCAAGTTCTGTTTTTACCAATGTATCCTTTGATGCACCAGAGTCAAGACTAACAGTTGCTGAAGCTAACTTGACATCATTATTGGCAAAAGGGCTACTCTGCAGAACTTCCTACAAAACAGCAACAAAAGATAAATAAAATAAATATCTTCCAACTCAATACTGTAGTTCCATCTCTTAAACAGGTAATGTTTTCAAATTTTTTGACACCGTATAATATCCAAAATCTTTTTAGTTGCATCCTTTTTATACTAAAACAGAGATGAGATCGATGCTATTACAAACCCAAAAGGCAGGTGATGTAACAAAATGACTGCATTGTTTCTTTCTACAAAAGGCGGCACCACTTTCTGTATTGATATGCAATATGCTATAGTTGTCCACAAAATGATGATCACCCACTGAAGAAATGGTGCTGTAAAAGGCGACGTGCCACCAGAAAAAAGCTTTAAATAAAGTTTTTAAAAATATGATTCACCTTTGGAACTTCCTGAGATAGTGAATCCCCAGATTTACTGGAAAATGTAAATGGATTTCCATCCTTGCAGACTGGTATGTACTGCGCCTTAGGAACGCTGTACAGGTGAGCAAGAACCCTACAAACTTCATCAATCCCAGATTTATCTGCATCAAATGCTTTCAACCATGGTGGATTCTCAGGAAGGGGTACTTGGAACCTACGGGCAGCAGCATAGACAACTCCACAAGCCACAACCTCGCTCCTGAACCTAACACACAGTGTTGTACGCAAACTACCCCCAAGATAGTTGATGAGGAATTGAAGCAGAAAAACAGCATACTAACAATTCTTAAGTTTAAAGACAAATAGGATATAACTAGCCACAATTGATAAAATGCTGGAGCAACATTATCATTGGCAACATGCATTATGATTAGAAGTTCCACATATACTTGAGCTATCTTATTATGTGGCTCTGTCTCACACTGTAGTACTGTCACACCAGCAACAAATTTATAAGTTCTTATAAGAAAGGTAATGTTGGGCTGTACTTAGCACATTAAAAAAAAACATTTTGTAATAGATGCAAGTAATAAGAACCAAAGAAACTTTGCAAAAGAAAAGAAAATTTCCATCAGAGAAAAAGTACATATACATACATTGCGGACTATTTAAAAAAAAATAAAAAACACACACACACCTCGAACCCTATCCACTTAGTGGGTTCATACATTATTTGACACTAAACCTTTTGTAACTTCAAATCCGTCTCATTCATCATCTTATACACCAGCGTTTCTCTCCAGAGACATTATCATAGGAACTTTTTACAATAAGAACCATATAGTCAATGAGATACACATTATCTCCCACGCCATTCATATGTAGCCATGAGCAAGCTTTTACTCAATCCATACGACATTTTCTCAACCAACAAAAGAATGACATCAACTAGGTATATCTTAAGCTTCAATGGAATGCCAATCAGTTCCGAGATTTTTATCTTTACTACAACTAGGTCCACTTCAATTTTAAAAACATGCTGATAGTTTCCAAAACAACTTCCAACCTCTTGGTTTACCTTCACAAGACTACAGTGAATTATCAAATAGATACCTAACTTTCTTATTTATGGCAATTTCACTTCATTTTATGTTGAGATCAACCAGCTTAATCAATTGATACCACAACATGATATATTGATGAACAATTTTAGAAAACAACGCTTCAAATTTTAGAAACATTTTAATATTTTCAAATACAATATCTACAACTTCCAACCTCTCAGTTATCTTCATAAGACTATAATGAATTACCAATAGATACCTAACTTCCTGCCTTCTAGCAATTTCACTCATTTTATATTGAGATTGACCAGCTCTATCAATTGATACCACAACATGACATATTGATGAACAATGTAGAATTCCAAATTTTTTCCCTTTGCACTTAAATGTGTCAAAACCATACTACTTCCTTTGTAGAGAACAGTTCCAGGCGGATTTCTTTAATCCAAAGCCAAGAAAAAGGTACAATAACTTTTGTTCAAAAGAAAAAGGTTGGAGAAGCCTAGGGCCTGCCCAGATTTGGAAAATTTCCCATTTGCAAAGCATTTTTTTGGAAAATCATCCTTAAAAAAATGGAGAATTTTTCAAATCTAATGCGCCCCTAGTTTTTCAACTTCTACACTTCACAAGATGTATCACTAGCAGTTTAGAACATTCAGAAAAAAAATTGTATTCTGTCTTAGATTTGTTATGATGAAAATTTGATTTCTGCATTATTGTGGTCAATAGGTCTGTTAAGGAAAAAACAGAATTCAGCATACTAAAATATTCAGCAAAAGAATTCAGTAAACATCCTGAATTTAACTCTAATAGTCATTTCCAGATACTCGAACATAACCAAATCATTTTTATTAACTTTCAAAAGCCACTCAACTTTATAACTCACTCAAATAACTCCAACAACAGTAAAATAATATCAATAAATAAAATAACCAAGGAAAAACAAATAAACCAAGTCATCAAAAGATACGTATACATTTAAAAATCAAAGTAATTATGTGTCTACGAGAAGTACCTATCATTTGCTAGGTTCCAAGCTTCTTGCCTCAATTCTGGAGGTGTTTCAAGGGTTGCAAGGTAGTTTGATATAAACTTGTGAGGATGCTCGACATGACAAACGAAACCCATCTCTTTCAATATATGTCTTTCTGTTCTGCTCAACTCCACCTTGAGTTCTGCAAATTTCTTAAGAAAAGAAATACAAAAAATTTAACATTGATTCATGACTCTTTAAAAGAAAAAACAGGAGGCCTGAGAAAAAACATTTTTGCAGGACTACAGCTAACTAGCTAAGAAAGAAAAGAACTTTTATTATTGCTAGAAAGGAAAAACAGAGGTGCATAATGGAAAATTCAATGTATTGAGGCTACAGGAATAAAAAGATAAACAAAAACCTGATCAAATATGCATAATGGAAAATTCGATGCATATGCATATTGCTAACCTTTGAATATAGGTCCAAATGATCTATGGGCAGGTTCTCCCTCCTACATTCCATTCTGTGGAAAACAATGATGACTTGCCTTGCTTTTCTAGGGCTTTCCTCCAGCTTTGATGCAAGCCACACACTGCTGGCAGCAACTATCTACAAGAAATTATCAGACACAAGAAAAAAAATTAAATGAGGAACATGAGAATGATATTTTGCACCATTTCCAGTCAACTTAGGAAAAAGAAAAATAGTCTTCATTCCTTTCTAAGAAAAGCACAAAATGTAAAGCAATTGAAACTTAATTTTTTATATAAGATGGAACTAATAATTTACAAAAACGAGCACCTTAACTCATCTGAACATGACACAACTATGAGGCACAGTTGAGGTGCATTTTTCATCTTTCAAAAACCAAAACATAATCATAGACACCGTTCAATAACTCTTCCATTTCCTTATTTTTTTTCACAATTTTGGGCAACCAAAGAGAGGGTGAATATTAAATAGAGCAAAAAAGTAGAACCTTCACATCAAAGCGAGCAAAAGACTTCTTGCAATAGAAACGGTGGAATAGAACCTGTCCAGTAGCCATTACAGCTTGAGGTCTGAAAAAAGAAGGTTAAGGAAACAAATTGAACCAGCACATTGCATGAAAAAAAAAAAACCCCCGTATAGCATCTAATACCATACGTAAAGTAAAATGGAAACAGGATACAATTTGAGCAAAATGCCGCTTTCTTGGATGAGATCGCATCCATAGATCCTGAGGGTAGTTTCAGTTGCTTCATCTATGCCATCTTTCCTAGAAGGTGAGTTCTTTAGTTGCTCTTCTGTTAAGTAGAAATTATCAATCGCTGTGTAAATCATTGTCTCACCCAACAAGCTTCAACCAAGCTGTCAAAGTTTGAAAAATCAAATCAGACTTTCAAATGTCCGTATCAACAAGCACAATCCAAACAATAAAAGAGACTGGGAGGGAGGATAAAACCACAAACTTTTTTTGGCACAGTATAGAACAAATTGAAAGCACAAAATTTGACATTTACAAATGAAACAAAATTAATGGTTACTTCATTAACTTGTCAATTCTTTGAACACTACTTGAGCTTAGTTCTGTTGTATAGCTTCTCACAAATAATAATAAATTTATAAAAAAAAAAAACACACAGAAGGATAAAGTCCAGGATGAAATATGAGAAATAAGCATCCCAAATTGCTTTCTCGAATTTAGTGAAGAAAATACTAACCTAAAAAGCATGTAAAAAACCCTAGCTTATTTCAATTCAATTCGACAACAAAGTGCGAAATAGTGAAAATGTAATGCAATGAAGGATCTGTCTGCTTGTTGAGTGATATTCCATCTAGAAAGGTAGATGTAATATATCTAGGAGCACCTGCTGCACAATTTTGACCCCACCTCAATTGACATAAAATAACTTCAATCAAATAAAGTCTCAGAATGAACTTTCTGTGGGTTACATCGTCTAGATAAATCTCTAGAGATAGGAATCCATAACACTGCAACTCAATTAAAATTAGGCTCTGATTGGCCATTACTCTGGAAGTAGCCTCTTCTCTCATGTAGTTTATCGATCTTTTTTAGGACAGCAAAGAAGATTAATTTATTAATCTGATAATAATAGAACAAAAAGGTTGCCAATCCGAAGCGCCCCATGGCTATAAATAGAGGCACAACAATACCAAGGGAGACAAAACATGGAGCACCTGGTGTGCATACCCTAACCTCAACAAAAATCACAACTAGAAAGAACAACAATCTGTGGCACAGGAGAACTTTAACGAGCACATAGAGACACCAACAATAAACCAAAGCCACTACCTTTTTTTTTTTCAGGGAACCGGAATCTACCCAGTTAATCATCAGAAGAAGACATTCATAGCAATGACAAACACCAAAAATTAACAGAGCACAACCCACAAAAAAAAAATTCAAAACACAACTAAGCATTTAAATCTGAATTCCTCGGCACTCCCAATTTGGCAAGAGAATTGCCATATCGTTGGCTTCTCTATGAATTGATTAAATCAAATACTACTTGTTGTTAACAATTTCAGCATCAGCATGAGTAGAAGAAAGAACACTCACCAGAGATGGGAAAAATATTTCTTGGCCGTCGACGTCGGTGGCGCTGCTCCGGAACAGAGAGAACGAAAAAAAAAACCAGAGAGAGGTCTGCTGCGACAGAGAACACTCGCTAAAGAGAGAGAGACCGATTTATTGATTTGGTAGATTTAATGAACGCTTTTAATAAAGTTCATAAATTGGTAGAATTTGCTCCGAAACTTCACAAATCACCATTCTACAAGGAAGATAGTTTAATGATTGAAAAATTGAGCCAGATATTTTTAAAATATTATTCTATGGCACTAAAATCTTTGAATGATGAATTTGATATGAAATTTTTTTAATTTTATAATTAATTGTAATGTAATCATTTTTATTAATATAATACGTATTTTTTTTTAAAATAGTAAAATATACTTAAATAAAAGTTTTAATAAAATTTATAAATCATTAAATAATTTTTTAGAATCTTTTGTGAATTTAATTTCTTTTAAAAGTTAATTACAGTTTCATATATAAATTTAAAAAATAATTAAAAAACATATATATAATATTAAAAATAACTGATATATACCTGACAGAAATTTGACCTAGTAAAATCTTTTAAACGGAGGATAAAATTGTCATACTTATCATTCCTATTTCTCATCTCCCTCTCTTTTTTCTCCCCCTCTCTCGTCCATATGTAGAGTGACGTAACCTCGATCCTAAGTTTAAACTCTAAATCCCAAATTTCTTACCTGTTTTAGATCAAAATTTCTTACCCAAAATCATTAACCCTAAATCCTAAATTACTAATTGATTTACAAGATGGAAGAGGTGAAGATAAGAACAGTCCCGGGAATGGCAACGGTAGCAGGTACGTGAAAGCTCCTTTCATTTTCCCATACTTTCTCTCTCAACTTTTCCTCCAAGACAACTTCTTTCTTGTTGTTACCAGAATTCCCATCTCCAAGAATGAAGAAATTTGAAATCTTTGCAATCTCAGTTGCAACTGCTTCAGTTACTATTATCTCTGCTTCTTCTTCTTCAAATTTCACTTGCAATGAGGTAAATCTTGAACTGAATTCTGGGTTATATTCTTTTCATGTTATTTGTGTTGGAATTTTGGGTTCAGATATGTTATAACATTATACATGTAGACCCAATGCACATGTGTGAGGTAACTGTTAGGGTTATGGTCCCTAAGGCACAAAGATATAAAACATCAAGGGAGGGTGTTTAACGTGCTTTAAATTTTATTGAAACAGACAGTTCTTCTTCCTCTCTTCTAACATTCAGTTGATTGGTTCCCATACCAAAGGTGGTTCTCCCTGTAGTCTTAGAAGATCAACCCAAGGAGGCTTGCTTGCAATGGATTCTGGTTTGTTTCTAACTCATCTTCTCAATATATATATATATATGAATTCTTGACAATCTCCCTGTAGTCTTAGAAGATCAACCCAAGGAGGCTTGCTTGCAATGGATTCTAGTTTGTTTCTAACTCATCTTATATATATATATATATATATATATATATATATATATATATATGAATTTTTGACAAGTTTAATATGAAAAGATTTTGGTTGTATCATTGATTATTTGTGTATTAGTATCAAGATTAATATAACAAGTGGTATCAGAGCCTTTCATGTTAAATTGTTGAGATTCATATGAAAATTGAGTTTCTTGAATTTTTTTCCCATAAAGTATTTTAGGGCAGAAATTTGTTTTAAAAAAATTGCTATAAATCCATGTTTGTTTATGAAATTGTATAATTACTATGTGAATTGCATCTCCAAATATAAATTTTTTTTTGGGTATGACAATATTAAATTTTAGTGATTTTTAGTGACTGTTTTTGTAACTGCAAATTGCAGTTTATCAAACCAGCGCTGCGGCGCTGGCTTTGATCTTTCTTTTTTTGGCTAATTCCGTAAATTATTCATTAAGCCATTTGGCGTTGGTTCATATGATAAAGATAGCCGTTTTTAATTTTTCTATAACCGGTGGAAATCATTATATATTGTATGCAATTTTTCTATAAAGATTGCAATTGTGGAAATCATTTTTTATTGTCATGACAACTTGCCATGATATTCTGGATGTGCTGAGAATATATAGTAAAGTGAAAATTGTGGAAATCTTTTTTTTATTGTCATGACAGCTTGCCAATTGCAAGCATATTATTTTGGTATTCATTATAGAGGACCACTACAGTCAGTCCCAAAATCCAGAGAACTGGTGCTGCAGCACCAGCGATCTGTTCCTTTGGGCAGATTGCTGGCGTCGCGGTGCCAAAAGCTGGCACCGTGGCACCGATCAAGGTAAAGAAATTTTTTTTTAAGGATTTTGTTCTGAATTTTATATTTAATGTTTTTGATGAATGAATTGAAGTATTATGTTGCCAAAACAATCTCTAATATGTAAATTTATTTATTTTAAGACATGTAAACATGCTATTAATATGTGAAAATAATCGGCCCAAAAGAAGCTTATTTTTGCATTGTTAATAGATTAAAATAGTTGTGAATATGTGACAAATAAAGGTTGTCATGCGAATAATGTGTCGGTCTAAAGAAAGGCGTATTATTTGGCAGGTTGGGTTGTCAATATTCATGAACTATATTTGAGATACCACTTACAAGTTGATATTTCTGTCCAAAGACTAAGTATTAATGTTGTGCTAGGTATCTTGTTATGGGCCCACATGCATGTGTATATGTATACAGTTTTGTTTTGATTCATATATACATGAGTTGTTACTAATTGTGAGCTTTTGTTCTTGTTTATAGCAACATCGATTTCTGCTAACATCAACAGCATTCCCGTGCTTAACGACACGAATTTTAAGAAATGACAAGATCATGTTATGATCGTGCTCGGATGCATGGAATTAGACTATGCATTGAGGGTCGATCGCCCTGCACCTTTGACCAGCGATAGTACCGTTGAGAAAAAGGTTGTATATGAAAAGTGGGAGCAAACAAAGTGCATGAGCCTAATGATTATGAAGCACTCGATTCCGGATACCATCAGAGGTTCTATTCCTGATGAAAATGATGCTAAGAAATTCCTCTCCTAAATAGCAGACCGATTCACCGCAAACGAAAAGGTCGATACAAGCACCATCTTGACTAAGCTTGTCTCAATGCGGCACAAGGGGAAGGGGAATATAAGAGAGTACATCATGGAGATGCCAAACCTTATGATAAGACTAAAGACATTCAAGTTGGAATTGCTAGAAGATATTCTGGTGCACTTAGTCTTGATCTTTCTTCCTACACAATTCAGTCCTTTCAAAATCAGTTACAATACTCAAAAGGAGAAATGGATTTTGAATAAGCTGATTGCTCAATGTGTTCAAGAGGAAGAGAGACTTAATCATAAAAAGGTTGAAAGTGCTCATTTAGCTTCAACATATCAGGACCCTAGTTCCAGCAAGAAAAGAAAGAGGAACATTAAAGGAAAGGAAACTGCAGGGTCTGGAAATTCACACCATAAGGGACAACAGAAACAAGATAAATGTATAACTTGTTTCTTTTGCCACAAAGCTGGTCATGTGAAGAAAGACTGCACAAAATACGCCAAATATGTGACCTAGCGTGAGAAGAAGGGTAAACTTCTAAACTTTGTTTGTTCAGAAGTTAATTTGGTCTTAGTACCTAAGAACACTTGGTGGATAGATACAGGTGCAACTACTTACATAAGTGTTTCTATGCAGGGGTGCATAAGAAATCGAAAGCCAACTGATGTTGAAAGATTCATCTATATAGGAAATGGCGAAAGAGCTCTTGTGGAGGCAGTTTGTTTATTTAGATTACAATTGAAATCTGGTTGTAATTTGGATGAGACTTTTTATGTACCGTTTTTTAGACAGAATTTGGTTTCTATTTCATGTTTGGACAAATCAGGTTTTTCTTGTTCATTTGGAAATAGAAAGTTTAGTCTATTTCAGAATTCAAATTTGTTTGGTACCCGTTCTTTAATTGATAATTTATATAAACTGGATATGATTTCCTCCAAAGAAAATGAATCCTTACATACTAGTAATGTTGGTATTAAGCGCAAATTAACAAATGAGAATTCATTAATGTTATAGCACAAGCGTTTAGGACATATTTCTAAACAAAAGATTCAAAGACTTATGTCAGAAGTAATTCTTGATCCCTTAGATTTGTCAGATTTTGAAGTCTGCATTGAGTGCATTAAGGGAAAACAAACAAATGTTAAAAATAAAGGTGCTAATAGGAGTAATAGTGTCTTAGAATTGATACATACAGATATTTGTGGTCCATTCTCTACAGCTTCTTGGAATGGATAACAATATTTTATCACTTTTATAGATGACTACTCCAGGTATGGCTATCTTTATTTAATTCATAAGAAGTCTCATTCTATAGACGTGTTAAAGAATTTCAAAGCCGAAGTTGAAAATCAATTAGGCAAGAAAATTAAGGCTATTAAATCTGACCGTGGAGGTGAATACTACGGTAGATATGATGGATCAGGTGAACAACATCCCGGACCCTTCATCAAATTTTTGATGGAGTGTGGGATCGTTCCTCAATACACCATGCCAGGGACTCCTAGTCAAAATGATGTAGCTGAGAGACGAAACCGAACCTTAAGGGATATAGTAAAAAGTATGATTAGTCATTCTTCTTTGCCATAATCGCTTTGGAGTGAAGCCATCAAGACTGCAGTTTACATCCTGAACAGAGTTCCAAGTAAAGCAGTAGCTAAAACCCTATACGAGTTATGGACAAGCAAAAAGCTTAGCATTAGGTATTTGCATGTTTGGGGATGTCCAGCTGAGGCTCGACCTTATAAGCCAAATGAGAAGAAGCTAGACTCAATGATCGTTAGCTACTATTTTGTTGGATACTCTGAAAGATCAAGGGGTTTCAAATTTTATGATTCCTCTAATAGATCATTTTTCGAAACGGGCAATGCCAAGTTCATTGAGGATGTTGAGTTAAGTGGGAGAGACCAACTCAGGCAAGTCAATTTTGAAGAGGAATGTGTTTACATTCCTGTTGTTGCAACTGAAAACGTTCAGATATCCATACCTGATGTTATTCAAAATGCAAATCCGGAGATCCAACGCATTGATGACGAACCTGAATTATCGTCTGCTCAAAATCAAGAACCGCTTAAGGTTCATCAAGAGGTACCTCAACAACCTCAAGTGGAAGTGTCACTAAGGAGATCCAGTATAGAAAAGAGAAACGCGATTTCGACTGATTATGTCGTGTATCTCCAGGAACATGAGTTTGATATGGGTCTAAAAGATGATCTGACTTCTTTTAGTCAAGTTACACAATGTCCTAATTCTGAAAAGTGGATTAAAGCCATGAAGGATGAGATGAAATCAATGGAAGATAATGGTGTTTGGGACTTAGTAGAGTTGCCCAAAGGTGCGAAACCGATTGGTTACAAATGGATATTTAAAATCAAACGGGATTCAAAAGGCAACATTGAAAGGTATAAGGCCCGCCTAGTCGCCAAAGGTTTCACTCAAAAGAAAGACATTGATTATAAAGAGACTTTTTAGCTGGTTTCGACGAAAGATTCTTTTGGAATCATTATGGCACTTGTAGCTCACTATGATTTGGAGCTACATCAAATGGACGTTAAAACAGTTTCTCAATGGAAATATTGAAGAAACAATATACATGGTGCAACCAGAGAACTTTGAGTCCAAAGATTCAAAACATCTTGTATGTAAGCTTAAAAAGTCCATTTATGACTTAAAACAGGCATCCTGACAATGGTATCGAAAATTTGATCAGGTGATTACATCCTTTGGATTTAAGGAAAACACCATTGATCAGTGCATATATCTCAAGTTCAGTGGGAGCAAATTTATTATCCTGGTGCTATATGTAGATGGCATTCTACTGGTAAGCAGTGATATAGGCCTATTGCATGAAACCAAGAGATTTCTATCAAGTAAATTTGAAATGAAAAATCTTGGTGATGCGTCATTTGTTTTGGGTATACAGATCCATAGAGATCGTTCCAAAGGTATACTTAGACTGTCACAAAAGACCTATATTGATAAAGTGCTAAGTAGATTTAGCATGAGTGGTTGTGTACTAGGAAACACACCCGTGGCAAAGGGTGATAAGTTCAGTTTGCTCCAATGTCCGAAAAATGAACTTGAGAATAAGGAAATGGAGAAATATCCCTATGATTCGGCTGTTGGAAGTCTCATGTATGCACAAGTATGTATGCGACCGGACATTGCGTACATTGTTGGAATGCTAAGCAGATATTTGAGTAACTCGGGTGTGGATCATTGGAAAGCAGCTAAACGGGTTATGAGATATCTACAGAGAACGAAGGATTATATGCTCACATATCGAAGATCGGATCTTTTGGAGATCGTTGGGTATTCAGACTCCGATTTTGCTGGGTGTCTCGATAGCAGGAGATCCACTTCTAGCTATATCTTTATGTTAGCTGGATGAGCTATATCATGGAAGAGTATGAAACAGTCACTCATAGCTACTTCCACCATGGAGGCAGAGTTCATGGCTTGCCATAGGGCATCAAATCAGGGAATATAGCTGCAAAATTTTATCACTGGGCTGCGAACTGTTGATGGCATTGATAGACCATTAACGATTTATTGTGATAATAAGGCTGCTGAGTTGTATTCCAAGAACAATCGAAGCTCATCGAGGTCAAAGCATATTGACATCAAGTTTCTGGTTGTCAAAAAGAGAGTATAGAATTCTCAAGTTTCAATTGAGCATATCAGTACAAACTCTATGGTTGCAGAACCGCTTACTAAGGGTTTGCCACCCATAGTGTTTCATGAGTATGTTGCTCACATGAGTGTTGTTCTTTTGGACCATATACCCATATAGTGGAAGTTTATATTTGGCCTTTTACTTTTGCTTAATTGACATGGTTATGTTGATTACTCCATGATGACTTTCATTGTAGTTTTGCATTTAATGTTTGAAAGTATTTCATATGATTCTTTTGAGTCATATGGAGGACCAGTTGGAAATTAACATGTTTAAGATCACGTTTCATGTAATTTTCATGCTACACATCCATACTAGATCCATGTCGTTAATTGTGTTAGTGTTGTGACCATTGATGGGTCTTGTTATGATAAATATGATAAATGCTGCTTTGATCCTACATTGATATGGTTAATAGACCAGATTGTTGTTGGATATTTTGGTTTAGATAGCATAAATGAGCTCAATTAATGTTATCTTCATGTACAATATAAAGGATAACATATGTAATCCAAGTGGGAGATTGTTGGAATTTTGGGTTCAGATATGTTATAACATTGTACATGTAGACCCATTATCTAATAAAGGACCCAATTAAGTGATATATTTTTTATAGGTCTCTAAAGTATCAAGGTTCTTTAGTATGGGTCATCTTATGAGTAGAAGCCTGATGTGGTATGGGTCTATGTTAATGGGCCAAAGACCCAGTGCACATGTGTGAGGTAACTGTTAGGGTTATGGTCCTTAAGGCACAAGGATATAAATAGACATCAGGGGAGGGTGTTTAACGTGCGTTAAATTTTATTGAAACAGACAGTTCTTCTCCCTCCCTCTAACATTCAGTTGATTGGTTCTCATACCAAAAGTGGTTCTCCATGTAGTCTTAGAAGAACAACCCAAAGAGGCTTGCCTGCAATGGATTCTGGTTTGTTTCTAACTCATCTTCTCTCTCTCTATATATATATATACGAATTCTTGACAAGTTTAATATGAAAAGATCTTGACTGTATCATTAATTATTTATGTATTAGTATCAAGATTAATATAACAATTTGTTTACAGGACCTCGGTGTTTTTGGTGATTTCTTTTTTTTTTCTTTGAAATTTGCGATGTTTGGTTGCCTAGGAAATAGTAACTGAGAAGTTAGGATTTGACTTTATGAGTTATGTACTGAAAGGCGAAAGCTATAAAGTACCACTGAAATTCTCTTTAGTTCTTACCAAACAATCAATTAAAAATTTTGTTTTTATTTTTGTTTTTGTTTTTTTTATCTTGGTTTGCTAAATCAATTGGCTTCATCTATGTTTTTCTCTGTTTTGTGGAAGTAGAAAACCTCTAATTGATTAATTAATTTGGTGGCAAGTGTTTTCTTTTTTTGCATGAAATTGAAAACTCACTCTTTACTATTTTCTTATTCTGTCAAATATCGGTTGTGTGCTTTATTTACGAGGAATAAGCTTCCCTACAGAAGTCTGCAATAGACCAGTGTTATTGTTTAGATCCTCTTTTCAGGAAAAAAAAAAATCAATTGTTTGTTTTCTTCTTCATATCTCCTTAATTTTTGTAACAATAGGCCAGGGTTTGATGGCTTGAGGTTAGACATTGATCACTGGTCACAGATAAAACTTCATTGGCCTATAATTTTCTCAGATTCTTCTTTGCAATCATCATTTTCCTCTCAACCCCATCTCTTCCTAGCTCACCCACCTCTTCTTTCCCATGTTCAAAGATGTATATCCCAACAACCTAACCTTAAACGGCGTTGCAGAGATTGAGAAAAATGGTATCTTACGATTAACAACAAGACCAGTCCTTGACTCCTTGTTAAGCAAAACTTTTTTTAATAAAAAATGAGTAACATAAATATAAGAAGTATAGAAGAAAGTAAGCACAAATATGAATGATGAGTCTCATAAATTCCTCAAGGTCAGAAGATTTGCAGTGTCAAGATCAGGGAAGAATAACGCATTTATTTAAGGTCATTTAAAGACATTTATGGGTTTTCAAAAAGTGTGTTGATGTGGCGTGACATTTGGTTAAAATTTTTACGCTTGACTAACGGGTTCAGTAACGAAGGTATGTTTCTGTAATGTTACCGACAAACTTTAAGTGCGTGACAATCATTTTCAATATCACAAGTATGTTTCTGTAAGTACCCTTTAAACTTATGTATGAAACTGTAATTAATTATTTTTTTAATAGTAAAAATTATTCATAAACAAATATTCAATATATTAAAAATTTATGTTTTTATCATGGTAGATTACATTTATCCTTACATGTGTACAAAAAAAAAAACCATGATCAAGCTCTTTGTATTGTTAAGTTTTTAAGACAATTTTATTAACGAATAATGCTTGAGTGAGTTACATTGCAATTTATTAAAAATTTAAGGATATTTGATGTCAAATTCATATTTTCGAGATTTCAATGTTAGAAGGCAAAAGTTCAAAGATCTCAGTTGCAATTATTCTTTTTATGATTTCCAAACAAAAATAGCAAGTTTTGCTATATATAGAAAAGATGTTGCTATATGAAACATGCAGTCTGACCACCATTTCAGACATCGAAAATTTGTCTGGTAATTTATATGAAGTTCTCATTGATAATTTATATGTTTTACTATTTTTTCTCTTAATAAAATCACGATAACAAGTGGTTTATGGTGTCTAAACCAATAGTCTATTTTGGTGATACGAATATCCTTACAGATATTGAAAAGATTTTGTTTTTAGTAGTAATTTTTTGTTTTCTAATGTACTAAAGACAAAGTCTTTTCAGTATCTAAAAAAAACGTTTTTGAATATAGCATTTCCCTTTCCAAACCATTGTATATATTCTATGAAATTTATGAAATTCATTATTTCAAAACTTACAATTTTATTTTTAAAATATCAAACTTTAATTAGTCCTTACAAAGATAGAGAGAAATTATATCTTTTGCTTTTACAAAAATGGTTGCACTTTAGGGAGGAGTAATCACCAAAAAAAAAGTTGTTCGCTTATAAAAAAAAATTCATTAACAGTATTTACATTTTTTTTAAAAATACAAAATTTTCAATCTTGTTGGATTAAAACTAGCAACAAATAATTCATTTGATGTTACCTCGAGCCAAAAGTAGTTGTTTTTCTTGAGGTCAAATCCTTATTTCAATATTCCCTTATGAGCTTGTTATGTGGGTTGAGAGAGTATAGAAATAGCTTCCGTTATAACTTCTTTGCAGTCAAATTCTTTCGAGTCTAATTAGACCTGAGGTCACACGGATTAGAGACGGAATCAAAGAGAAAAAGTAAGGTTGTGTTTGGTTTTAGAAAACAAGATCATTTTCTGTTTTCATTTTTATCAAAAATAAAAACAAGCATTAAAATGTGTTTGGTTATTGAAGAAAAAAAATTGAATACATCTCTAGTTTAGAAAACAAAAAAAATTGTTTTGATTGTTTTTAACCAAAATGGCTGAAAACAGTGAAGACACAGTTTTAACTGATAGAAACTTTTTTTTTTTTTTACGTAACACACATGTCCACTAGGGTTCAAATCTTACGTTTACATATTTATCACTTGTATAAGTACTTTTTTTCTTTGTTCACTCTCACTCAACGTCGTTCATATTCTCCTCTCTGTTCGCTCTCTTTCTCCAGGGCTCTCTGATTTCTCCTTCAAGGTAATACTCTATCTCTTTCCCGATGGCTCTCTCTGTTCACTCTCTTGATTTATTTTTTTTTTGAATTAGAGAATCAATTGCTAGGGTTGTTAGGATTCCTCTTCTTATATTGAGTCATTATTCAAAATCTCTTTTTCTCTCTCTGTGTGCTCCGTGTGTTATTCCAATTGTAAGTTTGAGTTAAGCTGTAGTACTCATGTTTATAAAGAAGAGTAAAGAAGTAATTTTACATATATTATATTGAATTAAATAATACATTGATGAAAGATTTAGTATTGATTTGAAATAATATTTGAAAGATAATATTGAAAATTTTGTTGAAAAAAGTTAGAAAATCTTGAAGAAGAAAGTACTGAAATTTTTTGAAATTTGAAGTTGAAATAAAAAGAATTTTGAAGAAAAATATTGGCTTCAGTTGAGGAAAATAATTAACAATTTTTTTGGAAGAAAATATTAATTTTATATTTTTCTATAATTTTTATAAAATTTTTGGAAGGAAGAAAAGACGAAAATTTTATTTTAAAGGATAAATGGCAAAACTGTAATTATGTAATGACAAAACAGTAAATTTTAAATGATCACAGAATTGTAAATAACCAACGGCAAATATATAAATTGTATTTAAAATAATATATATAATATTATTTTTAAAAAATTTGGTCAATGGCGAAGCGGTGAAAATAAAAAAAAAATTATTGTTTCTGTGAAGCGGTGAAGAAAAAAATTTATGGTCTCTGTGAAGCGGTGAAGAGAGGAAAAAAAAATATTTGAAAGCTTTATAGTCTCTAAACTAAGAGGCTTCGTTTTTATTATTTATCGAATCTCGTTTGGTTTCTTTCTTTCTTCAATTCAAATTTCTTAGCAAAAGTTATAAAGTAAATTTCTTCAATATTAAAGATAGTACAATCATTCAATTACAATAGCAAGACTTCATCATATTTGAGGTAAATTTTCAATAAGACTCATAACTAAATAATTATATTGTTTGAATTAAGTTATGAACTAGTAAGATTTATAGAAGTTTATGATTAGCTGTTGGTTATCAGCAATCTCAAGAAATTGCTGAAAGGAGCAGGAAATGCAATGAGTTAATCCATGGGTAGCTTTAAGTGCTACATGGTGAGTTAGATTTACTTTCAGTAATCAAGACCAATAAAAATATGAATTTATGATATTTGAATAAATTGTTGAATTATAATGATTTAATGATGTATTTTCCGTTAAATATGATAATTGATTGATTTATTGATTAGAGATTAAATACTATGTTGAATATTAATTATATAAGAATTTATATTTTAAAAAGGATGGATTATTGACAAATATCCTGAGAAGTTATATGAAATTTCTCTAAATATGATTGAAAAATTGATATGATATATGAGGAGACAATTTAATAAATATGATAAAAATAATAATTTTGAGAAAGAGCTAGATAGTTTAATTGAATGCTTTGATGTATGTTTTCTTGCATATTATTGCTCATATGCATAAAATATGCATAAAAGAGAAGACCAGGAAGGCGGCTAGTCTGGTTGAGAAGACCAGGAAGGCAGTTGGTTTGGCTGAGAAGACCAGGAAGGTAGTTGGTCTAGGTGAAACATGTTGACATGTGGGAAAACGTTCCTTGATGATAATATGAAATGATCTGATGAGAAAGAAAATTTAAATTCATGCATTATATTTGTTTTAAATATTTATTATTAATGTCTGATATGCTAAAGAATCAGTTTTGAGTATTAAATGATTGATAGATAGATGAGTCTCATAATTATACAATTTTGATGATAGATAAATAAAAAGGATGACATAATAAAGAATTATATTATTGATTGTTTATATGATGTGACCTTTATGATGATATTGAATTGGAAATATTAAATTGATAAAATATATGAGATACATGTATTGAAAGAGGATAACCGATAATTCAATTATTAAGAGAAATTGATAATTGATTGAATTAGAATGTGAGAAGAGAGAGATGGTTAATTATCCTGATTTAACAATGAATGACTATAACTAGAAGTATACAAATCGAGTACTTCTAGTAAATTTAATTCACTGAGCTTATGAAGCTCACTCCTCATTGTTAAATAATTTCAGGTAGCGGGCATGACAAATAGATTTGTGAGTTGAGATTTAGACAAAGTTATTACCTGTAAGTCTCGTGGTCCACATTCTCAGACTAATGGAAGAAAAAAAAGATTTTTTTTGTTGTAAATATTCATGTATAATATGTTGTATATATTGTTTCAGTTAGGATATTAATAATGTAACTCCCCTGTTTAGGGTTGAGGATTATGTATGTATATATTTTCAGTCGATGTATGTTTTATATTGTACGACACCGTCTCGGGAGTGACCAACCCGGGATGGGACGTTACAATTTTAGTATTAGAGCATTAGGTTTTATGATTCTGTAGACTGCATAAAAATTTAAAGAAGTGGAAGATTTAAATAAACTACATTTTAATATAGAGTCTGAGGATGACATGTGGATGTGCTAGAGCTAGAGGTAGGGTACTGAACTAGAGAGGACGTGGTAGACCCCCAATATTTAGAAGAGTTTAAGCGGAAGGGGAGATTGATTATGTGGTTCATGTAAGGGAACATGTAGCTAGTACAACTGGTACTAGTAGAGGTGGGAGAGAATCTGATATTAGGAGGGATTAATTGAGAGAAGTTCTTGATCGTGCTATAGAGAAAATGAATGCAGTAGAAGACATGGCTGATAATTTACAGATAAGACTAAAAGAAAGGAGTAGAACACAGCCTAATGTGGTGAGATAAGAGGCTTATAAGGGAGAGGTGTGTTTGCAAGTGAGATGTAAGGGGATTGTTTTATGAGATTTATTAAATTTAAACCCCAATCTTTTAGAAGATCTATAAATCCTATTGAAGCTGAGCAGTGGATTAAACATGTTGAGAAATATTTTGAAGTTTTACCAGATACGCAGAAGGTTGCTTTTACTTCATTTAAGCTGGAAAGTGAGGCTTCCCAATGGTGGGAGGATATTCTACTTAGATTGAGTACACAGGTAGATCAACCCTTAACTTGGCATAAGTTTAAGGATGCGTTCTTTGCGAAGTATTTTTCAGATACATTTCGAGCATAGCAAGAGAGATTTTATTCATATAAGGTATAATACTTTATTTGTGGCTGAGTATGATAGTAGATTTATAGCCCTGTCGAGATTTGTACCTGAATTAGTAAATATGGAGGAGAAGAAATGTAAGAGATTTTTAGACGGGTTAAACTATGAAATTCGAACTAAACTCTCTTATATGGGTATTGGGAATTATGCTATGATGGTGGATAAAGCATTACAGATTGAGAAAGATGTGATGGAGTTTAGAGGTATGAGGGATTGGCTGAAGAGATCTAGATTTGAGGGACCTAGAGGTGGTAGTAGTATGAGTGTGCAGGGTGGAAGATCACCCTAAAGGGGGCGTTCCTTGTCACAGGGAACTGTAATGCAGAGTCAAAGGCAAGCAAGACCTGTTGCTTCTGTAGCTTAGAGTAATATTGGTGGGAACCTGAGATTTGGGAGACAAGCTATAGGAACTGAAAGTTATGGTAAAGGAATAAGTATGCTAGGGAAGTGGCCATCTGATGTATGATTGAGAGACAAGAGTTTGTTATAGATATAATCAGACATGACATCTATCTCGAAATTGTCCTACTCTTATGTGCTTTGTATGTGGTAAGGGACGACATATTAGTGTAGATTGTCCAGTGGGAAAATCTATTGAGATAAGTGCTGGAGGTGTTGGGAGAAAACAGATGGAGAAAGGTGGTGGATCAGGGAGTATGTGGAGCAGAGGCAGAGGATCAGTAGCTGAGAGGGGACCCGGTGGTCAGTTACAACCCAGATATAACAGAGTCTATGCATTAACCCAACATGATGCACATGCCACTCTTGATATTGTTATGGGTATGGTATCTATTTTTAATAGACCCGTTAGATTATTGATTGATCCTGGTGCAACTCATTCTTTTGCATCCAATGTTTATATGAAATCTATTGATGCTTGTGTTAGTCCTTTGATGCATGCTATTAATGTTGAGGTTCTTACTGGAGATAGGGTTATTATCAGGATAATTTGTCGAGGTTTTGTGATTAGTATGACTGATAGATAATTTAAAGTTGTTTTGTTACATTTAGATATGACAGATTTTGATTTAATTCTAGGGATGAATTGGTTATCTGCATATCATGCTTGGATAGATTGGCTTAGGAAGAATGTCGTGTTCAGGATACTAGGACAAGAGGGGTTTAATTTTCAGGGAGAACATAAGATACTTGCCAACTGTTTTATTTCTACCCTAATTACTTGTAGATGGTTGAAGAATGGTTGTGAGGGGTATTTGGCGTATGTGGTGGATTCTAGAAAAGAGAGTAAGAAGTTAGAAGAAATCTAAGTAGTGAAAGATTTTTCGAATGTGTTCCCTGAGGAGTTGTCTGGTTTGCCTCCCAACAGGGAGATTGAGTTTTCTATTGAGGTGATTCTAAGATCAGCACCCATATCTATAGTAACTTATAGAATGGCACCAGCTGAGTTGAGAGAATTGAAAGCTCAGCTTCAGGAATTGCTAGATAAACAATTTATTCAACCTATTATGTCGCCTTGGGGAGCTTGATGAGAGAAAAATATTGCATATTTTGGCCACTTAATTTATATTTGTTAGCTTAAGATTTTGTTACTTTGAGTTGTTTTCGTTGTTTTTCAGGTTTACAAGCACTGGGAAAGGAGTTTCACTAAAATTGCCAGAATTGCCGTACAGATCAATCATCTTTGAAAATTAAACTGTATTGATTCAAGAAGAACCAGGATATGAGCCATATATTCTTAGAAAGATCCAGAAGTCTATTTTCTGGAGAATTTTACGGCTCGTAAAAATGATTTTTCTACATAAAGTTATGGCCGTTTTAGTAGACAAAGGTCAGGCTGTGCGGGCTTTGCAGGATTTCAGCGTGAACAGAAGTTTTGAAGGGCATGTGAAGACTTAAATCCCACATCCCACATCAGTTGGAAACACATTTCTATATCCCACATCCCACATCGGATTAGAAAACATTGCACTCGTGATATTTGCCTATATAAGACCCACTCCACTTCATCATTCAGTGTGCAATTCCTGGGCCACTTTGGTGTTAACCGGTGGATGTCTGCTAGCATTCTGGTGGATCCCGAAGGCTTTGCTACCACGAGGGGAAGCACCGCCCATCAGCGAGTGGAATTTCTCCCATGTAAAGTTATTTTTTTCTTTTTATTTAGTTGTTTTAATTTAATGTTTAACACTTTTATTATGAATTGTAGTTTCATAATTATGAGTGGCTAGAATCTTCAGCTAAGGTTGAAGATGAAGCCCTGCTATTGTTTGGCATAGTAGTTCAGATTTGCTTGTACAAATCTGACAATTTTTAGTATAAATGTTCTGTCAATTATTTGAGTTAATCTTGTGATTGATTGAGTTTAAATTGTTCTGTTGGATATTCCTTGTGTTTCATCTGATGGATACATCGAATTGTTTTCGATTAAATTGGATTTCCTTTGTGATTTGTTAAGAGCGGATACATTGGACACTTTTGGTTTAATTGGGATATTCTTTGTTTTTTGTCTTACAGTTGGATTTATGAAATTTTTTGATAGGCTATCTTTAGAACATTGAGTTATATGCCTAACTTTGGCGGGGTGGATTCAGAAACCTTAGTTTGTTTTTATTAGTTTTTAAAATCAATTTAGTTTAGCTTTTATTTATTTTGTAACATGTAATTACAAATTTGGAACTAGGTTAAAATAGACTTAGTTTAGATAAATTTATATTTTCACAACGCAATTCCCTGTGGATTCGACCTTGCACTTGCACAACGCTATATTGCAAACAACTCGTGCGCTTGCGAGTAATTTAAAACTTACAACAAGTTTTTGGCGCCGTTGCCAGGGATTTGTTTGGTTTGTGAAATTTTTTTGGTCTGAATTGATATTATTTTTCTACTAGTTAGTTATCCAAAATAATAATAATAATAATAATAAAATATGTGGATGAATCCAGCGCCGGTTTCACAGTCTTTAGAGGACACCATTAAGGAGTACATGAAAATGACCGGCCCGTCCATCAATGTTGCCAACACATTCAATGTTGATAGTTGTTCCATCTGTGCTAGTCCTATGCATCTAGCACAGAATTTTCTATCAATGCCGGCTTGTGCTGAGTATCCCATGGAACAAATGAATACTTTTAATGACTGTTGTTGGCAATCAAATGGATCTTACTCCGAAACATACAATCCAGGGTGGTGGGACCACTCTAATTTTTCATGGACGCAGAACCAACTGAGGAATCAGGGAGGAGCCCCTTATCAAACTCACAACAAGTTTCCTCCGTCAATTCCAAGTTATAGTCACTCAGCATATCCAACACCATTATCTGTTTACCAAGCTCCCATTCAAACACCAGCGCCAGTTTCACTGTCACTTGAAGACACCCTTAAGGAGTACATGAAAATGACTAGCCAATCCATGAGTGAAGTAATGAGTGCAACAATAGAAAACACCCAAGTGATTGCCAAGTTAGAGAGTCAAATTGATCAAATCACAAGTTACGTGGGTGAAGGAGAGGAATGAGAGTTCCCCAGTCAACCTGAGCCTAATCCAAAGGAATAGTTTGCAGTGGGAAATTCATCAACTCCTATGCATTGGTAGGAACAAGTGCAATCAACTTTCCCATACTTGTCTGGGAGAAAAGTGGACAATCAAGTGGAGGAGAACCCTGCTATGCAACAAGGGCAAGAAAGTGGAAACAAGGAAAAAAGAGATGCTGAGCCATCTACAACCACACCTATTATTAAGGATCTCTCTATGTTGTTTTTACCTAAAGCACCTTACCTTGAGAGACTACAAGCGCCCAAGAAAGAAAGGAAGTCTAAGGACATTATGGAGGCAGGCTTTGCTCAGTTTGGAGAGGATTTAGATTTAGATAAGTTACTTGAGCAAGCAAATACTATCTTGGAGTCTGCTCCTCAAGAGAGTAGTAAGACAGAGAAGACTATGGATGAATCCCGCATTGAGGACCCCCTGGAGGCATGCTTTGCTCACTTTGGAGAGGACTTGGGCTTAGATAAGTTAATCGAGGAAGTGAATGCCATTTTGGAGTCTGATCCTCGAGAAAGCAATGAGACGGAGGAAACCACAACACCTGAACCCCCCAAGAAGGAACTTAAGCCTTTACCGGACAATCTTAAGTATAAGTTCTTAGGTCCAGCAGATTCTTTGCCTATAATTATAGCTTTAGATTTGGGTGATGCTCCAGAGAAGAAATTATTGGACGTCTTAAGAGAGCATAAGGAAGCTATAGGCTGGACTATTGAGGATGTCAAGGGAATCAACCCCTCGTTGGTAATACACACGATATAGTTAAAGGAGAATGTCAAGCTATCGAGGGAGCCACAAAGAAGGCTCAACCCTGCTATGCAAGAGGTTGTGAGGGCAGAAGATATTAAGCTGTTAGAGGCAGGGATCATTTATCCCATCTCTGATAACAAGTGGGTGAGCCTGATTCAAGTCGTGCCCAAACATGCTGAATTAACGGTAGTGAAGAATGAGGACGACGAGTTGGTGCCAATTCATGTTCAGTCAGGAGGGAGAGTGAGTATAGACTACCGTAAGTTGAATGCTGCCACTAGGCCTGATCATTTTCCATTCCTATTTATTGATCAGATGGTGGAGTGCTTAGTTGGGCATGTTTACTAATGTTGGGTCTGGCTGAAGACATTAAACTTAGCACTCATGGGAGGCACCCCACAGCTTATCTTTTCTGTTTATTTATTATTTCGCATTTTTATGATTAATGTTTGTTTCCAGTATTTTTTGTTTTCCAGTTTTTTTTATTTTTCAGGGACAATGCGTACTTCAATTCAAGTTTGGGGGTATGCTATGAGCCATACCAGTCCAGATAGTTCTCCATATCTTAGGTCAGCTCTTTCCATATTAGTAGTCAATGTGTAATTTAAGTTTGGGGGTATGGGAGACACATCACACACTTTGTCCTAATTTGTTGTCTTTTTGTCGTAAAGATAAATGCATGTTCATGTTCGTCTAAAAATTTTGGTTGTTCTAAAAAATTGTGATGTGATTTCATTGGTAAGCTTAAAATTTTGAACAAATAATCTGATGATAGAGTTTTAAACTTTAGTTACTTACTTTAGGCATTTTCGAGAATTCACATGTTTGATCTAATCAAACACGAGCACATTAGCACATATTTGTGTGAGGTATGACATGTGAGTTGAATGTATATGTTTTCTTATCTTAACTGAAACGGGATGACTTATTGGATGAACGCCTTGGGCATATATAAAAAAAAACTATTAATATTTATAATGATCATCATCAATAAACTTTCCACTAAGTAACTGGACCTCTTGCCTCAGTAAGCAGTGAGTGTTCACGTCAAAAGGTGGGAATTTTATTCATAATGATCATTGCGAAACTTTCCGCTGAGTAACTGGACCTCTTGCCTCAGTAAGCAGTGAGTGTTCACGTCAAAAGGTGGAAATTTTGCTTGGTAGTATTAAGGCCAGTTTAATTTCGTAGCCTTTTTTACTCGAGTTAGTAAGTCCTTAGGGGTGCCTTTACACCTAATGCCCTAAAACTATCTGGTTTGGGAGTCATTGACTCAACACTCGTTACATGGGTCAATTAGAAAGCTTAAGGTAACTAAACATAGCAGAGCCTTATATATATATATATTAAAAAAAAAAATATTATGCCATCGTTGTTCTTTTCGATGAGAAATTCTGTGGATCTTGAGACTTGATTACCTTGTACATTGAAGTTATTTGGAAACCTCATCTGTATATGCTAATTCACTTTACATTGATTCAAGCTTGTGATGTCTTACCATGCCTCTTGTAAGTAATTAGGTTTTAAATTCTTATTCATTGTGAAGATGGGTTGGACTTATTTAAGCTTGCTCATGAATGAATCTCATGATTTTGAATGCTCCTTAAATTTTTGGATACATGAATACTGAACTTATCTTTATGTTTTTTGTTTTTCATTTTGTTTTTTTTATTTATTTTGTTTTGCTAAGGGACTAGTAAAATGTAAGTTTGGGGGTATTTGATGAGAGAAAAATATTACATATTTTGGCCACTTAATTTACACTTGTTAGCTTAGGATTTTGTTACTTTGAGTTGTTTTTGTTGTTTTTCAGGTTTACAAGCACTGGGAAAGAAGTTTCACTAAAATTGCTAGAATTACCCGTACAGATCAATAATCTTTGAAAATTAAACTGTATTGATTCAAGAAGAACCAGGATATGAGCCATATATGCTTAGAAAGATCCATAAGTCTATTTTCTGGAGAATTTTATGGCTCGTAAAAATGATTTTTCTACAGAAAGTTATGGCCGTTTTAGTAGACAAAGGTCAGGCTGTGCGAGCTTTGCGGGATTTTAGCGTGAACAGAAGTTTTGAAAGGCATGTGGAACTTAAATCCCAAATCCCACATCGGTTGGAAACACATTTCTATATTCCACATCCCGCATCGAATTGGAAACACATTGCACTCGTGGTATTTGCTTATATAAGACCCACTTTACTTCATCATTCAGTGTGCAATTTCTGGGCCACTTTGGTGTTAACCGGTGGACGTCTGCTAGCATTCTGGTGGATCCCGAAGGCTTTGCTATCACGAGGGGAAGCGCTGCCCATCAGCGAGTGAAATTTCTCCCATGTAAAGTTATTTATTTCTTTTTATTTAGTTGTTTTAGTTTAATGTTTAGCACTTTTATTATGAATTGTAGTTTCATAATTATGAGTGGCTAGAATCTTCAGCTAAGGTTGAAGATGAAGCCTTGCCGTTGTTTGGCATAGTAGTTCAGATTTGCTTGTACAAATCTGACAATTTTTAGTATAAATGTTCTGTCAATTATTTGAGTTAATCTTGTGATTGATTGAGTTTAAATTGTTCTGTTGGATATTCCTTGTGTTTCATCTGATGGATACATCGAATTGTTTTCGATTAAATTGGATTTCCTTTGTGATTTGTTAAGAGCGGATACATTGGATACTTTTGGTTTAATTGAGATATTCTTTATTTTTTGTCTTATAGTTGGATTCATGGAATTTTTTGATAGACTATCTTTAGAACATTGAGTTATATGCTTAACTTTGGCGGGATGGATTCAGAAACCTTAGTGTGTTTCTATTAGTTTTTAAAATCAATTTAGTTTAGCTTTTATTTATTTTGCAACATATAATTACAAATTTGGAACTAGGTTAAAATAGACTTAGTTTAGATAAATTTATATTTTCACAATGCAATTCCCTGTGGTTTCGACCTCGCACTTGCACAACACTATATTGCAAACGACTCGTGAACTTGCGAGTAATTTAAAACTCACAACAGAGCTCCTGTGTTGTTTGTGAAGAAGGATGGAACGATGAGGTTGTGTATTGATTATAGAAAGTTGAATAAGATCACCATTAAGAATAAATATCATTTGCCCAAGATAGATGATTTATTTGAGCAGTTACAGGGGGCTAAGGTGTTTTCTAAGATAGACTTGAGATCGGGTTATCATCAGTTGAGGAAAAAGGAGGAGGACGTGCCTAAGACTGCTTTTAGGACACATTATGACCATCATGAGTTCCTTGTGATGCCATTTGGGTTGACTAATGCGCCTGCTACATTTATGGATCTAATGAATCAAGTGTTTAAACCATTCTTAGATAGTTTTGTGATTGTATTTATTGATGATATTCTGGTATATTCCAAGAATGAAGAGGAGCATGTGCAACATTTAGAGATAGTGTTGGAAATTCTTAGGAGAGAGAAATTGTTTACGAAGTTCTTTAAGTGTGAGTTTTGGTTGAGTGAAATATCTTTCTTAGGGCATGCTGTGTCAGGAGATGGTATATCAGTTGACCCATAGAGAGTAAAGGCAATGTTGAATTGGGAAAGACCCACTAGCATGATTAAAATTAGAAGCTTTTTGCAGTTGATTGGTTATTATAGGAGGTTTATCGAGAATTTTTCTATTATTGCTGGACCATTGACCAGATTAACCAGGAAAGAAGTGAAGTTTATGTGGTAAGAAGAATGTGAGAGGAGTTACCAACTGTTGAAAGAGAAATTGACTATTGTTCCAGTATTAGTGCTTTCATTTAGTGATGAAGGATTTGTGGTATATAATGATGCATTACGTCAAGGGTTGGGATATGTGTTGATGCAACATGGGAAAGTTATAGCCTATGCTTGTAAGCAATTGAAGAACCATGAGAGAAATTACTTGACCTATGATTTAAAATTGGTTGCCATAGTTTTTGCTTTAAAGTTTTAAAGACATCATTAGTATAGAGCCACTTGTGAAATTTTTACTGATCATAAAAGTTTGGCTCATTTACCTACCTAGAAAGAGTTGAATTTGAGGCAGATGAGGTGGATGGAATTGATTAGTGACTATGACTGTACAATTCATTATCATCCAAAGAAGGCTAATGTAGTAGCTGGTGTAATAAGTGAAAATCTACATGAAGATTAGCTGCTATTGAGAGTCATGATATTAGCTTAATGATAGAATTGAGAGAAATGAGAATAAAGTAGAATATCAGTGATAGATGAGTATTTATGGAAAATATGGTGGTACAATCTTCTATTATTGATCGCTTGTTACAGATGAAGAGTAAAGATGAGGGGATAGAGAATATCAAACATGAAGTATTGAGTTGGAAGCCGACTGGGTTTAGAATTAGAGAAGATGGTATGGTGGTGTTGAGACATAAAGTTTGTGTTCCCAATGATGTTGAAATGAGAAAGGAGATACTAAGAGGGGCTCACGATTCTGTGTATTCTATGCACCCAGGTAATAATAAGATGTATAGGGGGTTGAGACAGAATTATTGGTGGTCAGGGATGAAGAAGGATGTAGCTGAGTATATATATGGTATGGTGGTATTGAGACATAGAGTTTGTGTTCCCAATGATGTTGAAATGAGAAAGGAGATACTAAGAAAGGCTCATAATTCTGTGTATTCTATGCACTCAGGTAATAATAAGATGCACAGGGGGTTGAGACAGAATTATTGATGGTCAGGGATGAATAAGGATGTAACTGAGTATATTTCTAGATGTTTGATTTGTCAACAAGTGAAATCTGAGAATAGACATCCGGCGAGTTTATTACAGCCTCTTCCAGTACCTGAATGGCCATGGGAGAATATAAGTATGGATTTTGTTTTTGGTTTTCCCTGTACCCAGAGAGAGATCATGATGTAATATGAGTTATAGACTTTCTAAGTCTTCGCATTTCTTTCCTATTAAAACTACCTAGAGTCCTGAAAAGTTGGTTGAATTCCTATTAAAACTACCTAGAGTTCTGAAAAGTTGGTTGAATTTTATGTAGTGAAAATTGTGAGATTACATGAAGTACCTTTAAGCATTGTATCAGATAGGGATTCTAAATTTACTTATAAATTTTGGATGGGTTTTCAAAAAACTATGGGTACGCAATTACAGTTTAGTACAATTTTTCATCTTCAAACTGATGGGCAGATAGAGAGAATAATCAGAATACTAAAAGATATGTTGACAGCAAGTGTGTTGAGTTTTTCAATAAGCTGTGATGCTTATTTATCTTTATTCGAGTTTACATATAATAATCAGTATCAAACTAGTGTTGTGATAACACCATTTGAGGCTTTATATAGTAAAAAGTGCAAAGATTTTTAGTTACTTTAAATTAGGAAAAAACTTATATGAAAGGGCAATCATATATTTTGGTCTTTGTTTGTTTTATTACGATATTATGCTAAGTAAGTTGAGTAATCTTACCATGATACCTAATGACCCACTGATGATCTGTCTTAGTTCCTTTTTTATAATGTACGGTATCAACATCGTAGTTCATAGACCCCAGCTCACATAATTACATAAATGTAATTCTTACATTGCAGTAAAATTTATTTACCTTTTACTAATATTCTTAGCCAAATGTGGAAAGTGACACCCAGTAAATTAATCTCCATTTCAACATATATTCCTTACCTGTCATGTAAGAGCATTACAGGTGAGCCTAAGTAAATTAGCATCCAAAGACTTCCTGTTTTTTGTCCAATTATTTTTTTTTCTTTTTGACAACAAAATTGGACTCAAGTTCTATCCGTAAGGTGAAATTCAAGCTCGAACTCAATTCGCGAGCCAATTCGAACTCGAGCTTGAACAAAACTTTTCTAACCGAGTTTTTTAAAATAAAACAATAAATATATATGTTTTTCGAAATAAAATAAATAAATTTAATATTTATATTTTTAAAATAAAAAATATTTTTTTATAATATACATAAAATAAATATAATATATAATATTTATTCAATTTTGATAATAAAATGAACTCGAGCTCAGTGAAATTTTTTTGAAAAAAGTATTGTTGGCTGCTTTTCACTGCTATATGTGACAGTGCTGTCGGCAATTGAAGGAATAAGAGAACCTTTTCCTTCTGTCAGTAAATGTAAGTATTTACGTAGATTGTTATTAAGACCCAAAATCTTTAATCATAATTTATTGCATTTGGGTCTGCCAATAGTATTAAAATGCTTTCTATAAAGGAAAGCAAGATTTTATTTTGGTATTTTGTCTGCACATCTTATAATCCTTCCTTTTAAGCCATTAATAGGGAATTTTGTAAAAAAAAAAAAAAAAAGTTTTTTTGGGGGATTAATGAACATCAGTGGTGATTTAGAACTAAATTACAGCTCTAGAGTTTTTAATTTGTGGATTCATAATTTAAATTTCAGCTGTGGTGGAGGTTCTTTCTGTAGTAGTTCTAGTTGTTCTGTTCTTGCTGCAGAGATTTGGGACATCTCGAGTGCCCTATCATGGGTGCATGGGCATTGTGTACTCCTCTTGTATAGCATTACAGTCCATTACCCCGGTATTTTCAAGGCTTTATCCCTTCACTACAGCGTCCAATTTTTTTTTTTTTTCTTTCTGAGAAATGAAAAGGAATGGTCGTTGCTTGGTGGCACATTTCAAAAATGTGAAAAAAATGGCTTGATTATTATCCTAATCCGTGATTCAACAAAACAAACAAATTTGATAGTTAAAAAAGAATAAAATCAGATTGGAGGAATTATTAATCAGATTTGTCTTTCTGTTGGGTAATCTAAGACCTGCTTGAATCTCTTAATTATGCCAAATTTGATTAATTTGTGGATTTTGACGGATTGAGCTGCATTAGGTATATGTCTCTTATTCATGTGGTGATTATTTCTTACTATGCAGGTTCCGAAGCATTGTTTGCAGATCTGGGTCATCTTAACAAAAGTTCCATTCCGGTAAATAAACTACAGTTTCCATCTAATTATTATTGTTCATTGTTCTATGTTACCTGGATTCCGGTAAGAGTATCGGACACGAGTACGTTTTCGAATGTCAGATTCGTTTATTTTTAATATTTTTCATGAATTTTCTTTTAATTTAGTGTATCCAACTCACGAGTATGACTGAACAAAAGTAAAGAGCACGTAAAACAACATTTGTCTATAAATAAAATGACTGACAGCTTTCTTCCTGGCCAACAGATAGCTTTTTTTGTTTACAATATATCCATCACTGGTTCTAACATATGGGGGGCAAACGGCTTACTTGCTCAAAAACCTCAATGATCATGATGATTGATTCTACAAGGTTATACCGAAACCAGTTTACTGGCCTATCTTTGTCATAGCAACATTGGCCGCAATTGTTGCTAGTCAATCACTGATATCGGCCACCTTTTCTGTTATTAAGCAATCTGTGGTGCACACATCTTCTAACAAAGAGGGCGAGGTGTACTCTCCTGAAGTCAATTACATCCTTATGATCCTTTGTGTTGCTGTGCTACTTGTTTTCGGAGATGGAAAAGTTATCGGAAATGCTTACGGTATGCTAAATTAAGTAATACCCATAGCATTTATTTTTCTTAAGATTAGATTTGAACGACCTTAACTATTTTTGTAAGTAGGCTGTAAATAGGTTATGACTGATAGGAGAAAAATGTTAGAAGAAAAGAAAGGGAGAGAAAAGAAAATGAAAATAAACAAAAAGTTTGATCTTTCCATTTCTTGGTAAACATGATACAAAAGTAAGAAGAAAGGAAAAAAAACAAAAAGAGAGAAAAGAAAATGAAAATAATAATATTTCCTCCTTGTTTAGTAGAGAGAACTTGGAAAAAAATTAACTCATTTTATTTTTCACTTTTCGTTATGAAATGATTAATAATTATGGTTATGTTTGAAAACAGTTTTCAAAAACTCTTTTTTTATGTTTGGCAAACAATTTTCAAAAGCAATTTTTTAAAACTGTGTTCAAAAACTGTTTTCTGAAAACTCCAAATTAGTATTTTCTGACATAATTTTCGAAAAATAGCCTTAAAATCAGTGTTCACTTCTCTGTTTCATTCTCATATATGATATATAAAAAATATTAAAATATTAAAAATAAAATAATATTAATTATTTTTAAATATTTAATAAATATAAGAAATAAAATTAATATAGATTTTAAATTTAAACTCAAAACTAAAAATGATTATAAGATCTATCAAAACAGTTTTCAAAATAAAATTATTCAAAAAATATTTTATTGTTTTCTGTTTTGAAAATAGCTTTCAAATTACAGTTATCCAAATATATTTTCTTTAAAAAGCATTATAAAACTGTTTTCAATTTTTATTTTCGAAACTCAAAACTGTTACTCAGTGCTATGACTTAAAAAGCAAGACGGGAAGAAAAATGTGAATTATTCTATTTCGTTTTCCTGTATTTCTCTTCTACCGATAAGCGCAAAATTATTTCCTCTTTATTTTCTTTCCCCTCCCTCTATTTTCTTTTAGCTTCTCCTCTCTAGCTTTAGGGTACCTCTAAACAGAGTCTTACCACCAATGAATTGCAAAGGAATCCATCCAATACGAGTTAACTCACAAGATAGATTTGGGGAGACTTGGAGCGCTATTATCTGATCAGGGTCTCCAAAGGGTAGCTGGAATTTGCTTCTTTTACACAAACATTCAAGATGGTTTTACTCCTGTCCTTGGACGTTATATTAAAAGCATGAAATCTCTGCACAAAATTACTGTCTTCACTTACTTATTGGTTCCTAAGTTTGCTCCATATGAGAGGATGGTTGTCGACAAACTAGGCCTTAAAGGAATTTACGCGTGTGATTCGTTATGGGTATGCAGATTCCTTAGACTTTGAAGCAGAGGACTTTGTAAGTCAAGTGATTAATAGCTTGCTGGCGAGCACACAGAATTCACCATCCCATGATATTCAACAAGAGATTTCTGATTTGGAAGAGGCGAAACTGGCTGGTGTCGTTCACGTTACAAAGCATTTTAATAATGGAAAGCAAGATATGAAAATGCTTTCTACAAGGTTTCGTATAGGCAAGAAGTGCAACTGTCTATATATATATATATATATATATATATATATATATAGAGAGAGAGAGAGAGAGAGAGAGAGAGACTCTACCTGGGCACATTGGGGCCATGGCCCATTAAAAAAGGCTTAATCATTTATACTTTCTCATATTTAAATTTTGTAAAAAAGGACAATAAAAGAAGAGAATGAGCGAAGAAAATGACAGTTTAATTAGCTAAAGCGAAGAAGATTAGAAAGATTGATTTCATGATTTGCAAATACGACAACCATATTAAGAAACTGTATCGGTAAGCCTCCAACAACTGCATTATTTATCTCTGTTCTTACTTTGATATTTCTTTAGGACTTGAGAAATTCTATCTTGACCAAATTTAAAGCTAAATCTAAGGTTTCATCCAAAAAAAACTAAGGCTAAAAAATTATTTGAGTAAATTACATTAACTCTCTTAAAATTTAGAGTAATTATTATTACATCTTTGTTGTTTTAAAAACGATAAATTATTTAGATATCTCTTTTAAAGTATACACTAAGTTTTTTTTTGTAATAAATTCATGATGGCCATTAAGTGGAGGCCATTTCAATATGGTGGACTCAATTGTGGCCATTAAGTGAAGGTCATTAAGCTCCACAAAGAATTGATTGTGGCCAAATAAATTCAAGCATTAATTGTGGCAATTAAGTGGATGTAAATGTAATAAATTCAAGCATTAATTGTGGCAATTAAGTGGAGGCAATTATGCTCCACTAAGAATTAATTGTGGCCAAATTAATTCAATTATTCTTAGTGCATTTCTCTTATAAATAGGATAACCATAAAGCATATGAAAAGTTAGAGTGTTAGAGAGAAAACACAAGGTGTATGCTTAAGGTATGTTGGTTCATATTCTCAATGGTTGTATTGAGAGTATAAGTTATATGTAACTAACTTATATATGGTTCATGTTTAACGCTTTGGTCATCCATTGATTGTGGTAACAAGCGTATGGAATACAAACGGACGTTCTTGATGGAAGAACATGTATAAATACAGCTTTGGTCCTTAGACTCGATACTACTCATTTTTCTTTCATACACCATCAATTGAAGAGAGTTCTGAGAGTCTAGAAGAACCAATATCGAGAGAATAGCGGATTGTGTAAGTGAAAAGCTTCAAAGGCCAGAGGTATCCTTACGGTCTTTATAATTCCGCATTTAATCTATATACTATTTAAGTTGTTTAGCATGTTTAGATTATATATTTAAGTTCTTACATTTGGTTGTCAGAGCATTGTTTGCCTCTGCTTTGAAGTATTAAGCAATCTGTAATATTTTTGATTTATACTCGAAAAATAATTTGATTTCAAAGTTTGTTTTTCGAGTATTTTTTGATAGAAAATAATGATAGAAATCATTAGGAAATTTGATTTATAGTATTTATGAGTTTTAAAAATCTTGCCTTGGTATCCTGGAAGCCAAGATTTAGTTGGGTTTTGAAAACGGGTCAAAAACAACCCGACTGAAGGTTGAAGACAATTGGTTTAGGAAAATATCTTGCAATTTCCAAATTTGGCAATTTTCCAGAAATACTATATATATTTGGAAGTTCAAGATTTTTTGCTTAATTTTATGAATTTTCACTATGTTGCATATGATTTGTAATTATTTGCAAAAATAAAGTTTATGAACCCTTATAAGTATTTATTTTATTTATGTGCTTAAAATTATGTGTTATGTATGTATAACTTTTTTTTTAGTTATGCATGCAATTTAAGTTTAAATAGTTTTAGTGCATAAATAATTTAATGTTGGGCATTTATTTTTAATTTTGGTGATTATTTTGCTCAAATTAAGATTATGCATATATACTATTTATGTTAGTTCTATATATACAATTTGATTAAATGCTAATTTTTTGCATGTTTTTTGTTTTTCAATTCATGCTTTTAGAATGAGTTTATTTTATACAATGAATTAAGTTAAGTGCATAATATTATGTTTAATTATGCAATTTATGTTTTATTTATGAGAATTTTATTTACATATGATAACATATTATTAAGTTTAGATATTGTTAAATTATGTAAACTTAGATTATTCTCATAAAACTTAATTTGTGCATAATACATTAAGGTTCATAATATATTAATATGAACAATTAAGTTAAAAATTATGAATAGTTCATAAACAATTTGTAGTTGGCATAAGACAACATGATCTGAGACAATGCTCTGTCTAAAGATTCTGGTTTTTAATGAGGCTTTGTCCCGATCAATTATCCTAGGAGCACTCTTAGTGATTGCTTATTGTGTTACTGTGTAATTGTTCTTAGGTATTAAGTATAGCCTAAAATATAGTAAATATAAATGTCTAGTGAACCATATAATTTTAAATATTTAAGGAGTAGCCACAACATCTTTAATTATATAAAATTATATATTAAGTGGATTAGGATCACTTAATGGACATTAATTGTAATTAATTATATAAATATAATGATTTTACCCCACAAAGATTTTATTATGTTAATATAATTAATTAGGATAATATATTAAAATTAGTTTTTCTTAATTTACCCACAGGAGTTAATAAGAATTAATTTAATAGTTTTATCATAAAGTTTAAAGATAGAAAAATATCAAACTGTAATTATAATATAAATTATGAATTTAGTAAAAATAGTTTGATAAAATGTATCATAAAGTATAAAGAATCTTATTGAATTAAAAATTTAGCCCACAGATAATTTTTAATGAAATTAGATTCAATTTCAGCGTGTTTTTACATTGGTAAAACATGCAATTTAGAAAATAAGACCTCAAATCTTGACATAAGCTTTTGAACTTTATGCAGTTTCTCAACCCACTAGTTTATCTGAAATCTGTTGTGACATACCCGAACTTAGGGGAGATAACTATAAGGTATGGAAGGAGAAGATTCTCCTCCATCTAAGGTGGATGGACATAGATTATGCTATTAGGAAGGACAAACCATCGACAATCGCTGATAACAGCACTCCAGCTGCCGTCACGCTATATGAGCGATGGGAGCGATCCAATCGGCTCAGCATGATGTTTATCAAGACTAAGATAACTGTTGGTATACGTTGTTCTGTCAACCGGGATGAGAAAGTCTGTGATTTGTTGAAAGCCATTGACGATCAATTTGTCACTTCAGAAAAGGTATTAGCAAGCACCCTGATAATAAGATTATCATCCCTCAGACTCACCAGCGTAAAAGGTGTGCGCGAGCACATAATGCAAATGCGTGACATTGCAGCTCAACTTAAGAAACTCGAGGTTGATATGTCAGAGTCTTTCCTAGTGCACTACATTCTAAACACTATTCTAACTAAGTACGAGCCTTTCAAAATCTCGTACAACACACATAAAGACAAATGGTCAATCAATGAATTAATGACCATATGTGTTCAAGAAGAAGAGAGGCTTGTGATAGAACTGGGTTAGAGTGCAATGCTGGCTACTACTCGTGGGAAGGACATATTAGAACCAACCTCGTTTGTTTGTTATGAATCTAATATGGTTAATGTTAATATTAACACCTGGTGGATTGATTCTCGATCTACAATCCATATTGCAAACTCCTTGCAAGGTATGCAAAACCTAAGGAAGCCAGTGGGAAGTGAGCAAATCATCTTATCAGGCAACAAGATGGGCTCACATGTGGAGGCGATTGGAACTTGCATTTTAACTTTTAAGTAGTGGCTTTATTTTAAAATTAGAAAGGACCCTTTATGTACCAAGTTTCTCACGAAACTTGATTTCTGTTTCCAGATTTATACCATTTGGATATTCCTTTAATTTTCAAGACATATCTTTCAGTTTATTTTATAAAACTAATTGTGTTGGGAATGATATTTTTTCTGATGGTCTTTATCATCTTTATTTACAAAATGATGCCACTTATAGTTCATTGCATGTTCACACTAGCGTTAAAAGGTGTAATATTAAAGAGGACTTCTCTATGTTATGGCACCGGAGATTAGGACATATCTCCATAGAAAGAATTAAAAGATTAGTGAATGAAGGGGTACTTAGTACTCTAGATTATACTGATTTTCAGACTTGTGTGAACTAAATTAAGGGAAAGCAGACTAACAAGTCCAAGAAAGGTGCTAATAAGAGTTCAAACATATTAGAAATCATTCATACTGATATATGTTATCCAGACATGGATGCACATGGTCAGAAATATTTCGTCACTTTTATCGATGATTACTCACGATATATGTATATCTATTTGCTACATAAGAAAAATAAAGCATTGGATGCCTTCAAAGTCTTTAAGGTTGAAGTTGAGAACCAATGCGGAAAGCAAATACAAATTGTGAGATCTGATAGAGGTGAAGAATATTATGGTAGATACACAAAAAGTGGACAAGCACTTGGCTCTTTTGCAAAGTTTTTTCAAGAACATGAGATTATTACCCAATACACTATGCCTGGTTCCCCGGACCAGAATGGAGTTGCAGAAAGAAGAAACCGAACATTGATGGACATGGTGCGGAGTATGCTTAGCAACTTCAACCTTTCTACGTCCTTGTGGACTGAAGCATTAAAGACGGCTGCGTATATATTAAACCGAGTTCCAACCAAGGCTGTTCCCAAGACGCCATTTGAATTATGAAAAAGTTGAAAACCGATTGTGCGACATATGCGCATTTGGGGATGTCCATCTGAGGTAAGGATTTATAACCCACAAGAGAAGAAACTGGATCCGATGACTATTAGTGAGTATTTCGTTGGATATGCCGAAAGGTCCAAGGGTTACAGGTTTTATTGTCCAACTCGTACTACTAGGATTGTGGAATCAAGAAACGCTAAGTTTCTAGAGAATGACATGATCAGTGGGAGGGATCAGTTCAGGAACTTAGTTCCTGCACATGATCATACAAAATCTCAACCTTCATCAAATAATAGAGTGGTTATAATTCATAGCACGCCTCAAGTACAAGCTCGTGTTGACCAATCGATCATTGAGGTTCCACAAGCTGCTGACAACATTCTAATAGATCAAGTGGTTCAGGAAATACCACAAGTTTCTGAACAACCAGTTGAACCACAAGCTTCCATAGGAGACATTGGTACAACATTAAGAAAATCTACTAGAAACAGGAGATCAACAATTCCTAGTGATTACATTGTGTATCTACAAGAATTTGACTATAATTTTGGAGCTGAAAATGATCTTGAAACTTTTTCATAAGTCATAAGTTGCAAAGGGTCAACCTTGTGGCACGATGCCATGAAGGAAGAGATGAATTCCATGAAAAGCAACGGGGTCTGAGATCTTGTAGAGTTGCCTAATGGAGCGAAAACTATTGGTTGCAAATGGGTTTTTAAGACCAAGAAAGATACATTAGGCAACATTGAGAGATATAAAGCGAGACTCGTTGCTAAGAGATTTACTCAAAAAGAAGATTGGTTGCAAACGGGTCTTTAAGACCAAGAAAGATACATTAGGCAACATTGAGAGATACAAAGTAAGACTCGTTGCTAAGGGATTTACTCAAAAAGAAGGAATCGATTACGTGGAGACTTTCTCTCCTGTATCTAAGAAAGATTCTCTTTGTATTATTTTGGCATTAGTTGCTCATTTTAACCTTGAGCTGCAACAAATAGATGTGAAAACCGCATTTCTTAATGGAAATTTGGAGGAGGAGGAGGTTTATATGAAACAACCTAAAGGTTTCTTCTCTAATGATGGTGAGCATTTGGTTTGTAAGCTTAAGAAATCCATATACAGTTTAAAGCAAGCCTCCCGTCAATGGTATTTTAAATTCCATGAAGTAATTTCTTCATTCGATTTTGTTGAAAACCCCATGGATCAATGTATATACCAGAAGGTCAGTGGAAGTAAAATTTGTTTTCTTATTTTATATGTGGATGATATTTTACTTGCAACCAATGATAAGGGCTTGCTGCATGAGGTGAAACAATTTCTCTCTAAAAATTTTGATATGAAAGATATGGGTGAGACATCTTATGTCATTGGCATTGAGTTCCATAGAGATAGACCTCGAGGTATTTTAGGTCTGTCACAAGAAATCTATATCAACAAAGTTTTAGAGAGATTTCGGATGATAAATTGTTCACCAAGTGTAGCTCCCATTGTGAAGGGTGATAGGTTCAATTTGAACCAATGCCCGGAGAACGATTTTGAAAGGGAATTCATGAAGAACATTCTATATACTTCTGCAGTCGGAAGCATTTTGTATGCTCAGGTCTGCACTAGACCTGACATTGCATTTGTTGTAGGGATGCTAAGGCGATATCAGAGTAACCCAGGTATGGACCACTGGAGAGCTGCAAAGAAAGTAATGAGGTATCTTCAAGGAACTAAAGAGTACAAGCTTATATATAGACAGACGGACAATCTGGATATGATTGGCTACTCTGATTCAGACTTTGCTGGCTGTGTTGATTCACGTAAATCAACATCAGGGTACATTTTTCTGATGGCTGGTGGAGCTGTTTCTTGGAGAAGTGTCAAGCAGACATTGACTACTACTTCTATTATAGAAGCCGAGTTCATCTCCTGTTTTGAGGCCACTTCACATGGTATATAGCTTAGGAGTTTTATTTCTGGGCTTAGAATCATGGATTCTATATCTAGACCATTGAGAATTTTCTGCGATAATTCAGCTGTTGTCTTTATGGCTAAGAACAATAAAAGCGGAAGTCGAAGTAAACACATCGATATTAAATATTTAGCAATAAGAGAACGTGTAAAAGAAAAGAAAGTGGTCATAAACACATTAGCACTGAATTGATGATCGCTGATCCTTTGAGTAAAGGCATGCCACCTCTGAAATTCAAGGATCATATAGAGAAAATGAGACTTGGTTCCACTTTGTAAGTGTATACATACAGTTTATTAATGAAACTCTTACATATTTAGATATTTTCTCATATTCATGTCACCTTAATTTCTTTGAGAAAATTCATCTGTAAAGGACCAAGAATAAACATAAGGTTTATTCATTAAGAAATATTACCACATGAAGAATAATACTTGAGGAACTAAATGCATCGTAATACATGGAAGGTAATACTCACTCTTAGAGGACTCATCGCCATGATTCATGTATTTACTTCTTAAAAATACATCAATGGGTTTAAGTTAGGTTAAACATATGGACCAAGTGGGAGAATGTAATAAATTCATGATGACCATTAAGTGGAGGCCATTTCAATATGGTGGACTCAATTGTGGCCATTAAGTGAAGGTCATTAAGCTCCACAAAGAATTGATTGTGGCCAAATAAATTCAAGCATTAATTGTGACAATTAAGTGGATGTAGATGTAATAAATTCAAGCATTAATTGTGGCAATTACGTGGAGGCAATTATGCTCCACTAAGAATTAATTGTGATCAAATTAATTCAATTATTCTTAGTGCATTTCTCCAATAAATAGGATAACCATAGAGCATATGAAAAGTTAGAATGTTAGAGAGAAAACACAAGGTGTATGCTTAAGGTATGTTGGTTCATATTCTCAATGGTTATATTGAGAGTATAAGGTATATGTAACCAACCTATATATGGTCCATGTTTAACCCTTTGGTCATCCATTGATTGTGGTAACAACTGTATGGAATACGAACGGACGTTCTTGATGGAAAAATATATATAAATACAGGTTTGGTCCCTAGACTCGGTACTGCTCATTTTTCTTTCATACACCATCAATTGAAGAAAGTTATGAGAGTCTAGAAGAACCAATATCGAGTGAATAGCGAATTGTATAAGTGAAAAGCTTCAATGGCCGGAGGTATGTTTACGGTCTTTATAATTCCATATTTAATCTATATACTATTTAAGTTGTTTAACATGTTTAGATTATATATTTAAATTCTTACATTTTTTTCTTATTTATATCCTTTTTGTGTAGCTTTTATAGCATTTTTTCTAAAACATATTGTCTTAGCTATTGACTATTATTTGTTTTGATTTGTGTGAAGCACGTGCCTATCGAAATATATATAAAAACTAGTATTATGTATTTAATATATATGTGCATCGTGGATTATAGTAATTATTGAGCAATTGAAGAAAAAAAAATTGGCCAAGTGGTTGTAAGATTAGTCTCATATTTCGGCCCCAATGGAGAAAATTCCTGGCTTCGCCCATATATTTTACACCCACATGCATTTCTATAAATACAATTTCATTCAAAATAAATGTGTTTTTATGCATATAAGCAGTGAAAGATATAATGATGCTACATACAATCAGATTCAAATGATGCTACATGCTAATAGAGAAAAAAATGATGCAAGGAAATGGAAAGGCTTGAATAGGAGAGACAAGCAGAGATAAGGAGCTACAAGTCCTTGTAGCAATTGGAAGAGGTTTATGTAAGCACTCTAGTGTTCTAATGTAGCTAGCTGCCAAACTTGCTACCATTTAAAGGAGTTTGTCAATCAACTTTATTAATAAGCAAGAAAGATCAGTAAATGAGATCCATCAAAATGGATGAAGATTTTGAGATGAAAAACCAAGAAAAAAATAGAAAAGGGGACAATATCAGTACTTAGAGTAAATATATAAAACACCTAAGGGACAATCCAACAAGACAACAACATCTTCATGCCGAAGAATATATATTTTCATCAATTAAGCACATCATAAAAATTAATCAGCAAGCAAGGAAGTAACTCTGATCAGAATAATCAAGCCATAAGAATTGTTTGAAATTGAGCTGAGATGGTTTTGCTATTTTTCAGAATTAAGAAAAACAATTCCAATTAGGACATTTGGATTAATTAGTTTTGCTAGTATTATTATTTATTTAACACGCTCTCATCTTATTTGAGAGATGAGAATTCCGTGCTCATGCTCTTGTTCTCACCCCGGCTCTAAAAATGGCTCTAAGACATAGTCACCTACATATAAGAATGTGTACCAATTGAGTTGGGTTGGATCAAAAGTCAATTTTGACTCAACTTGACATTATATTTTCAACTCTAGCCTAACCCTAAACATGACAAGTTATGAAAATCTCAACCCTAATTCGACCCATAAAAAAATCAAGTTGAGTTTTGTTGAGTTTGGGTTAGTTTCTAAAATCCAAAATCTGACTCAATTAGTTGAGTTAGATCGAATTTGGGAGGTTGGCTCGAATCATATTAAAATTTGGAATTATATGCTTTGATGAACATTACAAATATAAATTTAAAGGTATAAAATTTATATATTTAAATTCAAATACTTCTAAACATTCAAATTTCACAAATTCAAATATGCTGCACAAATTCAAATCACTAACTAACTATAAAATACAAAATTATTAATAACTAAACCCTTTTTTTTTAACTAAATCAAAAGAAAAAAACAAAAATGATTCTCAAAATAAGAATATTAAAATTAAGGTTCACGAGCATGTTGGGTTAAGATCTTAATCCTAATTCAACCTAAATTTAATTCAGATTTAGATTTTCAACCCTAACTCAATCTAGGGGTGGCAGTGAGTCGTGCTGTGCCGATCCATGACCCACACAAGACGGTCTACCGTATTTTCGTGTTGATACGTGACATGTCGTGTCTTTCTCTCTTTCGTGTCGTGCCGTGCTTTTAAAAATCTCGGCCCGGCACGACTTAAGGCCCGCATGGCTACTAGGTCATGTCAGGCAGTGTAGTGTCAGCCCATGGGTCTCATAGGTTTATATTGATTTTTTTTTTGCCTTTTTGTTAAAAATAGAAACAAAATTATAAATATTGAATTGAATGCTTATAATTGTATAGAAAAATAATCATTTTATTGATGAAATTAAATATTCAAATAACTTAAAAATTGAACAAAAACAACAACATAAACAAATAACTTAAAAATTACAACTTCCAAAAATCTTTCAAATAAACAACATACAAAATAAAGGAAGAAGATGAAATGACTTACAAATTGGTGAAACATAAAAAACAACTTAGAAATTTTAAAAATTAGAAAGACATAAAATATTATTAATAATTAAAAAATAATTTTATAACCTTTTTTACCTTTAAATAAATCTAATTTCTAGACAAATGACTTTAGAAATTGAATGATGTGCTGTCTAACCAAGCTATGTAGCTAAGTTTCATTCGGTGAATTAAAAAGAAGAATATTATATGATTTCTTCTTAGCGTTTTAGTTCATTGTATCAAATGCTATTATGAATATCAATCAATTATAACTTCAATATTTAAACTAAAAATTCATAAATAACACTTTTTGTGTTTAAATATTTGTTTAGGTTCGATTTAATTTATATTAATGTGTGATTTTAGGTGAATTTACTTTATTTATGAATTAGTAAATTACGTGCCATTATATTAAGAATAGAACAATATTTTTCATTTTTTTCACCATTTTAAAATTTCAAATTTATCATCGTCTAATTTATCTTGACTCATTATTCTAGTGACATAAAATTATATGTAATTTTGAATTTATTAGATGTTATAGTCGTGCCTCGTGCCATGCTTCATGTCGGGCCGTGCCTCGTGCAGTGTCTCGAGTCGGGCCATTTTGGGCCTTGCACCGTGCCGTGTCTTTTTTTCGCGTCGTACCATAAATCTCAAAAATTAAGCCCAACACTACATGAAAAATAGTACCATACCACCCTTTAACTCAATCTAATTATTAAAAATTCAAACATCAACTTGTTTAAAGCCCGGATTGGACTCGAGTTGAACCAGGATAGAATATCCAAGTTGCATCCTAACAAAGTAAAAGCCCAATCCAAAACCCGTATATGAGAGAAACAGAGGAACCGGAGCCAAAATATTAACAAAGAAAAGAGGAGGTTATTTTGGGAAAGAAAAAAAGAACCTAAAACCTTAGAGAGCCCTCTGTTCTCCACTCTCTGCGCTGTCTCCCATCCTCCTTCCTTCCATCTCCTCTACGTTTGTCATATCACTTCGCAGTTCACTCCAGAGTCCAGTCTCTAGCTTGGTAGCTTCTCTATATATCTCTCTATCAACCACAGCCGCTGGCCGGAGGTAATATTCTCTCTCTCAACATCATCACTGCCTTTCAGCAAGAAGCTCTGTCTCCCTCTTCCTCTCCCACCACGAAGGTATTGTAGCAGGTATGCAAGCTATCTATGTTGCTTGGTGATGCAAATATACATATAAAATACTTGTAGATGTATGCATAATTGCGTATTATTCGAATTTTGTTAAGTTATATTTTTTTTCCTTTTTAATAGGAGTATTATTTTTTGTTAGTTTTTGTTAAAGTTTTTAACGAATGGGGAAGCTGGGAAAGAAAGCGAGGAAGTTTGCAAAGAAGAATCTTCAATCTGTGCTCAAGAGAAAACGGCAGTTGAAGTCTGTTTTCAAAAGAAGAGCTGCTAAAAGTAAGAATTTATTAAATGAGCATTTCTTTTAATTATAGTTTGTTATTTGACACTTGATCAATATTTTTAGCCATTGCTGTTAACATCTTATTCATTTGTTTCCTTACAGTGTGTGCTATGCTTAACTTTTATATGTATTTGAAATATTTGAAATCTTAGGTATGCATTTGTTTCAACTAGTCAAAAAAGAAAAGGTATGCATTTGTTTCATTTTAGGCGTTTGATGTGAGTCTAAGTTGAGTTATTAGTACGTTGTGCAATGATATGCAGGTGTGGAATGATAATTTGTGATTACTTTTATGTGTTGTGGATATGATTAGGCCTGTGCTTTATCAAAGACATTGCTTCTTCCAGAGTTATATTGAAGTCATATAATACTAAGATATTATCAGATACACTGAGTATTTTCTTTATCAGATGGTCATTTTCCTTTGATTCTAATTGAAGTTCTTCTGACAATGGGTAGAAGCATTAGCATCTTCCAGAATTGATTTGTGGGCTTCCCTTGTAAGTTTATGTGCCAACAGCTTATCGCTATGGTATTCTAACACATAAGCAGCTGCTTAGTTAACTAGACTATAAATTTCCTTGAACTTATGTACAACATTGAGCCTTACTTCCCGTTGCTAGTTGTTCCTCGCAAATCCAACCCATATACATGACACTATGACAGTTATACTCTCTGTGAGTGTGTGTGTGTTTGATGCTTGTCAATATGCACTTGGTATATTAGTTGTGCCCCTTTACCTGTGTCTTGCATGCCCATTTAATTACATATATCTTTTTGCATGCATATGGAGTTAAGCATTTGCTAATGATTTTACCTTTTTGAACCAGTCAACCGTCAGTATAATAGGAACAAACATCTTTTTGGTTTGGATGGGGATACCTTTGATGAGCTTATTCTTTCATTACAATTTCTTTTAAGCCTTTTGTGAGTGACCTTATATATCGATGATTATGGTTGTTTCTAAGCTTAAACTAATTGGACCACCAATAACCATGCTGTTAATTCCACTGCGTTAGGAGATGGGAAGGGCGCAGTTGAAGACCAAGAAGAGAAGAAAATAGAGCAGCCTAATGGAAGGTAAAATGGCGAAATTGGTTCAACTCTGTCAATGAATCAGTTACTAAGAAAGGAAAAGAATTCTTCACCTTCGTGAAAAAAAAACTTTACCCAGTCGTATATTCTTGAATAGTTATCTAAACTTGTGCCTCCTTCCTCCCACCACTTCTCTTTTTAATTTTTGTTTGAATGGTATTATATAAGAAAAATATAATAATTCTAATATGAACTTGTAGAACTATTGTGTTAAGTATTGCATTGGCAATTTAAACACTCACATAAAAAAGTATTGCATTGGCATTATTTTCAGCCAGTTCTTGAAAACTTCCATTGTTATTTTTTCAGAAGCCCTGAAAGTGAACATGTCAACGAATTTTCACTTGATGCAATTTTTGGTGAGGATGACAGTGATGTCACCGATGATGATTCAGACAGTGATGGATATCTATCAGAGGTTTTGAAATATCTTACTTCTAGACTTTTTATTTTGGTTTATCCAATAGCTTTTAACATTGATGGTATAATTTGCAGGACTCTGGCTGTAGAGATGTGGCTAAAAGTGAAAGAGAGAGTTATCTAGAAGGTGACGATATTATCATCAATTGTTCTATACTTTCAAGTATCATTCTTTGTTTTTTTTTATTTTTTATTTTTTTATTTTTTATATCTTCGTTTCATTGTTGCTTTATATATGTTTCAAGTAATACATGTGCAGACAACAATGGTGGTAGTGCTATGTCGAAGCAGAATAGGGAAATTCAGTCGGAACTTGCAAAGAAAAAGCAGAAACTAGAGAGGTTGAAAGAAAAGGTAACAGTATCATAGATATCTCATACTGATGATTTCTTGAGTAGTTATATTCTTATTGCCTCATATGCATGCATATATTTTCTGTATAATGGTTAGAGGTTTGATAAGTGGTGGTTCCACAACCAAGTAGGATCTACGAATACATTCAAGCTACCATATGAGCAGCCTCTGCTGCTTAGTTTAAACCATAAATTTCCCTCCTTTGCAATTTAGAGTAATGGTAATTAGCTTAATTAAAATAAAATAAAATTGACACTCGTTAATTTCTCTCTGAATTTCCTTTTCCCATCTTTCTCTTTTACTTTTTCTTTTTATAACTAGAAATGCTATATAGGGCACCAAGGGGTCCATTCTTCTTTTTACTAATTCCCATCCTTTGAAGTAGCTGCTATTCTCTATAAAACCTAATGATTTTAGGTTTCTTGGTGAAATAGTTAAGATTTCATTGCCAAAAGGCATCTTGGCTTGGCTTGATATTCATCATGTTTGTTGATGATGTGATTGCTAAGATTTGGTTCAATACAAGGACAGATCCACAACCTTTACTTTGAGGGGGGCAAAAGCGTTCAGTCGATTTTTTTATCATGGGACTAGAAGTTCGTCAAATCATATTCAAAAAATAAAATGCATATAACCAAAGAGTGGGCACTTTTGAAGGTCAGATTGAAACGGTCCAAATTTGATATAAGCTCTTTGAATTTCATCAAGGTGATAATATGATACTCTGAAATTTGACGGGGTAATCCTAGATCACGTCCTATAGATGAAACATCTACTTCTTTATTTTCCATCCTTAAAGATTTGGAAGGACATTGCTCGGAATGTGAAGATTAAATGGTAGAACTTGAAGTTGGAGATGATCACTAGCTTCAGGATTTTGCGTAACTTTTCTTTTAAAAAAATGTCAATGATAGTTGGCTTGCCTATTTAAATATTTCTTATCAAATTTCATCAAATATATCAAAATATAAGGCAATGATAAGTACATTAAACTCAAATACTTTACCTTTTGATATTATGTATTTAGTGCTTAGTATAATTTTATTTTTCTATAAAAAATTAAATTATTTCTAAGTATTTTGTAATTATACCCAAAACTACAAAATAACCTTAATATAATATTATCTTAAATCAAAATAATTATAATTGTTGAGAATCGTATTAGGATTCTTAATAAGTGTTCTAGTTGACTTGAATCATATGTATCTTATCTAAATTACTGTGTCCTAGTCCTATTAAATTTAGTATACATAAGTCTATATATTCGGTCGATTGTATTCTTTTCATTCAATCAATAAGATATTTTTAGTTCTTATTTTAACAACATGGTATTAGAGTAATTTGTTCCCTGGATGTTACATAATTTTTTTTTGTTGTTCATTGTTCACCCGCCGCAACCACTCGCCGCCACCACTGTGCCATCGTCTTCTCCGAAATCATCTCAGCACACCACCAAGATCGGATTTGTTCGATCTACTCCGTTTTGACCACCACGCGCCGTAACTCCATTGGCAAAGGGACTAAATGCCTCCAAAGCCTTATACACCACCGCAACCTCCGGTCTCTCTCTTTCTGGCCACTCAACACCGGATCGAGCCCACCACCAGAATCAACGACCCCGACAACCGTTTCCGGTCAATTTTCCGGCACAACTCTGCTTCTTTCGACAAGCTTCTTGGTCCTCGTGATAGTCGTAGACCACCCTGGTCCTACTCCAGCGAACAAAACTCGTGTCTGGTAGTCAAATCTGGCTACGGGCGGCCATCAATCCTACCGCGACACAACTGCTCCTGCACTTTTTTATAAGCAAAAAATTTATTAAAAAGCGCCAAGAAGGTGCACCAAAAATCCAATGGCTAAATACAATGAAGGAAATCTACAAAATCTACAAGATCATCATTATTTACAAAGCAATTTCCTCAAACCCAAAAATTAAGAGTGTTGAATCAACTATCTCTTATATTTATAATTGAGCTTTCAAAATCTTCAAAGGCCCTTCGATTCCTTTCTCTCTACACAATCCACCAAATCGAGTGAGGATCTCTCACGTACCCCGCCATCACCCAAGAGACTCTCACAATTCTATAAGTCATTTCCCACAAGCTTCTAGCAAATATGCATTCCACCAAAAGTTGAAAAACAGATTCAGCCTTTCTCTTTGCACATATTGCATTTATTGACCATAATCTTCCCCCTCCTTTGAAGATTGTCTATGGTAAGAATTCTATCACAAGAGGCCTCCCAAAAAAAAAAAAAAAAACTTTCAAGGGAACACACCAAATTGCCTTCCAAGGAAAATAAGGAATCTCACTAATGAGACTTTTATCAATAAGAGAATTATAGAAATCTTTTATTGAGAACACTTTATCCGGACTTGGTTTCCATCTCATCTCATCTCATCTTCTTTCCCCACCACAATCTTAGAAGAACAAAGGGCTTCCAAAAATACTTTAACCTCCTTAACTTCCCAATCTTTAACATTGCGAACAAAAGGCACAACCCAAGTGACTCCTTGGTTGGTCGATAAAAAATAAGAATTAATCCGTGCTTCTTTATCTCTCACCAAGTTAAAAATACATGAAAATTTATCCTTTAAAGGGGTATTCCCACACCAAGTGTCAAACCAAAGTCTAGTTTTCGCTCCATTGCCCATTGAAATCTCAACATAAAGTCGAAATTCCTCCAAACCTTTTCTAATAAATTTCCACACTCCTACTCCATAAGGACCTCGAGGCTCCTTAGGCATCTAACCATCAAGATCCATCCCGAATTTTGCCTCCATCACTTTCTTCCACAAGTGATCTTCCTCAAAAATGAACGTCCGAAGCCATTTACAAAATGAGCCCTATTGAGCAAAGATAAAGATTTGATTCCAAGACCACCTTTTTCCACAGGATGCTTAACCAAATTCCAATTCACCAAGTGATACTTAGCCTCCTCCGCCGTATTACCCCAAATGAATCTTCTTTGAGTACTTTCTAATCTTTTGGCCACCGAACTAGGGATTGGTTAAAGAGATATAAAGTAGGTCAGAAGACTAGACAAAGTGTTTTTGATGAGAGTGAGTCTACCCCTTTTAGAGAGGTAGTGATTTTTCCACCCTGCCAAATGATTTTCAAACTTCTCCATAACTGGATTCCAAATGCTTGTCTTTGAAATTAGCCTAAGAGGAGGACCAGGGTATGTGGTAGGAAACGAGCCTCTGAAACCCCAGAACACTAGTAAGAAGACTCCCGTTAACACTTCCACCAAGAGGAATTAGAACACTTTTGCCAAGATTCACCTTAAGACTCGACACCGCCTCAAAACAAAGGAGGATACCCTGAAGATGCAAAATTTGAGTGATATCAACCCCACAAAAACAACTGTATAGCAAAAAGGAGATGAGAAATATTAGCGATATCACCAACACCTCCTACTTTGACATCAGACAATAGACCCATTTCAACCCCTTTCACCAGCGTTTTGCTTAAAGCCTCCATAGCCAAAGAGAATAAGAACGGAGATAAAGGGTCTCCTTGTTTTAGTCCTCTAGAAGCTCAAAAGAATCCGGAGGAACACCAATTAACCAATATAAAGAAGGAAGTAAAGGACATACACTTAAAATCCACTTGCGCCATCTCTCTCCAAATCCCATGCGATTTAATAAATAGATGACAGAGCTTCAACATACATGGTCAAACGCTTTTTCCATATCAAGTATGCAAATAACCCTCCCCTTCAATCTTCAACTGAGTATCCACCACTTCATTGGCTATCAAAACCGCATCTAGTATTTGTCTTCCCTTTATAAACGCGTTCTCAATAGGACTTATCTCCTTATTCATCACTCATATCAATCTAGAGGTTACTACATTCGAAATAAGTTTGTAAATGCAACCTACTAGACTAATGGGTCTGAAGTCTCTGATGTTAGACGACCCTATCTTCTTCGGAATTAGAGTGACAAAAGTGGTATTTAGACTGCTCACAAACTCCCCCGAAGATAAAACTCCTCAAAAAATCTAATAACATCCCCTTTAATCACCTCCCAGTTATGGGTTAAGAAAGACATCGTAAAGCCATAAGGGCCAGGCGTTTTATCTCCATCACAATCCTTCAGAACTGCAAGAATTTCATCCTCAATAAAAGATATCTTGAGCCACCTAGCATCAGACTCATCTATTTTGGAAAATTCCAAACCATCCAAGTTCGGCCTGATCTCACAAGTCTCCTTATAAAGGTTCTCATAAAAACCAGAAATGGCCCCTTTAATGTCCCTTTCCTCCTCGAACATCATACTGTCCACCTCGATGGAATTAATAAAATTCAACCTTCTATGAGCATTTGCCATTCGATGGAAATATTTGATTTTTTATCACCCTCTCGAAGCCATAACTTTCTAGATTTCTGTCTTCATGAAATTTCCTCCAAGGTGAAGAGATTAGCCAAATCCTTTTTTGCATTCGTCCTTCTATACAAATCACTCCTCAACAAACCCTCTCTAACTTCTTTTTCATCAGGCTCATTAATTTCACCCAGTAGAGCATTAATAGTAGAATTAATATTGCCAAAGGACTCTCTATCCAATTTTGCACTTTTTTTTTTTTAACTCTTTTCAGCTTCTTTGCCACTGTAAAGCTAGCAACACCATGGAAAACTGCACCCTCCCACTAGTCCTTTTCAAGATCACGAAACCCTTCAACTCTTAACCACATATTCTCAAACCAGAACAACGTTGGACCCCACATCATAACCATACTTTGAGAACAATGGGGAACTGATCAGATGTTGGTCTATGGAGAAGTTTTTGGATCAGGTTAGGACATTGGAATTCTCAATTATCAAACACAAGAAATCGATCAATTCTCGAGAAAGAAGGAGAATCTTTGGAATTTGACCATGTAAAGGCTCCACAAGGCAAATCAATAGGATCATTACCTCTCACAAACTCCAAAAAATCATCATGGGCCTGAATTCGCGAGGCCCCCCTATCTCTCATGAGGATAGAGAACGTTGAAATCACCCCTAAGACCCAAGATACTGCCAACGTTGTCTAATAGCCCCCAACTAATCCCAAAACAGACTTCTATTGTCACTCGCCAGGACCATATACGCCAGTCATAACCCACTCCCCACCCTTAAAGAGACCTTTGAAGACACAAGAAACAGAGAACGAACCAATCTCAAAATTGATCAAATCTAACACTCGCAAGTCCCACATAATATTAACTGCTTCCAAAGCACTAATCGACGGTAAAATTTTTCATCCACAAGACTTTAAACCCCATAAGCTTCGGACAATAGAATCATCAATAAGCTCCATTTTCCACGAAATAATTTGATAGTAGCCCTCTTTGCCATGTCATTAGCCCCTCTCACATTCCACGAAATAATTTTCCACATCATTGGATCATTGGTGAACCCCTTGACTCCTCTGACACCTCCTCCTCTCCTCTACATATCTCCCCATTTAACTTATCGTAGTTGACAACAAATTCCAACCTCTTCAGTTCTCTGCTACTCCCCTTAGCAAGTTTCCTACCTGCAGATTGACCACGGCACCGGGTTTTACACTACTCTAAGACACTTGATTTCCTCGGACAAATTAATAGCTTGATCTTCAATTCCTATTATCGAAACGCCCCACCAATTTGTGGAGTTTTTAAAACCAATTCATAACCCAAGTCGATGCTTTCCTGTTCACCGCTAATTCGTCCCTAACATCCACACCCTCCCACATCTCCACTCGTTCGCCACTCTCCACTAGGGCCATGCTAAGATCACCACCTTTGTTGCCCTCTCTACTAAAACCCGAAACTTCATAATTGATGCTATCAAAGAACCTTGAAAACCCATCAGAATCTACCTGAACCAAAACCTTCGGGGGAATACTGAACAGAGGGTAAAAAGGAGGCAAAATATCAACTGGGAGAGAGTTCTTACCGAAAGCGACATCTACTGATCCAAAAATCGGGAGAGAGACTCCCGAATCTCAAACAGAATCAGCGACATTATAAGACTTCCTTTTTAGGTCGGAACCAGCTATTATCACCTCACAGGAAAAATCTGGCCCAGGAAAAACAACAGCAGCCCTTGGAACCTCCTTCACCAACATCTCTCCAGCAACACCCTCCAAGAGGCACTCGACATTCTCCACCGCTTTAGAAAAGCTTAACACCGACGAAACAGGTCATCGACATCGAAGCTCTTCGGCAAAGGACTTCTGACCACTCCCTCTGCAGGCGATGACAACGGTCCTTGAAGAACCCGAAAACTCAACGTTGGTGGACCAAAACGCTTGGCCACCCAGTGTTTTGAAAGTTTCCCGCCTCTAAATCCAGGCCGTTTGGGCCTCTTAATTCTTTTTGATTTATTAAGCCCAGTACTATCAGAATTAAGAACTATTCTTTCCTTAGAAAGCCCATCCCCTTCAACTTGAATTAGGCCCAGAGTGCTAGAGGAAATAAGCTTAGGGAATAGTTTGCTAGGTCCGGGTTCTTTTAAAAAAAATATGCCCCATCTTCTGGCCCAGACCCACTGGCAATTCAAAATTTGAAATTGAATCTAGTTGTCTTTTACCCTTGTCTCTTAACTCTTCCACGCGCCCAGCCACATACGTTGCAGTATCGTCATCTTCTCCATCGAGAGTTCTAGACACAGACTCAGCCATAGACCCTTTGACTACCATCGCCCATGGCTTTGGCTCCTTCGACGCTCGGGAAATCACACTCCCAGACAGATCCGTCCCACAGCACGAGTAAGAACCAGTCAACGACAAAGACCCACCACAGGCCTCCAAAGATTTAATATGAGATTGTGCCCCTAATCCCTCTGAAATCTTCCCAAAACTAGACCCCATAGAGCTAACGAAGACCCCTCTCCTTGATTTTTTCTCACCCAGATCGACGCCTCGAAGAAGAACCAGGTTTGACGAGCTCTAACATTGACGTTAAAACCTTCCACCAACCATCAGCAGCCACACCTTCCGGCAAGAGAATAAAGCTGGAAATCCCACTAATGATCGTTGTTACTGAGACAAAGCAGCCATTCCTGTTCCGATGCAAACCCACCAAAAGGGACCTGTTCCACTCCCTCCTTCTCCAAAACCAGTTGTCTTCTCCCCTTTTAAAAATAAATTCCTTCCAAACCTTAAGGAACCAAAGTAACTTCTGTTCATTCAGCCAAATGGAAAATTTTCTTCTTGGAGCGAATTCTGAAACTTTTGCGACATTCCCAGTAGCACCTTCTTTAATGAACTCAAAAAACTTTTTTTGAACCACGAAGGATTGGTGACACTCACTACTCATTGCTTTTTAATATTATACGCTAACTGCACCTGCACCTGACCTAGATTTGTTTGGTTACTTGGATATCACATGTTTGGTTGCTTGGTTCTGTTTGGTTACTCGGATATAATCTATTTGGTTGCCGTCAAATTTGTGACCGACTTGGATCCGTGACCGTGACTGTGACCGTGACCGTGACCCTGACCCTGACCTTACCCGGATCTTTGACCAGACCCGAGTCCATCAAGTTATTTAAAAAAACACAATGGAATCCAAGACTATCTTCGATGTGTCTCCCCATCCAAGTTCTCATATTAACACTTCAATTGGTCGTGGTGGTAATGTTGTTCGTCAGTGTACGTATTACCATCGTTCTGGGCATACTCAGGAGACGTGTTAGAAGTTAGTTGGTCGTAGTCGAGGTTCATTTTGTCAATATACATATTGCCATCGTTCCAGGCATACTCGGGAGACATGTTGGGAAGTTAGTTGGTCATCCCTTGGTTGCTTATGATATGACTTCTGATTCTATTGAGTATGGACTTACATCAAATTCCGTGCCTTCAACTTCTCTGATGATTTACAAAGATAAGTATGATGAGTTCTTATAATATAAGGTAGCCAGCTGGACATCTTCCTCAGCTGCCCTTTCCATCCATAGTGAGACAGCTTCTGTAAGTGGACTTCGGAATAGAGATGAAAGAGATCGAAGCAACAAATGAAGCATATGAAGGAGATAAATGATCATAATACACAAAATTAGCAATCGGATGAGCGGTACATAAACGTTTACCTTTACGAAAAGTAATAGGACAATCATCCTCAAATGATGAAAGAGAATCGAGATCTATCAACAAGAGAACAATTGGTGGCGCAGCAGAGACGAAAGGTTGCGGATGACTGGAGTAAACTTACAATAGAGAAGCAGACGGCGAAGAGAATAATGGAGGAGGATCTGAGTGTGTAAGGGGTATGAGAACACGTAATGGACAAGGAAATGAATCAGTCAGATGTGAGATAGAATGAGACTCGGAGTAATACAGAGTAGACTCAAAGAACGTAACATTGGCACAAACAAAGTACTTGTGTAGCGAGAGACTATAACACAGATAACCTTTATGTGTACGAAAATAACCTAAAAAATAAACATTATAAAGTAGGGATCAAGTTTGTCAACTCCTGGACTGAGCTGATGAACAAAACAAACAGATCCAAAGACACGAGGAGGTTAGTGGAAGGTAATATCTCTAGAAAATAGCACAGTGTGGGGAGTTTGGCCATCAAAAAATAGAAGATGTCATACGGTTGATTAAGTAACATGTAGTCATAACGGCCTCACCCCAAAACAATTTGGGGACACGCATATGAAATAAGAGAGTACGAGTAGTATCCATAAGATGACGATTTTTTCACTTCGCAACCTCATTTTGTTGGGATGTATAAAGGCAAGATGACTAATGAATAACGCTAGACTTTGTTATAAAATTTGTAAAAGGCTTTAGAACTAATTCCGCATTCTATTTGGTGGACGATGTGGGGAGAGAGGAACCGAAAGGCCTTTGATGGTATTGAAAGACCAAATGCTACTATTAGAGATAATTGGTTCTACACTCTTTTTTTTGGGTTAAAGGAAATTATTTTGTAAACAACAATGATCTTGTAGATTTTGTTGAGCTTCTGCATTGTAAATAGCTTTTGGCTTTTTGGTGCATCCTTTTGGTGCTTATTAATAAATTTTTATTTATCAAAAGAAAAAAAAAGTTGTAAAAGGCTCAGAAAAATATTGAATCTTAACAAATAAGTTAAATTGGGTTTTTATCTCAGCATAAAAGGCACAAAAAATAGAAAACAACTCAGAACAGTCTTTCATTAGATAAAGTCAGCTAAGCCTGGAATAATCATCCACAAAGGTAACGAAATACCGAAATCCAAGTTTGGAAGTCACACGACTTGGACCCCAAATATCTGAATGTACTAACATAAAAGGACTAGACACAAACACGATTATTAGTTCGAGAAGGAAATGACACATGATGATGCTTACCCAATTGACACGACTCACATTCTAAAGACGAAACCTGACTCAAAGTATGAACTAACTTTTTCAGCTTCTCTAACGACGGATGACCAAAACGAAAATGTACCTAAAGTGGAGACACGTCAATCGAGCAAGCAATGGGTGATGGGATAGGATCAAAGTAATACAAGTCGTTCTATTCATGCCCTCTACCAATAATCTTCCTTGTTGACAAATCCTAGATAAGAATAGAATCAGGTAACATAACAGTTAAGACGTTTTGTAAGCTGACTAACAGATGATTCTTAACACTCCCCCTCAAGTTGGAGCATAGATATCATATGCACCCAACTTGTTACAAATAAATCGAACTAATCACATTTTGTAGAAGTTTTTCTCGAACAACATGACAATCAACTTCGATATGTTTAGTTTTCTCATGAAACACTGGATTATTATCAATTTGAATAGTTGTTTGATTGTCACACACCAAGCTCATTTGACTGGACTGATTAACTTTAAGTTCTACTAAAAACTGTTTTAGCCAAACCATATCACAAGTAGTATGCGTCACTGTTCTATATTCAGATTTAACACTCGATCTAGAAACCACAATTTGCTTTTTACTTTCCCACAATACTAAATTACATCCAATAAATACACAATATCCAATTGTGGACCTTCTCTCAGATGGAGAGTCGGCCCAATTTGTATTAGTATAACCTTCAATTTGAGCATGACCATGATTTTAATAAAGTAAACCATGACCAGGAGCACTCCTAAGATATCTTAAAATTTGAATAATAGCATCCCAATGCTTAGTTCGTGGAGCATTGAAAAATTGACTAAATACACTCGTTACAAATGAAATATCAAGCCTAGTAACAGTCAAATAATTCAATTTTTCAACTAAACACTTATATTGCCTTGGATTAGATAATAAATCACCTTGATCAATACAGAATGATCTACACCACATCTGCTGAGGTCAAAATTAATTACAACTTCACTGAACCGATCACACCACACTCGAGGAAATTGTTTCGAGCCATATAGAGATTTCTTTAATCGATATAGTAACCCAAACTCCCCCTTGAGCAACAAAGCCGGGTGGTGTGTCTCCCCATCCAAGTTCTCATATTAGCACTTCAATTGGTCGTGGTGGTAATGTTGTTTATCAACGTGCGTATTACCATCGTTTCGGGCATACTCGAGAGATGTGTTGGAAGTTAGTTGGTCATAGTCGAGGTTCACTTCTTTAATGTACGTACTACCATCGTTCCGGGCATACTCGGGAGACATGTTGGAAGTTAGTCTTCATGTGGTTGCTAATGATATGACTTCTGATTCTATTGAGTATGGACTTACATCAAATTTCGTGCCTTCAACTTCTCTGATGATTTCCAAAGATGAGTTGATAGAGTTCTTACAATATAAGGCAGCTAACCAGACATCTTCCTCGACTGCCTTTTCCACCCAGAAAGGTACATCAAAAGCTTGTATATCATCTAGTAACTCTTCATCTGGACCTTGAGTCCTTGACTCTGCAGCTACTAATCATATGTTAGGTACTACTGATGTTTGCTCTAGTTTTTATTACTCTTCATCTTTGCCAAATGTTACTCTTGCAGATGGATCTAAAACCACTGCTAGTGGCATTGGCATTGTGCACCCTAGTTATTCTATGTCTTTATAATCACTAGACATGTGAAGTCGACAGATCGGTTAGCATCTTTATTTACTAAACCATTGGATGGTTCTCAAGTTCGATTTATTTGTAATAAGTTGGGTGCATATGATGTCTATGCTCTAACTTGAGGGGGAGTGTTGAGAATCCTATTAAGATTCTTAATAAGTGTCCTAGTAAACTTGGATCATATGTATCTTATCTTAATTACTGTGTCATAGACCTATTAGACTTAGTATGCATAAGTCTATATATTGGGTCGATTGTTTTCTTTTCATTCAATCAATAAAATATTTTCAGTTCTTATTTTAACAACAATAATTAATTAATAAATGTAAAGAAAGTGCTTGACTGTAGAAGTCTAAGACTAAGAAAGAAAAAAAGTAATTTTATATTGTTGACTTGGTGAGAGGGGAGGGGGAGGTTCAAATTGAGGGGCTGCATATAGAGTGTCAATTTAAGCTTCTTAGATATTTTATATCCTTTAAGTGGGTAAGTGTCCCTCCCATACCACCCTTCAGTCCGTCCATGGTTCAATATATGTCATAATAAAGTACAGATGCATATTGCAAAATTTCATTGATCCTGGATGGCTCAAAAACTAGTGCACGTAATTGTCAACTTGGCAATATATATTTAATGGATGAATCTCATCCAACCAAATTCAATGTCTGCTCTCAAGAACTTGACTCCATGAGAAGCTTAATTTTCAAGAAACAGAGAACAAAAATTTTGATGAGAAAAAGTGGGAGGGGATATACCATCAGATGGAGAGAGAAGAGGGAGTTTCTTGAATTCGTTTCTCTCTCTTTAGTCTTTAGTGGAGCACTTCTCCTTTCAAATTACCCAAAGAAAGAAAATCCCTGTTTGGTATGGAAGGGGAGGGCATTTGTGCTCCAGTCCAACAAAACTGGAGGCTGTGTTAACCAAAAATTCAATTAGCAGAATACCACATTGATGGTTGAAATGCATCTTCAGATTTCCTTTTGGTTCTCCATAAAACTAGATAGCCTTCAGATCTGACGATCTAATCAGAATCCAAAATTTGAAAACCATGCATGTCTTGAATCTGTTCTGGAACTTCCAGTCTGTAAGCCCATATTAACTGAATGAATTACCCAGTTAACCTATTTTTTTGTCTCCTGATAGCAAGGGTTCCGTATGCAAAAGGTTGCATATTTTTTGTAAGCACATGGATGCAAGTTAGGATCTTTAAGAGCCAGGAACTTGCAATTTTCATTTTCAGTAGTAGACACTGTAATGTTTGGATTGTGATTAGTTGGCATTTGAAAAGAAAATGGGTTATATATCCTATTATAGAAATTTTACTATATCATGATTTGATCTTTTTGCTCAAACAGCATACATTTCTATAAACTAGGCTGGAGTAAATTTTCTGTCATTCATGGTAGATGAAAAAGTTGTATTCGTAGACAAGATGATAACATTGTGCTTAAATGTTTTAGAAATATGATTAATTTAGTTGTTGTATATAAGTAAGGCTATATTATGTTTTAATAATTTGGAGTATGCTGTTCTTATACATATTGCACTTGGACTTTGAGGGCTTCATGTTGGCTTAGATAATGAATTAAGGGAATTATACAATACTTCGCAACTATTTTTGGTTAATTTTTAATAGTTGATAAATGCATCAAAGAGTACCAAAGAAAAGGCACATAACTCTTGTATACTTAGTTGTTTGCAATTGGATCCTGGACCCATTTTGGAAAACTCCTCGCTGGAGCACAATTGTACAGATTGCATATTTCATTTTCTATTGTTGGGCTGCTGCCTTCCAGAAATTTGATTAATAATATTAACACAACTCTTATGCACTCTTAATCTGAAAGCGTATCACATGTACTCCAAATGAGGCTTTAAGGGGGAAAAGGCTGCTTTTCCCGGTATCAACAGAATTGCGAGGAGCACACTTTTAGTTATCCCTCGTTGGCCTTGAGTATTTGGCTAGTTACTTACATCTAATCATGTGTTTGGTGCCAAATTCCTATCAGGTTCTAAGTTTATCTGGATATTTCGGAAGTCCATTATCTTTGCTCATGACTGTATGCAGAATGCATGATTCATTGGCATTATCCTGAAATAAAATTTGTGATATAAATTTCTATTTTTTGTTTGGTCCCACATGCTTCATTTTTTACTTATGTTCCACTAGGCTTTAAATTTCTTTGTTATCCATTTATTACATCAGAATGTTACTATCCATTTATTCAATGAAGCAGTTATATTTTGCAAATTTCAGGACCCCAGATTTTCTGAGTTTTTGGAAATCTATGATAAGGGCCTTGGACCATTCAGAAATGAGGATAACGTAAGTTATTTATTGGGGATATATATTTTATTTTGATTGTTGATAACAAGAGGAAACAGTTTTCTAGTGTTGGGTGTTATTGGTACTGAAGGTTGTCAACCATCGGTTTTCAACTTATAATCCCCTTTGGCTTTGCAACCATTTACTGAATCTATATCCAGTTTTTTTCTCGTGGAATGGAGTAAACACATTGTTGAAATAAACAAGCGTTCTTTTTAAAATATGTGGAAGATGTGATTATTGGAATATTATTCTTCCACTTATTTGTGTATACATGTTGATGGATGTGAAGAGTAGTCTTTCTTTTCCTGCCATTCTTGTAGATGAATCAAGTTCTATTTGCAGCAGAACAGAAGTCTAACCGTTATATATTTTTTATAAGCAAAATTTGTATATATAGAGCACCAAGAGGGTGCAACCCAATTACAAAAAGCTATCTACAAGAAAATAGATCCACAAAATCTATGATGATGTCTTCCACTCTTCCTCATTTACAAAAAGATTTAGCCTTGAACCAAAAACTAAGGGTATTGAACCATCAATCTTAATGTCCACAATATGACCTCTCAACACTATTAAATGCACTCCTTTTTTTTCCTTGCCAAATGATCCTAAAAATAGAGAGGGATTCAAAGAATAGACTCTCTTTAACTCCTTAAGTCTAGTGGTTATATGCCTTAGACACTTGGTTGCTTTTCATCAGAAGTCTGGGAATTGTCTTCTGTTGCTGTTTTTTGAGAACTAGTTGTATGAATCTTCCTGTTAAATCTTAAATATGTCTATTGGCTGGTTATGTCAGTTATGAAGTTTTAATATACTTTCCTGTATTACAGTATTCCGATGAAGACGAGATGAGTAATGATTGCATGCTGTCAGTGAACGAAGATGGCTCCAATTCAATCAAGGACAAATTGTTGACCAGCATTGCCTTTAATTCTTTGAGTCAACTTGTTATGGAACGGCATTCTGTGCCTGAACTTATTAATTTATTAAATGGGTATCGGGCTGCATGTCACCATGGAAGTGAATCATTCGGGGCTCTTGATGCTGGCTCGTGCAAAGAAATTCAAGACAGTGAGACCTTTTGCAAGGTTTTGATGTTCATGCTTCATAAGGCTGATAGTTTATTTCGGGAGATGGTGGGAGTATCATGCTCCAGTTGCAGAAAGGAGACAATTTTGGAGTTAAAAAATAGTTCAAAATGGAAAACTATGAAGCCACTGGTCAAGTCTTATCTAAGGAGTACCCTATTTCTCCTGAATCAGGTTACTGATTCAGAGATATTGGCCTTCTCCTTAACTCGACTCAGAGCTTCGATGATATTTTTTGCTGCGTTTCCTCATTTGTTGCGCAGACTCATCAAGGTACTTTTACTTGGAAATTCTGATACTTGAATTGTGTTTGTCATTGAGCTGATTGAGGCATGTAAAATGTGATCGATATAAGAATATAATCCAAGGATGTTGATTTTGAATTATTATCATAATATTGGTTTCTAAGTATTGTCGGTTATATTACAAGGCTGCATGAGTAATTGACTATCTATATCTGGGAATTGGTGGATGAAACACTTTAAAAAAATATCTTGGAATTGGTGGATTTTCCGAGTGAGGAATCTTAAATCTTTAGCTATCTCCTTGTGTCTAATGATTACTCATAAATGGGTTGGATGTAATATGTTAATAACTTGCTACATAAAGCTACTTATCAAAAAGAAGAAAAAAAAAACTTGCTACATAAAGCTCATGCCTTTCATTTTGAATTGAGTGCAGATTGCAGTTCATTTGTGGGCAACAGGTGAAGGGACTCTATCATCGCATTCTTTTCTTGTCATAAAAGATGTGGCTACTGTATTTAGCTCAGATTACTTTGACACATGCTTGATTAAAACATATAAAGCCTTCATTGGTCACTGCAAATTTGTGGAGCCAACTTTATCTAAGCATGTACAGTTCCTGAGAAATTCTCTTGTCGAGCTATACTCTCAAGATGTGGGGAAATCATATAGCAGGGTGGAAGTTTCTATCCAGCAACTTGGCAAAATACTGAAACTGGGTATAGGGACAAAGAAGGTATACAATGAGCATGTTTTATCTTTGCTGCCTTGTTTTATTAGATTCAGAGTTCAGACATTATTTTATTGCTCTTTAAATTTGATCCCCATGTGTATGCAATGTTTCTTTTGAGTTTATTTCAAAATGTGGAATGACTTTTGTCCTTCTCTATTTCTTATTGATTTTCTCATCATTCTTTTTATCCTTTATAATTGCTTATAAGCAGGAAGCAGTCAAGCAGATATGCAGCTGGCAGTACACTAACTGCGTTGATCTCTGGGTTACATTTATATCACTGAATGTGCAAGATAATGATCTTCAGCCACTGCTTTACATGATCATTCAGATTATAAATGGAGTGGCTCACCTGTTTCCTGGACCAAGATATTTGCCTTTAAGACTTAAATGCATTCAGTGGCTAAATCATCTCTCTAGTTCAAGTGGGACATTCATCCCTGTAGCATCATTGGTGTTGGATGTCTTGGAGTACAAAATTGCCAAGGAAGGTGGTAAGCCTGGGAAGGTTCTTGAAGTTTCATCCGCTGTGAAGGTTAGGAGTTAGTTATGCTGCTGTTGTACATCTCAAATTTTTGTTCTTCTGCCTAGTTTGCTAATATGGTTTATAAGGCATCAATTTTCCGACATAATACTTGTTTCGTATTTGAAATCCAGTACGTAGTATACAATCTAGTGTATCTCTGGTATAATTAACATTGCATATTTACGGTACAGTTGCCGAAGCATTGGTTGAAATCTCGAAACTTCCAAGAAGTGTGTGTCTTTTCTGCCATCGAACTGCTTGCTGTGCACTTTGCTCAATGGAGCTACAACATATCTTTTCCTGAGCTTGCAACTATTCCAATAATCCAACTGAGGAAGTTTCATGAGATAACCACTTCTGAAAGTTTCCGGCCTCTGGTAAAGCGTTTCATTGAGCAGGTACAAGTTATAAAAAAGTTAATGCCCTCTTTTTATTTATCACCTTGAAAAGGAATCTTATTTTTCTAAAATTTATGGACATTTTAAGCACAGCCCATACACTTGTTAGCTCTCTTCCAAATGATGGTGACTGGTAACGGTTCATGTATAGCACTCCAGAAAGGAGAGGAAAATAATCATATATTTTTTATCAGTAAAAAAATATCATATATAATAGGGGTGAGAGTTTGCTGGTCTACCTAGAAACACCTATATAAAGCACTAGCCCTAAAAGTGGGCTATTAATGGAAGCCTGAGCCCCGGTTAGAATTTATGCTCCCAATTGGAGCCTGTGCCAGCATGAAAAATAGCTTTAACCTATGTATATCATCTAACAAGCAAGTTCTGTCATTTCATTACTTTGAATGCATCTTCCAAGAATGGAGCTGATATAGATAACAGGCATCAGAAGGAACCAGATTTTTAAATATTTAGGTCCTTGGCCTGGAAAATCAACCTAAAAGATCAGACGTGATCCATCCATATGGACTTCTGAAGGGATTGGAAACCTGGTTTACTTGGACTATGCCAGAATTCCCTCCCTACTTTGTTGAGTTCTAGTCTTGTGGATGTGATGGAGTTTGATATTCAAGAACATGCTGCACTGGCTACAAATAATTTAAATGGTTTCTGTTTGCCAAAAAGAAAAATACAATTTCATTTGACTTTCTTTTGTCTGGCACTGTAGGTGGAGCAGAACATTGAGTTTGTGCAAAAGAAAAGAGATGAGGCAGCTTTTTCACCAAAAGATCAGCAATCTGCTGAATCATTTCTTGAGGTCTGCTTTCTTTGTGTTAGTGGTGTTTTTCTGCGATCGGATGTTAGAAACTTTCTCTGAATTGATAAATAATTGACATGCAGCTTGAAAAGTGCAGCAGCACTGCTCCATTTACACAATATTACAAGAGCATCATAGAAAAGGCTGCTTCCAGAAATCTGATTATGAATGGAAAGATGAGGTGCAACTTATCTTCTCTTTTACTGTGTTTGATGATCTGCAACTGTAACTTGATGGATATGTTGTAAATCTGTCCAAGCTATGAACTATCGGCTGATAAAAAAAGAAAAGAAAAAGACAAACCTTGCAAATATTCTTATGTAGGCATGAAATTAGGGAAGTAAATGTTATTATTGGGTTTGTGCTAATATAATTACTTAAGCTTAATAGGGAACCTAAACTTGGAAGAGTGTGGATTGTTTGATTATTTAATGTTAAATCAGTAAATGAGTTAAGAGACCTGGTAGGTTTGCATTGGACTTGGTTGGCCTAGTGGTTAGCATCGATGGTCAGAGAAGCATTTATGGAACCAGATAATGGCAAATAAGGTCATTCGGTCTTCTCTAGTGGGAATCATCACATAACACATCCTGGGCATGCTCACTTGTGGTATTTTTTGTGGAGATTGTAGGTTGTGATACTGTCCAATGAAGGACATTTTTTTTAGGTGGGGGAGGGTTATTTAATACATTGATGTGAAAAGAAATGTATATGTGCTTGATGTTTTCATATCTTGCTGCATTTTAAGGTAACTTAGCAATTTTATCTGCTGCAGTTCCATGGATCAGAAGAAATCAAAAGGGAAAAGGAAAAGGAAGCAACTTCCAAACAATGTGATAGATGACCCTGTTAAAGGTGGAATTCCAGAGAAAACAAAGGTAGACTTGTCTATTAAAAATGAAAGAAATGGAAATAGGAGAAAGAAAAGTAAACTTGAAGAGTAGTGATTTCTTACCTCCAGGTTTTGAATGCGACTGACAAAACTAAGATTACCTCTCCTTATTTTTTTAAATTTCTTTGTAACGCCTTACAGCAATTATTTGATATATTCTTTATTTAGCCTTTCCGAAGTTTTGATTGCAAAGCAGAAATGCAATTTTAAATGTAGTTTAGGGGAGCTGAAATCATGTCTGAGGATCCTGTCAAACAAGTTTTGTTTGTGTGTTAATTAAGGAATTTAATTTTATACCAATCTAGATTGCTGGGCTTACGTTCGTTCTGTCTAAACCACTTGTTGGCGCCTTGGCGGTGATGTTGGTCCCCATTAGAGAAAAATGAATAAGTAAATAAGGAAGTAGTCGAAACTCAAGGAATGATGGTAATTCCATTCCTTTTATTTTATAATTGTAGTTGGTGGATTTGTATTTACGCTGCTGCAGATGCAAATTTTGGGTTGAAACTTCTAATCTAATATGCTCATGGGCAGGTCCATGTCCTTTTAGTTCTAATATGTAGTACAGTAGTTTCCCTAGGAAATAAGGGAAACATGAACAAAAATGTATAAGAAATTTGCCGGCTTTCATTCAGAAATATTCAGAAACATGGCATGTAAAGGACTAATTTGCTGCCATGTTTTTATGCCTCATTTTGATTCTAAGTCTTTTAGAATCACATAGTAGGTGGTATGATAGGGTATCATCATTAGAATAAGCATTTTGACCTGCTCATAACCATGATCGTAGAAAATAAGATCTTAAAAGAATAAACATTTTCACATTAAATGTTATTAATTTCCTCCTCAGTAAACAAATAGATTTCAACAATAGTTTCCCCAACATTGAATATCTTCCCCACTTTCTCCATGCCTACCATGTTAAACCCTAGGAAACCCAGTCAATGCTAGTATCTCTCACATCATTGATTTGCAAATGGACATATTATTCAAAATCGTTACACATATTAGACATCCATAAGTTATACTAGCTTTCAAACCCTCCTCTATCAGACGTCTGCAATGCAGCCAAACGTGGCCTTACCATAGCACTTGCATGTTGAGTACTCTTTGAAGTTAAATCCTAAGCAGCCCCCACAACCCCTTCCCTCTCCTCCTAGTTTTATCTTCACCCCCGTTATCCTTTGATCGAAACGTCGTTGCTGGACCCCTTCGGCTTTGCCTTGTCTTCATATCCTTCAGCTCCATCTCCATAGGAAACCTTCCCACTGATCCAAATGCGAACAAATGCCATCTTGACTTCAAAGGGGTTGCCATTACGGATACTTTCTTTACTGAAAAATCGAATTTCTCGCTACATTTTGCATGACTTTCTGATACTGTTGTTGACAAAGACGTCTTGTAACTCTTTGTTTCTTGTTGTGGGTTAGATGAAAGATACCTTGATTTGTTGAATGAGTGAGACTTCCATGGAAAGATGCAACTGTTTTTGGGTTTTTCTTGTTTTGTGGGGGTTTCTGTATTATGGTTATTTTGAGGGATGGTAATTGATTCTCCATATGGGATGAGTTTTCCACAGAAGATGATGTTGTCTGTTGGATAGGTAGAGGCAGTGAAGTCTTCACTGAAGAACTCGAAGAAACCTTGATCAGTCGACGATGATCTTTGTTCTTCCTTCGAGAAGTCATTCCAATAATCAGCCGCGTTGCTATCTACCGCAAGATCGCAGAGAGAAAGTGTTTCCCCTTCTTCATCATCAAAATCTTGTAAGTTTGTGTTTTCTTGTACCGGCTTTAAGCAGCTAAACTCTTTGGCCACCATTGTGAGTTTTTGAAGAAGGAAGAGGATGAACAGCCGTTTTTAAAGAAGTTAGTTATTGTGATGAAGTATATTCTAGTTTGATGAGAGAGTCTTTGGCATGTTACTTTGGTTACGATGGCTTCTAGAGGAGAAGGAACGAAAAGGAAAATAAGAAAGAAAGTCATAAGAGTCTGATAGGTGTTGGCCTTCTAGAAGATCAGGCCGTGATAGTCCAAAGGTAATCATAATTTTTTAAGACATTGCGTTTTCTAGATTTTTTTTTATGCTAAATTTCATGTAATACTTTTTATTCGATTTTTATTTTATACCCTGAATTTATTTTTTTAACAAAATAAATGTGTTGTTTCCATTAATATAAAAAGTTGATAGCCATTAAATTGTAAAAATAAAATTATTTTATATTTGTTTAATTTACGAAATTTGAGTATATAGTAACATGTAAAAAATTAGTAGTAAGATACATGAGCGAAAAATAGTTTTTATTTTTGTTAGAAATTTTGATTACAACTATGCATTTTTGTTAAACAAGTAAGGGTAAAATGATATTTTGTTTTTACAATTTAACAAGTGTCAACTCTTTATGCTAACGGAGACAACCATAAAATTTATTTTATTATAAAAACTTTAAAGTATAAAATAAAAAAATAGATAAACAAATCACATTATATTTTATGAAATTTAGTGTTTTTTTAATTATATTGATGGGTGTGATCTTAGTATTTAGGGTCGGAGGTTTAAGCGAGTTTTTGCAACATCACGTGGACACTTAAATTAGTATCCAAACCTCGCATACAGCGGTTGTTAGCATGATAATATGTTAGTTCCATATGTAACTTTTTTTTTCTTTTCAATACGTATTTTATAAATATTTTTTTTGTAAAAAGATTAATTAATTGATAAAATTAATTATCAGCACAAAAATTATTTATAGTTTAATCTCGTTTATATCATGAATTGAAGAATTGAAAGATATATAAATAGAGATGCCTATTTCTTGCTATCATCTAGTACGAAAGAGACTTAGTTTCAATCTCACTTGGCCACGTTATTCGACGTATGTTGAGGACATTAATTTTGAAATCCAACTTGTTTCTAGAGAAAATAGACAAAGTAATTTACTTTTACAAGTTTAAAAGTTAATTAGTCAAGGTTTGCAATCCATTCAACGTGAAAAAAAACACAGAAATCTTTTTAACAAGTCATAGATTTAAACGGTTTTTACAAGTTGGTCGGTTTGTTTACTGACTTTCAACCTAGGAATTAGTGATTAGCATGAAAATCGGTGGGTTCACGATTCAACCAAAGTTTGAGTAATAGGTTGGATTGCATTGAAGTTTTAAAAAACGTTGAGTTTAGTTTGAGTTAAAAAAGAAAAAAAAAATTGTTAACCCAGTGGATTGTTTTGGGTCATAGGTTAAAAATAATTAATTCGACTCAAACTGATAACTCGATCATTATATAATTATATTATATATATATTTAAAATATATTTATTTTAAAGATTAATGGACTACATTCATATTTTGGTAAGTTAGTTTAGAATGCAATATATATGTTGTGTGTGTATATTTGATGGAATAAATTCATATTTTGATAAGTTAGTTTAGATTGCAATATATAATTCGAGTGTGTTTGTGTGTCTGTCTATATATATATAAAAACTCTCAAACAAAAAATATTAGTTTTCATCAAAAAGTTCATTCAGAATTTAAATATACGAGGAATATGTTTCTTTTTAATACTTTTTAGTTGAAGAATAATGGTTATTCTCGTGAAAGTATTTTTTTCGACTTTTAATGTACTTTCCAAAAACTTGTTGAATTAATTTGCTTATTTTATATTCATTTACTTTATATTTTTGGTATGATCAAGCTTGGTTATGAAGATCCTATGACCAAATCTATGCTAGTATTGAAATTTTGAAGAATTTAATTGATTAAACAATTTTAAAATCTAGTTTTTATTTACATTTGTATGGTTTGTAATATACATTAAGGCTATTTGAACTTTGTATGGAGTGATTTAAGATACTTAATTTGTAAATGATGATTTGTAAGATTTAATAAATTCTTGTATAGATTTGATTTTGGTTTAATGAATGATGAAAAATTGTATTAAAATATTTTTTTACATAATATGTTTACATTAATTTTTTAGTAAAAAAACACTAAACCGGTGATACAAACCAATTTGAATGGATTGGATTAGGCTGATGTTGAATGGGTTCATAGGTTGGGTTGGGATGAGATTTTCTCTATCCGATATAATTGGGTTTGGTTGAGCTTAAAAATCAAGCTCGACCTCAAATAGCTCAATAAAAACTTGGTTTGAGTCCACTTATAGACCTATGGATTCGACCCAAACCTGTGTAATGGATTGGATTGAGGTTTTTAAAAATTGGGTTTGGTTTGGGTTGAGAAATTTTTTAACTCGATGGGTTGAGTTGGGTTATGGGTTAAAAAAATTTCACTCGGCTCAATCCGGTCATTATATTACTATATTTTATATATATTTAAAATATAATTACTACAAGAATTGACGGATTACATTCATATTTTAGTAAATTAGTTTGAATTACAATATATATTTTGTATATATATTTGATAGACTACATTTATATTTTGATAAGTTAGTGTGGATTGCAATATACAGTTTGTGTGTGTGTGTGTGTCTATATATATATATATATATATATTCTCGTTTCTTTTCTTTTTTCTTCTTAGAAACCCTCTAACAAAAAATGTTAGTTTCCATAAAAAATGCCAATTAGAATTTAAATATATAACGAGCATATTTCTTTTTAATACTTTTTAGTTAAAGAAGACTGTTTATTCTCATGAAAGTATTTCTTTTGGACTTTCAATATGTTTTCCAAAAAGTTTTGAATTGATTTGTGTATCCTATGTTCATTCATTTTATGTTTTTTTTTTTTCATGATGCAACTTAGTTATAGATATTTTAGGACCAAGTCTATATTAGTGTTGAAGTTTTAAAGAATTTGATTGATCAAACACTTTAAAATATATTTTTATTTACATTTGTATGGTTTGTATTAAATTAAGATTGTTTAAAATTTGTGTGAAACGAAATGATTTAAGATATTTAATTTGTAAATGATGGTTTGTAAGATTTAATAAATTCTTGTATAAATTTGATTTTGGGTATAATGAATGATGAAAAATTATAGTTAAACATTTTTTCTTATATAATATGTTTGCATCAATTTTTAAGTAAAAAAATATTAAATAGGTGACCCAAACCTATTTAAATGGATTGGGTTGGGTTAGGGTTGAATGAATTCATGGGTTGGATTGAGTTTGGTTGATTTTTTAAATTAATTCAATTCAAATCGACCCATGCTCACTCATGCTAACTTTTACTAAAAATTATTTATCTAGTCTCTCTCTCTCTCTCTCTCTCTCTCTCTCTCTCTCTCTCTCTCTCTCTATATATATATATATATATATATATATATATATATATATATATATATATATATATATAAAAGTAGAATAATTCAAATGCGCCACATAAACAATGACATGGACGCTAACATAGACATACCACTTAATTATCAAATTATTTTTTTCAAATAAAATATACTTACTTTTAAATTCAAATATTTGTACGTTCTATCTTTAACTAACAAAATTATTTAATCCCTCAATTAATAATAACTATAATAATTCTTTATTAATATTCACTCACATAATAATTCTTATTATCTACAAAAGAGTTATTGATCTGAAAATTTCTCTCTCTCTCTCTCTCTCTCTCTCTCTATATATATATATATATATATATATATATATATATATATATATATAAGTAGAACAGTTCCAGCGCGCCACATAAACAATGACGTGGACACTAACATAGACATACCACTTAATTGTCAAATTATTTTTTTCAAATAAAATATACTTACTTTCAAATTCAAATATTTGTATGTTTTATCTTTTAACTAACAAAATTATTTAATCCCTCGATTAATAATAACCATAATAATTCTTGACTAATATTCACTCACATAATTATCTAAATTAATAATAATCTTCAGCTTTTGTTTTTTGAGCTTTTTTTTAGGTGATAAGATCTTCTTTAGTAGTCGAAATGTGAATGAAGAATATTTTAATTCTTTTTTGTGTGGTTATTCTTTGCTTGGATGGTTTGATTGAAAAGTGTTTTTTTAAATTTTGATTTATTTGTTTATTAATAATGGGTTTGGGTTAATTTTAAGTGGTTTTTGACATGAATGTGAATAAATAAGAGCTGCTAAGGTTGGGATCAGGCTTTTATTTTCTCTTGGGTAAGTGTTCTTGATTTTGTTTTGTTTTCTTTTTTACTAATATATGCTATCGGGAGATTGTTGTCTGAATATTTATTTTTGGAGTAACAGCTTGAGTATCTAAAACTTAAATAAATATTTGTTGATCAACAATGATTTGTATTGTATTTAATGTTAAATGACCATTTTCTTTGTTTCTCTTTCTTTTTATTTCAGGGGTAGGGGGTAGGAAATACAAACTTGTTTTTTTATCTTATATGAATTTTTATGTTGTTCTTTTTTTATTATTATTTTGCAATTGTATGGAAAAAAGCTATCATGAAGGCAACAAAGGCTATTATGAAGATGTAAAGAATGTCATTTTCATCTCTCTTTCTCTGTTTGTACAGGGTCTCATTTATTTATATTGTCAGTATCCATTGTCGATCACAAAAAAATAAAAAAGAAAGAAATAGTTTTACACTTTGAATGGAGGCATTAAACTAAACAATAGTTTAAGTAGCAATAAATTTGTGATAGTTTATGGACAAAATATATATGTGAACATGGTAATGCCCACATAGATAGTGATGTAGATGTATACATGAACATTTTTTTTTTTAAATTTTATTAATATGAACAACTTAAGTTTTTTTCTTATAGAAACTGAACTGTTAATTATCAGATAAATTGTATCAGTAAAGTTTTTTTATTTAAATTTAAATTTCAAATATATTTTGTCTTACACAAGATCCGATCCTAATTATCATATAAATTTTGTCCAAAAAAAATAGTATTGTTAATTTCAATTTCAAATGATTGTATCCCTTAGAAGGGTTTATCTAATATGATTATTAACTTATTAATAAATTCATATGCATTTACAAGTCTTATTATTTAAAATTTAAAACTGTGTTAATTTTTCCTCTCGAAAAAATAATTAATTTTACTGGTACCAATTAAGTGTAGTATGTTAGCTTTTTTCCTAATATAAGTAGGATTTGTTTTCATATATCTTTTCTTATATGATCGTAATCGATATAAATAAAGCTTTTAGATTAAAAAAAAACAAAAGTTTTGAGATGATATAAGATCAAATATATAATAAAATATACAAAATTTGAATATAATAAGGAAATAAAAATGCTTAGAGATATATATAAATTTAATATATAAATATTACAGAATTATTAAGGTGAAATAAGATAAGCTAAATATTGAAATATATAAATTTTAATATACTGAGTAGATACAAAATTTGAATGTAATGAGAAGATATAAAAAAGCTAAGAAATATAAATAAAACTAATAGATAAACAAATGCTCTGATAAAAAATGAATAGTTAAAAAGCTAATAGATAAAAAAAAAGCTCTTAATATAATAAGAAAAGAACTAATAGATATAAGAAAAGAACTAATAGATATAGATTAAGGTAATAGACAAAAAAAAATTAAAATAAAATAAGTTATAAGTTTGAATATTGAAAAATACACCAGTGAGGAGATAAAAAGCTAATAGATATAGTTAAGCCTATTGCTTTTAGATAAAGTGAGATAAGTTTGATATTGAAATACACAAATTTGATTACAATGAGGAGATAAAAAAGCTAATAAATATAGAAAAAAAATAATAGATAAAAAAATATATAATTTTAATGATGAAATAAGATAAACTGAATATTGAAATATAATTTTTTTTTAAAATAATGAAGAAACAAAAAAAAAGTTAATAAATAAATAAAAATGATTTGATAAAAAATTTAAATATAATGAGTTGTTGAAAAGCAATTTGATAAAAAAAAATTGTTCTAAAAGAAAAAGCTAATAGAAAAAAATAAGGATTTTTAAAATAAAATAAGATAAGTTTAGATATTGAAACATACAAGTATGTGATTTTTTTATTATAAAAAATCAAGATTTTTAAATTAAAATAAGATAAGTTTATATATTGAAATATACAAAATTTGAATATATATGTCTAGTTTCGATAATGCTTTAAGTAGGGATTAAAGTAACTTTCAAGAAAAATTATTTTAATTTCCACTTAAAGTATTACCCAAACCATGCCAAAGAGTTAATAGATAGTGATAAAAATAAGAGATTTTTAAGATGAAGTATGATAATTTGTATATTGAGATACAAATTTTGAATAAAAAAACTAATAGATATTGATAAAACTAATAGATAAAAATGTAGGAATATCAAGATGAAATAAGATAGACTAAATATTGAAATATACAAAATTTTAGTATAATGAATAAATACAAAATTTAAATATACTAAGGAAATGAAAAACTAATAGATAAAAAAAATGCTCTAATAAAAAAGTTTGATATAATGAGTAGTTGAAAAAGCTATTAAATAAAAAAAAAGGAAATAAATACAGATAAAGCTAATAAAAAATGCAAGATTTTTAATATGAAATAAGTTGAGTTTTAATATTGAAATACACAAATTTAAATATAATAGTGAGAAACCAATTTAATATATATTGATGAAATATGAGATTAGTATATTTATTTAATGGATGTTTCATTAGAAAAAAATAAAATAAATACATATTATTTTAATCAAAATTAAATATATCATGAATACTGTTGTCTTTAAAAATATTTACTTTATAAGTATATATCCATAATGACCTCAATTCTAATAATTATCTCTTAAAAATCTTACCATCTGCTTCAATTTTTGTAACTGTCTCTTAAAATTCTAATGAAATTTTTGTTTAATTTAATTTTAAATATTAAACTTAATCAAATTAATTTAGAATATTATCTAAAAAATATGTTCCAAATTGGTATATTTACATTTATATATCTTAAAATTAATTAAATTTTATTTTAGATATTAGCAAAAAATATATAAATTAAATAGACACTTTTAATCAAAACTAAACTAAATATTGTTATCTTAGAAAAAACAGTTAACATACATCGTCCATCAATTGGTGTACAGTGCAAGAGCGAGAATGGTGTGGTAAAATGTTCTAAAAGATAAGTGTTGACCTGTATTTGATTTTAATAATAACAAAACACTACTCAAATTACACTAACAATTTATCTAAGTGTTTAAGCGGTAAAATAATTCAGTACAGAAACAAGATGCAATAACTCAACATGTTCAGATACCAAAAGAAGACAGAAGATCTAGAATAGGAACTAAGGAAATTGAATCACATTGTAAATCTCTAAATTTCAAATATTTAGCTTGATCTATGTCTCAATTCACAAAAACTTTGACAAAACTAAAATACAAAAATGTTTCTAAGTTAAAAACTATTTTGAAACATAAAAACTGGGTTTAAGGACAACCCAGTGGACTGTGTCTCTCTATAGCAGTCGACTGGGAAAAGGGATAGTAAGTCCCCAGTCGACTGGTGATAGGACCCAGTCGACTAGTAACTTAACCCAGTCGACTGGTCCTATGACCCAGTCGACTGGTACTTTCCCTAAGCTTAAAAGTGAACATTTTTCACTCGACTCAGTTGACTGGTAATTCGAAAATATGACCGTTGGAGACGCGGGACTTGAGCATTTAATGCTCTAAACCTACCAAGTCAGTGTCAAACGGCCATATAAGTTCAAGGCTATATAAACCCACTTCAATGAGCATTTGAAAAAGTAAGATAGCGCATTCAATTCATCATATAGCTCATTAATTCTCAAAAGTTTTGAAAAATTCATTGTGAGCCATTCTTCAAGCTTGTTCTTGAAAGAGAGATATTCTTCATTTGTAAAAGTATTCATTGCTATCTCTCTACCATTTACTTTATAGTTAATACCATTTATTGTAAAGAGAGTGGATGTAGGGTCGGAAAGATTCAAATATTTTTGAACCACTATAAATGGAGTTTGCACATTCTCTTCCTTAACTTCTTTATTTTCAAGCATATTATTTGATTGTGTGCTCTATGTATTAAACTGTTTAAAAACTTTCAAGTTAATTAGTAAAAAGTTTTTAAAACTCAACTCACCCCGCTTCTTGGGTTTGAACCTCAGTTTACAATTGGTATTAGAGCTTCGAACTCAATTTCAAGCTTAAAATCCTTGAGTTGATCCAATGGCATCTAATAGATATACTGAAGGACATTCCTATACTAGGCCTCATTTGTTCCATGGCTCCAACTATAACTACTAGAAAAATAGAATGAAAATCTTTATCAAAGGATAAAATTACAATCTATGGAGAGTCAATAAAGAATGACCTAGAATTCTTGCTAAGGAAATAATCATTAGAGAGATCAATCATACAATGTCTAAACTCAAAACAGAGTTTAATGAAGAGGATTGAAGAATGATGTCTGTGAATAGTAAAGAAATTAGCATGTTACATTACGCTCTAGATATCATTGAATACAATAAAATTTCTGTATGTATTTCAACTAAAGAAATTTGGGATAAATTACAAGTTACATATGAAGGCACCAGCGAAGTAAAAAAGTCAAAAATTTATATGCTAGTGTCCAAATACGAATCTTTCAAAATGTCTCCCAATGAAACTATTTCTCAAATGCACTCTCATTTTACTACCATTGTTAACGGTTTCAATCTTCTTGGTAGGAACATTGAGGAATTTGAATTAATAAGGAATATCTTAAGGTCTTTGCCATCCACTTAGAAAGCAAAGAAGACAGCCATAATGGAGGCCAAAGAACTCGACAAACTTGATGTCGAAACACTCCTCGGATCATTATTGACATACGAAATGGAAGAAATGAATCTCGTTGTCAATGATGATGAGAAGAAGAAAAAAGTTGATTGTTCTCAATGCCTCTATGAGCAACAAAGAGAAAGAAAAGGAAGAAGAGAATGAGAGCAACGAAGAAGATGGTGAGATGGTATTAATCACCAAAAAGTTTCACAAGTTCTTGAAAAATAGCAAGAAACCTTACACAAAGGATTCCACTCCAAAAAGGGAACCTCTTGTGTGTTTCGGTTGCAAGAAGCTCGGTCACATCAAGGCCGATTGCCCAACAACGAGCAAACCATATAAGAGCTTCAAAAAGAAAGCCATGATTGCAACCACATGGAGTGATAATGATGAAGAAGAAACTTCAGACAATGAAGTTGGATACGAAGAGATTGCCAACTTATGCTTGATGGCAATCAAAGATGAAAATGAGGTATCAATTTCTTCCCATTCTAATAATAATAACATTGTTAGTTGTAGTGAAGGATTAATTGAAGTAATAAATGAGATGCATGAAGAATTGAAGAAATTCGATTCTAGAAATGTAGCCCTTAAGAAGAAAGTCTCATATCTTTCTAAAGAGATGGAAGGCTTAAAGGAAGAAAAAAAAAACTATCTTCCATGCTTTATAACTCTTCACAAAATTTTCTAAAAAATGAAAATGATACTTTAAAGAAGAAAATAATGGAATTGAATAGCACTATATCTAGACTAATGCTTGGAAAAGAAAAGCTAGATGAAGTGCTATCTTGCCAAAGGTTAAGTGGAGGAAAATTCGGCTTAAGTTATTCTCCATTAGGCAAGTAAAAGTTAAAAGAGACTTTGTTCATGAAAGCAACATGTGTGAATGAAGCCTCCACTTCCAAGGCCACTAGCAAGATTAAAAGCACTCCCTCAATATATGTTAGTAGGTCTAAGAATGCGAATCCTAATGCATATACTAGAGATCAACATCCTAGAAATACACATTCATATATGTATGCTCACTCAAGAAATGCATGTGCTAGGAATAATCATTCAAGGAATGCACATACTAGAAATTAACATCTTAGAAATTATGCACATACTAGAAATTCACATCTTAGAAATTACCATCATACATTTCTTAGAGATAACATGTGTGTTCATAATTTTCTTAATAAGAACATGTATCCTAGGAATGCTTATCCAAGGAATAATAGACATGCATATTTAAAAAATCCTAGAAACTTCAATAACTATTATCCTAGGATCATGCATCATCAATATGTCTACAATTATAGATCACCTTATAATATTAAGAAAGTACAAGTCCCTAAAGGAACCGTATTTTCTAGGACTAACCCCAAAAGACCCAAGAAATTTTGGGTACCTAAAAGTGCAAATGTATATTCTTGTATAATGTAGATATGTCTCCACACCAAGGAAAAATATAACTATTGGTACCTTGATAATAGATGTTCGAAGCACATGATCAGTGGATCAGAGCATGTTCAAAGAGCTAACTCTAAAGGATAGCGGACACATCGCCATTGGAGACAACACAAAAATAAAGATCATTGGGCATGGTAAAGTTGGTAATGATTTCTGAATCACTGATCATGTTTTATATGTGCAAGGCCTTAGACCAAATTTACTTAGTATTAGTCAACTATATGAAAAAGGCAATAAAGTCATATTTGAAACCTCTCATTGTCTAGTTATAGACATCAAAAGTAACATGATCAAGTTTTCTGGCCATAGACATGAAAATGTATGTATAGTTGATTTAAAATCTTTGCATTCAGAAAATGAAAAATATTTTACCGTTTTTAGTGAAAACCTATGGCTATGGCATAGAAGACTTGGCCATGTGAACATGGATTTGCTCAAGATTATTTCAAGAAAAGATTTGGTCATTAGACTTCTAAAAATCAAATTTGAAAAAGACAAGGTTTGTGATGCTTTTCAAATGGGAAAACAAACTAGAATTTCTTTTAAATTAAAAAAATATAATCTCAACCTCTAGACTATTGAAACTTTTGCATATGAACTTGTTTGGTCCAATAAGTACCATTAGTCTAGGTGGCCATTAATATGCTCTTGTTATTGTTGATGATTATTCAATATATACCTTTGCAAGAATGAAGCATATAAAGGATTTGTGAACTTTTGCAAGAAGGTTCAAAATGAAAAAGGTATTTTCTATTTCAAGTATTATAAGTGATCATGAAAAAGAATTTAAAAACCAAAGTTTTTCAAATTTTTGTGATGGAAATGGAATTGATCACAATTTTTCAGCACCTAGAACTCCTCAACAAAATGGAGTTGTTGAGAGGAAAAATGGAGTTGTTGAAAAATTTGCTAGAACAATGCTTTGTGAAAACAGTTTGCCAAAATATTTTTGGGCGGAAGCCGTAAACATTTATTGTTATGTTTTAAATATAGTATTAATTAAGCCTATGCTTGATAAAACTCCATATGAACTATGGAAATGTAGAAAGTCTAATATCTCTTATTTTTATGTTTTTGGTTGCAAGTGCTTCATCCTAAATAATAATAAAACTAATTTAGGTAAATTTGACTCAAAGACCGATGAAGGGATATTCCTAGGATATTCAACCTCTAGTAAAGCTTATAAATTCTTTATCAAAAGAACTTTAGTGGTTGAAAAATCCGTACATGTTACCTTTGATGAGTCTAACCCAATTAGTAGTAGAGTAGTATCTTTTAATGATGATGCGGATTTTATTCCAAGAATGGAAACACCTACTATCATTGTTGACCCGAATGAGAGCCAACCTCAAACAAGTCAAGAGGTAGATGCTCTCAATCTTGATCAACTATCTACAAGTCAACAAGAGGATGGTCTTCTCAAATATTGGAGGTATGTAAATTATCATCCAATCGATCAAGTGATTGGTGATCATTCACAGAGGGTAAGAACTCGATCCTCTATAAGAAATATTTACAATTGTTTAGCCTATTTATCTCAAGTAGAACCTAAGATTTTTGTAGAAGCTGAAAAAGATGTTGATTGGATAAATACTATGCAAGAAGAATTAAATCAATTTGAAAGGAATAAAGTATAGAATCTAGTTCCTATACCAAATAATCACACAATAATAGGAACCAAATGGGTATATAGAAATAAAATAGATGAAAATGGAATAGTATCTAGGAACAAGCCTAGACTAGTTCCTAAGGGATATAATCAAGAAGAAGAAATAGACTTTGATAAGACTTATGCTCTTGTAGCTAGATTAGAAGCCATTCGTATGTTATTAGCCTTTGCATGCTTTAATAAATTTAAGCTATTTCAAATGGATGTAAAAAGTGTATTTTTAAATGGTTTTATAGAAGAAGAGGTGTATGTTGAGCAACCTCTTGGATTTTAAAATCCTAGTCTTCCAAACCATGTCTATAAGCTTTCTAAAGCTCTCTATGGGTTGAAGCAAGCTCCAAAAGCATGGTATGAAAGACTAAGTAAGTTTTTGCTAGAAAATGGTTTTACAAGAGGAAAAATAGACACAACCCTCTTCACAAAAGCTCACAAAAATGACACACTACTAGTCTAAATATATGTTGATGATATTATATTTAGTGCTTCTAATGAATCTATGTGTCAAGAGTTTGCTAAGTGTATGTAAGGTGAACTTGAAATGAACATGATGGGAGAGCTTACCTACTTTCTTTGACTTCAAATCAAACAATTGAAAGAAAGCATCTTCACCAGTTAATCAAAGTACACCAAGAACCTATTAAAGAGTTTGGAATGGAAAGTTCAAAGTCAATTGGCACTCCTATGAGCACTTTTACAAAACTTGATCTAAATGAGAAAGGTAAGTGTGTAGATACTAAAACTTATAGAAGCACAATAGTAGTTTTACTTTGCAAGTAGATCTGATATAATGTTCAGTGTATGCATGTGTGCTAGATTTCAAGCTAATCCTAAGGAATCACATGTAATTGTCGTAAAAAGAATCCTAAGATATTTACTCAAAACCTAGGGTTATGGTATTCTAGAAAATCAACTTTTGAGCTTGTTGGATATTCAGATGTTGATTTTGCGAGTTATAGGCTAGATAAAAAAAGCACTAATAGAACACACTAATTTTTAGGTGCAATGTTAACCTCTTGGTTTTCTAAGAAACAAAATTCGGTTGTGCTATCAACCGCCGAAGCGGAATATGTAGCAGCCGGAAGTTGTTGTGCACAAGTTTTGTGGATGAAACAACAATTAGAAGACTATGGCATGAACTTTAAACATACACCAATTCATTGTGATGACACTAGTGCTATCAACTTAACCAAAAACTCTATTCAACATTTGAGAACCAAACACATAGAAATAAGACATCACTTCATAAGAGACCATACTCAAAAGGGTGATATTAGATTAGAATTCATCCCTTCAAAGACCAAATTATTGACATTCTTACTAAGCCATTGAACGAAGATAGCTTAAGCAAGATTAGACTATTAATGGGTTTAATAAATTATGAAAATATGTGTGTTTGATTGCATCTACATTTCATCATATGCATATTGGACATCTAGAAAATGAGTATTAACTCCTATTTAATATATCTGTCACTCAAGATGGCATAGATAAATCATTTCTTGCAAAATTCCAAATTGGAGCTCAAACTTTTATGTTTTATGAAAGACCCAGTCGGCTAGTTGACTCACCCTAGTCGACTGGTAACTCACTGCTTAATTCACCAGCTGACTAGTATAAGGACCCAGTTAACTAGGATTACACGAGAAACTTGAAGCCTAAAAATTTAAAAACTCTTCTGATGAACCCAGTCCACTAGTAGGGTTAATATAATCGATTGGTGTCTCACTGCCCAATTTCCCAGTCGACTGGTACCTTGACTCAGCCAATTGGTACCACAAGAAAATTTTTGGAGCCAAAAACTTAAAATTTTTCTAAACAACCCAGTCGACTAGTAGGGTACTTCCAATCGACTGGTATCCCAACCCAGTTGACTAGTATGTCAAAAAATCTCCAAATATTGAAGGACCCAGTCGATTGGTATCGCGATTCTATATATAATCACTTCATTTTTTTCTCAGATTTTACGCCATTTAGAAAAACCCTAGCTTTCTCTCTCTAAAAATCTTTGATTTTAGACCAAAATTACTTGAAATAACTCCATAGAACTCTCAATCTTACTTCAAATCACATTCTTTTCAACTTTCACGGTTGAAACCTGATCCTTTCCCAAAAGCCTATCTCCAAACGATTTTTTTCAAAATGTTTAAGAGAACACGTGTTAAGAAAACTGTTACGGGACCTCACGCACCCACGAGGCCCAAGATCACACAAGTCCACGACACTAGACTCCTGGGGAATGGGGATAGTTGGTTCCTCGAGCAAGCAGGCGAGGACCGAGCTCGATGATTCACTTTTCTGGAACCCTATCACCAAAAGCAGGTATACCATTATCATTAGATATAAGAAAATAATGACGGGTATATTCATCGATTTTGATTCTATTCATCATGCTAATTTTGATATCTTTCCTATTTTTAAGGCGATTAACCTAACTCCCCTTATAAAAATCCACCAAAAATACTACCCCCGCCTCATTCATCAATTATATGTCAACTTGGTTAAACCCAGTCCACTAGCTCTTAGATTTAAGACTAGTTTCATGGGCATAGAATTTGAAGTAAACACTGACCTCTTGGTCAACCTGCTGAGAATCCCCGTGGGAGGGGTCCAATGAAGTCTGGATGGATGGTCAGACAATTTTGACTACGAGAAGACATGTCAGATAGTTAGGGGTGACCATAACTATGTCTTTCAACCCACTACATTTCACCAGTGTAATGACATGCTCCTCAACTCAAATAGACATAGTATATGTCTAAAATAAACATAGTATATGTCTAAAATAGACATAGTATTGATTTGATGTCTCAAAACTAGACACCATTTCAATATTTACCCACTCTTACTCGCTAATATGATCAATGCGAAGCACATGACTTTAGGTGCTTCCCATATGGGATGCTTATCACCCTAATCCTCCAGCACTTCAACGTTCCCCTTCTTGCTTCTGAAGCTCAAGATATCAGCCCCAAAGACATTATCAATGTCTTTTCTCTGAAGAAGATGGGGTGCACAATCCGGGATGGTATAGTCTATTACAAGGCTGGGAAGAATATACAGATCAATGATGATGATGACAGCGAGGAGGACGATGAGATGCCTGATGATGCAGCTCTTCCCACTACTATGGACATTGATGAGCAAGGCCCTAGTCCAAAAGATGCTAGACATAGTGGCTCTAGTACTGATCAGGCTGGACACGATGACGTATTACAAGCTATAGTGAGCCTCCAACTGTCTATACAATCAAGAGTCCAGAGCTTGAGCTTTTCCATCTACCAGAGCTTCCAGATGGTGCGGATTGATATCGATCACATGCGTCAGGACATCAGCACTCTCAGGGATGATTTCGAGTTACTCTAAAAGCACTCAGAAGGCTCTTTGGCAAAGATTTGAGATCTTTTCCGGGATAGTTCTGACTCCCCTGCTTACTGAGTCATTTATTTTTATTTGTACTTGTATTTACTTTCTTTTTGTTTTGCTCCATGGATATTATGACAAGAACATTTTTTTTAATTTTTCATACATCATTTGTCTTCTACCTATCAGACTTTCACGGGCAGCCTCTTAAAGCCTGGTGATGTATGGCACTTTGTATATACATGCTTACTTTTCACTTATGTAGCCTTTAGCTCATATATGTGCTTTACTGTTAGCTATACGGTTGCTTAGTTTAAGCTCTTCTTGCTCATCTATATGCTTTAACTGTTCAAGCTTATGTGCAAACTTCTGATTCTTTTCGGGAAGCCTTCTCAACTTGCATGTAACTTCGTTTATGCCTTATTTTCATGACTATGGTGATTAAATTGCTTATTTTTCATTTTTACACATTTTTTCTGCTGTTGTCAAAATGGGGGAGAAAATGAGAAAATTATGGAAAAATCTGTGTAAACTAATATAGAGCATAAATTTAAAGGGAACATTTCCCCAAACATGTTAACAAGTGTAAAATATGTTTCTTTGATTGGTTGGGATTGATATTACTGTATTTAAATGCTTACAGGTTGGTTTTTATCATAAAAACAGAGGAATCTCTGTCCAAATTTTTCAAAAAAACCAACACTTAGTTTTTAAAATTGTTTTTTCTCTCCTTAGTTTTGTCATCATAAAAAAGAGGGAGATTATTGACCAAACAGCCATACAAGTTCAAGGCTATATAAATCTACTTCAATGAGCATTTAAAAAAGTAAGATAGCACATTTAATTCATCATATAGCTCATTAATTCTCAAAAGTTTTTAAAAAATCATTGTGAGCCATTCTTCAAGCTTGTTCTTAAAAAAGAGATATTATTCATTTGTAAAAGCATCCATTACTATCTCTCTACCATTTACTTTACAGTTAATACCATTTATTGTAAAGAGAAAGAGTTAATGTAACTCTTAGAGTGTTTAGGATTAAACACTTCGTTTGTAATTTCCGTGAGGAAGAGATTGTTTGTAAGGTTTGTGCAACACCCGTGAAGTTGCTGGACTAATGTTTAGTGGAATACTTCAAGGAGTTTCCTTGAGGAGCGTGGACGTAGGGTCGGAGAGATTTCAATATTGTCGAACCATTATAAACGGAGTTTGCATATTCTCTTCCTTAACTCCTTTATTTTTAAGCATATTATTTGATTGTGTGCTTTGTGTATTAAACTGTTTAAAAAATTTCAAGTTAATTAACAATAAGTTTTTAAAACCCAATTCACCCCCTTCTTGGGTTTGAACTTCAGTTTACAATAAGATAACTATATACAAGTCTAAAACAACACAAAACTTATCATCAAAATTATTTTCTATTATGTTACTATCAATATAATGTCACACAAGAGGAGAAAATCGATACTATTTTTGCAGCAAGCACTATATTTAGACAACAAAAAAATAAGATTTTAAATTAAAAATATAAATATCGTGCTGATATGTCACAAGCTAATTATGGAAAAGTTATTTTACGTTATTGTCATATATTATATGAGCAAAAAATAAATATATAATTAATTTTGATACAAATGATTTGTGCAAGAAAAATCTAACCATTTTGTTGATATGTCACAAACTGGTAGTCTGATAAACAGAGCCCACAATTAACGCGATAGACATCACTATCTGTCAGTGTGATATTTTTTCCATATACAACACTTACTCTTTATCTGGACTTGGACTTATTTTTATCTAAAGGCAGAGATTGAGATGCCTAAGATAAAATATTATTTGAAATTTTATGTTTAACTAAATAAATTTAACTCTCATCTCATTTTATTTACATATATTTTTTTATATTGATAATTATCTATAATATTTATCTCATTAGTTAATCTGTATTTATTTTCATTTAAATATAGTATATTCTTTCACTGTTCTTATATTTTTATTTCTCTACAGAACAACTAGAAAGGTACATTGATTATTTTTTTTTATATTCATGTTTCATATTTTATTCTTTTAAGTTTATGTTGATTTGTATACTTAATATATTTACATTGTTTCAATTACTGCAGAACAAAGATTATTAACAACAAAGAAAGATTATTACAATTCAGTTCAATATCATTCAAGAAATCTTTGATTAGCAGAATCAGTAGGGGTATTTGATTTTTGTTTTTTATTATTATTTTTGGAGCTCATTGGAGATTTTCTTTTGATATTAATCAATTGTTTGCTAGTCTTCTACTTTGTGTTTTTGGATTATAAGGATTGAGAGAAACTCCAACTAATTTCATATAAAACAAAGCACTTTCAAAGAACAAAGTTTGAATCCAAAAACAAAAAGAATAAGGAAATCCAAAAAAGCCTACGAACTATATTCATCAATTAACTGGATAAATTTGGATTTATTTTTATCTAAAGGGTTGATACAATCTTCCTTCCTTTTTGTTGATTGTCAAAAAAAAAATTACTAATTTTTTTTTATTTTCAGTTATATTTTTTTTTTTTTAGTTATATATATATATATATTTATGTGTACATAATTGATTCAGTACGGTTAGCAAGGTATATGAAGAAGAAAAACATCACCACACCAATAATTGAAAATATATAAAAATTTCAATCGATAGTTTTAGTAAATCAATTTTTCGGTTTGATTTCGAACTCCTAATCAAGTAATGTGCACCGCCCATTAACCATCTATTGTTCCCACCATTCTTCTTTCTTTATGTGTATTTACAACTTTTCTTTTTAACCTACTTGAAAATAAAGGATATCTTAGTTCAAATTTATTTTTCTCCATTAATCATAAAACTTCCTATCATAAGTTGTCCTACAAATTTGATCTTATTATGATCTAAAGGCAGAGATTGTCTTGCTTCTTTTTTGTTGATTGTTGAAAAAATTTAGTCAAATTTTTGTATAGTATTTATTTGATTGTTGAGTCCTAAGCCCTTGAATATTTCAGAAAAGTAAATTGATCATTGCTTGATCAGCCGGCTAAGTAGAGTATTAAAAAGACAAACAATTTTTATCCTATATGAATTTTTATGGTGTTCACTTTTTTATTATTTTGCAATTTGTGTAGAAAATGCTATCTTGAATTAATCATACAAATTTTCTATTATCAGTACAGTGTTCATGTCGGTTAACATGCTTATTTTTGTATAAACCATATTTACTTTTATGTCTTATGCATCTAGAATTAGATGTGATATACCCTAGAATATGGATTCTATATATTCTTTCTACAAAATGACCTCCTTGCTTTATTTGAAATTTTCCTGGACCAGATCTATAAATTTGTTTAGTAAGAAGGGTTGTTTGTAGGAAAAAAATGTAGGGGTTATGATATTTATCCAAAACAAGAGGGGTTGTTTATAGAATTGATTGATATTTATCTCTATAATTTCATCTCATTTTCTTTCATTTTTTGACAATTAAAATAGGTTGGATCAATTCTAGATTTTCAGTTCCTCAACTTTCTTCATTATTCACCTTTCTCCGAGGTATGTTAATTTAATTTAAATTTCTATCAACTCTTTAGTTATTTACCTTTCATTTAACTTAATTTTGTGTGTGTATCAACTGCTAAATTATATATAAAGTCAAAAAAATTATATAGCAAATTTAAATAGCAACATAATTAATTATACATAAAAATGAGTTCAATAGAACAAATTTTGTGAAGCAAAGTATTACTAATAATACTATAATATTTAAGGTATATTCTTAAATATTTCAATCACCAATGTAGAGGATGTCTGAATAACATTTTATTAAAAAATTATTTAATTTAATTTGCTAATAACATTTCTAATGATCGTTATTACAGATATAAAGATTGTCAGTATCTGTTACAAGATACTTTTAACTGACATAACACAAAAATTGAGTCTAGATTAGCCAATTTATGGATTTGAACAAGCTGAAATTGAAGTTGTCCAGGCATTTGTGGAGGTCGTACTGAATAAGAGTAATCAAACCAAAGAATGCTTAAAATCTTGGGGAAAAATTAAGTGATGACGAAGTTGAGTCAGAACAAAAAGTTGTCCGACAATTAATACAATGCTTGAAAGATTTAAATATTTAATTATTTATAAAGTATTTTTATTTATCATGATGAAATAAATTATTTATTTATTAATTTTATATTTGTTTTAATGAATAAAAAATTATTTAATTTTATTTTATCTTCTTGAACGAGATATTCTTGTGCATTTGCACGAGTTCATTGCTAGTTGAAAAAAAAGAGTAGAAGAAAAGCAAAAAAGCATAAACCCCAAAAAAAGTTTAAAGGATTAATCATCGATAGTTATTAAGCCAAGTGTAATAAGTTCAATATATGTAAATTGAAAAAGAGAAAAGTAAATATTCTTAACCATATTTCTTTTTTTCACCAATATGTTGTCATTCATAATAAGAAATCCTTAAATGCTAATTAGGGTATGTTTTATTTTCAAAAGAAAAATAATTTTGTGATCCAAAAAATACGTTTGGTTTGTTTTCAAGTATATTTTTGAAAAATTATTGTAATTATAATTTTGAAATTTTCTGAGAAAACACATTTAGAAAGTAGAGGATAAATATTCTTTCATTTAAATGTATCAAAAATAATAATGAAAGATGCGAAAAAATAATGTTTGAGATCAACAACTACCCAAACCCTACTTTTAGTAAAGAGCAATAAAAATTTGCTTTCCTTTTCCTTTTCTTCATAAGAAAAATATATATTTTAAAGACAAGAAACAACAACAAATCCAAATCCCAACATGCCTAAATAGGATTTGGAGAAGATTTCTTATTAAATTATCGTCAATTCTTTCTTTTTTTGTCAATCCAAATATGAATAGTTGACATTGTATCATTTTTTTGAAAGATGAAAGAAATAAATGATGAATATTAAATCATTTTCTTTTATCATTTTCAATCTATTAGAGTAATTTTTTTTTTTTTCATAGAATATTTGTCTCACTTGGATTTAAGCTTATCCTACCAAGTTCAGCAAAATAACCTTTAAACTAACCTTAAATATCAATGATACCAAAAAATTCTATCATGTTGTGGGCATATGAGAAATTCATGTATAGAAACATATAAACCGTTGATGAGGAAAGAGAAAAAGCCGTATATTCTCTCTTTCTTTCTTCATAAAATGGCTTTGTTAATTATACATAATATTAAGTCAAACCGTCTCTACCGTGTAGCAGATTCAATTGTTGTCACGTGGCAGAGAGGTGTAATAGCTTCTATGAATAAAAAGAATGAAGGAGAAAAGAGAAATAAAGGGGGAAATGAGTCTTATGCGTGGGAGTTATTCCATTTATATTAATTTTAAAAAAAGTCAAATTCACAAAATAAATAGAAAAAACAAGTGCGTAGGCCATATCTAATATGAGTGATGTCGAACTAAACATGGAAGTTTATGAAGAGGCATCTACTATACACCCGTCGGTCTGCCTGCCACGTGGTTCTTTCTAGAGTGATGCATATTCTATGCCGTCTCCCTTGATCAAGAAAAAAGAAGGAAGAAAATTCTATGCCGTCTCCTGTATTTTTGCAGTTTGCACCATAACTCTGGACAATTTGTGTTTGTTAGCCCAAAAGAAAAGGGAGAAAGAGAGGGAGCTGTGTTATTTCTAACAGCGTTTTGTTTTTTGACCCAGTGTTCAATAACACCTAATCTACTCCATCTTGACCGAGTAGATAAATGTCAAGAAAATTGCACTTTCGCGAAGATTTCTGATACTAGAAGCTAAGCCATATTTTTCACTTACAAAACTATAGAAGCAAAATTATATATATATATATATATATGTTTTGGAGACGCTCTCACACTTAGCATTTTTTGAAAACCGACACTCTCGCGCTCCCACTCTCGCTTTTGCTCCCGCTCATCGATCTTGTGTCTTAAGGTTTTGGCTAGTTTAGGATCTAAATATCACGGTAAGCTCGTGACCAACCATAAAACTATACATTCACATGTTAGTGGACTGGTCAATTCCGATATAATTTATAATATCATGGATTAATCACCTAACTCAAATAACTTTTGAAGTCATTATACCTCAAATAGATATATAAAAAATCTTTCCATCACACTATCAATCTAGAATGTAGGTCATCACAATTCTTATCATAACTAAATTTGCAATTAAAAATATTAATTTAGTAAGATTTTGTATATGTTATTAATTTGTAATCATTAGTAATAAAAAAAGAATTATTTTTGACTGATTGTTAATGTCGTGCATAATTTCCTACTTTTTATCATATCTTAACTTTTAATTTTAATATAATTTTATTAATTTTTGTTGGTTTTAGGCTTCATTGTTGTCATTTAATTTATTTCAGGCTTAGAAGAAAGGAAAGATCCAAATTTTAGTGTCCCATCGCCAAGGGACTCTTTCTCTTGTTTAAAAAGAAATTTTAATTGAAGACTTAGGAGCCAATATAAAGGAAATGAAGAAAATCTAATTAAAGGAGATAGCCTACAGCCCTAGAGAGATAGCTGGTAGCCCTCTCCTCCTCATCCGGCAGCAACAGCCCGCAACCACCAGTCCTCCTCATTCGGCAGCAGCAGTTTTACTAATCCGGCACCAGCAGCTGCTTCCTCATAGCTGGCACCCACCTCGCCCCCCTGTTCCACACCAGCGCTGATCGCACAGCAGCAGCAACTAAACGCATACCGGTTTACGGAATTATGGTGAATTCGTTGTTGTTAAATTTAATTTTCAACATGAACTAAACTTTCTTTATTCTAGGAAAACGATGTAATTTAATTTCAAACTATGCTTTCTTTTCTATGCTGATTTGCAGTAATTATCTTCTATGTTTGGCTGATTTATTTTGAATGTATTACTTATAATTAACTGGCCATTAATTAGATGATCTTGATCTTGTGATTTGCTGTCGAAAGAAGGAGTTACAGGATAAAACTTGGATATTCCAACATAGTTAAATATAGGAATCGAAAGACTTATATGAACTTGTGTAGTCTAAAAAAAATCGTCGGTCTTAATACTTTCTTGTTTTATTAATTTACATACTCTTGTGTAGAATGATAAACACGAATATTTCCAATTGACTATTGAAAAAGACTTTTGGATAAATTGGAGATTTTGCTAACAATCAGAGATGATTAATTTTAATTAGTTAGATGAGTTAAGCATAGTGAGGAATTAAGTGAAATTGGTTTCCTAGAAGTTCTTTCTCTTATTAATTTAATATTCGAAAAACAACTTTTTTTTTTCCTTTGATTATTTCCTTTAAATTGATTTTTTTTTCATATTGCAACTACAAACAACAAAAAGAAATTTTTCTAAATAAAATCGAGATTAGTATAATTTTGGTACTTGTCAAAAGTAAGTTACCAATCCCTAGGACGATACTCATCTTATCACTTTACTATAAAACTATGATACTATGCACTTGTAGTTTTGCACCGATCAAGTTTTTGGCGCCGTTACCAGGGATTGATTTTTTCTTTTTTTTGCCAATATCGATACAAAGCAATCTTAGTATTAATTTAGAATTTATTTTATTTTTATTTTTATTATTGTTGTTCTACATGTGTGCTTTTGACGTTGCATGCATCGTGCTAAATATCGTGACATTACCCCTTTTGATCGGGAGATTGAAAGCCTTTAGATCACGAAGAAAAAAAATCAAGTACTAGCCATGGCTGATGAACAACATGATGCACAACTGCGCCCCTTGAAGGATTATGTACGGCCAGTTGTGAATGATAACTACTCGGGTATAAGACGTCAACACATTCATGCCAACAATTTTGAGCTCAAACCGGCCTTAATCAGCATGGTGCAACAAGCCCAGTTTAGTGGATCGCCACTAGATGATCCCAATATTCATTTGGTGATATTCGTGGAGATTTGCGACACTGTAAAGATTAATGGTGTTACTGAAGACACCATTAAATTGAGATTGTTTCCTTTTTCTAAAAGGGACAAGGCAAGAGGTTGGCTACAAGCTCTACAATCGGGAAGTATCACTAGCTGGCAGGAAATGGCTGAAAAGTTTCTTGCTAAATTCTTATCGCCTACAAAAACAACTCTACTCAGGAGTGAGATTGGTCAATTCAAGCAAAATACTTTCGAGTCACTCTATGAAGCATGGGAAAGGTATAAAGATTTGATTTAACACTGCCCTAAACACGGATTGCCTGACTAGTTGCAAGTTCAGATGTTCTACAATGGGTTAAATGGGCAAACTCGGACCATAGTTGATGCTGCGTTTGGTGGAACTTTGATGTCAAAGACAGCTAAAGGTGCTACTTCTCTTTTGGAAGAAATGGCTGCAAATAACTATCAATGGCTAACTGAAAGAACTATGGTTAGGAAAGCTGCTGGAATTCATGAATTGGATCCGTTAGCAGCTATTTCAGCTCTAGTTTCTTCTTTATCTCATCAAATTTCAGCTTTGACAACACAAGGAATACCGCAAAGTGCAGAATATGTTGCAGCCCCAAGTACGACAATTCAAAGTAATGAATCAAGTCAAGAACAGTTTCAATACATCAACAATCGGAACTACAACTATCATGGTAATCCTATGCCAAATTACTACCATCCAGGGCTTCGAAATCATGAGAATTTTTCTTATGGAAACACAATGAATGTGTTGCAACCTCCTCCAGGATCTGTTAATCAACCAAGCTAGAAGAAGATATCACTTGAGGATGCCATGGTTTCCTTTATTAATGAGACAAAAGCAAGGTTTAGAGAGAATGATTCACAGTTTGAGACTCATTGTAGCAACATGAGAGCCACTATGAAGAATCTTAAAGTGAAAATTGGGTAACTAGCCATAATGATCAATGCCCAACAAAGAGTAACATTTCCTAGCAACACAGAAGTGAATCCAAAGGAACAATGCAATGCCATCACACTTAGGAATGGAAGAGAAATTGAGAGGTCATCATCAAAGGAAACAAAGTCCACCTCTACAGCTCCAACCAATGGCCAATGCCAGAATAAAGTAGATGAAAAAGAAATTGTGGATGATATATTAAGAGAAACTGACAAGCCTCCAAAATTTTTATTTCCTGACAATCCTCTTATTCTCCCTACTCCACTCATTTATCTTCAACGTTTTCAGAAACAAAAATTAGATAAGTAATTTTCTATGTTTTTGGATATCTTTAAGAAAATTAACATAAATATTCCTTTTGCAAATGCTCTGGAACAAATGCCAAATTATGTCAAATTCTTAAAGGACATAATTTCAAAGAAAAGAAGGTTGGAGGAGTTCGAAACAGTAAAGTTTTCTGAAGAATGCAGTGCCATCCTTAAAAAGAAATTGCCTCAAAAATTAAAAAATCCAAGGAGCTTCACTTTGCCTTGCACTATTGGAAATTCATTTTTTGATAAAGTTTTATGTGATCCTAATGCTAGCATTAATCTTAAGCCATTTTCTGTTTGCAGGAAATTAGGACTTGGAGAGCTGAAACAAACAACCATTTCTTTACAACTAGCACACCGATCCATCAAGTACCCACGCGGAATCATAGAAGACATACTGGTAAAAGGGGATAAATTTATTTGTCCTGATGATTTTGTGGTGTTAGATATGGAGGAAGACCAAGAAGTCTCACTAATTCTTGGTCGACCATTCTTGGCTATGGGAAGGGCTTTAATTGATGTTCAAAAGGGTGAATTGACATTGAAAGTAAACAAGGAAGAGGTTATATTCAACATTTACCAAGCCATGAGATTTTCAAAAGATTCAAGCACTTGTTTCCAGATAGATGTCATCAAGCAATGTGTAGAAGAAACCTTTCAAGAAGATGTACTAGCTGATCACTAGAACGTTGTATCACCACTTTATCTCAAGCTTATAATTTTACTAGTTCTACTGTTTGTGAATTTAATTTATCTCTTATTAGTGAAGAATTTCACCACTATGTATTTGCCTTGGGACCCTTGTAGCAGGATGCATCACTTAGCAATGAAGTGGGAAGGCTAGATCCGATTATAGCAAGGCCTGATTTTGAAATTTCTAGAGAAAGATGTAGCAAACTACAACTCCAGAGTTAAAGAAATTACCTGAGCATCTTCCCTATGCATTATTGGGTGATAGTTACACATTTCCAGTGATTGCTGTTGCATCACTCACACCCGAAGAAGAGGAAAAGTTGTTGCGTGTGTTAAGGGACCATAGAACATGTAATGACCCATCCCAGGTTGGCCACCCCCGAGACGATGTCATCACATTTTAAGAATCCCAGCATGACACATATATACAACAATAAAAATAATACTAACAGAAATTTTTACTTTAACCCTCAACAGGGGAGGTACATCAATCAAATATAACTTAAACAAAATATACAACGTAAAATGCATGAATATTTACAAATAACATTTTTATTTCATTTTCTATTTGTCCTGCCTGCTACCTGAAATCATTGTACAATGAGGGGTGTGCTTCACAAGTTCAGTGAATAAAATTTACTAAAAGTATTCAAATTGTATAAATAGCTCTTTAATATTTAATCATTTATCTCTCCTATAACTGGATAATAGCATAATGTCTAACATTTAAATAATTCTTATCATATTATATTTCTATGTCTTTCTCTCACTGTAACTGTCTCTCTGTGAGACTCATTTATCTACAAATAAATGCATAACATGAACAATATTTAGTAAAAATATCACAATGTAAAATAGATGCAATACATGAATTATTATTATGGGAATGTTTTCCCACATATGACATATTTTTATTATCTTAGACCGGCCCCCTCCCTGTTCTTTTATTTCTAGTATATACCGGCTGTCATAGTATTTATTTCAAGCATATACCAGCTGTCACGGTATTTATTTCCAGCATACACCGGCTGTCACGGTGTCACTTTTATTTCCAGCATATACCGGCTGTCACGGTGTCCCTTTTATTTCCAACATATACCGGCTGTCACAGTTTTTCAATTAGACCGGCCCCCTTCCAGTTCTTTTGATTTTTTTATTTAATGTATATGCATATGAACAATGATATGAAATATGCATATGAACAGTAATATAAAAACCACATGAATTCAAAATATTTAAATTTAGCTATCCTATCTCTCCTCAAATTTTTACTTGATAAATTTCAAAAATTTCTTCTCCTCATATATCACATCAATTTATTTACCACAGTTCATCAAGAATTTTATTTATCAGCATCATTATTAAATCAACTCATTATTCTAATAATATTTTTTTCACATAATAATTTTTCTCATGTCCAATATTTATATCATACCTATCAATTAAATTTTATCTACCACCAAAGTATAAGCTAATAATTTATTTTAATATTATCACTAAATATTTCATTTTTATTTAGATTATTAAAGTAAATCTAACTCACTACGTAGCACTTAAAACTACCCATGGATCACCTGATTGTCTTTCCCATTTCTCTCAGCAATTTCCTTTGGTTGCTGATCGTCAACACCTGACATATTATTTATATTAAATTTCTAATTATTTCTCCAAATATTCATAAAACCACACCCTTTGAAAATTCCACTTTGAATTCCGAGAAATTTCATGTATGCTAAAAAAAATTCAAAAATAAACATTACTTTATTACCTTTTGTTTTTCTGATAGCTTTTCGTGACTCTCTATAAAATTTCCCTATAAATCTCTTCAAAATTTTGCACTTTCAACGTTTCTTTGGGTCCCCAAATGTTTAAAGAAAACAAGTGTTTTGAAGGAAATTAAACGAAATTTGTTAAGTATGAATTACATTTACATATTATACCTATATATAGAAAAATTTGTTGAAAAATTGGCAGCCAAAGTTGCTGCCTTAAATCCCACAAAGGCTCCACGTTTTTGGCCTTGCTGTAACACATGCAAGGCCTTCAATTTCTTTTACTTGCACTTGGCAGCAGGTGTGCCACCTGCTGCCATGTTTCCCTTTTTTTTTCCTTCTTCTATCTTTTTTTGTCTTCTCGACGCTCATGTCCAATTTTTTTTAATTGTTTTATAAAAATTTGACTTTTCGCATTTAAATATATATTATTTTAACTCTATGTCATATTTATTAAAGTACTTCTTTACCCTTACTTTACAAATACGGATATTACAATTCTACCCACCTTATAAAAATTTCGTCTCCGAAATTTCCTTACATAATTCAAGAAAAAGCTAGGGGTAATTCTTCCTCATTCTTATTTCATGCTCCCACATAACTTCTTCGACATCTTTATTTCACCATAGTACTTGAATCAAAGGAATGACTTTATTGTGCAAGACTTGTTCCGTTCTGTCTAGGATTCTGATCGATACTTGCATAAAAGTCAAATCTTCTTGAAATTCTATCGCCTAATTCGAGATATTATGGGATTCATCGTGTAAGTACTTTCTCAGCAGTGACACATGAAACACATTATGTAATTGTTTTAATTCTGGAGGCAAATCCAAATGATATGCTACTAGTCTAATTATCTCGATCACCTCATAGGGCCCCACAAATCTCTGTCTCAACTTTCACTTCTTTTTAAATCTCAACACCCCCTTCCACGGAGATATTTTCAAAAATACCCAATTACCAACTTAAAACTCGAGAGGTCGTCTTCTTTTATCAGCATATCCCTTCTGTCTATTCTGGGCTACTCTGAGGTTCTCCCTAATCAGTTTGATCCTCTTCGCAGTCAAGTGTATCATTTATGGGCCATATATCTTTCTTTCTCTAACTTCTTCCCAACATACAAGAGTTCTACACCTCCAAGGTTGCCATCCCAATACTAGTTTGATACTGATTATTGCATGCAAACTCGATCAAAGGCAAATAAGCATCCCAGCTCACTGAGAAACTCAAAACACTTGCTATCAGCATATTTTCTAGTATTTTGATGATTCTCTCCATCTGCCCATCAGTATGTAGATGAAAAGCTGTACTAAACTGCAATTGTGTACCCATAGCTTCTTGGAAACCCCTTCAAAATCTAGAGGTAAATCTAGAATCTCTATATGATACAATACTCAAAGGTACTCCATGTAATTTTACTATCTCTACTACATACAACTCGGCCAACTTTCCTGGACTCTGGGTAGTTTTAATAGGAAGAAAATGTGAAGACTTAGAAAGTCTATCCACTATAACCCATACAGTGTCATGTCCCCTCTGGGTACAAGGAAAACCAAAGACAAAATCCATACTCACATTTTCCTATGACCACTCAGGTACTGGAAGAGGTTGTAATAAACTACCTGGATGTCTATTCTCAGCCTTCACCTATTGACAAGTCACACATCTTGAAATATATTCTGCTACATCCTTATTCATCCCTGACTACCAATAATTATATCTCAACCCCCTGTACATCTTATTATTACCTGGGTGCATGGAATATACAGAATCATGAGCCTCCCTTAGTATTTCCTTTCTCATCTCCATATCATTGGGAATACAAACTCTATGTCCCAATACTACCATACCATCTTCTCTAATTTTGAACTCAGTTGGCTTCCCATTCAACACTTCCCGCCTGATCTTCTCTATCCCTTCATCTCTACCCTGCATCTATAATAAACGATCAATAATAGAAGATTATATCACCATACTTATCATCAACACTCCTCTATCATCGACACTTAACTACATCCTCATGCTTCTTAATTCTATCAACAAACTAGTATTATGACTCCCTATAGCAGCTAATCTTCCTGTAGCCTTTCTACTCAATGCATCAGTACTACATTAGTCTTTCCTAGATGATAGTGAATCGTACAGTCATAATCACATATCAACTCCATCCACATCATCTGCCTCAAATTCAACTCCTTCTAGGTCGGTAAATACGTCAAGCTTTTATGATCAGTAAAAATTTCACAATTGGCTCCACATAGATGATGTCTCCAAATCTTCAAAACAAAAACTATGTCAGCCAATTCTAAATCATAGGTCAAGTAATTCCTCTCATGGTTCTTCAATTGCCTAAATGTATAAGCTATAACTCTCCAATGTTGCATCAACATACATCCCAACTCCTGATGTGACGCATCACTATAAACCACAAATCCTTCATCACCATAATGAAACATTAACACCAGGGTAGTAGTCAGTTTTTCTTTTAATAGCTGAAAACTTCTCTCACATTCCTCTGACCACTTAAACTTCACATCTTCTTGGTCAATTTAGTCAATGGTCCAGCAATCATAGAATTTTTTTGGACAAATCTCCTATAATAACCAGCCAACCCCAAAAAGCTTTTAATTTCAGTTAGACTCGTGGGTCTTTCCCAATTCAACACTACTTTTACTTTTCGTGGGTCAACTATTATCCCCTATCCCGACACAACATGCCCCAAGAAAGATATTTTGCTCAACCAAAACTCACACTTGGAGAACTTCGCATATAATTTCTCTCTCCTCAGAATCTCCAACACTATCTCCAAATGTAGCATATGCTCCTCTTTATTCATGGAATATACAAAAATATATTCAATAAACATAATCACAAATCTGTCCAAGAATGGTTTAAACACCTGATTCATAAGGTCTATAAATGATGTAAGAGCATTAGTCAACCCAAATGGCATTACCAGGAACTCATGATGGCCATAACATGTCCTAAAAGCAATCATAGGCATGTCTCCCTCATTTATCCTCAATTGATGATAAACTGATCTCAAGTCTATATTAGAAAACACTCTAGCTCTCTGTAACTGCTCGAATAAATCATCTATCTTGGGTAAAAGATATCTATTATTGATGGTGATCTTATTCGATTGTCTATAATCAATACGCAACCTCATTGTCCCATCCTTCTTCTTGACAAAAAACACAGGGGCTCCCCAGGGTGACATACTAGGTCTGATAAATTGTTTATCTAGCAACTCCAGAAGCTGAACTTTCCACTCTCTCAATTCAGCTGGTGTTATTCTATAGGGTGATATGGATATGGGTGTAGAACCTGGAATCACCTCAATAGAAAACTCAATCTCCCTATTGGGAGGTAACCTAATCAACTCTTCAAGAAAAACATCAGAAAAATCTTTTACTACCAAGATTTCTTCTAACTTCTTACTCTCTTTGCTAGAATCCACCACATATGCCAAAGACCCCTCACAACCCTTCCTTAACCATTTACTAGCAATTAAGGAAGAAATAAGACAATTAGCAAGTATCTTACATTCTCCCTGAAAATTGAACTCCTCTTGTCCGGGTATTTTGAACACCACATTTTTCCTAAAACAATCTACCTAAGCATGATATGTAGATAACCAATTCATCCTTAGAATTAAATCAAAATTTGTTATATCTAAAGGTAACAAATCAACTTCAAATTCTCTATCAGCAATATTAATCACATAACCTCGATATATTGTCTTGATAATAACCCTATCTCCAGTAGGAACCTCAACAATAATCACATGCATTAAAGGACTAGCACTAGCATCAATAGATTTCATATAATTACTAGATGCAAAAGAATGGGATGCACCAGAATCAATCAATAATCTTGCAGGCCTACCAAGGATAAATATCATACCCATAACAACATTAGGAGTGGTATGTGCATCCTGTTGAGTCAATGCGTATGTTCTGCTATCTCTGAACTAAACCTAACTGCCACGTCCTTGTTCAGCTACTGATCTTCGACCTCTGCCCCGCACACTCCTTAATCCACCACCTCTCTCCACCGATCATCTCCCAATACTTCTAACACTTACATCAGCAGATTTTCTCGCTGGACAATCTGCAGCAACATGTCCTCCCCCACCACATACAACGCATATCTGCGTAGAGCAATTCCAAGCCAGATACCCCATCTGATTACATCTAAAACAAGCCATTGCCTCTCGATCATACATCAGGTTACAACTTCCATTAGTGGCATACTTACTCCTCTACCATAACTCTCAATTCCCATAGCTTGTCTCCCAAATTTAGGGGTTCCACTGGTATAACTCTGAGCTACAGAAGCAACAGATCTTGCCTGCCTCTGACTCTACACTACAGTTCATTGTGATAAGGAACGCCTCATCTAGGGTGGTCTCTCACCTTATATACCCATACTTTTACCACCTCTAAGTCCCTCAAATCTAGACCTCTTCAGCCAATCCCTCATACTTCTCAAATCCATCAAATTCTTCTCAATCTGTAATGCTTTATCCACCAGTACAACATAATTCTTTATTCCCATATAAGAGAGTTTAGTCTGAATGTCATAGTGTAATCCGTCTAAAAATATCTTACATTTTCTCTCCTCCATATTCACTAATTCAGGTAAAAATCTTGACAGAGCTATGAATCTACTATCATATTCAGCCATCGATAAATTTCCCTACCTTAAATGAATAAAATCTTTCTCTTGTTATGCCCGAAAGGTATCTAAAAAATACTTCACAAATAACTCATCCTTAAACTTACTCCAAGTTGAAGGTTGTTCTACCTGGGTGCTTACCATGGGCAAAATATCCTCCCACCATTGAGAAGCCTCACCCTCCAGCATAAATGAAGCAAAAACAACCTTCTATCTATCTAACACTAGTAAGACCTCAAATTTTTTTTTGATATGTCTGATCCACTGCTCAGCTTCTACAGGATTTACAGATCCTCTAAAAGATTGGGGTTTAAACTTAAGAAATCTCACAAAACAATCACCTTGCATCTCATGTGCAAAGATACATTTTCTCTCGTGAACTTCTTGTCTCACCACATCAGGTTCTCTTTTACCTCTTTCCTCTAATCTTCTCTGCAAATTATCAGCCCTTTCTTCAGCTGCATTCATCATCTCTATAGCACGATTAAGAGCTTCTCTCAATTCATCCTTCCTAACCTCATATCTCTCCCAGTTCTACTAGTACCAGCTGCACTATCAATATGTTCCCTCGCAGGAACCATAGACTCAACTTCCTCATCTACTTCAGTTCTCCTAAAAATTGGGGGTTTACCACGTCCTCTGATTCAGAACTCTACCTCTAGCTCTAGCACGTCCACGTGTTATCCTCAGACTCTATATTTAAAAAATAGTTTATTTAAATCTTTCATTTTTTTAAGTTCTCATGCAGTCTACAGAATCTTAAAACCTAATGCTCTGATACCAAAATTGTAACAATCCATCTCGAGTTGGCCACCCCCGAGATGGTGTCATCATATTTTGAGAATTCCAACATGACACATATACAACAATAAAAATAATACTAACAGAAATTTTTACTTTTACCTTCAACCCTCAACAAGAGAGATACATCAATTTGATATTAACTTAAACATAATATACAACATAAAATGCATGAATATTTACAAATAAAATTTTTATTTCATTTTCTCATTTGTCTGAGGATATTGACACGTACGTGGCTTACAGAAAATGATTTCATCTGACTCTCAACCCATTAGACTATTTGTCCTGCATGCTACCTGAAATCATTATACAACGAGGGATGAGCTTCACAAGCTCAGAGAATTAAATTTATTAAAAGTATTCAAATTGCATAAATAACCCTTTAATATTTAATCATTTATCTCTCCTATAACTGGATAATAGTATAATGTCTAACATTTAAATAATTCATATCATATCATATTTCTATGTCTTTTTATCACTGTAACTGTCTCTCTATGAGACTCATTTATCTACAAATAAATGTATAACATGAACAACACTCAGTAAAAATATCACCATGTAAAACAGATGCAATATATGAATTATTATTATGGGAACGTCTTCCCACATATCGACATGCTTTTATTATCTTAGACCGGTTCCCTCCCGGTTCTTTTATTTTCAGTATATACCGACTGCCACAGTATTTATTTCCAGCATATACCGGCTATCACGGCACCTCTTTTATTTCCAGCATATACCGGCTGTCACAGTGTCCCTTTAATTTCCTGCATATACTAACTGTCACGGTTTTTCAATTAAACCGGACCCTTCTCGGTTCTTTCAGTTCTTTTATTTAATGCATATACATATGCACAATGATATGAAATATGCATATTAATAGTAATATAAAAACCACATGAATTCAAAATATTTAAATTTAGTCATTATGTCTCTCATCAAATTTCTGCTTGATAAATTTCAATAATTTTTTCCCCTCATATATCACATCAATTTATTAACCACAGTTCGTCAATAACTTTATTTATCACCATCATTATTAAATTAACTCATTATTCTAATAATATTTCTTTTCACATAATAATTTTCCACATGTCCAATATTTATATCGTACCTATCAATTAAATTTTATCTACCACCAAAGCATAAGCTAATAATTTATTTTAATATTATCACTAGATATTTCATTTTTATTTAGATTACTTAAAGTAAATCTGACTCACCACATAGTACTTAAAGCTACCCGTGGATTACCTCATTATCTTTCTCGTTCCTTTCAGCAATTTTCCCCGGTTGCTGATCGTCAACACCTGACATAATATTTATATTAAATTTCTAATTATTTCTTCAATTCTTCAAAAACCACACCCTTTGAAAATTTCCACTTTGAATTTCAAGAAATTTCATGTATGCTAAAAAAATTCAAAAATAAATATTATGTTATTACCTTCTGTTTTTCTGATAGCTTTTCATGATTCTCTATAAAATTTCCCCGTAAATTCCTTCAAAAATTTTCTCTTTCAACCTTTGTTTGGGTCCTAAAATTTTTAAAGAAAATGAGTGATTTGAAGGAAATTAAACGAAATCTGTTAAGTATGAATTACATTTACATATTATACCTATATATAGAAAATTGTGTTGAAAAGTTGGCAGCCAAAGTTGCTGCTTTAAATCCCACAAAGGCTCCACGTTTTTGGCCTTGCTGTAACACATGCAAGGCCTTCAATTTTTTTTCTTGCACTTGGCAGCAGGTGTGCCACCTGCTGGCATGTTTCCCTTTTTTTTTTCCTTCTTTCTGTCTTCTTTTGTGTTCTGGATGCTCACGTCCAATTTTTTTTTTAAATTGTTTTATAAAAATTTGACTTTTCGCATTTAAATATATATATTATTTTAACTCTATGTCATATTTATTAAAGTACTTTTTTACCCTTACTTTACAAATACAAGTATTACAATTAGCCTTAGGATGGACTATTTCCGACATAAAAGGTATAAACCCCTCCATTTGCATGCATAAGATTTTAATGGAGGAACTTTACAAACCATCGATCAAGCACCAAAGAAGATTAAATCCAGCAATGAAGGAGATCGTGGGAGCTGAAATTTTGAAGCTCTATGATGATAGAATTATCTATGATATTTCAGACAACTCATGGGTAAGTCCAGTACAGGTTGTACCAAAAGTCATGTGTGATGCAAGTAACTTTGCAGTTGGAGCAGTATTAGGACAAAAGCAAGATAAACTGTTTAGGGCCATCTATTACGCAAGCCAGACCTTGAATGATGCTCAACTAAATTCTACAACAACTAAGAAGGAGATGTTTGCTGTAATCTTTGCTTGTGACAAATTTTGGTCTTACCTCATTGGTACAAAAGTGATAGTGTTCACTGATCATGCAGCAATTCATTATTTGTTTGGCAAGAATGATGCTAAGCCTAGGCTGATTCATTAGATCCTGCTTCTTCAAGAATTTGATTTAGAGGTTCGAGATAAGAAGGAAAATGAAAATTCAGTTGCTGATCATATTTCTCGGCTGGAGCAAGAGGAAGTGAGATCAAATTCAGAGATCCAGGAAGTATTCCATGATGAGCAGTTGTTTGCATGTGAGATTAAGCTTCCTTGGTATGCTGATATTGTAAACTACCTAGCTTGTAAAGTACTGCCACCAGATCTCACTTACCACCAATGCAAGAAGTTTCTACATGATGTGAAATATTATTTTTGGGATGAGCTTTTGCTATTCAAAAGATGCCTTGATCAAATCATCCAAAGATGTGTACCAGAAGAAGAGATGCAAGCCATTCTCCATCATTGTCATTCATCATCATATTGAGGACATTTTGGAGCAACACGAATACATCTACGGTATTTCAAAGTGGTTTCTTTTGGCCGTCTATCTTTCGTGATAGTTATACTTTGGTGAAGACTTATGATCGGTGCCAACGTATAGGAAATATTTTAGGGCGTTAGGAGCTACCATAGAAAAATATCTTAGAGGTTGAGTTATCTGATGTTTGGGGAATCAATTTTATGGGTCATTTTCCTCCTTCTTTTAGCTTTATCTATATCTTGTTAGCAGTGGATTATGTGTCAAAATGGGTGGAAGCAATTGCTCCAACAACAAACGATGCAAAGATTGTGCTCAAATTTCTACATAAGAATATATTCACAAGATTTGGCACTCTACAAGCTATTATTAGTGACGAAGGGACCCACTTTTGCAACAAGTTGTTTGTCAACCCTCTTTCTAAATATGGTGTGAAGCACAAAATAGCACTTGGCTACCATCCTCAAACTAATGGCCAAGCTGAAATTTCAAATCAAGAACATCCTCGAGAAGACAGTCAACACCAATAAGAAGGATTGGGTAAAGAAGCTTGATGATGCTTTGTGGGCATACTGTATAGCTTTCAAAACACCTATGGAGATGTTTCCTTACCGATTAGTGTTTGGAAAAACGTGTCATCTTCCTGCTGAGTTGGAGCATAGAGCTTATTGGGTTGTAAAGAAGTTTAATTTTGATTTAAAAACAGCAGGTGAAAAGTGACTCTTACAATTGAATGAGATTGATGAGTTCTGAAATGATGCTTATGAAAATGCAAAGATCTACAAAGAATAGACGAAAAAATGGCATGACAAACAAATTCTTAGGCGTACTCAAACTCTTCCCGGGCAAGTTAAAATCAAGATGGATAAGTCCTTATAAAATTGATAATGTTTCCTCTTTTAGAGCAATAGATTTGAAGGACAAGACAGGGAATATATTTAGAGTTAACGGTTAGAGATTGAAGCACTATTATAGGGAACACATTGAGAGGAACTGTACACTTATTCCTCTTGGAGACCTTAATTGAGGAAAATTGAAAAGTTTGGTTGTAGACTTAAAAGCAAGCGCTTCTAGGAGGCAGTCCATAGAACTTTCTTTTACTATTTTATTTTTATTTTTATTTTGAATAATTTGGATTTTGATGCAGGTTTATTAGCAAGAATAAAGAGCTGGAAATTGCAAACTACGACGGATTCACCATGAAACTAGGGAAATTCCTTTCATTTGTTCAATCCTTCTCTCATTTGAATCACAATGAGGACATTGTTGAGTTTAAGTGTAGGGTTGTAAACTCCAATAGTCATTTTTGTCCTCTTGATTGCTAGTTATTTTACTTTACTTATGATTTTATAAGTCTTAAGTTTTTGAATTTTCTTATCAAGCATACATTTGAGTATGATTGAATTCTCTATGAATCTGAAATTTGTGATTGAGGATAGGACTGAGAAAATTTTTGAAAATTTCTTTTACGTCAGGCTGAGTTTTGTGGATACTTTGATTTAAATCTTTGTCCTTGAACATAATTGATCACATAGTCATTTTTTTTTTCTTTATTTCCATTTTGCTGACAAAGAGAATGGGTAGAATCAACTGGGTCGGGGGAGTTTAATCTTGCTTACTCTAGAATTCGTTGATTGATCCTTGAGGCGAAATCCTAGTTGATACCAAATATTTAAGAAATGATCTAGGCATTTTTTGTCATAACCAAAAAGCTTTCCCAGTCGTCCTAGTTATCATACTATCATTGCATGGTGTCCTTCTATAATCAACCCCCCTTAAGCCTTATTTTATTTTTTTCTTTTAACTACATTAACCATTCCCATTCTAAGCCTGAAAAATCATGAATTTACCTTTTACATTTTAAGAAAATAATTTGGTGGGAATCTACATTTAAAGAGAAAGTTAGTTCAAAGGAAATTATGCTCTGTTTGATCCAAGTGTAAAAGAAAAGAAAATAAAAGAAGTATTTTTGCTGGGTTTGTTTTTTGCTCAAAGGTGATTCATCCATCATGGAATGAAGCATAAAATAGAGAAAACTCAATGAATGGAGTGCAAATCACTTCAGATTTTGTTAAAAGTGTACTTGGTATTGTTTCATTAAGCACAGCAACAATAATGTCACCAGTATAAGCATGCAGTCGAGAAAGAGTTATAGTTGAAACATGTGGATATCTCTTTTATTGTTCTTTCTGCCAAGTATTTTCCCAGTTTGCTTTAATTTTCCTTATCCATTTCTTTCTTAGCCCTCACCTCATGGCCTGTCATTACAACCTGATTAAAGACCTTTTAATCTCTGATTTTGGTGTTAACTACATTAGTGGAGAAGGTTTCTGAAAATTAGACTTATGGAGTTAAGTTTTGAGAGAATTCCTCTGGTTTCAGTTGTTTTACTTTTATTTGAGTTTGCAGGTGGTTTGGAGTTAAATTGACTATATCACACACACTCAAGGACTTAGCTTTAGGTTGAAGTACTCTTTTAACTCTTGCTTGACAAATTGCCAAAAATTTTTTATTGATTTTCTTGCTATTCTTGATATTAAAAGAGTAAGATGCTAGTAATGAAATCTAAATTCAAATCATGGCTTAGTGAGTGATGAGATTTTTCTATGGGTTAGTTTTATTTTTATTTGAGGACAAATAAAGTTTTAAGTTTGGGGGTGTTTGATGTCGTGCATAATTTCCTATTTTTATCATGTCTAAACTTTTAACTTTAATCTAATTTTATTAATTTTTGTTGGTTTTAGGCTTCATTATTGTCATTTAATTTATTTCAGGTTTAGAATAAGGGAAAGATCCAAATTTTAGTATCCTATCGTCAATGGACTCTTTCTCTTGTTTAAAAAATGAAATTTTAATTGAAAACTTTGGAGCCTATAAAAAAAGAAATTTTAATTGAAGACTTAAGAGCCTATATAAAGGAAGAGAGAAATCCTAATTAAAGGAGACAGCCTGCAGCCCTTGAGAGATAGCTAGCAGCCCTCTCCTCCTCATCCAGCAGTAGCAGTCCGCAACCACCAGTCCTCCTCATCTGGCAGCAGCAGTTTTCCTAATCCGGCACTAGCAACTGTTTCCTCACAGTCGGCACCTACCTCGCCCCCCTGATCCACACCAACACTGATCGCACAGCAATAGCAGCTGAACGCATACTGGTTTACGGAATTATGGTGAATTCGTTGCTGTTAAATTTAATTTTCAGCATGAACTAAACTTTATTTATTCTAGGAAAATGATGTAATTTAATTTCAAACTATATTTGTTTTTCTATGCTGATTTGCAGTAATTATCTTCTCTATTTGGCTGATTTATTTTGAACGTACTGCTTCTAATTGACTGGCCATTAATTAGATGATCTTGATCTTGTGATTTGCTGTCGAAAGAAGGAATTACAGGATAGAACTTGGATATTTGTGCATAGATAAATATAGGAATCGAAAGACTTATATGAACTTGTGTAGTCTAAAATAAATCGTTTGTCTTAATGCTTTCTTGTTTTATTAATTTGCATACTCTTGTGTAGAATGATGAACAAGAATATTTCCAATTGACTATTGAAAAAGGCTTTTGGATAAATTAGAGATTTCAGTAACAAACAGAGATGATTAATTTAATTAGTTAGATGAGTTAAGCATAGTGAGTAATTAAGCGAAGTTGGTTTCCTAAAAGTTTTTTCTCTTATTAATTTGATATTTGAAAAACAACTTTCTTTTTCTTTGATTATTTCCTTTAAATTGATTTTATTTCATATTGCAATTACAAATAACAAAAGAGATTTTTTTAAATAAAATCGAGATTAGTATAATTTTAGTACTTGTCAGAAGTAAGTTACCAATCCCTAAGGACAATACTCATCTTATCAATTTACTATAAAACTAAGATACTGTACACCTACAGTTTTACACCGGTCAATTATAATATGTATTATTTTTTCTTAATATTATTAGAAAACAAGTAAGATTGAAAAAATATATAAAGATGTCATGCGACATATCGATCTTTATAAAAGCATTTTGATAAAATAAAATAAATTTAGGTGGAGCTCACACAAAGTATGGGTCCACCACTAATAAACCATTAATAGTGACAAACAAAGTCATTACTAAAATAATTTTCTTGTCTATTAATCATGATGTTTCCTCACAAACCTGATGTTTTTTAATTGATAAACTTGATGTTTTTATGACTATTTAGTAGTATTATTTTGGCATCATCAAAGACATAATTTAGTGATAATTTATTGGTGACGGTAGAAAAAGATAAGAATTTGTTAATGTTGGGCCACAAGGAGAAGCACTTAGGTTGTTCGGTCTCCAACAAGCACTGGTTAATTTAAGGCAGCCCAGTTGATCATTTACAATTATTAAGGCGCAAAAGCAAAACAGAAAGATAATTTTTTGGAAATATTAGTTGTCATCCCTGAAGTTTAATAAATATTTCAATTAACTCATGACGTTTCAATTCGAACCAGTTAAACTTTGATGTCCTCAAATCTGTTTTAATTAAACATTCTGTCAACTGTCATCTAAATTCGTTACACTTCCGTCCATTGGTGGGTGTTTGTTGGAGTGCACAAACAATCGGTTTAGTAGGTTAAAATTTTTAATCAATTTTTTGGTCAATTTTTTTAACTGTTTCAATTTAATTAATTTAAATATTTCGATATTAACCGATTAAATTAATTTAATTCGATACAATCAATTAATTAGTTAACTGACACTATTTATATAATTAATTTTTTAATTTATTATGCATTAGATATATTATATATTTAGTTTATACTTGCATTTTTAGTTTATTATATTTATATTTAATATATTAATAATATTAATTAATTTCCAAATGAGTTAAGCAATTGAAACAATTAAAAAGAATTCAACCGTTAACTGATATATCTTATTTAGTTAATTGATTTTATATCGATTTAATCAAACTGTTTTAACCGAATCGATTTGAAATGATTGGTTAATCGGTTTTAACCGTTTAACAAACACTCTTAATTCAAAAACATATTTTCTAGGTAGTGTATACCAAATTTAGATGGCAGTTGACGTAAAGCTTGATTATAATAGATTTGAAGACATAAGGGTCTATTGGCTCAATTTGAGACTTATAGATTAATTGATACATTTATAAAACTTCAGGAATGGCAACCTATTTTTTCCTATTTTTTTTCTATTCTCCGACCAGCACTAGACATTGTCTTCACTTCTTACCTCGACGTTTATTGAAGTTCCTTGCCAAAATCATTTCGCTATTTCCACGACATTCTCGGATCATCCAATGAATATCCAAACCCATACCTGCATCGAAGACTAAAAATACCCACTCTCTCTCATAGCGCGTGTAAAACAAACCTATCAAACAACTGAGGGAGGTCTACAAAATGAGCGCTCAAGCGAGTGGGAATTGCATCAACATCAATTAAGGTAACAGAAGAACATCGCGGGCATTCCAATTGACAGCAAGGGCATTTTGGGAAACAAAAATTACCAAGCAGTGATATAAAGTTCTAAGAATGGCTTTCTTGAAGCCCTATAACTCATCTTCTCTCTTTGCGGCTAGGGTTTTGGCAAAGAGCGCTCTCTCTATCTCTTCAGGTTCGATTTTAGGGTCATTAATTCTTTGTTTTTCCTCCTCTAATAAGCTTACCATTTCATTTATTTAATTTCTTTATTGTTATAAGTTTGATGATTTCTGTTCGTATCAGCTTTGTTTGGTTAGCGAATGTTGAATATCTGAGAAATGTTTTGTCTTGGATCTGAGATTTGATTTTAATGTTTGTTTTTATTTTGTGGAGTTTTTCATTTCTACTAGACGTTTAAAAGAATCTGTAGAATTTTTAAGAGAACAATGTATAGATGTTGTTGATGTGTATGTTTTTGGTTGATTATGTGTAGATTTTAGTTATTTCCAGCTGATAAATAGTTGTTTTTATTATTATTTTTTTGCGATGTTGATACGTTTTAAAGGTTATGACTTAGGTGTACCATTGTTTTAATTGTATTTGGCTATCTGATTATTTAATTAAACTGTCGTTTTTGGAAAAAAAAAACATTTATGGGTTTGATCCGTCAAAAATAAAAATAGCTTTGGCTTGTTATGTTTAATCGTTGATGAGTAGATCATGCTTAGATGAGTTTTACTGTACATAATTTGAGTTGTGATTTTTAATCTTAGGCTTTTTTTTTAATTTTTATTCTTCCGTGTGTGCTTCAGAGATGGCTCTCTGTTTGGTTATTTTTTATTATTGATTGTTTGCTTTCTTAGTCCATTGGCATGAATTATCTTTTTGATTAGAAGGTACTTTAGTTTATAATTGGCCTTTTGGCTACTGGATAAACATATATGTGTAGATCTGAACTGTTCTTGATGTTATAATTTGGTGTTTCAGGTTATTTAGTGTTTGAATTTTGCTGCATTAAAATTTGGTTAATACTTTTCCAGAGAAGTTGTTTGTTATTATTGGTGTTTGTTATTATTGATGTGATAAATGTGTTAGGTGGTGTTCTGAATTGTTCATGACTGTGTTAATTGCAGAATAGCTTTAATTAAATTTTCTTTATGGTTTCTTATTTGAGTATTATGTTTTTATGATACTAGCATCATTAATTTTTGTAGGAGTAATATAATTCTTTTATGCTGTTACAGAAGGTTTTAAACTCCATTTTTTTGTTGATAACAGCTCCAAGCTAAAATTTCATCATGGGTAAGGAAAAGTTTCACATCAACATTGTGGTCATTGGTCATGTCGACTCAGGGAAGTCCACAACTACTGGCCACTTGATCTACAAACTTGGAGGTATTGACAAGCGTGTTATCGAGAGGTTTGAGAAGGAGGCTGCTGAGATGAACAAGAGGTCATTCAAGTATGCCTGGGTGCTTGACAAGCTCAAGGCTGAGCGTGAGCGTGGTATTACCATTGATATTGCATTGTGGAAATTTGAGACCACCAAATACTACTGCACTGTCATTGATGCCCCTGGACATCGTGACTTTATAAAGAACATGATTACTGGTACTTCTCAGGCCGACTGTGCCGTCCTTATCATTGACTCCACCACTGGAGGTTTTGAAGCTGGTATCTCCAAGGATGGTCAGACCCGTGAGCATGCTCTGCTTGCTTTCACACTCGGTGTAAAGCAAATGATTTGCTGCTGCAACAAGGTTTGACTTGCAGCAAAATATTAATTCTTTTGTTTTTAATGGAATGAATGATGTTAACTTTTGCTATTGATTTAGTCTATGATATGCCTTTGAATTTTATCTAACAGATGGATGCCACAACCCCCAAGTATTCAAAGGCAAGATATGATGAAATTGTGAAGGAAGTCTCTTCCTATCTGAAGAAGGTCGGGTACAATCCTGAAAAGATTCCATTTGTCCCCATTTCTGGATTTGAGGGTGACAACATGATTGAGAGGTCAACCAATCTTGACTGGTACAAGGGCCCAACCCTTCTTGAGGCCCTTGACATGATCCAGGAGCCCAAGAGGCCCTCAGACAAGCCCCTTCGTCTCCCACTTCAGGATGTGTACAAGATTGGTGGTATTGGAACTGTACCAGTTGGTCGTGTTGAAACCGGTGTCCTCAAGCCTGGTATGGTTGTCACTTTTGGTCCTACTGGATTGACCACTGAAGTTAAGTCTGTTGAGATGCACCACGAGGCTCTTCTAGAGGCTCTTCCTGGTGACAATGTTGGGTTCAATGTAAAGAATGTTGCTGTCAAGGATCTCAAGCGTGGTTTTGTTGCATCAAACTCCAAGGATGATCCTGCCAAGGAGGCAGCCAACTTCACCTCCCAAGTTATCATCATGAACCACCCTGGTCAGATCGGAAACGGTTATGCCCCAGTTCTTGATTGCCACACCTCTCACATTGCTGTGAAATTTTCTGAGATCCTCACCAAGATTGATAGGCGATCTGGTAAGGAGCTTGAGAAGGAACCCAAGTTCTTGAAGAATGGAGATGCTGGCTTAATTAAGATGGTTCCCACAAAGCCCATGGTTGTGGAGACCTTTTCTGCGTACCCTCCTCTTGGGCGTTTTGCTGTGAGGGACATGCGCCAGACTGTGGCAGTTGGTGTCATCAAGAACGTGGAGAAGAAGGATCCAAGTGGTGCCAAGGTCACCAAGTCTGCTGCCAAGAAGGGTGGCAAGTGAACCGTGCAGGTTGGATGCTCAGCAATTGAGGGTTATTCTCATCAGTATAATAAAGACTGGGTTATTGCCGGGAGTCCATCGTCTGGATGTTTATGTGTCTTTTTTGATGGTTACAGTTTCAAGTCATCACTGTCGTCTCGTGATTTCTGTTCACAGAACTGGGTTCTTGATAGGCGGTGGCGAGGCTCGGTGATTTTTATCTTTCCTATTTGAACTTGCGTCTATTCAATGGTTTTTATTTCGTACTGCGACATACAGGTTGGGTGTTTTAGCCTCAACTCCTCAAATATATTACCTATGTTTTCATTTTCTCCGTCATTGATGTCATTATTTTGTGTTTTAAAACTTGTGAACCATCTTTAATCTATCAATTCTAGGTTTGTACGAGGACGCTCTTGATAAAGAGGTTGGGTGAATAGCATGCAACATTTTTTACTTTTAACGTTAACCCAATCCTTCTTATGAGCTACTTGAATGGGGAGACTACCAATTCATTAAATTCGTTATTGAACTTGATCATTAGTTCTGGTTGCGTCCGTGCAATATTAGTTCGGGTTGAAGTCAATACAAAATTACAAATGTAAGTTGCAACACACAATTACAACATTAAGCCTATTTACATGAACTGATGATCTTCCCTTGGTTCGAGCAAAACATGTTGGGGTTGGTTTGTGTTCAGTTGGGTTTATGAAAATAGAAGTACTTTTAGACACATTTGGTTTATTTGTATTTAGTATTTATTTCATTTTGGTAACATAGTTTGTACGAGATTCTAGTGATTATCAATAGAGCTGGATTGAGCTCGAGTTCGAATCGAAAAATTAGATTAAAATAGTTTATCGAACTGAACTTGAATACTTTATGGTTCAATTTAAAAAGTTTTCGAATAGTTCGATAAAGTGTTATCGAACTCGAATCAATATTTATTTAATATTTTATTTATTAAAATTATTTTTTAAGTGGGAGTTTAAACTCGAATAGACAATTTAAGACTCAGATTTGAGCTCAAGTTCGAGTTCGATTGTTATCAAGTAGAGCCGAACAGGGCTCGAGCTATCATAATATTGCTCAAGCTCGAGTTCAATTTTTAAATTCAATTCGAACTCAAACATATTTATTTTAAATCAAGTCGAACCTGAATATTTCGATTCAGTTCGAGTCCACTCATAATTATCAACAACATACTTGTAAGAAACCAAAGAAGAGAAGAAAAGGGCATGTGTACTACTTTATTAAATTTTATTAAGAGGTACACGTATCTTTCTTTTTTTTTTCTTCTTCCTTTTCCTATATTTTTCCCTTAATTCAAATGCATTCTAAACGTTAAAAAAAATTTGTGCATGAGTGCATGCCAAGACTTAATATTGGCTGATTCTGAAAAATAGCCTGATATGGATGTTTCCGAACCCTTAACCATCGAGCTATTGCTATTGTGTATTCTCCAACTAAAAAATAAAAACAAATTTTAAGAGTTTGTTTGTGATTAAATGAAAATACAATTCATTTAGAAATGAATTGAAATAAGTTTTTATATTTATTTTTTATTTTAAATTATAAAATTCTTATTTTTAAAATGATTGAAATAAATGACAAATTCATAAGAGAAGAAAGAGAGGGAAGGGGAAAGGACAAGGTGGGAAGAAGGAAAAAAAGTATTTTGGTCAACATAGAGAATTAATTTGTAAATTTTATTAATTTTGATAAAATTTGTATCAAGTTAATTCAATTTTATAATGAAATCGTTTCGAATTCCAAAGATTTTTTCTTATTCCAAATATATATATATATATATATATATATATATATATATATATATAAAACAGTTTCAGCGCATCACGTAATTTCGTAAGTAAAAGATAAAACATACAAATATTTGAATTTAAAAGTAACTATATTTTATTTGAAAAAAAGTAATTTGATAATTAAGTAAGCAATGACGTGGACATACCACTTAATTATCAAATTGCTTTTTTCAAATAAAATATATTTACTTTCAAATTCAAATATTTGTATGTTTTATCTTTAACTTACAAAATTATTTAATCCCTCAATTAATAATAATCCTAATAATTCTTGATTAATATTCACTCACATAATAACTTTTATTGTCTATAAGAGTTGTTGATCAGAAAAAAGAAACTCAGTCTCAATTAATAATAATTATAATAATTCTTGATTAATATTCACTCACATAATAATTCTTATTATCTATAAAAAAAAAGTTAATGATTTGAAAATTTGAATTCGGTCTTAAAAATTAATAATTTGATTTCATTCAATTTTATATTTAATACAAAAATAAATATAAAAAATGATTTTATCTTATTGAATTATGGGAAAGTTAAACAATAAAAATAACAATAATTTAGAAAATCACTTCAGTGCATTTTTATGATCAAATCACATTTGGTACAATGATCAAATACACGAGCACAAGACTGATTTTCATTTATAAGTTCATCACATCAATATTTTTTAAATAATAATGAAATTCTTTTACTCTTGGATCATAGGTGGTGTACTTGACAGTGTTTTGGTTTCAGAAACTCCTTTTTTTTTTTTTTAAATAACAAAATCCCTCAGTTGTTAACTTTTTTAACAACCCAAGTGAACCGATAAGATTAAAATTCGGTAGAATTTTTTTAGAAGGTTTATTTGGATTCCACTTGATTACCAATCTATCAATAATTGATTAATCTTACCTAAAGTTTGTTAAGATAATAATTATCTAAATGAAATTTACCTTTATCTCTCATGTTACCGATAGATAAAAGTATGTTCTATTAATTATAGTTATATATAACAAATTATTTATATCTCATAATTAATCAATATTTCTATCTGTAAAAAAATTGAGACTACACAAATTAGAGATAAGTAAAACAAAGATTAATCAAATCTAATAGAAACAGTTATCTAAGCGTATAAAACATTAATCAGCGGTTGTTTCTCTCTTCAACCACCATGACTTCTCTGACCACTCGAGCCGTTGGAACAATGAGGTAAATTACTAGGAGTTTGTTGTTTGAATATTTTTTGAGTATCTAAAACTTAAATAAATATTTGTTGATCAATAATGATTTGTATTGTATTTAACGTCAAACGACCATTTCAATTGCTGAAATTACTTTTGCTGCTTAGTCAATTAAGATTTTTAGCATTACGAAATTCTTTGAAGTAAGTTGATTTTTTGTTTTTCTTTTTTGTTATTTCAGGGGTAGGGGATAGGAAAGACAAACTGTTTTTTTTATCCTATATGAGTATTTGTTGTGTTCTCTTTTTATTATTTTGCAATTGTATGGAAAAGACTGTTATAAATGCAACAAAAACTATCATGAAGATGTAGAGAATGCTATCTTCATCTCCCTTTCGCGGTTTGTACGGGAGTCTCATTTATTTATATTGTCAATATCAGTCACAGAAAAAGAAAAAAAGAAAGAAATAGTTTTACACTTGGAATTTTAACTTTCTAGTCCATGGAGGTATTAAACCTAATAATAGTTTAAATAGAAATAAATTTGTGATAGTTTAAGGGTAAAAGTTATATATAAACATGGAAATTCCCACATAGATAGTGACGCAGATGTATATATAAGCATTTTTTTTTTACAATTTTATTAATATGAACTAAGTTTTTTTCTTTATAGAAACTGAATTGTTAATTGTCAGATAAATTTTATCAGTAAAGTTTTTTTATTTAAATTTAAATTTCAAATACATTTTGTCTTACACAAGATCCAATCCTAATTATTATATAAATTTTGTCAAAAAAATTGTATTCTCAATTTCAATTTCAAATTATTATATCCCACACAAGAGTTTATCCAATATAATTATTAACTTATTAAAGACTTCCTATGCATTTACAATTCTTATTATTTAAAATTTAAAACTCTAATAATTTTTTCTCTTGAAAAAATTATTAATTTTACTAGTACCAATTAAGTGCAACATGTTAGTTTTTTTCCTAATATAAGTAGGGTTTGTTTTCATATATATTTTCTAATATGATCGTAATTGATATAAATTAACCTTTTAGATAAAAAAAAAAACATAAGTTTTGAGATGATATAAGATCAAATATATTATAAAATATACAAAAATTGAATATAGTAATAAAATAAAAAAATTCTTAGATATATATATATAATTAATTGATAAATATTACAGAATTCTTAAGATGAAATAAGATAAGCTAAATATTGAAATATATAAAATTTAATATATTGAGTAGATACAAAATTTGAATGTAATGAGAAGATAAAAAAACCCAAGAAATATAAATAAAGCTAATAGATTAAAAAAAATACTCTGATAAAAAATGAATAGTTAAAAAGCTAATAGATAAAAAAGCTCTTAATATAATAAGAAAAAAAATAATAGATATAGATTAAGGTAATAGAAAAAAAAAACAGAATTTTTAAAATGAAATAAGTTATAAGTTTGAATATTGAAATATACACCAGTGAGGAGATAAAAAGCTAATAGATATTGTTAAGCCAATTGAGCTTAAATAAAGTGAGATAAGTTTGATATTGAATTACACAAATTTAATTATAATGAGGAGATAAAAAATGTAATAAATATAGATAAAAATTCAGGATTTTTAATGATGAAATAAGATAGACTGAATATTGAAATATATAAAACTTTAATATAATATGGAAACGTAAAAATTTAATAGATAAATAAAATTGCTTTGATAAATTTTTTAAATATAATGAGTTTTTGAAAAGCAATTAGATAAAAAAATATTTCGAGAGAAAAAACTAATAGAAAAAATAAGGATTTTTAAAATAAAATAAGATAAGTTTAAATATTGAAGTATACAAGTTTGAGATTTTTTTTATAAAAAAAGCTAATAAAAAATCAAGATTTTTAAAATAAAATAAGATATGTTTACATGTTGAAATATACAAAATTTGAATATGTTGAGGTGATAAGATCCGGTTTGGATAATGCTTTAAGTGGAGATTAAAGCAACTTTCAAGAAAAGTTACTTTAATCTCCACTTAAAGTATTACCCGAACCACACCAAAAAGTTGATAAATACCAATAAAAATAAAAGATTTTTAAGATGAAGTACGATAATTTATATATTGAGATACAAATTTTGAATAAAAAAACTAATAAATATAGATAAAACTAATGATAAAAATGTAGGAATATCAAGATGAAATAAGATATACTAAATATTGAAATACACAAAATTTTAGTATAATGAGTAGATACAAAATTTAAATATACTGAGAAAATGAAAAGCTAATAGATAAAAAATTGTTCTGATAATTTTTTTGGATATAATGAGTAGTTGAAAAGCTATTAGATAAAAAAATGTTTTGAATATAATAAAAATGTAAATGTAATAAATATAGATAAAGCTAATAAAAAATACAATATTTTTAAGATGAAATAAGTTGAGTTTAAATATTGAAATACATAAATTTAAATATAATAGTGAGAAAAAAATTAATATATATTGATAAAATATGGGATTAGTATATTTATTTACTGAATGTTTCATTAGCAAAAAATAAAATAAAATAAATACATGTTACTTTAATCAAAATTAAATATATCATGAATATTGTTGTCTTTAAAAATATTTACTTTATAAGTATATATCCATAATGACCTCAATTTTAGTAATTATCTCTTAAAAATCTTATCATCTGCTTCAATTTTTGTAACTGTCTCTTAAGATTCTAATAATTTTTTTTTGTTTATTTTAATTTTAAATATTAGACTTAAATCAAAATAATTTAGAATATTAGCTAAAAAAAATATGCTCCAAATAGGCATGCTTACATTTATAAATCTTAAAATTAACTAAATTTTATTTTAGATATTAAGAAAAAAATAAAAACTAAATAGACACTTTTAATCAAAACTAAACTAAATATTGTTATTTTAGAAAAACAGGTAGCATGCATAATCAATTACATCGATTGATATACAGCGCAAGAGCGAGCGAGAATAGCATTGTAAAAGATTCTAAATAACTATCTATAAGTCTAAAACGATACAAAGTTTATCATTAAAATTATTTTATATCATTATACGATCAATATAATACCACACAATGGGAGAAAATTAGTATTATTTTTTGCAACAAGCACTATTGCATGGATATTTAGACAAAATTTTTTTTTAAATTAACAATTATAAATATCTCCTTTTTTTCTTTTAAAAATATTTTTTTATTTAATTTAAATATTTATTATAATAAAATAAATTATTTTTTTAATTAATGTTTTTCTCACATTTTGTTTTCTTTAATAAAATATTCCTGTGCATATGCACAGGTTCAAAGCTAGTATAATATAAAAACACCATTGCTAGATGAGAAAATGTAAACTGAGGCAATCAATTCATCAAATCTTGAACAAAATACGTTGTTATCAAAAAGCATACCGAGTTGACAAGTTTCCAAGGCAAATAAGCTTTCATATGCTAAATAGAATTCTTTTCTATCAGGAACAGAGGAAATCAAAATGATGAGCAGAAACGGCCACAAAAGCTCGAATTTCTAGGAATATATGGTCTCAAATTACAAATTTTTAGAAGCCGACTCATGAGCTTCTTTTTGAGGGGTCAGTCTAGCCAACAAAGCCTTGTTATGGCAGTGCTCTGCATCCACAAAATAGAAACTACCATTTGCTTTAAACGTCACAAAAGGCCTGTTGGTCTGAGGCGGTCGAATATCAACGAACTTAATAGTCCGAGGAAGGTGCCTTGCCAGCCACGACAACATCTCAACCTCAAAGCTGTCTGAACCAGGCTGCCACCTGAGCTTGTGAATATAAGGGCTAACAAACCAGTGAAGGGCAGCTGTGGTTGAAGCACTTAAGAATATTACAGTCGATGCTACTGCAACCTTCAGGATCACATTCATGTCAGGAGATGTCATAAAGGTTATGACAGGCCCCAAAGATACAGAGAGACAGCAAGTTGAAAGAGAAAGCAGTTTTACTTTCTTGATGGTGGATGAAATTGGACCATAGTAAACAATCCCCCTGTCTTTTTCATCTTCCCCGTCCTCTCTCCCTCTACGTGGTCCAATGCTGATCTTGTTGTCATCTTCTCTTGCTGTGGCTTGAGATGCCCATCTTTTTTGGGCAACAGTAAGCTGGGAGAAAGAGTTCAAGTTGGGTTTAATATTTGGGATGTGTGACCATGCCCCAGTCCTACAAGGTGAATAACCTAAAATGAAGAGAATTAATAATAAAACAGAAATATATATAGTACATCTTTAAATGGTTAGCACTCAGCAGTTCAAGAAAACAGAACGAAAGTCGGTCAAATGACAACAAACTGCAGGTCCAGATAAAATCTAATTATCAAAGTTATGCATTTGAATTTGTACTGAAAACCAAAGCCAATTTTAAGAGCTCAGCAGTAGTGCATTCTCTCCAGAAGATTAAGATAATGACTTGATACAATTGCCTTAGTCAGACTAAACAGAATAAAATAAAATAAAAAACTAGGAGCTTTTGACTGATGCATTATCACAAAAAGCTTTTTACAATACTACAGCAAATCCCTTTGAACATCACACAAATGGTCCACAGGAGATAATTTGTTTTTAAGGCTTCTAAAAGTAGCATGGGACCACAATAAACACTACAGGTAGCATCTCATGACCATTAACAATACATAAAAATGTAATAATAAGATTCTAAAGCTCGTTCACTGGGCAAATTAGAAGATGATGTGTGTTTTGTTTTTATTAAAACAATATAAGGTTTATGACGATATATAATATACCCGAACAAAAATAAATGACGAGATTATCAGTACATAAGTAAACACATAGCCACAAATGAATCAATACTGTTGTCAGTCCAACAATGACCTCGCATAATTGATTATCTATTATGTGTAAGTTACAAAACTGGGAACGGAATTAGCGCATCCAAAGGGTAAGATCGGGTAATGGTGGCAAATGAAAGGTCAAAACACAATTAAATCCTAGAAAGTGATCCAAATATATTAAATTAGCCAGAAGAGGCTACTGAAGGATCAGAATGAGTAGATCCACAAACCTATAAGCATTAAGCAAAGCCTATATTGCTGAGAGAACACTCAATTAAGAGCCTGACCGCCCAGACTCCTAGATGGTTTATACCTGATTAAGTGTGTACATTTAACAGTACCAAACCACTATCTTACATAGAAGAAAAATTTACATTAAAATTGCCTCAGCCTATGCATTAATGACAATATTGACAAAGGATGACATACAAGGTATTGGAACAACAAGAAGAATAATCCCACAACCGTATTTTAACTCTGTAATTAGATTCCTTCCCAGTTGCTTCGTCTTGAGCCTCAGTAGATAGGTCAGTCAAGCCAAAAATCACGAGGCATAGCCATTCCTAGATACTTTCATGAGTAATTTTTTCCAAATACGATAAGACTGCATATAATCTAAAATGACACGATATTAATAGTTAAGCTAGATAAAAATCAAGGCCCAAATTACATAATGGATGCAATGCCAACCTAAACTCAATATCAAAGATAAGCCACCAAAACTGAGCTATGACCTAAACCATCGTCACCAGCCAAGACCATTTGTGCATTCAACACCTTGAAAACAACCACCAAATCTTGCAAAGAAAAACATCACTTTGTAGCTAGTGTCTGTATGCAAACTTTGTATATATCTATATCGCCCATAACTCCTTGTTTGCCTATCCTTCAAACCCCATTGCAAGAGACCCAATTCCTCAATAACCCTTTTTGTATTTTTTTCTCATTTTGAGCAATAATAATCTAAATTTATGTAGTTAACAATAATTCAATAAATTCAACTCTGTTTTATGTCTAGATGTCGAAATTTAGTTAACCTATACTATTATTCTTAGTTCGTCTCTCATAGAAATCCTTCACATAAAAGGAAAAACAAAACAATGAAATGGTTACCAGAACAAGACTCGGAAAGACTGAAACCGTTTCTAATTTATTAAAAAAATAAAAAAAAAAACCCTAATAGAGAGAGAAGTACAGAACCTGAATGGAAGTTTCTAGGAGAGAGTTGTTTGGATTGGGATCTGAGCAGGTGCAGGAGAGCAGCTCTTGCCATTTTCTCTTTCAGCTTTTTAGAGCTTCAGAGGTGTGAGTTTGAGAGTGAAAATGGGAAGGGTTTTGCTCAGTCTTAAATGGGGGCTCAGTTGTAGTTTGTTTGTTTAGGATATAAATAATCATTTTGTCCATTTAAAGCAACGGGCATTTGGTCTAGTGGTATGATTCTCGCTTAGGGTGCGAGAGGTCCCGAGTTCAATTCTCGGAATGCCCCAATATATGCAAGGGTTTTTTCATAAAAAATTTCACAATGTTTTTTAATTTTATTTTTCACAATTTTTTTAAAAGAAATTCATTTTACTCAAAAAGTCACAATTGAAACTCACACTAAAAATTTCAAGGAAAAACCAAAACAAAATAAGGTAAATTACAATAATGTTTTGTTTTTATTTTTGATCCAATTATAATAGCAAAACTTCGTAAAAAAAATATCTTGAGAAATTTATGAAAATATCCAAAAAAAACTACAAGGGTTTTTTAATAAAAAATTTCACAATTTTTTTAATTTTTATTTTTCACAATTTTTTTTATAAAAAATTTCATTTTACCCAAAAAGTCACAATTGAAACTCACAGTATAAACTTCAAGGAAAAACCAAAACAAAATAAGGTAAATTACAATAATGTTTTGTTTTTATTTTTGATTCAATTATAACAACAAAACTTCATAAAAAAAAATCTTGAGAAATTTATGAAAATATCCAAAAAAAAACTAAATTACAATTAGGTTTTTTTTTCATCCAATTATAACTACAAAACTTCCTAAAAAAATATCTTAATAAATCTACCTACAAAGGATTTTTAATAAAAAATTTCACATTTTTTAAAAAGAAATTTCATTTTGCCTAAAAAGTCACAATTGAAACTCACAGTAAAAACTTCAAGGAAAAACCAAAACAAAAAAGGTAAATTACAATAATGTTTTGTTTTTATTTTTCATCTAGCAACAAAACTTCGTAAACAAAAAATATCTTGAGAAATCTATGAAAATACCCAAAAAAGTAAATTACAATCAATTATTTATTTTATTTTTTATTCAATTATAACTACAAAACTTCGTAAAAAAATATCTCAATAAATCTATGAAAATCGAATTGTTTTATTGTCAATCACAAGTTTTTTTTATTGCATTATGTACACTGAAAATTATGATAAAAAAATACTCATTAATTCATTATCTATTTAAGAAACTTCTGTTTAAACTTTTTTTAAATTTAAAAAAGTTCATTATATATCACAAATTAGTGATTTAAGCATGATTCTACAAAATAAGAAAATAACAAATTAATTTTGGTAAATGTGAAATACTTCTCATGCTCTATAAAAAATGCGAGGAAATAAAAAAATATGCAAGACTATTTGTCTATTTGGCTAGTAAAAACACGGGCTGGTTCAGATGGAAACTTTATAAATAAAATCTGAATATTGGCATTCCATTACTGTAAATTTGTAAGTGTACGGTTACAATTATCTATGTTTCCGAATTTATTTTATGTTTTTCTTTTTTCACCTTGCTATTGGAACTTGAAAAGCTTAAAGAGGTAATTTTGCAATCTTAAAACTATTAATTTAAAAGTAAATTATTAATTTTATTATCAATCACAAGTTATTTGTTACACACGTACATTAAAAATTATGATAAAAATTACTCCATTAATCATTATCTAATTCAGAAATTTCTAATTAAATATTTTTTAAATATAAAAATTCATTATCTTCTCATGAATTAAACAGAATTTTACAAAATAAGAAAATAATGAAGTAATTTTGAATTTATCATAAATGTGAAATACTTCTTATACTCCATAAAAAGTGTGGAAAAATACAAAATATGCAAAGTCATTTGTATATTTGACTAGTGAAAACACGGACTTTACAAATAAAACCCAAAATTTGGTATTCCATAATTTTGTATGTATATATTTATAATTATCTACGTTTTCAAATTTATTTATGTTTTTTCTTCTTTTTTTTCAAGCCCTAGTTGAAACTTGAAGCTTAAAGAGGTAATTTTGCAATCTTAAAACTATTAATTTAAAAGATAAGAAGGGACACCGTCTATTACTCCAACACACCAGAAACCAAAAGGTCAGACTCGGAGGCGCCATGCCATTCAAGTAAAAACTCGGGTTTCCCCTTCGCAAGTTCGCACTCTTCAGACTGAAGGCTTCAGTAGAACACTCTGCACTTCTCTTCCGTGGTATCATCCCCCTTTCTATATAAATTGTTTGTATGCATGTAATTATGTCTTGGAATCTGGATTAATCTTGGGATTGATTTAATTTTTTGAACGTTACAAACTTTCGACTAATCTTCTTTTTCCCTAGTCCGAGATTGAATTACTTCGATAACCACGTAATTCGTCTTTGGTTCCTGAAGAGGAAAGAAGCTTTAAATATGCTTGCCTGAATTGAGCTAAAAGTAATGATAATTTAAGGCTGTTTCTAATAAAAAAAAATATCATTCATTTTTTCTAAAAAAATTATCATTTATTCTCCACATATTAACAAAATGAATTTTCTCAATTTTTTGGTGAAAATTGAGCATATTAGAATGCTAGATGTGCTCTTGTTTTGCTGCAGTAATGCCTGTACTCTTAGAGTGTTTTTAGTAGGAGAGAAAAGTGAGATGATGGAAAAGTAAGAAGATGGAATTTTTCTTCCATGTGTTTAGTAGAAAAGATAAAAACTAGGAGGAAAGAAAATAGTTTCATCCGCTACTGTGTAGTAGAGTGTAAAAATGGGAGGAAAGAAAATGAAAATAATATCATTTTTACCATTATACCATTTATAATAAACAATAATCTCATTTCTTTTCTTTCCCATTTTTCATTCTTCGATCCTCTCTATTTGACTATAATTTGTACATGTAAAAAAAAACATCAATCATCTTAATTTTCTTTCCCCTTATTTTTCTCTGCTATTAAACACCCCCTTAAGAAGGCAATATAATATGCGTGTGAGATAATGAGTGTATTTTCTGATTCAACTTAAAAGGCACAATTTTGATACATTTTGGTAATATTTTTTCATTTGTGAGAAAAAGATTAGAATCCTTTTGAAGTAGGGTGTAAAATGTCAGCATGACTTTTTTGTAATAGAAATTCGACGTTGGGGCAATTTTTATTTTTTAGAGATGTTTAATTCTAAATATTTCACCTAAGTTGAATATGGATGAAAGACTGTCCAGAGAGTGCAAATTTCAAGTAAGAAGCTTATTGGAGATGGCTTATTGTGGTGCGGGTATCTTTTGGGTGGTTGCCGGCTCCGTGAAAGATGAACTATGGGCTTGAAACGGTATTAGAGCCTCTAAAGAGTTGAAGAAACCTCTCTCATTGATTCCCCTTTCTATTATCTTGGATTGTTTGGAATGAGAAAAATAGGAGGGATTTTGACAATGAAGAGATGTCCTTAGTAATTTGTGATAGATGGTTCAATACTCTAAAATTTTGGATTTTGGGTAAATTTTTTGTACATGAGGTTGACCTTTGAGTTTTTTGAGTATCTTTCTTGTAGATAGTTTTGTATTTGGATTGCATCCCAGTGGTGCTTTTTATAGAATCTTTTACTTATCAAAAAACAACTTTCAGTTTTGTTCACAAGTAGCTGCAATAAAGACTATCAAACCATTGCTTCCAATTATAAACCGATGAAGTTTTGAGTTCTGGTATTGAAATCTAATCTACTTCGATGAGACTGACTGTTTACCAAATAAATTTGCGACCTTCTTGTGGCCTTTCTTTTAGCAAGCTATTTAACTTCAATGTTGAAATATCTTATTAGTTCACAGTAATGTCATATTCAAGTGATGTTTCTGAATCAGATGGAGGCAGTGGCTGAAGCAGTTCCGAATTTTGGGAGGGTCATAAATGGAGAGTTTGAAGGTACAGAAATGGACAATTTTAGGCATCATGTTGATGAGATTTTTCAAAAGGTTGATAAGGTAAGATATGTGCCAAATTTGAAACTAATAATGTTCCTTCTATAGAGTTTCGCTTCAACATTTTGTCTAGATAGTTCTGTGTTTATTATTATATTCAGTGCTTTGTTCATTATCTTAGAACACGACATAAGATTGTTTTACTAGACTTTCGTTTGAAGCATATTTATTACTACTGAAAAGATTCCATAACATGCTAGAAATATTCAAACTTTATAAATAGTACTGTTAGAGAAGTTTCAGTTATCATAAATTTTTTCATATTATTTAGGATAAAACAATATGTAGCCAGGTTATTATGCACTATAAAAAAATTACTTTAGAGAAACCAGGAGTGTAAAAAATCAGAAAGAAATAGTTTGGATATTTGGCAGTCCTGTCTACTTCTCTTGCATAGATATTTGTCTTAGAGGCACTTTTCTTGTCACTCTTTTACTTATAGAAGCTCAACAATCCCTTATTAAGAAAGATGCATAGGTTTTGATGTTCTAGAATAAAACTTCATTTTCAATATATAGTCTTTTAGTGATAACTGCTAATGATATTGATGATAGTGAAGCTAGTGATGATTTTATAATGTAAAAGCTTTCTTCCTGCTTTGGAGCTTTGGTATGGATTCTTCCCTGCCCACTAACTGGATAGGCATTCAAGGCATGTGCGTGGATTTTAACAATAAAAAATTAAAAATAATATGAAAGCTTGTTTTTTTTTTTTTTCTCTTAATATGCAGTAGAAAATCTTCTCTCTCTCTCTCTCTCTCTCTCTCTTACACACACACACACACACATAGTCGCTTATTCACCATCTTAGTTATCCTAAATGAGGCTCTGATAGAAGGGAGCTTGGAAAGCCATTTGAAATTCTTATGCCCCTACGAAATTTAGCTTTGTGAGAGAAAATACTCCGTATTGAAAATCTTCAAATGAGAGGGAAGGTGGCTGTATTATAATTGGTGCTACATGTGCAAGGAGATGGTTGAGACTTTAGCCCGTTAATCATCTCTTGTTTGGTTACTCTCTGGCTAAACATTTATGGGAAATGACTTATTGTGTTTTGGGCATCTCTTGGGCGCTCACCTGCTCCGTTCATAATTAAGTTTGGGTATGGAGTAAGATTTGGGCTTTTAAGGAGTTGTAGAGGGCTTATTCTTTGATTTGCCTCTCTGTTTTAGATAGTTTGGCATTATAGAAATAGGACGACTTTTTGATAATGTTGAAAGGTCTATACAATCCATTAAAGATATGTGGTTTAATATTCTTAGTTTTTCGTTCAGGGGTAACTTTTTGTGTAAATGAGGAAGATCTTATAGATTTTGTCAATTAACTATCTACAAGATAGTCTTTTGTAAATGGGTTGCACCACCTTGGTGTTTATTATATACATCTTTTACCTATAAAAAAAGTTCTCAACAAATGAGGACAAATTTGAGCTGGCAGCTGATTATATGGAGTCTCATGAGTCTTGGTTTAGTATCTGCTCTTTTTGGAATTTTATAACATCAATTGGCACTTGGTTCCTTTACATATATGATTATAAGAACAGGCTGTATTTTCATTATTGTTTTTCGATTGCTGAGGTAACCGTACCCCCACCCTCTTACAAGCTCCTTAAAATAAATAATGTTGTTTCTACTTAGCTTATTATAGTGGACCTGTTTAATTATGTGATGATTCTTTGTTCTGTTCAAGTTTTCCAGACTCTGGACAAATATAGATGTTGATCAGGTTTATGTTTTCGACTTGTAGCTTCAGCAAAGAGTGAATGAAGTGGAGCAGTTTTATTTGAACACGAATAAAAAGCAACTGAGTGATTCTAAAGGTAGCTCAGCTGGGAAGGATAAAGATAAGGAGAGAAATATTCTTAGCATTAGGAAGCAGCAGCAAGATGCATCACGACGAGAAGCAGCTGCTGCAAAGAGAATGCAAGAGCTTATGCGCCAATTTGGAAAAATATTGCGACAGGCAATCACCAACCCTTTGCAAGTGTATATTTCACCATAGCAATTGTGTTTCACTTTATTAGACAGTAATTTGATATAATCGGGATGAGCGTGAGTCTTCACCTTTTTTAGTAGTTGATCTAAATTTTATCCATTTTGAAGTATTAAAGTGGACCAAGATATTGTTTCCTGATTCTTTTTATATGCCTCGTAAAAGCATAACGATTGTTTTCCATACTTTTCCCCGCTCTATTTATCTTTTCTTTTGTTTCCCCTCCTAAAAGTTTTCATCTAAACCCCTCATGTTAACATGGTATTCATCGAAACTATGCTTTGGGTCTCATTAGTCATTACTTGGATATATATATATGTTGTGTTGAGAGTATTATGGTTTAAGGGTATTGATGTAATTTCATAATATTAAGTTCTCTATATATATGACTACTAACCCGACTACTGACTTTAGGGTTAGTAACCAGTTTACTGCTTACTATCTCTCTGTTTTCTTTCTTTCTCGAAACCCTAATCACTGTCTAAACCCTAAACACAAACGTTAACATGGTATCAGAGCACATGGTTTGGGACCCTGGTGGTATTCTTAGGCAAACCAAAGGAAAAAAAATATATAGCTAGGTTTAGATTATACTTTTAGTTTCTATTATGTTTTTCCAACGAATTTCTCGGCGCTCTTCAAATGTTTTCCCTCTTCTTCAGCGACTTTTGTTTCGTCTCCAACAGGTTCAGTTTTCTTTCAACAGGTTCAGTTTTCTTTCTTTCCGGTGAGATTGTGACATCCTGTTACCGGTCATGAGTCCCCTGTTATGTGTGGTGATGCTGCGTGAAGAAAAGAAAGTTTTTAGTTTTTGTTTATGTGTTGACCTGACCCGGATCAAAGTCAGATTTGCCCCTCGACACAATCCAACCCGTTTTGTGGATTAAGCCCATATGAAGCAGCTCGTTCCAGTTTGTTTTGTTGTCTTGTTGACCCCTAAGTGGAGGGTCTTGTTTGTCCGATGTCTCCGGATCTTGTTCATGGATCGTGTTGATCCATTATCGTTAGGTGGTACCGACATTGTGATTTAACTATTGTCTTGGGCCTAGTTGCCCCGAATTGTTATGAGTTTCGCTGTTATTTGGGTTTGAATTTATGTGTAACATATTGGATAGGTATCGTTGTAACAAGTTGGAGTATGCTCCAACTTGAGGGGGAGTATTAGAGTGTTGAGAGTATTAGGGTTTAAGGGTATTGATGCAATTTCATAATATTAAGTTCTCTCTATATATATATATGACTACTAACCTTAGGGTTAGTAACCAATTTACTGCTTACTATCTCTCTATTTCCTTTCTTTTTCAAAACCTTAATCAGTCTCTAAACCCTAAACACAAACGTTAACAATATATATATATATATATATGCTATTTCTGGCTATGGTTCACAAGTAAATTTCCTTGATGCATATCTTTTCTTCCAGATCACACAGCACAAGTGGGCATGGCCCTTTATGCACCCTGTAGATGTGGAAGGTCTTGGTTTACATGACTACTATGAGGTAAAGTTTATTGCATTTTTATCAGTTCTCTATTTACGAGTAAGTATCATTACATGGTTTGTGAAATCTACAGCTGTTATTAGTTCTTTGTCTGTCCAGTACTCCATTTACTTACAATAAACTTGACAGCTGTCTGCCACTGGTATTATATGTATCTGCATATATCTCTGGACAAAATCCAAAAGCACCTCGAGTCATTCTTGAGTTGACTGGCAGAGAAACAATATGAAAGGGTGCATATGACTATCTGTTGATTTTTTTCTATATACTAAAATCATGAAATTGTCCACAGCCGTTTTGATCGTCTAGTGGAAAAATGTTTGGCATTACATATTCAATGTTGCACATTTGCTGGGCTATCGATGATTTATATGATCAGATCATTACCTGTTTGAACTAAGCATTCTGGTGTGAGGAGGGGGTTGCTATCTGGACTCTGGAGTAAGCCAAAGGGGTCCTTATCGAAGAAAACCCAAACCACTAGCAACTAATTCTTCCCTTATCCAGAAGGAAGACAAAAAAAAAGAAAGAAAAGAAGGGTTTAAATGTTGGATAAAGCTGTGCAATGCACACTATTGACCTAGTGTATTTCACTCATGCAAGCGAATATATTGGATTCTTTTCTTTGTTGATAAGCTTGCCAGGGTTCTATCTGTTAATGCATTTCAATAATATATTGTATGTGGCCTGTGATAGGTTATTGACAAGCCCATGGATTTCAGTACGATAAAAAATCAGATGGAGGCAAAGGATGGTACTGGATATAAAAATGTTTGGGAAATATGTGCTGATGTGAGACTAGTGTTTAAGAATGCAATGGAATATAATGATAAAAACAGTGATGTTCATGACATGGCCAAAACGTTGCTGGAAAAATTTGAGGAGAAATGGCTGCAACTTCTGCCTAAAGTTACTGAAGAGGTAACATCTTATTTGGCTGTCTCTATGCTAAATGCTCTTCTCAGGACTTACTGACTGTTCCTCCATGCCTTCACTGGGGGTTCATTTGTGGTTCTTGTTGCAAAATAAATGAGACAGCTTGTTTTCTACTTTCTGGATCATTTGTTAACTTTCTTAGCAATGTTCCCATAGGAAAAAAGACGAGAAGAGGAGGAAGCACAGGCACAGCTGGATATGCAGCTTGCTCAAGAAGCTGCTCATGCCAAAATGGCTAGAGATGCAAGTAATGAGGTATGTTCAAACCATAGTCTTCTTTACAAAGATACATTTAAAATGAAAAGGTACTTTTTGGGAATAATCTATAGATATCTTCAAGCATGTTGAAGTATGTCTTTATTGCATATTCTAGTAGTGATGTTATTTTTAGTGGGGCTATGATGATGTGAATTCTCTAAACGTACTGTACTGGACCTTTTTTCCCAGCTTTACGAGGTTGATATGCATCTGGAAGAACTCAGAGAATTGGTTGTTCGAAAGTGCAGGTTTGTTCTGCAACTTTATATGTGATGCATTTAATCTCTAGAAGTTAAATCGCACATGATATAGGTAATTCAATATCTACTTCTTTTGCTGGTGTGTTCTATGAGGTCAAAGCGTTATTTCACTGCTTTTCCTAAGCAAATGAATGAAAAACATAATAATCTAAAATTATACAACATTTATTCATCTCATGAATGGTTAAATTTGATAATGTATCAAATAACACTGTTTGGTATTTCTTATCTAACCAAGTGAAATTGGTGCGAGTTAGTTGCAGTTTTTCTTTGCAAGGATATGCCTGTTGTAGCTGATGACATGCTTAATTGTTTTGACTAAAATCATTTTTGTTAGAATTTTTTACGTTAAGAATGATCGTCATTGGATTAGATTATATTGCAAAATTACGTTTTTTTAAATGTTTTTATGTTTGTGTATACCTGATTAGTTTGCAGTTCAAATTGCATCATCTATTATATGCTGTATAGCTAATTTTGAAATGCTCTTTCAGGAAAATTTCAACAGAAGAGAAAAGAAAGCTTGGGGCTGCTCTTACAAGACTGTCCCCAGAGGATCTCAGTAAAGCATTGAATATTGTTGCTCAGAGTAACCCTGGCTTTCAAGCCACAGCCGAAGAGGTGGACCTTGACATTGATGCTCAGGTAATCTATGCAATTGCTCTTATAATTTTCATTTTTCTTCTCCAAGAGATTCTTTATGCTCAGCGTGAAAACAGTATAATTTAATGAGCATACCTTGTTTCTTCTGCAGAGTGAATCCACCCTGTGGAGATTAAGGTTTTTTGTGAAGGATGCTCTGGAAGTTCAAGGCAAGAGTGCAGCAAGCATGGGTAACAACAATAATAAAGACAATAAAAATAACAACCATAAAAACAAGCGAAAAAAAGAGATTTGTGATGCTATCGTCAAAACTGCCAAGAAAAAGAGTAAAAAGCCTTCCTCTTGAACTTATCAGTCCTTGAGCAAGTTTAGTTTGGTTAGGATGTCTGTGATTGCATTCCTTGCATAGCTGTACTGTGGAGAACAACTCAAAGATCAGGAAATGAACCAGTGAGCAGGCCTGTTAAGGAAAGCAGCTCTAATATCAATTTTACATCAATACTTATAAAAATCTTGGCTTGTAAGTCTCATTTTTTCTTTAGTTAATGGATTTCAAGTCATATAAAAGCATTGTAATTCACAAAGCAAGTTTCAATAGGCCTAACAAAGATATTTTAGCCTTTTTAGAATGAATTTTTTTATAAAAAAAATTGATTTTTAGTATCTAAAGGTGTTCTTCGATATGACAACAATTTCTTACTTTTTCGGATATCAAGGCGAAATTTTTTACTTATAAACAAAAAACCCGTTTGGTGCAAGTAATTCCTAAAGGGACTGATGGATTGTCACAAGCTCCTTTTGCATAAAGGCCAAAGGTGGCCATTTCCCCTCAACTTTGAAATATTCTTGGGGCAAATAGCAATAAAATACCTTTAGTTTAGTATTTTTTTAATTTAAATTCCTGTGATTTTTTTTAATTTTAAAATCTCATACAATTCACCGTTATTATACAAATATTTTTTGTTAATTTCTCTTAATTTCCGTTAAGTTCATTGCGTGATAGTCATTTTAAGATACCAAAATGATATAAGAGAAACCATGAGGACTAAAGTGAAAACATGTGGCAAACTACAGTATATTTTACTGAAATTCATTTTAATTATTATTATTATGTATACTTTTATATTTTTAACTGGTATATTGACCTATGTTAATCCTAAGATATTTTAGTTTACATGGAAATATTGTTACAAATGTGCAATAAATAAGGTCATCATGATTTGCCTTTTGATTTTTGTTTGGTGAAGGGTAGTGAATTGTTTTTTTTTGGCTCAAAAATAGTTCTTAACAAGGAATGAAATTTCATTCACGGACATGTGAGTCAATAAACTGTTGTATTGATTTGGTTATAATTCTCTTTGGAGTCTTGTGCTTAATTTTATATCTATTTAGATTTCAATGACATATTAACTTGCAAAAGAGTAAGTCAAGTGATTCTTGAAGGAGACAAGTTTAGAAGAAAATGGTTTTCTAAACTTATTTTTTTTAAATGTAAAAATATTTAGGGGTACATAATACAACCAATTATTTATTTTATATATACTTAGCTTATTTTAACTTCATATGAAGATCTTAGACTGGTTTTTAATTGTGACTTATCTTTTGTATGCGCCGAACTTTTCGGAGAGCAACAAATAAATAAGTATTTAGAATAGAGATTTATTTGAGTTATAGTGTAAATTAAAATATTTTATGATAATTATCGATCAATATACCAGCTAAAAACATGAAATTGTACATGATTGTAATAATTAAGATGAATTTCAATAAAACAATATGTTGTTTATTTTATGTTTTCATTTAATTACTCGTGCGTTTTTTTTTTTGACATTGTACCTTAAAATGATCTTCACATGATAAATTTACCGAAAGTTAACAGAAAAATATTAAAATGATAATGACAAATTGTATGGAGTATTTGAGTGAGATAAAAAATCACATGGACTTAAATTAAAAATCACTAAACCACGTATTATTTTATTGTTATTTGCCTTTATTATAATAACTATTTTTATTTTGTAACAGAAATTTTGAAATTAACCACCATCGAAGTTTTACCCAATCAAGAAAATTATAGCAATAAAAAAAAGATACAACTTAAAACCCATAATATTATTCAATCTACATTCAACAATAAATATTAAAGTTCTCTAACATTATTCAATACACATTAAAAAAAATCAAACATATTAGTTTTAAGTTATAAGCTTCTAAAATAAAAATTATAAACAATTAAAACAAAGTGGGAAGAGGCTGCGGCTCAGGTAGAGAAGCAAAGGATGGTTTTTGAGTCATATCCGTCATTTGTAATGTGAGAAAATTAGGTTTTAACTTTTTATTTGTGTATATAATTAAATAGTAAATGGGGAATTGTATTTATTTGCATCATTTAAGGAATTGTTGCCACGTATACAAACATATTATTGATAGAATAAATTTTATTTTTAGTCATTTTAGTTTATCTCATGTTTTTATTGGGTTATTGAAGTTTAAAACGTCTCTATTGAGCTCTTTAAGTTGGTATCCGTTCTAATTAGGTCATTCATCCAAATGATTTTGTTTCATTAAATACTGATTCAAATGTATACGTTATGTGCGCGAAAGTTTCTAAGTCAATAGTCATTTATCTTTATTTGAAACTTATGGTTGTGATTGATATAATAAATGATCCATTAAATGAAATTGACGAAGACGTGGGGATAACAAATAATGTGATTGGATTATTTGAATTTGATGGAATTATTTTTGACTATGTTGTTGAACCTGATGTGAATGAATATATCGTGAATGAGCCTGCTGTGAAGGGACCTGTTGTGAATGAAATTACTGTATTATTTGGATGAAGGACTTAATTGAAACAATTACCAAACTTAAAGAATCTAATAAAAACGTATTAAATTTCAGAGATTTAATAAAAACACTAAAAAAAACTAAAAATGAAATTTACTCTTATTAATTATATATTGTATTTAATATTTATATATATAATTTTGGTTTGGCCCGATTCACGGTTTAAAAATCAATAATCTTAACTGAAAAAAACAAAAATCTTAACCATAACCAAACCGAAAAAGTTTGATTAACCGTTTTTCAGTTCGGTTTCAATTTGGGTTCGGATTTAGGTACTTTTGCATAGCCCTAGACTTTTGTATGCGGTTGGAGCGCGATTTTTAACGCGCTTCTCAAAACACCGAACCGCAAAACGTCTCGAAGCATAGAATGAAACCCCGGACTTGTACTAAAATCCAAAACAGAATCTAATAGATGATCGTCGCGTCCGCTCTTATTAATACTAATCAGTTCAAGTTCGCGGTCGTCGCTCTTGACTAAGCTACTTTAGAGTGGTGATCGAGCAGTAATTAGAGTGAGTGGTCGATCTACTTCCTATATATCAACGTAAGTACCCAAAATTCATGCTTTTTTTTTTTTTTTACATTGTCATATTTATTCATTGTATGCGTTAGCAGATTTGGTGTGATTGGTTGCTGGTGATTGTTTTCATTTCATTTTATATTATCTTATGTTGTGCGCTTTTTCCCCTTCTTGTTAATGTTTAATCAGATTTGAGCTGAATTTTTCATTTTTGCAGAGCAGATTTTTTGTTTTGGTTTTTCATTTGCGGAGGGAAATGGATTTGGTATCTATTTGCAAGGTATAAACAATTTTAATTACGATTGCATTTAGTTTGCTTAAACTGATGTTACAGAATTTGAATTTCTGAAAATTGGAGTATTTTTTAAGGCAATTAGGCGATATTACCATGGCTAAGGTTTAAATGTCAATCATTAGTTTGTTTTTGCTATTTAATAAGAGAATTCAACAAAAATGTCATGCCAGGTCTACCCTTTTCACTAATCTAATTGCATGGGAATTTATACCATAAATTTCAAAAAAAGAAAAGAAAACAAGAATTTCATCATAACCATCATACAAAAAAAAGAGAGAGAAAAGAATCTGCTCTCTTTCTAGTCCTTCTCTCACTGAACTTCAGTTTTTCTTTGGAAATATAGTCTCTTTGGTTTTGATACAACAAATAACATGGAAGGAGACCATATGAGATGTAAGTTTATGTTGCATTATGGCTCTAAATCTATCATTAAAAATGCAACTGTTGTGTAACTGAAATTAAGAAATGTCAATATCATGCTGTCTGATAATCATTAGATTCTTAATTTTTTATTATTATTATTATGCATACTTTGTTAACGGCATCAGTTATGACTGCAGCCGGTGGTTTTGGGGTGGGATTAGGCTTACAATAACTGCATTCTCAAAGTGCTAGAAATGTTACTGTTGAATTTAGTTGTACGTTCTTCATGTGCTAAAAGTTGTTTTGAACTTCATGAGTCAACTTTTTCTGTCTTTTGACATATTTTTTGGATATATATGCCAGTTCTTTGTGCAGTATTGTGCCTGTTTAGATTTTAGAAAGATAGAGAGAGAGGGAGTGAAGAGTCTCCAATTTGGGACCATAATGGCATCGTTCCATTACAGCAGATTGGGTGGGCTTTCATTTACTAAATGGACTATATTGATGCTTCTGAAAATGATGTCACTGGAGAATGATTTACGTTGCTGGATAATGTAATCAAACCTTGTTCCTTCTTTCCTCTTCAAAATAATGTCTGGTTCTTAGACTGGGGTAAACTGACAGTTTCCATTTAGTTGCGAAAGACTGGGAGTGCCTGGATCCAGTGAAAGTATAAGTTGATAGTGTTTTTTTTTTGCAGTATAGTGGTGTAAGATGGTGGGGCTCATTATAAAAGATAATAAATTTTTATCATTTATTTATCAATATACGGAAATAACTTTTAGTTATGAACTTCTATGCCAAGGTTTGTGGTTCAAAACCACCCAAGGGTCTTTTGAGCAGATTAATGAACCTTATGATTTTCGAAACATCATTTTTTTGGATAAATTTCAAAACTAATCATGTTATATGGTGCTCAGCATGTTAGTCACCTACACGTATTTATGTTCCACAACCTATCATTCATTTGGGATATTACCTTTTCTTCGTGCTTGTCTCTACAGATATGTACATAGATCATACATGTTTTCTTGCATTATATGTCAGTATCTGATCGTGTATGCTGTCTTTCATTTTTACTTTTTGCTTAACTTGTAGGGAAAGTTGGCATATTTCCGAATTAAAGAGCTTAAGGATGTCCTCAGTGAGCTATGTCTTTCAAAGCAAGGGAAGAAGCAGGTTTGTTCTTGGATTCTTGCTTTGCAGCTGTTCAAATATGGTAGTACCACTGTATGCTCTCCCCCCTCCCTTTTATCAGTAACTTGTTGAAAAGTGACAATTGGGTATGGTAGTGGGGTGGGTTTGGGGCGGCAGGGTGACCTTAACCCGCCCTGCCCCATTTCTCCAATACGTTTGCTTTGTCTCTTGGTTATTTTGCCTTAGGATTTATGATATGCTCCATCTTGAGAATTGATCTTCTAGAACTTCTGGACATCATTAGTACCCTTCACAATTTAAAATTAACTTTCCTTGAAGAATGATGCTTTTCTTGGTTTGTGATAATTTTATTGTCATATATCTCTGTATGCAGGATTTGATGGACAGAATATTAGGCTTGCTTTCAGATGGAGACGGTGAGTTGTTCAGCTAGTTCATCACAGTTCTCGTGGATAAATATTGTAATGTTTCCATTTTCATTGATTAGATGTCATGCTGATATTTTTGTATCTATTATGGTTGTCTAGGTTGCTTTTGGCACAAGTCTAGAGAATTCAGACATATTTACTTGCTTTAGTATATTCTTGTGTCTATAGTGCCCTTATGTCAAAAGTAGAGAAGCTTCCTGATTGAAAAGAATTAGATGCATGTTGATACATATTTTTTGTGTGCGGGGGGGTTGGTGCATGGGTGTGTCTTTGTGATCATCTTTTTCTTTTCTTCTTTTCATTCATCTTTAAATTGGTCTTTTGCCTTCGAATATTTGTTGAGTCCTCTATAAAGTTCATAGTATAAGTTCACTCTTCAGTCTCTTCCATCATAGTTTCCGACTCACCTCTCCCATAATTTAGCTGAAGCTCCTTGCACCATCACTCATCGCTGCACTAAGTTGACACCACAATAGGTTCCCACCTCCTTTCATTTATAGAAGAATGTAGTCACGTTTCTAATTCATAATAATCATCTGGACTTCTATTTTTCTCTTCAAACGCATTTGTTCTGATTTGTTGCCTGAAAATGTAAGTGATATATTCTTTTGTTGCTTATTTGATTTGCATGAACCCGTCTCATTTAAAAACTCACCCTTGTGTGCTGGAACAAGATTTTACTGATTTGGTATTATCTTCCTTTTTTTTTTTTTCTGACTTAAGAGTTAACAGTATCTGATGATGATTACTATTACCATTATCAGGTGTGCTTTTTCTCTTTGAAAATTCTATGTAAGAATGGCCGCATAACTCTAGCTATGGTTGAAGCTATTTTGTTTTTTAAAGTACGGGAAGCTACTTATATCTACGTGTGTGTAAAACTACGTAATACCCATGCACTTTTACATTACGAAAACACTATGTATGCTACTCTATTAGACGTAATATTCATGGCCATCATTCTTTCTCTCCTCTCTTGTCTAGTTGTTTGCATATTCCAAAGCTTATAATGTACATCATGCTTCCTACCAATTTGGAATTGTTTGCTATTGGCCTTAGTAATGAGCCTTGTAACCGCTTACCCTTTTTGTGCAATTTATTGTTAAGAAGAAAAAACATATTAATGTTGGATAGGACTCCACCTACATTCTCTAGCTGTGAAAAATGGTGTATATATCTTTTTATCAACATGTCCACTATATACATGTCAATTTGGTTCTTGTTAACCTCATACAAATTAAGCTTCCCATCAATTGTCGCAGCTTTTCTTTTATTTTTTACCTGCCAAAAAATCTTCAAGTATTTCTCTGTTTTTTAGCTGCTACTACTTCTATATATCATATAGTTCTTTCTTCTTCTTTTTTTTCCGGAAGATCTACCCTGATGTCAACATCACCATCTTGTCTGCACCTAAATGATCATGAACATTCTGTTTATATTTTTTTAGAAGTTGCACATTCTGATTATATTACAAGCTCACATATAGGTTGACTGTTTTGGGCACACTATTGATCTTGCTTTTTGCACTCAGTTAATTCTGAGTAATTGTAATTACTTTGCATATGTCAACTTCTATGCTTGTATTGTAAATGGCTAGCCCTGTGCCTAGAGAAAGGAATGTATTTTGGGTGCCAGAAGGCATGTAGTACTAGCATTTAGAAACACGAGCATTAAAAATGGTGAAAAAGGGTCCATGTAAGTCCAGGTAGTTTAATATTAAGGCTCTGCTACCATTCTTTCTAATCTAGCCCTCTGTATTGATGATTTAAACAGAATAATGGGCATGATTTCCACTTCTCTCCTTTCACTCCCATCTTGTTCAAAACTTCTTCGTTGTATACCAAATTTGGTTTGTTGCATAGTATTAATGTACTTCTGGTTTGGATTATGAACTAGCATAAAGACACAGTACACAGGCTCGTAAAAGCATAATATCCATACATGAATTGTCCTCAAAGATTAATAAGCTATCCTCTGTGGATTTGGTTCTGTACCCCCATGATGAACATTTTGGTAAATTGGAAAAGAAGCATCTCTTTTTATAGTATTTTTACCGTCATCCAATATAAAGCTGGCACTGTGATTTATTGAGAAGGAAATTTGGGCTTGGAAAGGAGTTCATACTTCAAAGGAGAAGCAGAAAGCGGTAGTTTTAATACCATCGAGTATCTTTTTTGGTTAGTTTGGTGGGAAAGAAATAGGAAAGCTTTTGAGGGGGTGAAGACCCCTATTCACACTTTTAAAGATAGGGTAGCTTTCTATTTTGACTTTTTGGTATAAGGTTGGCATACTTGTTTGCATCTAACTTTTGTCCTGCAAGCTTTGTATTTGGGTTGGCACCCCTTGGTTCCCTTTAATGATACTTTTCACTTACGAAAAACGGAAACTACCCCTGTGATTCTGTTCATTCATGAACATATTTCTACAAGTATCACAATATTATATAAAAATAGATTGACCACCGCAACACATGCTCTATGGATTTGCAAGCGATGGGGGCATTGGTAGAATCGTTTTCTATTGTTTTGGGGAGTGCGAGCAACATATAGCTCCATGTGTCCCTTTCCACGTGAGCAAATAAGTGCTTTTGCCATAATGCATATAATGGAACTGTTATTAATCAATGTAAACATTTTAAAACTAATATAACATCCAAACCCGTAAGTCAAATAACATAACAGAAGAAGAGGAGGCATCTAGAACATTGTCCATCAACCAAGAAATGTACTATAATCCAAAAATGCGTAATATAGTTTTTTTCCCTCTTTTTGGGTTGGGGGGTGTTTGCATTAGGCAGGTACTATTTACCGGCTTGACATATGAGAATGACTTTAAAGTGGAAAAAAGCTTACTTTTGTGGGTCAAAACAAATTTGAGACAAAAATCAAAGAAGTCATCTTTTATGCGGACCAAGCATTTTTTTTTTCATAACTAACTCTTTTTTTGCCCCATAAGTCAATAAGTCAACTTATTTAAGTGCTACCAAATGCCATTTTAATGGAGCCTAGGACTTACTTGACTGTCTTTATACAATCATGCAGTTTATTCTTGATACAGTAAGCTGTTAATCAAACATATAATATATGTTTTAAACTTACTTTTGCAGTTCTCAGCTCACCTGGCTCAGCAAAGAAAAATTTAATACGGAAGGAAGGAGTAGCAAAAATTATTGATGATGCATACAGGTGCTACATTCTCTGAATGTGCTTTGTGCTTATAATTGCTGATGGACTCAGGATGTGTTTTTTATCTTTTACTTTTTACAGATTCATATGTAGAAATATTTTATGAGTTTGTATGATTATCTTTCTTTGTGATTTTAGACCTGTTCTTTCAACTCTATGAATCATGGAATATTGCAAAAGTTTCCCCATTTTCTGGGTCTTTATTATGCATTAAGTCAACTATCTGCTCCAGAAAAATGCAGATACCTGAAGCCTCTGATTTAGCAACAAAGGGACAGAGTGGTTTAGATTTTTCCTGTATGGAGCCTAAGACAGAAAGTGCAGGCTCTTCGACTTCAGATGTCAAGATTTGCTGTCCCTGTAGGAGTTCATTGCTAACTGCGTCCATGGTACAGGTAATGTAATTGGTACTTTTGCTTTTTCTTAGGCCTTCTGTAATATTTTTTTTATTAAGTAAAAATTTTATTAGTAAAGCATTAAGAAGGTGCAACTCAAAGCCGACGACTATTTACAATAGAGGAAGTTCATAAAATCTAAAATATCATCATTATTTACAAAGAAATTTCATTCAAACCAAAAATTGAGGGTATAAATAAACTATTCCTTCTATAAATTACTGAGTACTTCATGTATATTAGTTAATTTTCTTTTCCGGAGTTGGAATGACAAATCTTCTAGTTGTGATATATTGTGTTGACTGTTGAGTCACAAAATTGATATGATTGTTTCTATTCTATTCTATTCTATTCTTTTTTTTCTTCTATAATTTGAATCTCTTATTGTATAGTTCAAATTCATAAAATGAGAACATAATAGTAGCTGGGAACTGTAGTTCTATTTTCTAGCAAATTATTTTCTTTTTGGTGCTGAATATGTATTGGAATGGGTGTGACAAATGATCAATATGGTCCTCAATCTGTTTAGCACCTTGAAATAGTTTTGAGGAGTTCCTATGGTGATTGAATTGCTAAAGAGGAATGTAATATTTCAATCATATTGTGGGTGTTAAGTTAGGCTGAAATACTTTATCTATTTAATTGGCTGTTAAGTTAAAGGTGGAAACAGCTTGACTTTCTCATTAAAAGCTTATTCAAGATTGTTGGGTAAAAGTGTAAAACAAGGCTCAACTCTGTTAGTCTTGTCATCTGTTAGTATGGCGCATGATGTATTTTTTTATCATAAACCCTACATTTAAATGAGCATCACAATACCTCCTGTTAGTCAATCTTGATATAATTGGATAGAAATTATGTGTCTGAATCATGTGATCTGAGATGCACCCACCTTGCAAATGCATATAATCGTAATGTGTTTCTTAGCCCAATCTCTATTCATCTTTATTCTAAGTCTGCCTTTTTAAAGAAATTGAGAGGTTTTAAGGAGAGAGGCTATTAGAGAGCAACAGAACTTGCATCAGTGAAGCTACCCAAGAAAGATGCTCATACCTTATTGCTAGTTTTCTGAGCAAACAACTGAAGGATAAATAAACTACACTAGAATCACCACGATGAATAATTATTAATCAAACATGAATCGAGAACAACATAAAACACAACATTCAAAATTAAATCGTCATGCTTTACCTCAAATTTTCCAGCTACTGGACAGAACAATGGTAAAACTCATGTCAAAACCAGAAACTAAATCTTAAATAATCTTGACGCAAATTCATTTATCAAAAAAAGAAAGAAAAAGTCCTGACACGAATCCATGAAAACAACATCATATTTTCAAGGAAACCCAATTGTTTTTTTTTAGAAAATTAGAGCAGTTGGATTAAATATTCGTAATACGAGGCAAGTCAATCTGTCTGTCTAATCTCTTTATCTCTCACCATGTACCTATACATGCATGCATGTATAGAGAAATGACTTAGGAGGGTGAAAGGAACAGAGCAACCATAAGTTTAAGACTAAGGACTCCACTGACAGTGAGAAAAAGAAAAGAAATCTCACACCCACCATAAATTAGATTGTTAGAATTAAAAAGCTAGGAATCTAATAGGAAACACAAATTATTAATGTCCAATGTACAAAGTTTAAATTTTACTTTATTGATTTTGTAAATTAGATTTATTTTCAAAGTGATCTATTATAATTTGTACCATAGTTGAATCTTAATCAGGTCGGACATGGATCAATTCAGAACATGATCCAGCCAGTTGAAAACCCTAGTTATAATAACTGTTTTGCATTTTATTTGTATGGAAACTGATTTGCATTTTTGACCGTAGACATTCAATTTTTCGCGCTCAAGTATCATTTTAGGCTAATGTTCAAGCTTGGTTAGGATAGTGATCAAGCTTCAGTTTTTCGACTTTCTAGAGAAACCAGAATAGCTGTGCATGGCTCTTGAACTTAATTTATTTTCAACTGAGCTGAGCTTGAATTAGATTGTCTCGGCTTAACTTGTTTGCACCTTACATCTTCCTACATTCTTTTAACATCAAAATGGCCATATCCTTATAATTCAAAGTAATTTTATTTTTTCTATGCTAGTCATCCTTTTACCTTTTTTAGGTAGAGCAGCTTTCCCTTCTGAATCATTATTTTTTTTATAAGTAAAAGTATAGTATAAAAGGCCCATGTACAAATCAACTATCTAGAAGATAGTGTTTCTAATAAATCTATAAGGTATCTCATTTACAAGAAAATTTCCCTCTAGCCAAAAATCAAGGGTGTTAAGCCACCAATATTTAAGAGAATCAATCAACCTTTCGACCCCATCAAATACTTTCTTAGTCCTCTCCATTCTGAATCATTATTAACAAGTTTTTCCTGGTCATTTCATGTGCTTTTATCTTTTCTTCCTATAATGTGTCACTTTGCAAACCTGCAATTGTACAGACCATAAATATGTAGAGTTGTCACTACCAGGTTTGTATATCTTGTATAGTTCATTCAGATGATCATCTTGTGAGTCTCCTTGCAGGGTACTAAGTTCTTTCTTGGTTCTTTCTGCTGCTTGCAGTGTGTAGATCCAACATGTCAAGTGCAGCAACATATTAGTTGTGTTATTATTCCAGAGAAGCATATGGAGAATAGTCCACCAATTCCACATCCATTTTTCTGTGAGATGTGTCGAATCAGAAGGGCAGATCCGTATGTATCTTTTGTTTCCCATTCTTTTGTTTCTACCATGTATGCTATAGATGATACTATAATGTCTAATTGGTAAGTCTATAAGATTTTTAGTTACATATCCGATATATGTACTGATGTGTGGACACATACACAACTGTTCCATTTTATCAATTCCCGGATGTTTTCGCTATTGTGAGAGATAAAGATGCTCGTATTTGTTCTTGTATTTCTTCATCCAAAGGTGTGGTGTCTTGGGATGTTCCTCTCATCCACAATGTTCATGATTTGGAAATTGTGAGTGTAAGCAAGTTTTGGGAAGCCTTGTATAGCATTTGTCTTGATGTGACTAGAGAGGAAATGATTAGATGGAAGCATAATCCAGATAAGGGGTTTGAGGTGAAGTCTTTTTCAATATTCTTATTGATGAGCTTCCATTGGAGGGGTCCTCTAAGTTCCCGTGGAAATGTATTTGGATTCCCTATACCCCCCAAAAAGTTAGTTTTTTTTTGTTTGGGAAGTCTCTTGGGAGAAGATTCCTACTCCTGATAATCTCCTAAGAAGGGGGAAAGTTCTTTTTTATAGATGTTTCATCTGCAAAGAATGTGCCGAGTCCGTTTCATCTGCAAAGATTCCTATGGGAATGGCTTATTGTGTCTTGGGTATCTCTTGGGTTGTGTCCGGTTTCGTAAGAGATGATATTTGGGCTTAGAGTAGTCTATGTGCTCCTAAAGAGATTAAGAAGGCATATTCTATGGTTCCCCTGTCTTTTGGGTTTCTTGGAATGAGAGGAACTAAAGGGCTTTTGAGGGGTAAGAAAGGTCGATAGATACAATTAGAGATAGATGGTTTAGTTCCCTTAGTTTTTAGTTCAAAGAAAAAATGTTTTTTATAAGTATTTGTTAGCGTGGATGATTTCGTAGGTTTTGTGGAGATACTATCTTGTTGATAGTTTTTTGTACATGGGTGGTGCTGTCTTGGTGTCTTTTATATACAATTTTTACTTATAAAAAAACACAGAATATTTTCTGGATATGACAACTGTCAAACTTTCTAGCTCCCAGACACCCCGAGTGTGGTGCTCGTGTATTTAATATTCAATATGCCTAAGTCAATTGGAATATGGACGCTGACAAGCTGTCAGCAATGGCAGTTTTCCCATGCCCAAGAAGTGGACAGTGGGAGTAGGCTTAAATGTAACTTATAAAGACTGCTACATCGGAGTTAGAGTATGATAAGGTAGTTTTAAGTTTGAATCTTTAGTAGTCCCCACTGGAAAGACAATTTACCATTTTGTGCACTGAGCAATAGATTCAACAGTAGAATATAAAGTTGTTCTGTTTATGTTTTCATCATTTTGAAAGCACATAACTTGTTCCTTTGGTATTATGAAGTACTTGTTTTGTTTTGGACATTCTTCATGCAAATATATGTAGGGTCCATTCTGTGCATCCTGACAAACGACATGGGTGGCTGAAAAAGTTGCGTCAATAAGTGCTGAACATGACAATTTTTCTATGCGTTCTCTTTTCAAGTTGTTCATTTTTAGCGTTAAACTTTTGGGTCATTGACTCTTTATGATTGGTTAGGTTTTGTAGCTTCTCATAGAAAATTGAATGATTTATTTTACAGCTCATATAAGATAATTACCATACGAATTAGATTATTATCTTTCTAATGTGTTAAAAACCATCCAAAAACGCTTATATTCAAGATTGGTAAGCTAGTTTTTAATTTTTGAATAAATTTGGTTGTTTCAACGTCAAAGTTAGAGTTTATATGAAACCAGTATGTTGGACGAATGACTTATCTGTTTCAATTGTACTAGCATTGACAATTTGCAGTGTGGATACAGAGATAACACCCATTGATAGATTTGGTATTAAAATGTTGAAATTGAGACTTATTGCCAATATTGGATCATAACCATATCAAAACCTTTCTTTCTTCTTCTTTTTTTAGAATTTTTTAAAAGCTTAATTTTGTTTGAGAACCTCCTGCACTATTAGTTAATCTACCCTTCATATCTTGATTTTGAAGGGGGATATTCAAGAATTCAATTTTTTATTTGGTTAGAATATAAATTTGGTATTCTCCATATTTCATAAAGGAGTTAGGTTTGTTGTTCATTCTTGTTGAAGTAGAGTGTCAGGGTATTCATGTTTCTTCTGATTGATTATTTTGTAAAGGACAGTGATTTGCAAGATCAATGGAAGTTTTTAATTGTTCATTTTATATTATCTTGCCCAATTTCTAAATTTCATATGAACACTGGTTTATTTATTTTTTGTTATTTGTAACTTTTAGAAGCTCACAAGGGACTACTTAATAGTTATGATTCCATAAATCCTCATAATGAACTTTGATGTTTCTGTCAACTCATTGTGGTAGTACTGTTTTTGTTGAATGACTTGCGATTCAGATTTAGATATTTAACTTAATATGTATGTGTATGCTAGTCACTATCATTTTCTTTGTTTAGCAAAAATGGAGTAGATATGACTCTTTGTTGAAAACATCAATGTCCTATCACCTTTTCGATGGTGAAATTAATAAATTGTTCCATGTTTGGTTGCTATCTAGCACTAATGTTATGTTTCATGTTGTTAAACTCTTTGTCCTGCTTGTTTTTTCTTTTCCCACTTAATTTGGGAAATAAAAAATTTGTTCGTATGCTAACATATTTTTGCATAGACAGGTTTTGGGTGACTCTGGCACATTTGTTATCCCCTGTAAAGTTAGTTGATTCAAATATTCGAACTGATGGGTGAGTTCATTTTCTCTATCTTCCCTCCACCCACTCTCCACCACCCAAAAAAAAGTAAAAAATAAAACTATTTTGCGAGTTAACTTGTTAGCTTAGCTATTATGGTCTTGCTTACCAAATTCAATGCATCATATTTTTCAAAAAAAGGAGATTTTGTTGATATTGTTTCTAGTACCTTCCTTTTTTATTAGTAAAACGTTTACATATACGAAGGAACCATCTGCAAGATAGTGATTCTATGAGCTCTATAAGATGTAGTTCATTTACAAAAAAAAATCGCCTCTGACCAAATAATAAGGAGATTCCGCGTGATCTTAACCATCGGCCATTCCCCAATTTCTCTACTTGAGTCACGACTGAGCCAATTTCTTGATTTTGGAGTCTCTCCACCTCTAACCAAATAATAAGTCCCTCTCTTTTCTAATACCTTAAAATCTCTAAATTAAAGGTCTCTTACAATTCATTGATCATACTCAAAAGCCTTTTTCTGTTATTGCTTCCAAAAAGAGGGAGGGAGGGAAGAAAATATATTTTTTTTAGTGAAGTTAAAGTTATTGGCTTTTAAATTATTAGGCTAGTTTATTCATTCAAAACCATAGAGTTAAATCTTTAATTAGGGTTGGTTTGTGGAAGTACATTATCTAGATCTCTGGCAAAGATGAAATTGGAAAAAAAAGTAGACATTAATATCATTTGGGAGTATACTTAAAACCTTGTACCAAGCAGAAACATAATGAGCCAAAAATAATGTCACTTTTGATTTTATTTCCGTTTTGTTCTGCTCATATATTTTTCTGATCTGTTGTCTTTAATCTCATTTTCGATATTCTACAGGACGAACCGTCTGCAGAATGTGGAAGAAACTTTTGAACTGACAAGCGCTGATAAAGATTTATTAAAGAATTCCGAGTATGATGTCCAGGTTGATTTACACCATTAGTATGTAAACTGCAGTTTGTTGTAAATGATATTGATCTTGTAGAGTTCATAGAATCTTTATCGTGTAGATTGTCTCTTTTGTATTTGGAAGCACCCCCTTGGTGCCCTTATATGTATAAATATTTTTACTTATAAAAAAAGATATACTATGATATTGAATTGAGGGGTTTTTGGTGTTTTACTCACATATGGTGGTTTACATCATGCAGGCTTGGTGTATTCTTCTCAACGACAATGTTGCATTTAGGATGCAGTGGCCACAATATTCAAATTTACAGGTTAATGGTATGCAATTTGGTGATCTTACTCCCTGTGTAATTCTTACATGCACAACTGCTGCATCACCAGCTTGCTTCTGTGGTCTTGAAAAGCAGTCTGACTAGTTGGAAACTTCTCTTTAGATATATTATTGTTTTCAAGGGTACTTGAGATGCAAGCTTAAGGGAGTTCCTTGGAGTATATCATTAGTTAGATGTGTTGTAAAGCAGTCCGCATGTGTGTGTGTGTATACGTGTGCAAATCATGCAAAACAAGGTTCAGTTGTTCTCATATACTAGAAAAATCTTATGAAGCATATACTGTGAGATGAAATGTAAAGGAGAGGAAAAAATGCATATTTGGCTTTGCATTGGGTTGTGAAGTGTATCACTGAAAAGCCTCTGCATAAGGATTATGTCCTTCACACGAGCAGGCCCAAAAGGCAAAGCAGGCATGTTTAACATGATCATTGGAAGTTGCCCTATCATAGTTTTAATTCGACATTACTGGCAGGGCCTACATTTTAGTTAACTTTTTTATGGTTCTTGATTTTCAACAGATTTTGAATCCTCATTGATAAAGTTACTTTCTCATGAACGTGTTTAACTTGTACATAATTTTACAGGTCTTTCAGTAAGGACAACTAATAGACCCGTATCACAGTTGTTGGGTGCTAATGGTCGTGATAATGGTGCACTGGTTAGTCTCTTTTTATCCTCTTCTTTATCCATGAGCCGGTTTCTTTAACATCTTGATATAATGCATTGAGTGATTCTTATGTTTTGATCCATGTTAAGTGGATTTTATTTAATTTTATATATATATATATATATTTACAATTCGGGATTTTTTTAATGTCAGATCACACTATATATTAAGGAGGGGACTAATAAGATCTCTTTATCGGGATGCGATGCTCGTATTTTCTGTTTTGGAGTGAGACTTGTGAAGCGGCGTGCAGTTCAACAGGTATTCCTGTCGGTCTTTCATATGAGTTGCTTCTTGGAAAAAATGATTTATCATCCATCAGATTTTTTGCCGGTTAATGCCCATTAGAATAATCAACATTTGATAATAATACTGAATACTGATTGCATTATGCTCTGTTTTGTTTGCTAGGATTATGGATATACGGTAATTTTGGAAATATAAGTTAGTACTTATTGCTCTTAATATCTTTGGGCCATTTCTTTTATTGGGTTATCATTTGGGTGTGAAATATTAGTGTTCATATGTTATCTTTCCAGCTTTTCCTTTTGCTAGCCTTTTATAAACTATGACGGTTAGGAGATGTGTTCATTGATCTAAGATTGATCTTCTTATAGATTTTTTTTTTTTTTAAAGAAAAAAAATATTGATCTTAGTCCTTGCATGATTCTTGAAATTATTACAATGAGTGAGCCCTTGCGACCCGTTTCTTCTGGCTCCCTTGTTATGTTTTGGTTTCAGTTGCATCTCACTAAATGCTTTTACTTGTTTGTTCAATTCAACTCCAAGGTTCTCAGCTTGATTCCCAAAGAAATGGATGGTGAGCTTTTGGAAGATTCACTTGCACGTGTTCGCCGCTGTGTTGGTGGTGGGATGCCTACTGGTAATGAAGATAGTGACAGTGATTTGGAAGTCATAGCAGATTCCATTACCATTAACCTCCGTTGTCCTGTGAGTTATAGTACACTTCTTACTGGACTGGTTGTACATTTTCTTTAATCTATAATATATATATATATATATATATATATATATATATATATGTAGTGTGTAAAACTTTTAATAGACAAAAAATATCCTTATTTATACAACGTAATTTTGATTCTATAATCAGTGCACTGTATAAAAAATATTATGCAAGTCTAATAGAATTTAGATTGTTATAATCTTCTATTGTTCTATTAAAATTTGGATTAAGTTTGAATAAGGTGTAAAAATTTTGATTGACAAAAATACTCTTATTCAATCCCATATAAACAAAATATTTATGTTTTAAAAAAATACGTTAATTAACACATTAACCGAGTCTCATATGACAATCTTATGGCTGTACTTTGTTCAAAATTTTCAGTTTATTCACCGTTCTTTTCTAAAAAAAGTAATATTGTTACATAAAGAGAGATAATTTATTGCATTAGAACGTAGACTCAAATGAATGCTTATCTTGTATTAGGAGAACCAATATAATTTTTTCTTTTGTGTAGTTTCAGTTAGAATATTCATTTCTGTGTGCATGGTGATTTTGTGAGATTTGATTTGATAGTATTCTACATCCAACTTAGGGGTGCAAGTTAATCGGTAATCGAACTAAAAGTTTAAGTTATCGATTTACATAAAATTGAAGTAATTTACAAAAGAATTTCCCAAAATTTCGATAGTTTGGTATTATCAAAATATAATTTGATAATTTGGTATTACTGAAATATTAAAAAAAAACAATCTTTGGTGTTATTGGAATATAAAAAAAATTAAACCGATATCAAACTAAATCACTGAAGTTCTAAAAAATAATACCGAAATAACCGAACCGAAATTTTTGGTCTGGTAATTCATTTTTTTTTTCTATGCACACCCCTATCAAACCCTTGACCAATTTTATTTTCACATAAATTGATAATTATTATCACACCACAGTTCGAAAATCATGCTCTTGTATTTAGAATTTAGATGAAAGTTCATTTTGTTGTTTTACCGTTTAGCTTTTTTTCGAGATACCAATTATGTAGTGCTATAATTCCTTGTAAATAATACTACTGTTATGGTTCATGTTAATCTTCATTTTTTAGAGTAATCTATATATATATACACACACACACACACACACACACAAAATCGAATATGGTATAAAACATTCAATAGACAATACCTGTACTTAATAATTATTTTTTCCTTTTCTCTTAAAATTAGGATTCTATATAAGTAATTGTTTGACAAAAAATTCACGACTTTATATGAAAATGTTTTTTTTACAAAAAAATAAATTGTTATATAGCTAAATAAATTAAATTAAAATTTTAGTTTCCTCAAATAATTAAGATTTAGTTTTACTCTATATAAACAAGTTATTTACGGTAAAAAATCATTACTCTATATAAACAATTTTTTTCACAAAAAATTAATTAATTTTTAATTAAATTCATTAAATTAATAAATTACCTATTAAAATCAAATTATACTCATCCACTTTGATTAGGAAAAATATGCTCTTCCACTTAGAAAGTACTATCACAAGAAAAATTAGAGGATAAAGCACCTCTAAGAATTAAAATTAAGCAACATGTATCTAACATGCTTTTTCTTAAGAAATGGTAATACCCCCTCTGCCCCATAATGATTGTAAGGTTACTATTTATCTAATTAAATGATTAATTTTTTTCTAATGTTAAATCACTAGAGAAATTTTTTTTACAGATACAATTTAGAAGTTTCTAATTCTTTTATATTTTTAAAATGATAAAATATATAAAATAATTTTAGTCAAAATTGCTTCAAAAAGTCAAACGTGATAAAAGTTTTGTGATGGAGGGAGTATCATAGTAAACAAGTTATTTTAAGAGTATTTAATCATAATTTAATATTATATTCAATATAAATTTTTATTATTGACCGTTGAAATATGACATGCCTATTAGATGTTGACTGTTTACCTACAGAGTACTTTCAAAGGATGTGGTGAGTGCGTGTTTCATCTCTTGATGAAGTGCTCTTTGGCTAAAGCCTTGCGGGAAATGGCTTATAAGGTTTTGGGGGTTTCTTGGGCGTGCGCCAGATCCGTGTTAGATGAAGTGTTGGTTTGGAGTGGGTTTCGGGCCTCTAAGAACATCAAGAAAGCTTATTCTATAATCCCCTTTCTATCTTTTAGATTTTTTGGAAGGAGAGGAATCGTAGAGCTTTTGACAGCATTGAGAGACCTATTGATGTAATTAGGAATAGGTGGTTCAATGGCCTTATTTTTTTGGGTCAAAGGCAATTCTTTTGTAAATGATATTGTTGTAGTAAATTTTGTGGAGTTTCTCTCCTATAGATAGCTTTTTTACTTGGGTTGCACTCCCTTGGTGCGTCTTCTCTTTTATACATTTCATTTATCAAAAAAAAGAAAGAGTGCTTTTAGGAAGGCCTGATCTCTATGTAGAGGAGATATGGATGTAGGTTCTCCTCAACATGCATATCCAAGAGTTAGACCATTGCATTAGATTGAAATGCTCTACCTTTTTTCTTCCTCTCTTTTTTTGCTTTAATGTTGTGGCACACACAACTTACGTTACTCGGATACGGGTGTTGGATACTTGGATGTGGATACGTTTCTGACACAGGCACTTTCAGTTTTTTTTTAAAATTTTCATTGATTTGAAGGTTTCAAAAATCATACCCATATTTTCCGCCGCTTTCTACATACATGCTCGTCGGACATGGATGCTTCAATTAAAATTAAGAGTGGGAAGCAACACAGGGCACACTCCAAGTTTCTTGTGCCTTTTTGTTACAGTAGTTATAATGTTGTGTGCATGATGGGGGTACAGAAAGATATGGGGACAAATTTGTAATTTTGTAGTTTTGTAATCGGGAAAGAATTATATTTTAGTAGAGATCTTAGGACATAGTATTTAATTAGGATTTAATTTCTTGGGATAGGATTAGAACATAGTATTTTATCATTATTGAATTTATTTAGTTAAAGTGTTGGAGTAGGACTGAGATTCCTAAAGATCTCTATTTAAGAGATCTCTATGTTAATTTTCGGTATCTTTTGAATGAATAAAAATGATTGATTTTGAGTATCTTCTTCTTCTCAACCTCTAGATTAGCTTGACTTCTCTTCCAATCCACAAGGCAGTCTGGTTTTTATTTCTCTATTTTCTATTTAAGAGATCTGTATATTAATTTTCGGTATCTTTTGAATGAATAAAAATTATTGATATTGAGTATCAACTTCCTCTGAACCTCTCGATTAGCCTGGCTTCTCTTCCAATCCACAAGGCAGCTTGGTTTCTATTTCTCTATTTCATTCTCTATTTTCCTCTTCCTCTCAACCTCTAGATTAGCCTGACTTCTCTTCCAATCCACAAGGCAGTCTGGTTTCTATTTCTCTATTTCATTCTCTATTTTCTATTTAAGATATCTCTATGTTAATTTTCGGTATCTTTTAAATGAATAAAAATTATTGATATTGAGTATCAACTTCCTCTCAACCTCTCGATTAGCCTGGCTTCTCTTCCAATCCACAAGGCAGCTTGGTTTCTATTTCTCTATTTCATTCTCTATTTTCCTGTTCTACATCAGTGCAGTTCTCTATCCTTCAAAGAAAAGGTCATAGGGGACTGTTGGAGGTAGGAACGCCTGCCAGATTCTTTGCTAGACAGAGACATACATTCTCTTTCTTAGAATATTATGTGGAAAATGTGAATAATTTATGCAGGACTTGATGGATCCTTGATCCTTTGGCTTTCTCACAAGGCATTATGATGCTTGTTAGGATTCTAATATAACACCATTATTTGATCAGTCGTCGGATGCTTGAAAGATCTTTTTGTTGTGATATATAATTAAACAATTAACGAATGTGCACTGTTTTACTCAATGAACAATTAATCTTTGGATTATGTATGAAATTTTCGAATTCTATAATGGTCCTTCTTAAGGTCCTCTTATTTTGTATTTTAGGATGGGCTATACAGGCTGTTGGGGTTTGAAAATTGTCTATGCTTTTGAGGTACCTTCAGTATTTAAATTATTCATATTCATTTTCCCTTCTTCCGAAGAGGAAATATGATGTAGAACAAAGCAACCATTAAATCCTTAAAAACACATAATTGCAACTCTCAATTAGGGAACTACGGTTCTTCATCAAAATATGTATTAGCTTTTATGTTCTTGACAAGTGCATTATTAGATGTTGTATAAGATACTTCTGAAAGTATAAGTGCATTGCCAATTATAGTCACGTTAGTGCTTTAAGGTTCTTAAACTGACAGCTCAATAGCTCTTAAGTGAGGTTTTGTAACACTGAGAGATACTAGACAGTTACAATAACTACATTAATAAGAAGTGAAAAAAAGGGACTTATAGTTCAGTGACTGAAAGCGGATTCAATCTAAGGGAGGATTTTAAACCTTAAATCTCAGGGGAATTGGGCAATTGTTGGATATGGATCAGAACACTTCTGCAGTGTCGCATTTGCCATTCTATGTTTGATGCAATTGATATTAAAGATTGTAATGACTTTTTGATGAGAAATTTAAAGGGAGCCTGAATGTGTTCGAGGAGATTAACTTAAGCTGCTGAAAATATGAAAAGTTGGTGCAAGTATCTTTTTCCTTCCTCTTTGGCTGCCTCCTTAGAAGCCTTCAACAATATGTTTATTGATCTTAAAATCCACCTGGAATTCCTTTGAGTAAAACATTGGAGTAGTAGAATGGAGGTGTTTTTGACGTATGTTGTGAATGTTGGCCTTGGTTGGGGAGTTGCTTAAATGCAACTTAAATCACCAAAATTTTAAGTTTTTAGTGCATTTTGCTCTAAAAATTTAAAGTTTGGGTGATTTAAGTTGCATTTAAGCTACTCCCAAACAACACTATTGAGCATCCACTAGGATAAAGTTTTTCAAAGTGAAAATGATCAAGCAGGAGAAGAAAAAGGATGGATTTTCCTTTTGTTGGAACATTTATGATTGTCCTAATTATGAAGTTTCTTTTATGCCAATTTATATGCTGATGTGCTAAAAGGATAGCAAATCAAAGAGCTCACTCCTTTTGCTAATCAGATCATGATGTAGAATTGTATGTCCTTGTGTATGATAAAATAGACATTCTAGTGGGATATAATCATGTGTTTCATGTCACTTGATATGGTGCTATAATCATATTCAATGGAAAGAAACACTGAGGAATATTTGTACTGTTAAAACTGGTTCATGACTGTATAATGAAGAGATTTATTATATGTAGCTTGAAACTCATTGATTGCTCTGCTCACTGATCTGTGCCTAAATGTGATTGGCAGGTGAGTGGCTCTAGAATGAAAATTGCTGGAAGATTTAAACCTTGTGCTCACATGGGTTGTTTTGATCTTGAAACTTTTGTTGAGCTAAATCAGCAATCTAGGAAGGCAAGTGATTGAATGTATTTATGATTTTTTGGCATTTGTATTTAACTTTCGAGCATTTAGACATGAGCAAGTCTGTGATGGTTGCAGTGGCAGTGTCCAGTTTGTCTCAAGAACTACTCCTTGGAGGAAATCATCATTGACCCTTATTTCAATCGCATCACAACTATGGTAGTACTTGATATCCTGATTATTTTAACAGCTTGCTTGTGAAGATTATATTGAAGCAGCACATTGTTTACATATATACTCGTTAATCTTGTGGGACAGATGCAGCACTGTGCAGATGACACAGTTGAGATTGAGGTAAAGCCTGATGGCTCTTGGGCTGCTAAGACCAAAGGTGACAATAGCAATCTTGCACAATGGCATTTCCCTGATGGTTCCCTTTATCTTGCAACAAATGAAGTTATTCCCAAATCCAAAAACTCATGGCAAATGAATAAGGATGATAGTTCAGGACATAATAGTCTTGAGGTAAGGAAAAATCTCTATCGGACTGTAAGAGTCAGCAAAGATCAACATCTATCCTCCAGATATCAAATCGAGGAAAATTTTGAAGGTTCTGATCAAAATGTTATAACAGTGAGCATTAAAAATGATGAAGAACCAAGTATTAATCTGGATCGAAGTCAACATACTGAGTTCTCTACCGGTAAGGTAAATGAGATCAACTTTGTTCTTCATAATTTTGATACAACTTTAGAAACTGAAAATCAAAGTTCTGTACCAATGAGAGATGCAGACATTATTGTTCTCAGTGATTCAGAAGAAGAAAATGGCAAATCGAGTCATGCTGAAACGGCCTACAATACTTGCCATGTAAATGACAGTGTCTCTTCTTTGTCAGCCCTTCCAGATACATATCTAGAAGATCCTGCTCTTAGTGCTGGTATGGATTCTTGTTTGGGTCTCTTCAACAGTAATGGCGACAACGGTGCAATGTCTGCCTGGCCTTATCTTGTTGGTACTCAAGCAGGTTCTGAGTTAGAAGTATTTGGTCCAGATTCAGATGTCTCTGATGTTTTCATTGACTTGGAGAATTCTCCAGTTACTTGTTCTACGCCGATGAATGTTTACAAATCTGCTTCAAAGTCCACTATAGACACTGGCGGACAGGTCCATGGTTTTTCTGTTAATACCATCATCGGTGTGGATGATGACTTTGTTGATAATCCCTTGGCATTTGTTAGTGATGGCCCATCTCTGCAAAGTGTCCTTCCAACAAATCCAGCTAGTGTGTTGGTGGAATCTGATTTGGAACACCGATCTTCTAATTCGAATGGTGTCCACACTGAGGATTGGGTTTCTCTTAGGCTTGGTAGCAATGGCACGAGTGTTGGCAATAATGTGCGTCATGCTCAGTCTGCTCCTACAAATGAGCTGGATTTGAGAAATGGGTGTGGAACAGATGAAGGTAGAAGCGTCTAATTAGTAGTATTTTTTCTCAAAGAAAAAGTTACGTCATATTAAAATATCAATTACATCATTCCAGGGTTTCCACTGTATCACTTTGCAATATAAGATTTTTAGTAATTTCTATCAACTTTTGAAAAAAGTAATATTGATCTATTCAGGGGCCTGAGTTGACGTGAGTAACAAATAGCAAAATTGATGTAGAACGGGAAAATAGTAAAGAAGAAATAGAGAGAAACCAGGTTACTGTGGGAATTGGAAGAGAAATTAGGCTACTCTGAAGGTTGAGAAGAAATTGACAATCAATATCAATAATTTTATTTCATTCAAAGTTACTTGAAAATTAACATAAAGATCTCTCGTATAAAGATCTTTAGGAATCCTAGTCGAAATCCAACACTGTAAATAAATAAATTCAATACTAAGCAAATACTATATCTTAATCATATTCTAAGAAGTTAAATCTTAATCAAATACTAAGTCCTAAGAACCCTACCAAAATATAATTCTTTCATGATTACAATTACAAATTTGTCTTCGTACTCTTTTGTACCCCAATGCCCTTCTGTGCCTCATCATTCTCCACCATTTAGAAAAAACTCAACCTCAGGTTTTGAAGTGATGAATGAGCAAAATCTATGATGCTCGGAGAAACAAATTATAGTCATGAAATTCTTGAAAACAAAAAATATTGGTTGAAAAGGTCTGTTGTGGAGGAGCTTCAAACTAAATAGGCAGAATAAAATTAATAGAAAGAGCATGCATATCAACCATTGTCTCAATCATGTCTTCATGCTTGTTTTAGGCATGCTTGAAATTTGTGGTCTCATCTTGCTTGACAAAGACTTTTGTTTGTCTTGAGGCATCTCAAAGTCAACGATCTTGAATGCTTCATCTTCTTAGTTCTCAAGTTGGAGTTGAGCATCATTAACATCATCCTACTTTGATGGGTTTGGAATAAAACCATAGTTACGAAAAAAATTTGGCGGTGAAGCTTTCTATTCTCTTAGAAACCTTATCAAGTACTTGTTGGAACTCGAGTAAAGCCTCTTTGGGCAGAGTTGGTTTTCTTGACGAGTAATACCCAATCGCCATCATGCAACAATAGTCGTAAACACAATGACCATTTAACTTTGTTTTAGCCCAAAAAGCATCTTGATGCCAATGATGGTGCACCAATGCTTGAAAATAACATCAGTTGAGAGATTATAATTTTCTCAACCGTATCGTTCAAAAACCTGAAGCAACACATCATTTGTGATATGATAGAATACATCATAAATGGTCACACAAAGGATATTGATTGGCTCAACTGAACCCATTACTCATAACAAGTGGCTATACATTTTTTTTTTGCTTTTTTTTCATGTTTTTTTCTTCTTTTTTTTTACAAAAGAAAAGAGATTAAATAGAGCAAACAAACTGAAAGATAAATACAAAATCTTAGAAACCTTCATAGGTAGATCTGTAACAGCTAGTCAAAGACAAGGCAGCCTTGACCCGAAAACAGATTAGCTACGTAAGCGACGATGGTGAAGGTGGTGGGTTGTATTCGATGGAAACTTCCGCACGTCATCGTGGTGGCGACGTGTTCTAGGGAGCAGTGAAGGTGAGGTGACTGGATTTGACTCTCCCTCTCTGCTATTTGTCTTCTGAAACACATGATCTATTACTGTTGACGTTACCATTAATGATCTGAATATTTTTTTTTGCGATGTAGGACCTTTTGCTCTGATACCAAACTAATGTAGAGCAAGAAAATAGGAAAGAAAAGAAACCAGACTACCCTAGGTATTGGAAGAGAAATCAAGCTACCTGGGGATTGGAAGAGAAACCAGTCTACCCTGGAGGTTGAGAAGAAATTGATGATCAATATTAATAATTTTATTTAATTCACAGCTACTTGAACTTTAGGAATCCTGGTCCTAATCCAACACTGTAAATAAAGAAATTCAATACTAATCAAACACTATATGCTAATCCTATTCTAAGAAATTAAATCCTAATCAAACGCTAGTCCTAAGATCCCTACCAAAATATAATTCTTTCATGATTACAATTACAAATTTGTCCCCATACCCTTTTGTACCCCATAAAAAATAATGTTGAAAAGTTCCACAGTTTGGTCTCAATTTTGCTTAAAAGTTACATCCTAGAAAGTGTAGATTCTGCTTTACATTTACATCATGTTCATAAAATAATGATTTGAAGCAATGTGAAACTTGTGACAGTGTTTATCCACAAATCTCTTTTTTCTGTAAGCAAACCAGGTAGAACTAGGATGCTCATAATATCATGCCTCTTTTTGGCCAAGGGGGTATCGGTGGAACCTACTTTAATGTGGTTTGAGTCCCTGCATGAGTGCAATGAGAAGTCAATATTTTATTAACAAAAAATGTGGGCCAAAAGTTATTGCTACCCCACTGAGGTTCCATGAAATATCATCCAACTCTTTCCTTAACCTAATCTATGCCTAATACTATTTACATCCTGATATAAATGGTGCCTAAAGTCAGATTTTAGATAGCCTTTCAGCCATCCCCATTAATTGCTTTGTTCTAGTTTCAAATTACCTTGGAAGGGAAAATGCTGATGCTAATATGCTTTGACAAGTCTTTTTATTCATCAAAATGCTGACACACACACACATATATATATGCTTTGACAAGTCTTATGTTAATGCATATATGTTAATGTATCAAATATGCCCATGGTGGTTGGTCATATTCTTTTTTTTTGCCCCCTGTAGGTGCTTTTGTTACAGATATGAACAATGAAGCTAGGTCTAACAGGGAAAATAATAGGAAAATGTCAGGTGGCCCTTTCTCATTTCCTCGCCAGCCACGATCTGTGAGACGACGGGTATATGTCTTAATAGATTCAGATTGAGTAGTTAGAAATGGACCTTGCTTGTGGATGCAATGAAAATGCTATCAGCTAGCCGCGTCGAGTGATAAGGATGATCCTGCATTTTGTTTCGGAGTTCTTGAAGAGAAATTAAAAGAGAGGATATTTCATTTTACGCAAAGCTTCCTTATCATCTTGTCAGTTGAAATAACATCACGTCTGCATCATACTTCGGTTGGCAGCTCTGCAACTGATTTATATAAATGGTTAGCCCTGACTCTACATCTGTAATCATAAATGTCAGTATCATCTAATACGTCAACATACCAAATCATCGTCATATTTTTGAACGGGTGAAACTTGAATTAAATCTATGAATATTTATATTGAATCTAGTTATTTATGCAAGTTTATGTTAAAGCACTATATTGCACATCTAAAAACTATTATCTATTTTAAGTAGAAAGGCTAGTTACACTGCTGGTCCCTGCACTTTAAGAACAAATGTTTAAACACGGAAAATTTAATGTGAAAAAGTAGACCTTAACATTTCAATCGATTACAATGTTACCTATGCCTCCAATCCCTTCTTGAATTTTGAGAGAAATTTTTGGACCAAATTAATTTAGAAACTTAATATTCCCTAGTACGTTCAGGTTCAATTTACTCAGTTTTCCATACATGACATCTACTATAAAATTGCTTTCAAAATTCAACACAACATTGATACCATGAGTCACATTATAAGGAGTTGAATGGTTGAGGACCTAGCTTTTCAAATTGAAAATTCAGGGGTTAAAGTGTTTTTCCAGTGGTATAATTTATGTTTTTCTTTTCATTTGTTCTCTTTTCTAGTAGAGTTTTCTTACCTTTAAATGTGATATAGTAACGTTATGTAATGATAATTCCTTCCTGATTTTTCTACATTTTTCTTTGTTTATAAAGGTTAATTAGGTTTCCTCATTCTTGTAACTGGAAATGCTTTTCAAATGTATAGTATCTGTGGCCTTTAATAAGTGGTAGTCACTAGTCATGGTGGAACACCATGGTAGTATGTTGGTATGAACAAAACCTGTCGGTCTTGAAAATTCATCGCTGTATATGCATATGGGAATTAATTAGATACTTTTCTATTTAACCATTGGGAGACATGCATGTATGGAAACTGGAAAGATAATGTAGTTCTGATTAAGAGTTTTTTATGAAAAAAAATATCATTCATGCTTTCTCTAACAATGTATATGATGAACAAACTATGCTCTGGTTAGGACTTTTGAAAACCACATATCTAGCTATACTTTTGCAATGATGATATTAATAAAGTAATTAGAAACATGATTGATCGTTCATCCTTCAATAAAGAAAAATTAAAAGTACATTCTTCGAAGCTTAAGGACCTCTCTAATCACTACCACACCAAGCCTAATTTGAAATTTTATATATATATATATATATATATTTTATTGTTTAAACCCACACCCACGCCTTGAACCATTATCCACTCAGTGGCTAGGGAAATATCCTTACCAACACTCCAAAGTGGGCAGGACAAAAAAGTGAATAAATGAAAGCTAAAAATGCAATTTGAGAATATATATGATGTTACTGCATTAGAGATTATAGTTAATGGATCATTTATTACAGAGGAGCTTATGTTTAAACTTAAAGATTAACCCTAGACATTAGTGTTGTTAAAAGAAAATCAAGAATTTCCATTATAGGCTTCAATGGTTGTATTAAATTTATAATATATTTATATTAGAAATAAAAATATTATATTAAGACAGGGTTAAACCAGTATGAACGCTGTAAGGTAAATTTGCGCAAAAGTGAGTTGATTTTCCTATAGAGAGGTGGCTAATGTGGTAGAATTGGTGGTAGTACTCTATTCAAGAGAACTGTCTTGAGCTTGCTCTCTAAATCTGGCCTTAACGGTGAGGAGATTGGAGCAACTTTAAAGGAATTTTTGGTAAAAAGATTTGGAATATAAGTTTGGATACTGTTCAAGCTGGAAGAGCTGTGGAAATCTATTAGGTGGGGGTCTAGGTAGGTGGGGTCTAGGGGTGATGATGTTTTTGTGTTTTTACCAATTAGATTGTGTAAATTGTTGTGGAGGCATGCAATTGAGAGGGCCAGCTTATGGAGAAAGTAATTGGGCTGAAATTTGGGAATGATGGGTTGATAAAATACTTGTGGGGTAAGGATAACATACAGGGTGGATTACGTAGGATATAAGAAGTGGATGCGTTAATTTTGCGGGGAAAATGTTATCTAAGGTAAGAAATAGCAATACAATTCTTCGCTTTTATGATATTTTGTGTGGTTAGGACCCTTGAAGAATGAACTTCCTGATTTACTTTCTATTATGGTTAATGAGAGAGCAGTACTGGCTAGCTTATAAAGTGATTGGGAACAGTGTTCGACTGGAATGTGATACAAGATTGGGAACTAGAGCATGCAGAAGAGCTCTTTTGAATGTTATATGAAGTGCTACATCATGGTGTAAATAAAGATGCATTTTTGTTGGAGACCGAGTAGAATAATGTTTTTTTACAGTGAGCTCCTTTTCCAAGATCTTGTGTGGCTATAGAGCATATGCATTCCTGAGGAGAAACAGTTTGGAAATCCAGTATCCCCATAAAGCTTGTATTTTGTTTGGAAAGAGCAGTTAGGCATCTAATGGTGGAGAGTTTGATTATGAAAGGCATTCTGTAGTCGTGGTAAAAGAGATGGGGAGGTTTTTGATTGCTTCTGCACTGTTGACGGCTAGATAGTTGCAGCCCGTGGTCTTTCCTTTATTTATTTTTAAGTGAACCATGGCACGCTCTGTGGAAGGTGCTTAAACCGCTTGACTTCGGATTTGGGAGGTCAGATGTTTTTAATTCCTTGAACTTTTAGTTTCTGTTTTTGTTTTCCAAATTTTCAATTTTGTTATCATTTTTCTTCTTCCTTTCATTATGGTGTCGCTTGTGAACACCTCTTGTACATAGTGCTATACCCACTTCTTTCAGATCTTTGAAATTCATAATTACCTAACAAAAAGGTGGGAGCTTATGCAGAAGCTTCTTCCTTAACCCACTTCAGACCATTACCCCATTGCTATTGAAGGTGGTGGTATGATGTGGGGTCCGATCCCTTTTTGGTTTGAAAATATATGGCTAAGGGCAGAGAGATTTCAGGAACTAGTTAAAGATGGAATAAGTAAGTTATGGTAATATCAACTCCGCTATTAATGCTCTTTTGGGAGAAATTAGTGGGCTTGATGAGAAAGAGGTTCAAGAAGGTCTTTTGAGGAGCGATATGTATAGAAGGGGGGAAGCTAAAAAGGAGTTAGCGAAGCTCATTTCTGTGGAGGAAACTTCGAGGAGGCAAAAATCGAGGAAGTTGTGGCTTCGGGAGGGTGATAATAATACTAAGTATTTTCATCGAATGGCCAATGCTCATAGGAGACATAATTTTATTAACTTCATTGAAGTTGATAGGTATGTGTTTGAGGAGAAAGAGAGTATAAAGGGGGCAATTATTGGGTTCTATGAGAATCTCTATAAGGAGTCTTGGGGTAGTCGTCCGAATTTGAATGGAATTTATTTTTCCAAAATCAATGAGGAAGATGTAGGTTGGCTTAAGCATCCTTTTTCTGAGGAAGAAATTATTTCTGTTCTTCAGGCTTGTGATGGAGATAAAGCCTCGGGTTCTGATGGTTTTATTATGTCTTTTCTAGCTCAAAATTGGGATGTGCTGAAGGGGGACATTTTTCGGTTGTTTGAGGAGTTTCATTATTATGGGGAGTTTGTGAGTAATCTAAATGCCACTTTCGTCACCTCTATCCCGAAGAAGGTGGGAGCGTCTAATATTAAAGATTTTAGACCTATTTGTTTGGTGGGGTGTATTTACATGCTCTTATCGAAGGTGATTACTTTTAGATTGAAGGAGGTGATGCGAAAAGTGGTGAGCTCTAATCAGAATGCCTTTGTAGAAGGAAGGCAAATCCTGGATGTTGTTTTGATAGCCAATGAAATGGTGGATGCTCATCTCAAGAATGGAGGGAGAGGGGTGTGATTTGTAAACTTGATATGGAAAAGCTGTATGATCATGTTTGTTTGGGATTTGCTATTTACTTATTGAAAAGAATGGGCTTCAGGGATAAATGGTGCAATTGGATTTTTAAGTGTATTTCCTCTGCTTCCTTTTCCATCTTGGTCAATGGTTGTCCCACTGGTTTTTTAAGGCATCAAGAAATCTTAGGCAAGGAGATCCTTTATCTCCTTTCTTATTCACTTTGGTAATGGAGGGCTTCAGCAAGACGTTGAATAAAGTGGTGGAGAGGGGTTTGTTGAGTGACTTCAGAGTGGGTAGTAATGGTGGAAGTGTGAATATTTCTTATCTTCTTTTTGCCGATGACACAATTGTCTTCTACAAGGCAGAGACCATTCAAATATTACACCTTAGATGTATCATTCTTTGTTTTGCGGCGGTTTCGAGTCTTAAAGTCAACCTTGATAAAAGCGACTTAATTCCTCTTGGTGAATTTCATAATGATCGATTCCTTGCTAGTTTGTTGGGATGCAAGATGGGATCTCTTCCTTTTTCTTATCTTTGCCTTCCTTTGGGAGCAAAGTTTAAAATAAGAGTATATAAAACTTTATTGTGGAGAAGGTTGAGAAACATTTACCTCGATGAAAGAATCATTACCTTTCAAAAGGAGACAAACTTACTCTTATAAAGAGCATTCTCTCCAGTCTTCCCATATATATATCTTCCCTATGCCTAGCTCATTGGTTAATAGGTTGGACGGTATTCAAAAAAGATTTCTACGGGGCAATACAACAGAAGAATTTAAGTACCATTTGGTTAATTGGGGTGTGGTTAAGCAACTGTTGGAAAGAAGTGGGCTTGGTCTTAAGTAGTTAGCTTTATTCAATAAGGCTCTTCTTGGTAAATGGCTTTAGAGGTTTCTTGTTGAGAGAGACCATTTGTGGAGGAAAGTGGTGGAGGCTAAGTTTGGGATGGAGTTTGATGGGTGGATGTCTAAAGAAGTTCGGTGGGCCTATGGAGTGGGGGTTTGGAAATGGATTCAGCAAGGGTGAGATGATTTGAGGCCTCTAGTGGAGGTGTCCGTGGGTAATGGAGCTAGAACTCGTCTCTGGTATGACATTTGGTGTGGAATACCCTTTTCAAAGATAAATTTCCTAGCATCTTTAATATTGTGAGAGATAAAGAAGCTAGGGTTTATTCTTGTTACTCCGTGTCTAATGATGGAGTCTTTTGGAATATCTCTTTTACCCAAAATATTCATGATTGGGAAGTAGAGGAGATGACGGTGTTATTAGAATCCTTATATAATTCTAGAATTGAGAGGGGTAGAGGCCTTGTCCAATCAAAGGGTTTAAGGTGAAAGATTTTTACAAAATTCTATTCGATAAGATTCCTTGAATGGTATCCCTCGAAAGCAATTTGGTTCTCTAGATCTCTGAAGAAAGTTTATTTATTTATTTATTTTTTGTGTGGGAAGTTTCGTGAGAGAAAATTCTTACCCTTGATAATTTTCAAAGGAGGGGGAAAGTGATTGTAAATAGGTGCTTCATTTGCAAGCAATGTACCTAGTCCGTCTATCATCTATTGGTGGAGTGCTATTTAGCTAGAAGTTTATGGGTGATAAGTTATAGAATTGTGGGAATCTCTTGGGTGATCGCGGGTTTAGTGTTGGATGAGATTTGAGCTTGGAGTGACTTGAAAGCTTCCAAGGAGGTCAAGAAAGCTTTGCTTCTAATTCCACATTCTATTTTTTGGATTGTGTGGAGAGAAAAGAACCAAAGGGCTTTTGATGGTGTGGAGAAGCCTGTTGGAATTATTAGAGATAGTTGGTTTAACACCCTCAATTTTTGGTTTGGGGAGAATTTCTTTGTAAATAATGAGGATTTTGTAGATTTACTTCATTGTAATTAGTTGTTCGCTTCATGTTGCACCTTCTTGGTGCTTTTCTAATAAAAAATTTTACTTATAAAAAAAAAAATATTACAGGGACTTCAATAGGCATTTTTGTTTACCTCCTGTCAGTTTCCTTACATTTTCTTTCTGGCTCCCAGTGTTGATGATTGCAGGTCCGAATTTAACCAGCTGTACTAACTCTAAAGCTGCAAATATATCATTTTAGCTGTGAACTGCCAGGTTGCGGGAATCCTGGACTTTGTATTCTAAATGGAAGCTCTATTAAATGTAAACAATTTGTAATGTTGTGACATTATTAAGATTCACTGTTAAATGGAATACTATGAGTTTCATAGTTCATATCTGTGCCAACCAGCTCCTATTATGCTGTAAGTTTTGCGATTTTACGGAAAACTACCAGGATAGAGACAGGTAACCAACAGGAGGTGAGTCAGGTTGCATTCACCAATGGTAAGTGGTCAGAGATGATTACTGTGGTGACTGGTACGTTCTAGAACTGAAAAGATGATTAGTGAAATCTTTTTGTGCACGTATCACATGCATATACAACGAGTTCCCACAGGCGCACATGTATGTTTATAGATATTAGGTGTAACATGAAATAAAGATATATGAAGTCATCACTTTATTTGCACAGGAATTCTTTTGCAGTTACTCTGCCTTAGGGCTGCTTGGATGGCTGGATTTTTGAAGGCCAAGATCCTCTAGAGCAATAATTGTATATATATGGTGACTGGTGCGTTCTAGGACTGAAAAGATGATTAGTGAGGTTTTATGTGCATGTATCATATGCATATTTTCACGTGTGAGCTCATGGGCACGTGTACGTGTGTAGTTAGTTATGTGTGATATGAAAGAAGTCTGTCAGTTTGCACAGAAATTCTTTTGCACTTACTCTGCCTTAGGGCTGCTTGGATGGCTGGATTTTTGAAGGGCAACATCCCCTAGAGCAATATATATATATATATATATATATTGTTGAAATGGATACATAGTCTTTATTTGCAGTGATTCTAAGTTTTTGAAAAACAGGAAGACAGGAGGAAGAAATGTATGCCAAGGGTAAAAACTTGCAGAACAGCAAGCAAGGTAGTGTGCAATTTTGTGGGTTTGCACGTTTTGGTGGAAGTGGAAAATTTGAAATGCAATATGGAACTGGGATAGATGTTTGATGTCTTGATGAATTTCATGGGAGATGATTTATAAGCGCATGTTTATCTATGGAACACTAGCCCAACTTTTAATAAATCTCTGTGGCATAATCTCACAGTTGAAAGAAACTTGTTCTTCAGGCTTCCAATGATATTAGAGCTTATTATCCTAGTTAACTTTTTGTTTTAATTGTTAATTACTTTTCCTGGATTGCCCTTCTTTTTGATCAGTTTGTTCCCCCAGTTCTGCTTGTGTTGATTATTATTTGTTGCATAGATATGAGAAGGGGTGTTGAGGGATAGAATTTCATTATCCTAATTGTTTTTTTAACAATTTACAAAATTATTAGAACATATTTTTACATATCTCAATAGTGTGTTGGGTATAGACACTGCACTTCAGTTTTACATTAGTATATTTCAATTAAGCGAACAATTGCTTTGTCTTCTAAATTTAGAGCAATTAAGCATTGATGCCTACAAGTTATTGTTTTCACCTCTTAGCATTAGCACCATGATGATCATGGAAAGTTTCCATTGAGCATTAAGACTTAAAAGAGTATCGTTCTATTTTGTATCCTAGGGGCTGTATCTTCCATTATGGAACCCAGAACTGACAAAGTTAAACACAAAGTTCCTACTATTTTTTGCTGCTTAAATACTGATTTTGGGCCTTAAGTTTACACACTTACCATTCCATTTGCATCAATCAAAACATGGATTTTCTCTTCCAAATTCACTGCTTGCATCCGTTAAGGTAGAGTTAGGGGTAGCAATGGGCCAGGCTGGCCCACACATGGCTGTTCACCGTGCTTTCGTATCGTGTCTCTTTCTCTTTAGTGTTGTGCCGTGTCAATTTTTTAAAAATGTAGGTCCAGCATGATCCAAAGCCCGTATAGCTATTCGGTCGTGTTGTGCCGACCCATGGAGTTCATTAGTATATGTTGATTTTTTTTAAGTAGTAAAAAAATTTGTAAATATTGAATTGAATATTTATAATTGTATAGAAAAATAATTATTTTATTTATGAAGTTAAATATTAAAAATAATTTAGAAATTGAACAAAAATAACAACGTAAACACATAATTTGAAAATTACAAATTCCAAATATATTTCAAATAAATAACTTATAAAAACAATATATAAAATAAACAAAGAAAATGAAATGATTTACAAATGATTGAAATAAAAAAAAAACAGATTAAAAATTTTAAAAATTAGAAAGGAAAAAAAAATTATTATTATTTTTTAGCTTTTACCGTTTATACTCTTGCGGGAAATGAGTTACAAAATTTTTTTTTCATTCTTGATCTCTTCAATCGTCACTCGATCCAATATATTGATTTTTCTTTAATATATTACTTGTACAACATTTTGCATCTAGTCAATCCTTTGTGTATGCTAGCATTTGCAACGTTTCTGGTAATAGACTTGATCGTAATTCATCCAAAATTTTAGAACTTGCACTAAAAGCTTGTTTTGATACTATAATAAGCATTGAAACATTTAGTATATCACGTGCCGTTATGTTAAGAATAGGATAATAATGTTAATTTTTCTTCTACCATCTTAAATATCAAATTTATCACTATCTAATTATTTTTAAAAATGAAAAAAATAACAATTTAAGGAAATTATGCCATGTAGGACAATCGCTTTTTTTTTTATGACAAAAATCCTTCTTTTAATATATAGAATAGATTACATCTCATGCCTGAGATACGTAGAATCAAATTGAGTTTACTTGTTCAATTGAGGTTAATACATAGATCAATGAATTAAGTCAATGCGATACAGAAGTATTTGGTCTCCATGCACATATTCAACAAATTTAAAAAATCAATATCTCAAGACATGTATCAAGAAAGACCTAAAATTTACAATTTCTGAATAAAAACAATTATCTTCTTATCAATCGAACAAAGCAAAAAAGACAGAATCAAACCAAAACTTAGCACAGTGGTTCATACCGAATTTGTATCTAGTTGCAGTATTAACATTAGCGAAAACGATTGTAGAAAAATCGTGAAGATTAATAGCAGAGAAGAGAAAAGGAAGAAGAAGAAGAAAAGGAAGAAAATTTGCTTAAGAGAGTTTCCTGCAGGGAAGAGAAGGGGAAGGAAGAAGTAAGAAGCCGATGAATCTGATTGCAATTTCATTTTTCATTAATTTATGCTAAAATTATTGTTATTGATCTTATTTTCATTTTTCAAAAAGCGGTGCAATTTTTCTAATCATTGGTATTAATTTGAGATCCCTTTTTATTCAAAGAAAATAGTTCGATTTCTTAATTATTGTTAGAATCACCGGTAGTTGTGATAATTTTATAAAATATAAAATTTTTGAAAAATTAAATAACTATGAAAAAAATGTGAGACTACAACGTAAGACAACTTCTTTTAATACATACTTATACTAATTGAATGGTCGTGCGATACACAATGTTTTTTAAATCTTATTTTGAATTAGTTGTAAGAGAAGAAAAAGGGTTAGACAAATTGGAGTGAAATTATTGAAAATAAAATTATATTGATATAAAGCTGTCCATTGTTTTTTTTTCTTTTCGCTGTACTATAAAAAACCAAGACCTGCATATGGATATAAAGCAAGGCATTGATTAATTAGAATGGTACATCATAATTAATAAACAAAAAATACAGGTGTCTGAAGATTAACTAGAAAGAATAGAAAATTAAAAAAAAAAAAATCAGTTTTAGTCATCTACTCATCTTTAACAAATAATGGTCTGTAAAATGAATAATTGAAGATGAAAAAAAGGAAACATGGTAATTGATAAAAAAATAAAATTGTTTGTTTCTGGTAAAGCAATTTTTGTTTTAAAAAATATTTAAGTTAGTTGAAATCTACCCAAGCATATGATGGGGTTTTCTAAAGGAAAAAGACGATTGAGAGATGAAGGGATTGGAGAAAGCAGTGCACTTTAGCAAGGATTTTCCATGTGAGCCTTTCTTGCTGTAACGTCTCCTCAATAAAGAGAATAATAAATGTTTATTTTAGCCTTTAAGATTTGGACTTAATTAAAGTTAAATTTTTATGATTTTAATTTAAATAATCGAATTTTTAATTGTCAAAATCATAACAATTGAGTCTCAGATACATAACGTCGTGAAAGAAACTAATAACACTCGTAACAATTTGTTTTCTTTGTTTATGAGTCCAGATCTGATTTTATTTTTATTTTCTATGTATTTCAAATTATTAACGATTGTGAGACTGATAGATCCAGAAGTTTCGGGTTCGTGACTTTCAGGGACGAGAGATGCTATGCTATTGAGGGGATGAATGGTCAGAACCTTGATGGCCGTAACATCACCATTACTTTTTCAAAAGCTTCTACTAGCAGCCCAACTTTTCTTCTCCGAGCTAGTGTTAGTTTAGCAACAACCTGTTGAAGTGCAATCCATTCCCCTGCATGCTTCATGTCTTTTATGTTTTGATGCCTTAGATGAACCTTTTCTGCTACTGGATCAGGGTTTAGTGGCAGATATCGTGACTCCCGTGGATTGAATTTCCTCACTTTCTCCAATGCCTTGACAAATCTCCTAAGGAGGGTCACTTTTTTTCTTATTGCTCCAGCTCTTCCGCATTTATGGCTTTAATTTATTTCCAGTCTTTGATGTTGTTTCTGTCTCTTCTTGGTTGATGATATTATCAGAATTGAGCCATCTTTCTTTTGAATTTTGCCTTCTGTTATGTTTTTCCATGGAGTTGGATGCTCTAAAGCTATCTTTAGAAGAATTCATGGAAGTTGAGCAGAAGATTTCCTCTTCTTCAACATCTTTCTCCTCTGAGAGTTCTTGGTTTGGAATTATGTTTATAGTGATTGACTAATGATCATCAGGTTAATCGTCTTTGAGTTTCTGAGAAAGGAATTTCATCGATGGCTTCTTTTACCAGCTTTATGGCTTCAATCTGTTGGAGTTCTACCTTTTTCCCATCTGCAAGGTTCTCCGTATTTATAACTTGATCTTTTTCAGAAACAACCGAATGAGAATCAGAAGTGTTCCTTCCAAGCAATTGGCCATCATCATTTTGTTCTTCCTTGCCTGGTCTCTTAAGGAGTAGTTGACTTCCAGATTCTATAGCCTTACCTGATAACATGTGCTTATATATTAAGTACCAGAGCCCCGTGTATCTCTCTTTTTCCAACTTGGTTTCATGTACTACCATGTGTGATTGAACTCAGATTCTTCGAGTGGAGGAGACCCTTGGGAGAATCCATATTCAGTCTAGCTTTTTCTTCACCTGTTTCTCTTGGTGTTCTGGGTTTTTTGGATTGACCACTAGAAATAGAATCACCAGTTGCATTGATCGAGTTATTTGGCTCCAACTTTTTAAGGTTGAATTCAAAAGCATCATCATTGGTCTCTGAGCCAGAGGCGCAGTCACATGGAAGCGGTGGTGGTGGCAATGATTGTACGAGATGGCGTCATCGTGAGGGTGGATATAGCCGAAGCAGCGATGGCGATGAATACGGTGGTGGTGGTGATAGGCACTCAAGGAGCAGCTCTGATGGAAGCTGGAGGAGCTAGATTGTTACGGTTGCGTTTGTTGGGGGTCTGTAGTTATGTTTTGGGGTTTTAGAGTTTGTTTGCGTTGGGATCTTTTATGTGTTTGGTAATTGTTTTTTGTTATGGTACTTGATTCAGTGTTTGGTTCTCCTTGTTTTTGAAAGAAAAACGGAGAGAATTGAAAAAAAAAAAGAGAGGTATAAGTTAACGTATTAAGAGCAGTTTTGATATTTCACGTGTGTTCCGTTAAATTTTTTTATGGTTTCATGCTTTTAGGATTCAATTGTTATGATTTCAACAAGTTAAAAACTCGATTGTTTAAATTAAATCATAAAAACCCAATTGTAATTAAGTTCAAACTTTAAAAACCAAAATAGATATTTACCTAAAAAGAAAGAAATCGAAAGGTTACATGCATTTTTACAAAGCAAAGCACAAAATGCACCGTTATGAATTCACGGTACGTTATGTGTCACTGTTTTCTTCATCCTTTAAAAGGGTTTTGCTTTATTTATATCTGTTATGATAGTATAGATTCGTAAAAATCAATATAGTATAGATTCATAAAATTCAATTATGATTGTGGTAATTTTTTAAAGGGTAAATTACATTGCATTACTTTCAAGTTTGCTGAAATGATATTAACACACCATTTTTTTTTTAAACTCATGATTTACTCTAAAACATCAATTTTTACTATCAAATAACCCAAAATGAATTTCTTTAAAGAATCACAATTTTAATTTGATATTATTTTTCATTATGACTAAAGTACCTAATGTTAAAATATCTCTAAATGATTATGATAAGTTTAATAATTTTATTTATTAATTGTTTCAAAATTGTTTATAACATAAATTTTTAGGTTATTTGAATTCATATTTAAAAAAAAATAAAAATATACAATATCATTTTAATTTTAATTTTTAAAATAAAAAAATTTGTCTTTAATTTTTATTTTATGATAGTATTTGATATTCATTTATTTGAGATGCTAAGCTATTTAATTTTATAAAAAAATATCAATAAATTTTTCATTCAAAATATTTAATTTTCTTTTATGTTAGTATTTGATTTTCATTTATTTGAGGATGCGATAGGCAACGATATTATAATATTTTTTAAGATATAAAATATATGAAGTAAAATTTGTTTTATACCATATAATAGAATATAAATCAATTTAAAATATACTTTTAAATTTTTTTGAAAAAAACAATAATAATTTTTTTAAAAAGAGTCTTAAAAAGTTCATTGTTAAATATATTTTATTCCTAATTCAACTATTTTTAAAAAAAATAACTTTATGATATCTAAAATTACTTTGGTTATCATGAAAAATAATATTAAATTAAAATTTTAATTATTTAAAAAAATTTATTTTAAAACTGTTTGACGATAAAAATTAATATTTTAAAATAAAATTTTGATTTTTAAAATATTTAGTATATCGGTTGACGATGAATTAAGTAATTATGGAAAATGTGAGACTGGACAGCTTTCTTTTAAATTTTTAAAGATTGTGGTCAAGCAAACCCAAAAAAACAACACATTTGGATGGAACCCACTATAATAGAGACAAATCCAAATCGCTCAGCCTGCTTCACTTTCAGTCTTTCACTTTGAAAACATCTACGACCATAACTTTTTCGTTTCGTATTCATCTTCATATCATACTAACTTGTGAAAGGTAAAATCTCTCACTCTCATCATTACTTTCTCCTCTGCTTGGATCTCTTTTGTATGTAATATTATATCGGTTTCACAGTGGATGGATCAACTTTTATCTGTTTGATAAATTCTGCTTGTTTTTCAAGCGAAGTTAGCGAACGGTGGAATATGAAAGAAATAAGGAATCAATTTCGAAAAACTAAAACGATGTAGTTATGTAGAATTGGTAATGGTTGCAACTGTTGGTTTTAAACTAGGCCATGATTATGCAGACTTACACATGTTCGAGGGGAGGCGGTTTATTTTATCTGAGTAGTAATTGGGAATAATTAAGCTTACCCATTTGCGAACTGTGAGCAATCTTGACACGGGTAGGTCAAATTATGTTAAAAGAAATCATTTTGCTTGTTTGGCGCCTCTAGATGCATTTGGGGAAGAGCGTGCCTTTGGGTGTGGAAAATGTTTTCCTTTTTCTATCTTCATAACACTTTCCACGCCAATTTGCATATTTTTAATATAATTTGAAATACAACACTTTTTTGTTTTTCATTTCTTTCAACATAATTTGGAGAATAAGGAAAACAACATTATTTTTGTTTCCTGTCTTTTTTCAATATTACGTTGAAAAGTTGAAAAACAAAGAAGCATTGTTTTTCAAATTATGTTAAGAAATTGCAAATTGTTGAAAAAAATGGAAAATATTTTCCACAACTAAACACACCACCCTTGAGTTTTAAAATATTTAAAAGCAAAATAATTTTCTGCTTTTTAATTTGTTGTTTATTTCGAACATTGGAACTTTTTTTTCAAAGCTTGAACTGGATACGCCCTATTTACGATTGCCATTCCTTGATTTTTAGGCAACCAATTAGAGGGTGATGGTAATGTTTATAGATAATTCTAAAGCGTTCAAGTTGAAAATGTAAACATTTCCCACAACTAAACACACCCTTCAGTTTTAAAATATTTAAAAGCAAAACAATTTTCTGCTTTTTAATTTGTTGTTTATTTCGAACATTGGAATCTTTTTTCTAAAGCTTGAACTGGATATGCCCTATTTATGATTTCCGTTCCTTGATTTTTAGGCAACCAATTAGAGGGTGATGGTAATGTCTATATATAATTCTAAAGTGTTCAAGTTGAAAATGTAGGTAACATGGAGAGCTCAGGTGCAAATCAGCTTCCTGAAGTGGATTCCTTGCCAGATGGGTTTGTTGATAGCCCAACAGAATCTTTGGCTCCTTCGACCCCAACTTTGGAACAAGAAAAGCCACTTGGTGATTACAAGGAGGTTAGCGTTACTGAACTTGATCGCTCTAATGAATCTTTACATGATACGGGATCAAATGATTTTCAAACAAGCCAGGTAAGGACAGAGAAGAATGAGAAACCACGAACTTTTCCTGTTCCATTATCCGAGGGGGACAGTAATGATGTGGCAGTGGACTTGGTGCAAGTGCTCAATAAGGTCTGTGAGGAGCAGAAAGAAGGTACACTAAGCATACCCGATTCAGCTAATCCTCCTTTTGAGCCTTCAGTTGGGGTATCTGATTGCAGAAAAGAACGAAAAATTCCAGTGGAGCGTCAAAGCACGGAGAGATGTAATTTTCCTTTTCCCCTTGAAAGCAAAGGCCTTTATAATTTTTTTCAATTTTTTTGCCCCCTTTTTGTTTGTTCATCAATAGGAGCTCTTATCAGAGCTGTTTTATGCTACCTATATTCATAATGTATTGCATTCAAGCTAGTCCTTGTTGAACTTTATTGTAGTTGTTTGCTTCATTTACTCACGAGGAGCTCATTGGTTGTTCCTTATGCAGCCACTGAAGGAGGACCAGACACAAATACAACCCATTCAAAGGAAATATCTTCATCGGAAAACATGGATTTACTGAAACCCAGAAAAGTATATTACTTTAAATCATTTATCTTAGATCCATATGATAGTACATGGAGAAACTTTTTTTGTCTTTTTTTATCTGTTTTCCCTTTTTAACATTTTCAACTCTAATGTGAGGGTGATGGTTGTTTGAGTTCTGTAAGTTTGTGCTTATTCATACACTCTTTAAGCTCTGGACACCCAACATGTGACTTGAGGTGATCTTTTAATAATTTCTGTTCATGTTTCAAATCTTCTGGTAAACTTGAATTCTCTAATGCTTATGTCCTTGCGTATATCTTCAAGTGGTTACTATCAGTTTTGATGGGGGTGCATCTAGCTAGTGGACTAGTTGTGTTTATATGTGAGGAAAACTTTTTATTTCTGCCGTTTACCCCCTATTTGGAGAACAATTTTGTTCTGAATGACAATCTATTTAGTGATTCAGTCAAATTACTCGGGAAAACAATCTTTTTAGTGCTTCTTGATCTGCTGTTGAACTGGTGCAAGTCATTTAAGCCTCATTATGTGTTGTGTCCTTGTCTGATTTGATAGTATGTCCTTTTTGAAATTTTTGCAAGAATATGCCTGTGTTATTAAGGTTCAGTTTATTTAATGGTTGTCTTTATATGCTTACTTTATCCTTATTCTATCTAAATGTCAAATTTAATCCATTGTTATTGTTGACTTGGACTATTATTGCCCTCAGGAAACCACTGAAACCAAACGTAAGAGTGCAAAGCGTACCTTTAAATCAGAAAAGGACTTTCTGGAGTTCACTTTGAAGTATCAACAAGTTATTGCTGAAAGAGATACAGGTAAGTCAAAATGCCATTTATGATATCCATAGGCAACTTTCATGTCATTTGGTGTATTAATGGTTACACCTGTAATCCTTTGAAATTTTGTTTGTTCATCTGTCAAATATGGTTCATTTTGCCAAGAAGTTTTATCTTTTGTTGCTAAGTGCAATCCTGTAAATGGTTTTGAAGGGTATTTTTATGTCTAAATAACATTGTATGTGGACTACAGTTGGTTCCTGCAAAAGGTCCTGTCTATGGTTTATGAAAAATGGCTTCAAATCCATTATCTTTTGATTTATGAACATGTCTTTAGGAATGAGAAAGGGATTGGTCAGTTGTGTTTTCGATTCAACATGAGTGAAGATAACTGTTGCCTATGTTGCTTGGACTCGCTATTTTTGGTGACACACCTGTGTCGATACGACTTGACACAGGTAAGGGTATGGGATCTGTCAGATCCTCCTGTACTTTGGACATGTCTAACTTCACACTGGAGATGAGAGAAAGAGGTTGTCACTGGTGAGGAGAGAGAATTTGTTGCTGGCGAGGAGAGAGAGAGAGGTTCTCGCTGATTGGGAGAGAGAAAGACTGTCACGGGGACCGAAGAGTGAAGGTAGAGAAAGGTAAAACCAGAAAAGAAAAGAGGAAAAACAAAAGAAAAAAAATCCGCAAAGAGAGATGAAGGATGAGGTCTGTCGCAAAGGACAGAGGAGAGAGAGAGGCAGGGATTAGGGTTTGAGGAAGGAGGAGGAGATATTTTAACAGCTCTAGAGGCTAAAACACACCATTTGGCGGGGCTAGAGCAACTCACATATGCAGGCTGGGCTTGAGTAGCATCTGGCCTCCACTTTAAAAATAGGCCCAATCCTTTTAGAAACTTAAACTCAGCCAAATGTGAGGAAAATAGGCCCAAAATTAGTTTGAAAATGATATCGGCCCATGCCTTAGAAATACTTTTAAGTCCGTATTCAAATCCCTTTTGAAATAAATTAGGTCCAAGCCCGAAATTAATTTATTCTTCTCTTTATTTTAAAATAAAACAATTTTTAGAAAAAAGTCAAATCTCCTTTTTCTATTTAGAACAAAGTAATTGGTAGCATCTGGCCTCCACTTTGATGATTTTAAAATGTGCTAGGCAAAACAAATATTTTAGCATTAATATATATCTAACGAGTCCCCGTACCCGCATCTACTTTTTCAACCCTTTTAGGTCATATCCCCGAGTCTTAGACTTGGGAAATTGGTGAGTCAGACACTTAGACACGTACCCACATCCAACATTTGTACCCGATTCTGAGCAATATTGACTGTTGCTATGATCTCTATGAGATGAGAATACAATCCTATTGCTTTGATATTGTTGTTGAAGTGGGCCCACAAGAAGATGACTATTCTTAAGAAGTTTACAAGAGCTTCCCAATCGGCATGAAATGAAAGACTTAAGTATTCCTAAATAATATGATTATGTGATGTATACATTCTTACATACACAAAGGCACAATATTGAAGAATGATTTAATTCTCAATCCGAATGAAGGCTGGCTTATGATATAGATAGTGTGCATAAGTAGAAAGGATATTTCTCTCAATCTTTCGAATAAATGTTTTTCTAAGTCCCATTTGGCTGTTTTCATATGAGGACCTGAAAATGAGATGTTCTAAAGACGATAATACTTGCTGATATCAGTTAATATATTGACATCTATTATAATATATATATTTTTCTTCAACATCACTGAAGATAGTTCGATCTTTATGTTCTTCATTTTTCTTATTGTAGCAATTGCTGTTCGTGATAAGCTTGAGTCATTGTGTAGGGAGTTACAACGTCAAAACAAAGTGCTAATGGTACACTTTCTTTTACATGCTATATATGCTTTAACTGATCGTCTTGTGGAGTTAAGATTTGTTTTAGATGCATTTTATTCTAAATAGTCTTGATTTATTGATTTAGTTTATGAGTTGTGGATTGATCCGGCAACTTATTTCACAATTTGTTACCTCATCATCTTTCCTTATTGCCATGATGGATCTATTACCAAGTCAGTTGCTGAAACATAAGTTTGCTGTAGTTACTGACATTGAGGCATACCTTTGGTTTTTTCCGTTCTGATTTTTTTTGTTTATATGACTCAGTCGCTCATATGCGACCTAATTATTCCTCAATCATGTTCTTGGTAAGCTAAATTAACCAGCTCCAGCGGCAAAGTGTTTTCAGTTGTAAAAGTTGCAGTACTTCAACTACCTACTAGGATTCCAACTATAATATCATACCGAATCCTTAGCCTGTGGGTTTTGGCTTTTAGAGCTTGATTTTGAAGGCATTTACTAAATTTCTCATATTTTCTGCTGGGCTCTATTTGGGCCTCTTTTTTAATTGGCAATGTACAAGCTATGTAGACTAATAGGGAAACTTTTCAGATGCTTTCCTTGTGATTAAGAAGTAGGAGGTGTATGAACCATTATTAGATTCTTATCATCTCAAATAACCTTATATTCACATATCACCTCATCCCATGTCTGAAGAGAAATGACATATGGACCTAAGTATATAATTCGACATTTATCTTGTTGGTCAGCTTCACCTTGGCAATTCCTCGTAGTGGCACATGCAACTATTTAAGGCTCAATGAGACTCTTGGATGCCTACTTTCAAAGGCTCTTCGTTTTATAGACACTTGCATTTAATGAGACTGTATAAGGTTATTGCATTGGAAGACATTTAAATTGATTGAAATAATTACAATGACACTTACATGATGTGAGAAATTTTTTATGAATTATCTGGATCTTCAATTTGTTTGGCTGATCTTACACTTAAATTCATTTGACAGAGACACTGATGTTTCACTCATAATATTACAGGGTGAATGCAAACGGGTATCAACAGAGGGGCAAAACTTGAGATTAGATTTATCAGCCAAGTTCCAAGATGCAATCAAGGTCGATTGAATTTTCCTATTCCATTGAGAATCCATGCCTTCATCTTGAAACCGTGGAGGAGTGGTTATACTTGCATTCAACATAGTTTCTATTTAATTGATATAGTAAAATGTGTCTCTTCTCCTTGATTCTGTTATGTCAAAAAAGTTCTTTTCTCTAAGCTTAGGTGTTATTGAGATGCCAATTTGAATGAATCTTTTAAACCTCACCCAACTTGATATCAGTAACATAATTGCATATCTTTATGTTTGTTGCTGTCGTTTGTTAGTAGCATTATGAAAATCTTGAATATCAAACATTTATGATTTTTTATGCTAATGTTCCTCAATTTCCTGGTAATGTTTTGCAAGTTCTTATTCAAATATTTATAATTTTTAATTTCTCCACCTTTGTTTTTATACGTTTTTATATTTTCTGATATTATTTTCTTCTGTTATAGGATGTGAGCATCAAGCTAGAAGAGCAAAAGGATGATTGTCTTTCTCAGCTGAAGGAGAATGAGATGTAAGATGCAAGAAATTCAAATTCATTGTTATTCTTTTTCTTTTTTCTTTTCCAAAGTGTGATACACTTATCTACTTTGATCATATTTGACTTAACGGAATCTATTAAATTCTAATGGAGCTTATGAATTGTCTAAATTGCCATTAGTTAAATCAAAAGCACAAGCGGCCATGAATAGGCCAAGTTGACCTAACTCTTTCTCTCTCACTCCTCCCTAAATCCCAAATTTGTTAAACCCTAAATCCCCAAATGTCTTACCTGATTTTCCAAAATAGGAATGCAGTTACTCACTAAGTCACTATCTTAATTATCACAATCAAATCAATAATTTTTGAACAAATTTTTTTAACAATTTATTAATCAAAATTAAATATGGGAAATCAATTAAAGCCATATATAATGTTAGATTCAATCAACAGTTTTACAACAATAAACTTCAAAATATAGTTAATAAAAACAAGCAATATGAACAATTTTTTTTTTTAAAAAAAAAAGAAGTAAAAACAACCATGATCAACAAAAAGAAAAAAAAAGCAATTAAAGCAAAAAAATATTGCCTTGTGGTGGCCTCTTGTGTGCACACCTCACTTGGGTATGGGTTGTGCTCATCATAAACTATCTTTGAAATGGGGCAAGGACAGTGATGATGAAGAGAGAGAAGAGAGCCTCTTCGCTGCTACTTTCAACATTCTTATTCTACTAATGAGATATTCTCTCTCTTTCTACAAAATCTCCTTGTCCTGATTGCAAATTTCTCTTCTTTGAAATGTTGCATTGATTGGTACCAATCTTTTTGTATCGCGAAATATTGGGAATGAGAGAGGGAGAGATGATTCAATAAACTCATTACCTTGAATCTGACCAACCATAACAACAAACCCCACATCGATTATATGTGCAACAATGACCCAAATCCAAGATTTGACCAAAACCCATGCCCAATCTCAAGATCTGGTCTTCAATCAAAGCTCTACAATTGGCGAGGATCCGGCATGAGCTTCACAGATCATAGCCACATAGGCAAGGAAATCCTCTCCATCATCCATGCATTTTGCATATGTTCCTTTGAACTTGTGCAAACCTGTTCAGTTGCTTGATTATCTTGTTACCGGGTTGTTTTGATTTGGTTGGAGAGTGGGGGTGGTAAGCTAACCTTGGTAGAAAGGAGAAGAACAGAGAAAAAATTGAGAGAAAGTATAAAAAAGAGAGTTATTGAGGGGCATTTAGGGGTTTTCAGAATTATTGATGATGTGGATTGGGATTTGACCAAGAATTTCACGTTTGACTTACTAGATTTCTAACGGAAGTATGTTATTGTAATATAACCAAACCTCATGTGGGTAAGTGTAATTTCTTATACTACAGGTAGGTTTCAATAATTACTCCCTTACCTCGGGTATGTTTTTGTAATTTACCCTTGCAGTATTAAAAAATTCTTATATTTTTGCATGTGTAAAAAAAACCATGATCAAATTCTTTGTATTGTTAAGTTTCGAATATAATTTCGTTGATGAATTACGCTTGAAAGGGTTGCATTGCAACCAATTGAAAGTTTGAGGAACTACGCTTGAAAGGATTGCATTGCAACCAATTGCAAGTTTGAGGAACTCCGATGAAAAATTCGTTGTTTAGGACCTAAGTGTTAGGTGCCCATAGTTTAAAGATAGCTGGTGCAATTTTTCCAATTTTATATTACTACATTAGATGCCTGTGAGCTTGAGTTAAAGTGAATATAAATCTTTGGAACTGTTTGAATCATATCTCAATGTCACAGTAGTCAATATTATATACTGTGTCATTATACTATGTTATATACTCCATCAATCCCACAAAGATTGTCACTTATTCTTTAAATGGATGTACCGAAATAATTTCCAGATTCTAAAAGTGGAACATAAAGAGATTATTTGGTTCCACTTATAAGAACAAAGACCCTATTTATTTGTTTGGCAAAATTATAATATGGTGAGATTATAATTTAGAGTAAAAATAAGTGAATTTTGAGAAGTTGGGTACCCTAATTTCTCAAATCAGCTTACAGATTATAATCTGCTTTGACCAATGAAAAACCCTTTCTACCCCTTTTTTAGTGGAAATCAATATGCCAATCACATAATCAAATCCTTCCTACCCTTTTTGGTCATTTTGACTACTTTAAGTTGATTTCAGCACTTTTTTACCAAACACATTTTAAAACTTAAAGCAGGATTACACAACCACTAAATAATTTTTTTTAAAAAAAAAAAAAAAAATTAAGCATCAAATTATAATCATATACTGATAAGTGGTAAGTTGATTTCTTGAGCAAATCCCAAACAGGCTCAAAATGGATGAAATCTTGTGGAGATAAAAATCTAGGGAAATTTGGCTCAGGGAGGGCGACAGAAACACTAAATTCTTCCATAGGATGGCAAATGCCCATAGGAAACACAACTTTATTACCTCCATTGAGGTAGGGGACTCGATGTTTGAGGAGGAGAGTATGAAGGAGGTTATTTGTTTTTTTTTCAAGTCTCTCTATAAAGAGACTTGCGATTCTAGGCCGAGGTTGGATGGTTTGGAGTTTTCTAGTATTGATAGTAGGGAAGCAACTTGGGTTGAGCGTCCCTTTGAGGAGGAGGAGATTCTTTGTGCTCTTAGGGATTGTGATGGTGACAAAGCCCCGGGTCCCGATGGCTTTTCTTTGGCATTTATTAAGCATAATTGGGAAGTTCTTAAAATGATATTCTTTGGCTCTTCGAAGAGTTCGATTTGACGGGTGAATTTATGAAGAGTCTCAACTCCACCTTTATTGTCCTCATTCCAAAGAAAGTGAGAGCTTTTAATATCAAAGATTTTTGGCCAATTAGCTTTGTGGGGTGTATTTATAAACCCCTTTCGAAGGTCCTTATCGGTAGGTTGAAGAAAGTTATCTCTAAAGTGGTTAGTCCCTTCCTAAATACTTTTGTAGAGGGAAGACAAATTTTGGATGCCTCTCTGATTGCTAATAAAGTGATGGATGCTCACTTAAAAGTTGGAGGGGGAGGGGTGGTTTGTAAGCTTGACATGGAGAAGGCTTTTGATTGTGTATGTTGGAGTTGTGTGATTCACTTCTTAAAGAAAATGGGCTTTGGGGAGAAATGGTGTAAGTGGATCTTCAAGTGTATCTCTTTGGCCTCCTTTTCGATCCTTATTAACGGTTGTCCTTCTTGTTACTTCAAAGCCTCGAGGGGTTTGAGGCAATGAGACCCTTTATCTTCTTTCTGTGAGGCGTTGAGCAAAATGCTAGTGAAAGTGGTAGATGGAGGGCTTTTGAGCGACTTTAAGGTGGGGAGAGAAGAGAGCTATGTTAGAGTATCGCATCTTTTTGCAGATAACACAATTATCTTTTGTGGGGCGGAATCTAATCAAATCTTGCATCTTTTGTGTTTTCTTCTTTGTTTTGAGACAGTCTCGGGGCTCAAAGTCAATCTCAGTAAAAGTAACTTAATTCCTCTTGGTGAAAACATTAATGGTCGTCTTTTTGCTAATTTGTTGGGGTGCAATGTAGGATCGCTTCCTATTACTTATCTTGGTCTCCCTCTTGGAGCCAAGTTTAAAGACACAAGTGTCTGGAATTCAATTGTGTAGAGATTTGAAAAACAGTTAGCCGGGTGGAAGAATCGTCTTCTCTTTAAAGGAGGAAGACTTACTCTCATTAAAACCACCCTTTCTAGTCTCCCTATTTATTTCATGTATCTTTTCTATCCCTAGTGTTGTGGCCAAGAGGTTGAGGATATTCAAAGGAGATTTTTGTGGGGTAATACTGGGGAGGAGTATAAATACCATTTGGTAAGATGGGGAGTGGTTAAGCAACCTTTGGAAAGAGGGGGTCTTGGTTTGAAGTCTTTTACCTTATTCAATAAAGCCCTATTGGGTAAATGGCTATGGAGATTTCTTGTGGAGGGGTATCACTTTTGGAGGAAGGTGGTGGAAGCTAAGTTTGGGATGGATTCTTGCGGGTGGATGTCAAAAAAAGGGAGGGGGGCTTATGGTGTAGGGGTGTGGAAATGGATAAGGAGGGGTTGGGAGGACTTGTGTCCTTGTCTTTCAGTGTCGGTGGGTAATAGGAGAAGAACCAGGCTTTGGCATGATTCATGGTTTGGGAACACTCTTCTTAAAGATCGATTTTCGGAGATTTACAATTGCGAGGGATAAAGAAGCGTTTATCTCTGTGTATCTTGGTGTCTAATGGTAATATTTCGTGGAACGTCCCTTTGATTCGTAATGTTCAAGATTGGAAGGTTGAGAGGGTGGAAAGTTTATTGGAAACTTTGTATAGCTTCAAGATGGATTTGTCTAAGGAGGATGTGGTTAGATGGTGGGATAGTCAGGGCAAAGGTTTTGAGGTGAAGTCTTTCTATAAGATTCTCGTGGCAGGGGACTCCTTGGATGGCTCCTCCAATTTCCCTTGGAAAGCAATTTGATGTTTTGGTGCCCCGAAGAAAGTGTGCTTTTTTGGGTGGGAAGCCGCGTGGGAGAAGATTCTTTCTTTAAATAATCTACAAAGAAGTGGGAGGGTGTTGTTGAACCGTTGTTTCATTTGCATAATTTGCGGAGAATTTATGTTTCATCTTTTGTTGGAATGTTCCTTGGCTAGAACTTTATGGGAAATGGTTTATAAGGTTATGGGTGTGTCATAGGTTTTTGCTGGATCCGTGAAGGATGAAATTTGGGCTTGGAGCGGGTTTCAGACTTCAAAGAGCCTTATGAAAGCTTATTCTTTGATTCCCCTTTCTATCTTTTGGTTGGTATGTGTTAACGTTTGTGTTTAGGGTTTAGACAGTGATTAGGGTTTCGAGAAAGAAAGGAAATAGAGAGATAGTAAGCAGTAAACTGGTTACTAACCCTAAGGTTAGTAGTCATATATATAGAGAACTTAATATTATGAAATTACATCAATACCCTTAAACCCTAATACTCTCAACACTCTAACAGTATGTAATGAGAGGAACCGTAGAGCTTTTGATGGCGTTGAGAGACCTTTAAGTGTAATTAGGGAGAGGTGGTTCAATGCCTTTATTTTTTGGGTCACATGAAATTATTTTGTAAATGAAGTAGATATAGTTGATTTTGTTGAGTCCTTCTCCTATAGATAGCCTTGTAATTGGGTTGCACCTCCTTGGTGCGCTTTTTTTTTCTATTTACACTTGTAAAAAAAATACCGTTACTTTCCAAAAAAAACTCTTACAAGGGACACATGAAATAGAATATTTGAACTGTTGTGTGGGCCCTTTTCTTTACTCATGGTCCACATTAATGACATCTAAAGGGTACTTAATGAAAGTAAATGCTTGCCTTAATATTTTTGCATAACGGAAGGTGTCAGTCGTGGAGTAATTGTGAATTGTTCGTACTTAGTTAGCCAATATTACATAATCTACATGCATAATGTCTAAAGCAGTTGAAAGGTCAACTGCCCCGTCGGATTGTAAACCACATATTGTATCGTGTTTTATTGATGAAATATGATGACTTTTACCTGGATGTAATGTGATGATGGTTTATGAAAATCATGTAATCTGGCTTTTGCATCCAGAATACTCTTATTTCTTAATTATGCATAGTAATGTGCTTTCTGGCTACAAGTAATTTACCATTAACAGAAAGTTATTAGGAAGGTACTCATAAATGAGAAAAATGTAAGCAATGCATTTATTAATGTTATTTTTGTCTGCTTTCTGCCATACAAAGTAAATCACTGCAAAGCAATTGATCTAAAAGCCTCATTTGTTCAAGAAAATTACTTAGAACTTGTTTTACAGTTTTCAGCATTTCTTTCTTTCTTTCTTTTTTGCATAGAATTTAGCCTAACAGTCAATACCCCTTTAATTTTTGTTTAAAGGATATTTTTGTGAATAATGTAGATCTCTTCGAATTTTTTGACGTTAATTTAGATAGGCTTTGTTTTTTGGGTTGCACCCCCTTGGTGCCTTTTAATACAATTTTACTTGTAAAAAGCAGTCAACTTAATCATTGACTATTTGCTCCCTATGAATGCTTCTCAGCAATAACTGCAGGTACTCTAGAGTCTAGATTGATTCCTCATCTTAATCCGGTGTGATTATAATGGTTCACTAAGACAGTTATGCATAAATATTTCTTCCTATGGTTAAGGAAAACATTCAATTAATTTGTGCAGTCCTTTGTTCTTGAATGTGTATTCAGCTCCCTTTCCGACTCATTACCTCTCTTCACTGGCCTTTACATCGTAATTTTCATAGCAGTGTGTGGCATTCTGATTGTTCCCCCCAACCTTGTTTTGAGAAGTTCTTTTGCTACTGGTATCCATTTGCAAAAAGATTCTAGAACCCCTTATTCGGATTTCAGAGGTGAATTCAAGCAGTTCGGCTTATCCCTGCTCAAACCTTGTTTAGAACTACTTTATTGGCATTGCATCGCTGAAAAATCTCAAAATTCCTTTCTGCAGTTCCAATATGGCAATTTCTCTCCTCGGACTAGTTGAAAGTTGTTTTTTTATTAAAGATTTATGAGTAGGTATGTTGTGGGGCGGCGTAGGATGATGGTGGATTAGGAATAACTGTCAAAGAAATATATTATAACTTAGTTTGAAATGGTGTAACTGACAAAGATAAATCAACAGTTTTTATTGAAGGTTCACATGTTGAATTATATTTTGCAGGCGCAAAGATATAGAAAAGTCCTTGTTATTTGTAACTTAGTTGTTATCTTATCGTCATCAAGTTTGCTACTGGTCCCCCACCTTCTGGTTCCTTTTGGGGTTTTGTTACACTCTTCATTTCCTTCATGCTTATGTAGAATCTTCTAATTTTGTTCTTTGACCTCCTTAAGTATGGATCTACATGTTCTTTCAGCTTAACTTATTTTTATCAATTATTTGCCTAGTAAGATAAAACAAGGCTGTCTTTATGATTGCAGCCTTTTATTCAACATGTTGTGTTTCTTCATGTCCAGGTTAAGAAATAAGTTGAAACAGCTTGCTGATCAGTATGCTCTGTCTGAACAGCAATATGCACAGAAGGTATCATTTGGTCTTTACTGTTGAGGCTATTTACTTGAGATGCTTATTTATTAATCTATAATGGACCGTAAACATTTCTTTGTGGCTTGGAATTTTAATGCACAGTTAAAGAAGAAAACACTGGAACTACAGCTTGCCGATTTGAAAACTAAGCAACATGAGGAAAAAATGGTCCAGGAACAATCCCAGATGAAATTATATGCAGAACAGGTGTCACAGTTGTTGGCTACTGAAAAGAGTTTGCGGTTGCAGTTGACAGCTGATGGGGAAAAATTCCAACAATTTCAGGTCAACATCTTTCCGTGTTTTATATATCGGCTTAAAATTTTATTGGGAAACTGTTTTATCGCAATTTGGTGTTCAATTACATAAAAAGAGGTATAAAAGGATGTTATAAATTGTTAGGTTTGCATGTGGGTAGCATCAGCTGCTAGGTTTGAAGTGTCATCTCATGTGCATTAAAATGATAGGAAGGTTGGATGTTGTCACAAGATTAGTTTATGCTGGTTTAATAATCAACTATTCATGATCACCTTTTGGAAAAGTTTATATGTTTAACTTGCATATCTATTTTCTCTTTCTGATTTGAGAAGTCCCATATACATGTTTATGCAATCAATATGTGAATCTATCTCATTATCTGTGCCAGAAATAAAATGTTGACTGATTTTGCAGGATGCTTTATTAAAGAGCAATGAGGTATTTGAAACATTCAAGCAAGAAATTGAGAAGGTTGCGTTTCCGAGTTGCTTTATGTTTTTGCGAAACTTGTATGGTGTGTTCTGTTCAAGTAATCCAACATTTTAGTTGTTATTTTTGTAAAAACTAGATGTCAAAATCTATCAAGGACTTCAAGAAGGAGAATGCATTCTTGAAGAGCAAAAGCGAGAAATCAGATGTTACTCTCATAGAACTTGTTGAGGAGGTAAAGTCAACCCACAATTTTATGTTTACATTTTTTTTTAAATATGTCCTAACGAGCAGTAAACAAACTCACAATCCACTCCACCCTTTCAGATGCCTTAACCATCATGCTAGCATTTGGTATCATTTCCAATTTTCTGTTTAAATTAGTTTGTTTATGTTTTGTTTTTTCAAAATCCTTAAAACAAAAACATGTTTGGTAACAAAATTTGTCAACTGTATCAAAGTAAATTTGATTGTTTTATCCTTCAAAGCCCATCAGTCTTTGACTGTATGAAATTGTCTTCTCTCTACTGATTGCATACAAACTTTGACTTTTGTTACCTAAAGCCTCTCATGGGCATGGTTATTAAATATTAAATCATATCAGTATTTAGATTCAACATTGTCATCATAACATTTGCTCATCTTGAAGTTGTCTTTCATGTCACCAAACACCCAAAACCCAAAAAAGCTTTCCCAGTCTGCCGTATATGGTTGCTGATATTGGCAGTGCAGTACTGGTGATATTTCAAAGCCAGGATATGCATATATTTTACAGTCATCTGTTTCTGTCCATTTTGTATTTGCTATAGTTGGCTCTTTAATGTGTTATCCTATAAATATGTTTGCATGCTTATGTTGCATGATTACAGCCAAATAATTCAATGGTTTAGTCTTAGCACAGTTGTAGCTGGAGATCTGTGTGCCCTCACTGCAGTGCTGGGCTGCCATTAGGTTTCTAGCATGTCAAGTTACTTGGCTGTTGGCTTGTGGAAAATTAACTGTCCTATTTGAAAAATAGCTTGTAAGTTTGTAGATTAAAAGGTTAACTTTTGCGAAGAGCGCACCGCTAAGATTTGTATTGCATACTAGGATTTCTTAGATTTTATTTTTCCATTTCTTAGAAATCCTTTCTAATATTGGTTTGCAACAAACCAGTGCGTCACATGAAATACCATGGCGACTGTTTCTTGATTCCTGGGGAAACCGTTCTAGCTCTAAATTGATTTACCTTGTAATTCGCATTAAATTATGCTTTTCATTACTGAAAATATGTTGCATTAATGTTCTATCTTTGTCCAAGCAGCGTGAGCGATTAAAGAAGCAATTGGAGAAAACGAAGAATCAGAAAGAAAAGCTTGAATCGTTGTGCCGATCACTTCAGGCAGAAAGAAGACAGAATTCCATTGGGAGCAGCAGCTTTGATTCAGTTTCAGTATGAACAAAGCAGATCTAATCCAAGAAACGAGTCTTGCAAAGTATTATATGTGTGTTGATCATAATTCAGTTAATGTGGGATAATTAGAGAATGAAAAGTAAAATAAGTTAGATTTTCTTAATCTCTCTTCCTTCATTTTTTCATTTTACTAAACAGATGATAAATTCTTTTTCTCTTAACATTTATGTCCTCTGTTTTCTTTCTTTTTTATTTTATTTTTTCCTTTTCCTTTCAATAACCCAAAAAAGAAAAGAGGATATAACGTGCGAACTAGGCATATGTATCCTTAATTATCACCTTCATTTCAACTGTCTTTGATGTTCCCCGATTGTAGGGCTTATTAAATTTCTAATTAATTTGATTGATTGAAGGCCGCCTGGATCCATAAAAAAAAAAATGCTATTTGCTTGACAAAGTTGCATCGGTCTTGAAGGATGAAGGGTTGACACCCTTCAATTCTCCCACATTTCACATGGTGTAGGATTTTATGTCGTGTATGAAACTAAACGAAATTTTTTTAAATAGATTGGAAATTTTTTTTGACAAATGAATCAAAATAAATTTATATATTTTACTTCTAACATATTGTTGTAGAATTCAATTTAATTCTCATTTTTAGAGTGTTTAAAATAAATGAAACTGAATTTAATATTTAGATTCTAAATTTTATTATTGTTCAACTAATTGAGAGAGTTTTGATGAACATAATTTTTTTTTGGTCCATTCTGTAAAATTCTTTTTCAAACTAGCAATGAACCTGTGCAAAGGCGTGAGAATATTTCGTTGAAAAGACAAAATATAATTATTAATTAATTAATTAATTTTATCATAATAAATAAAAAATACATAAAATAATTAAAGATTTAAATTAAAATAAAATTTTCCTTTCAAAATAAAGAGATGGACATTTATATACTTCTTTTAGACTATTATAACACTACAATTTTATTGAAGACAAATATTCATAACTTATTTAGTTCTAATTAAAATAATACCAATTTAGTTTTTATTTTTATTTTTTAATATCTAAAAATTAAATTTAATTAATTTAAAGATATTTAGAATTTAAATAATCTAATTTGAAACATTTTTCTTTGATAATATTATAGATTACTTTGTTTAAGTTTAATATTTAAAATTTAAATGACCAAATATTTTAGCATACCTTTAAGAGATAATTACAAAATTTGAAATAGTTTTTTTAAGAAATAATTACAAAAATTGAGATAGTTGTGGACATATATTTATAAAGTAAAAATTTATTATAATTATCAGTGTCACTTAAAGAATGAATAAACTAAACTAAAATAATATATAATTTCAACATGGAGATAACTAAAGGAAGAGATGCTTGAGAAAGTTCAAAACTTAACTAAGTGATAAATGTTGTATGCATTTTGAAAATATAGATGTAGAAAAATAAATTGATGGAAAAAATAAAGGGAAAATTATAGAAAGCCACCTCACTTTTTGATGCCGCGACACTTACCTACCTATTGTTTGGGAAATGATATTTACCTACTTTGTTGTATTCGAAAATTTGAATTTTTCAACAGAAACCTCCCTCTGTCAAATTTTTTGTTAGTCAAATGATTCTTTTTTGGTCAACAGTTATCAATAGAAACCCAAAAATACCCTTGATGTAACAACACTCCTTCACTATTTTGACATCCTCTCACAAGATCTGACTTAATATTCCTCTTATCTCCACAAAAACCTCCATAGCTCTCTGCAACGACATCCTCTCACTAGCCTATGCATCCTTTCACCAGTGCGACATTATATCGCTCAGTTACTTCCTTTCTCTTCATCAATCTCACTCATCTAACATGTTTTCTTCATCTCGTCACATCTCCATCATCGCTCGTTCTTACTAGTTTTGCTGCCAAAAATTAGATTTCCTTTTGTTTGATATTTCATGGAAAGACATTGTTTTTTGTATGGAATTTTCTTAGAAAAAATGGGTTTTGTTGGTCTCAAATTTCATGCAAGAATGGGTCTTCATCTATAATATTCTCCTGAGATTTGGATGTATTTTGGCTGAAAAGTTACTAAAAAAATGAGAGGTTTTTTTTTGTTCAGTTTTGCTTTTGCAAAAATTGACCATATTTTCAGTAAGAATATTCTTGAAAAAAATGTGAGGTTTTTTGCTGTAAATATACTGTCATCCACAGATGATGGGGTGAATTAATTATGTTGATTTAATAATGATTGAATATAACTAGAAGTATACAAATCGAGTACTTCTAGTAAATTTAATTCACTGAGCTTGTGAAACTCACTCCTCATTATTAGAATATTTCAGGTTGTCGATAGGGCTGATTGATAGTTGAACTGATAACCAGAGTGAAAAACTTAAGTAAGTCATGTGGTCAACATCTTCAGACTTACGAAAGAAAAAGAAAAGAAAATTTTGAAAAGTTGTTAATATTCATGAATTTGTTATTCTTGTATATATTGTTTCTGATAAGAGAAAGTTGTTATATATATATATATTCAGTTGATGTATGTTTTTAATATTGTTACATATATATGTCGTGTTGGAATTTCAAAACGTGACGACACTGTCTCTGTGGTGGCCAACCCGAGATGGGTCATTACACCTCTTTCCTCTTCTTCCTCAGTAGATTGTGCGGTCTTCCTCTCTCCTTCCTTTTCCTCCTCCTTCTTTCTCTCTCTTTCCTTCTCCTCCCCCTCCTCTTTGCATAAATTGTGCCTCGGGCCGTGCACCACCTCTCCCCCATCATCTTCTTCCTCCCTTCTTCCTTCTCCTCATCCTTCTTCACCAAATCGTGACCTCTCTTCTTCCCTTCCTCTCTCTTTCCCTTCCCCATCCTCCCCACACCTCTCCTCCTTCCTCTTTATCTTGTTTCATGATACAAAGCCAATAAAGAAAGAAAAACTAGAGCTTTCCTCTCTCTCTCTCTGTGTAGGTTTATATGTATATATATAGTTTTTATAATATAAATATATATAATAAAATAAAAAAAGTTATTTTAGCCTTTTGATTTGTTATCTCACTTTAATCTCAGTCCAACAATCTCATGAACCAAACATATAATTAAAATAATTTCACTTTAATCCTCCTAATCCTATCTCACTATAATCCTAATCCTAATCCCACTGTAATCTTGTTCATGTACCAAACAGACTCTTAATGCTCTGAACAACGCTTCAAAGTTTGAAAATTTTCCGTTATTTCGAGTATTAAATAAACTGGATGTTTGTTCAGTCGACTGAATGCTATTTGAAATTCAAACTCCTGTGTCAGGTATTTCATTCAGTTGACTGAAATGATTGTTCAGTCGATTTGATTAGAAGGCAGAATGTTTTTACCTTCATTTAGTCGACTGAAAGATTTACTAAAGGAATCATTCAATCAACTGAATGATTCTTTAGAAGAATCATATAGTGGATTTGATTCATTCAGTTGGATGACCTAAAACACAATTTTTCGTTTTCAGTTTTGTTTTCCAGTCAAAATGATTTTTGTAAAAACATTTTTGAAGCAATTTGAGCCATAGAAAAAAGCTAGGTACTTAAGTTAGAAAGTTACATTATTTAAATTACTATCTTAGTACATAATCGTAATCTTAAACTTCATCCAAGGTTGAATGCTTACTTGATTGATTTATGAGGAATTGTCTTTGCAACTTTAAATACTTAGATAAATTGGTTAGTACAATTTAATATATCTTTGCCATCATTAAAATCAAATAAGAGTCAACACTTCCCTTCCACAACCTTGCAAATTGGCAATAACACCTGCAAACAATAAACAAAAAGAATAAAAAAAATATTTAATATGGATTGTAAATCATATTCAAGTAAATAAATATAATAAAATAAATTGTACACATAGCAAAGATAGCTAAAATACAATTCAAGAATCAATGGTTGATAGAATACTAAAGTAAATATAGTGTAATTGTTACGGTAAAGTGATATTTTAAAATTGAAAAAAAAATTATGACTTTAAGACTGATGTGATGATTTGTTGGTAGAAGAGTTTAGTAAAAAGTTGCATAAGTTCTATTTATAATGAGAGTTTTTTTTTTTTGTTGGAGAAAACAATTTATAATATATATATATATATATAAGTAGAACGGTTCCAACGCACCACATAAGCAATGACATGTACGCTGATATTGACACGTGTTTTCAGTTAAATAGTTATTTGGTTTATTTGTAATTTTCAAAAAGTAAGTTTTAAATTTAAAACTAACCATCTCTTAGTTTATCTCCTTCATGAAAGATAACAATAAACTCAAACTAATTGATATTTAATTTTATTTTAAACTTTGAAAAAATATTTTTATGATTTAAATAGAACTTGAAGATTCTATTAGCTAACTCTCTCAAAATTTATCCCTAGATTATATGATTATAGGTATTATCTATCTTTTTATATATGATATGTGTATGTTTATTGAATTGAATTTTGAATTAGTCTCTTTTTCCTTCTTACCACTTCTGTTTTCGAGTGTTTGTTCTTTTTGACACTGAGCAATGAGTTTTATTCAGTTGAAGTTTACATGCACAATTATGCGGTATTCATTTCAGCTCTTTATTTTATTTTTTGTTTTTATTTTATCGTAGTTATTCATGCCTTCTTAGATTATATGTTTCATCTTGGTTATAGAGTTTTGCTTTCTAAGCTCTATATGTACTCGAATGTGTCCTATTAGAATTTGAAAATCAAGAATTGAGGATATACATATTGCAGAAAAATTCATAGCATTAGTTCTTTCTTCTTGGATATGCAATAGGATGTCCGCAATTAAAGTCTTTACTTCTTAGCAGCAATGTCCACAGTGCACACCCATATAGAACTATGCATACCTCGCAATGGTGGAAACAAATTTAGACAATTGTGTTCGTAGTTTTTCCAAGTGAATCATACGTAGGAACCGATAATTATCTGAATGAGAAATAACAATGATGCTAACATCAATGGAAGATGGTCACATTTCAAAATGTGTATCTTCCTAGGGAATTTTAATCATTTCAACTGAGGATACATATATATTGTAGAAAAATTCATAACAACAGTGCTTCCTTCTTGGATATGAAATAGGACACGTTCTCAACATTATTTGTTGTATAGCACACCATTATTTCTTAGGTACTTCTTTTAAACTTACTACTTTCTTTTCTAATTTTTTTTCTTGTCAATTACTAATATTTATTGTATAAGAATCCTACCCAATAAATAATAGTATACCCTTTTTATTTTATTTTTTAGATAGGTTTTTTGGATCCTACTTGATATTCAATCTACCATTAATAATATAGTTAATAGTATTAAAATATTTGAAGACTGACCTTCCAAAAAAATAAAATAAAATAAAAATGTTTTAAGAGTGCAAAAAAAAAGGGTAAGTTTTATGAGTAAATTTCATATTCAAAGTTTTGAATTTGAATTTATTTTATCTTACACAACTATAAGACCATAATTATATTAATCAAAAAACTTTCTATTGTTAATTTCAAATTCAAATAAGTTTTAATCATTATCTTATTAAAGAGTTCTTATGCATTAAACTCTTATTATTATTTAAAATTATGGTAATTCTAATATTACAAATACAATATGTTTCTCATGATTTTGAGTTATATTTTCATTTGATCTATGTATTTTCGCACATAATCATAATTTTATTGGTTGTGGAAGTAATTACAATGACACAAATAGATTAGATATAACAAATTTGATCCTTCATCTTTATTTTCTCTTAGTAGGTTGTAAAAGTAACTTGTAGGAAATCTAGGTCTAGTTGGGCACCCATGTTGGGCTACTCGACCCACCCATTTAATCTAGAACCAAGAGACATTGATGAAACCAAGCAACTCTTGGTTGAATCCATGCATCCCTTGGTTATTTAACTGAAAATAAATAACTCTCTCTGCGGTATATATGTATGTAAATGACATGAAAAAAAGTTGCTGGAAAGATAAATTCTTGATAGAGAAAGAGATAGAAGAGAGAGAAAGTTTATCTTATTTCTTTAGAGATAACAAAAAGATCTTGGGTGGTGAAAACAAGTGTGTTTTCTGATTTCGTGATTACACACACGACCTTCAGCGAGATTAAAGATAGAAGACATGGAGAGAAGTCCAAGATACAAGAAGATTTTGGGTCGAATCGGTAAGTACCCGATATTACGCTGAAAAACTATTTTAATATTGGTATCAGAGAAAGTGTTTATGTTTTTTTTTGATGTATATAGTCTTTGTAATTCTTAAATGCCTAAAGTAAGTAACTAAACTTTAAAACTCTATTAGTAGATCATGTGTTCAAAATTTTAGGCTCACTAATGAAATCACATCACAGTATTTGTTAAGATCAACCAAAATTTCAAAACAATCATGAATAATATATATAAAAAAAATCGGGACAAAGTGTGTGTGAATGTGTCTCCCATGCCCCCAAACTTAAAGTACACAGTGTCCCCAATGTATGAATAACATGGAAAGAGTTGACCTGGGAGATGGAGAACTAGCTGGACTGGCATGGCTCATAGCACACCCCCAACCTTGAACTGATGCACACATTGTCCCTGAAAAAGAAATACCAAAGTAATATTGGAAAGCAAAAAATATTAAAAATAAACAGTAACAATAAATATGAAAAAACAATAAAAACAAAAGGATATGCTGTGGGGTACCTTCCATGAGCGCTAAGTCTTACATCTTCAGCCAGATGGCCTAGAATCCTGCATCCAACAACTTTATTACTTTAGTCCTCACAAACTCTTGCATAGCTGGGTTGAGCCTTCTCTGTGGCTCTCTCGATGGCTTGACATTCTTCTCCAACTGTATCTTGTGCATCACCACCGAGGGGCTGATCCCCTTAATATCCTCGATAGTCCAGCCGATAGCTTCCTTGTGCTCTCTTAAAATGTCCAATAATTTATTCTCTTGAGCCTCAACCAAATCTGAAGCTATAATCATAGGCAAAGAATCTGCTGGACCTAGGAACTTATACTTAAGATTGTTCGGTAAAGGCTTAAGTTCCGTCTTGGGGGGCTTAAGTGCTACGGTCTCCTCTATCTCTCTGCTCTCCCGAGGAGCAGAATCCAAAATGGCAGTCGCTTGCTCAAGTAACTTATCCAAATCCAAATACTCTCCAAACTATGCAAAGCATGCCTCCAGGAGGTCCTCAATGCTTTATGCATCCACAATCTCCCCTGTCTCACTGCTCTCCTAAGTAGCAGACTCCAAAATGGCATTCGCTTGCTCAAATAACTTATCCAAATCCAAATCCAAATCCTCTCCAAACTGAGCAAAGCATGCCTCCAGGGGGTCTCAATGCTTGATTCATCCACAGTCTCTGATTTGCCTTCCTTAAATTGTCCCCCATCTCTATATTTTTTATTTTTATTTTTAGGCAATTGCAAATAGAAACAAATAAACTAGAATAAAATTGCAAAAAAATGCTAACTAAACTAGTAAAAAAATAAAATCAATTCAAACAAAAATTTAATTTTCACAAACAAAACAAATCCCTGGCAACGGCACCAAAAACTTGTTGTGAGTTTTAAATTACTCACAAGCGCACGAGTCGTTTGCAATAAAGTGTGTGCAAGTGCAAGGTCGAATCCACAGGGTATTGCGTCGTGAAAATAGATTTTTATCTAAACTAAACCTATTTTAACCTAGTTCCAAATTTTGAACTGTGTCGTGCAAAGAATATAAACTAAAGTAATTGATTTAAAAAAAACAAATGATAAAGGTACTAAGGTTTCTGAATCCACCCCACCAAAGTAAAGCATATATCTTCATGTTCAATATAAAAGTAATTTTTTCAAATAATTCCATGAATCCATCGATATACAAATAACAACAAATACCTTAATTAAACCAAATCATCTAATGTATCCGTTTACTTTAGAATCACAATGGATATCCAATTTACTTTGGATGATTCGCTGTATCTGTCAGATGAAACACATAGAATATCCAATTTGAACAATTTTATAAACCAAACAATCGATCATAAGAAATTACTCAAACAGTTGAATTGAAATAGAACATTAATACTAAAAAATATCGAAATTGTACGAACATATGTGAAAATATAATTCTAAAAATGACGGGGCTTCATCTCCCACCTTAGATGAATGTTTTAGCCTCTCATAATTATGAAAATAAATTTTACAATTAAAGTGGTAAACATTAAACTTTAAAACTTAAAAGAAATAAATTAAAACTAACAATACATAGAGAGAGAAATTCCACTCACAGCTGCTGTGCGGTGTTTCCCCTGTTCGGTAACATAATCCTCCAGATTGCACCCCTTGGTAGCAAAGCCTCCGAGATTGCACACCCTGAAGATGAAGTGAAGTGAGGCTTTTATAGGAAAACTCCATGAGTGCAATGTGTTTCCAATCGATGTGGGATGTGGGATGTAGTTTCCAATCGATGTGGGATGTGGGATTTAAGCCTTCACATGCCCTTCAAAACTTCTGCTTACTAAAACTGCCATAACTTTCTCTAGAAAAATCATATTTATGAGCCGTGAAATTCTTCAGAAAACATACACCTGGATCTTTCCAAGTATATATGGCTCATCTTCTGGTTCTTCCTGAATCATTACAGTTTAATCCGCAAAAATAACTGATCTGTATGAGCAATTTTTACAATTTAGTGAAACTCCTTTGCAAGTGCTTGTAAACTTGTAAAATAATGAAAAAACAACGAAAAGTAACAAATTCCTAAGCTAAACATATAAATAAATACTTGAGCACTGTTGCGCTCAATCGCAGGTCTCCTGTGCTCGATCACAACAATAGATTCCAGCTTTCGTATTTTTTTCACATTAAATCCCCAATTTCCTTTCCAATCCTACAAAACATTAAAAATCATAGAACTAACACAAAATATTAGATTAGGACACAACTAAAAAATTAACAAATGGTAAATTAAGGGGCCAAAATATGCAATATTTGGCACTTATTAAATACCCTCAAACTTACATTTTGCTAGTCTCTTAGCAAAACAAAATAATAAAAAAAACTAAATGAAAACCAAAGAACACAAAGATAAATCCATCATTCATGGTATCCAAAAATTTAAGTATCACACAAAACCATGATATTTATTCATGAGCAAGCTTAAAATATAAACCCATCTTCGCAATGAATAGGAATTTTAAAATCTAATTACTTACAAGAGGCCGGCTAAGGCATCACAAGCTTGAATCAGTGTAAAGTGAACTAGCACATAAAAATGAAGCTTCCAAATAACTCCAATGTGTAATGCCTTCGCGTCTTCAAAATTCACCGAATTTCCCATCAGAATGAACAATAATGACATAGATTTTATTTCTTTCTTTTATTATGAGACTTTGCCATGTGTAGTTCCCTTAAGCTTTCTAATTGATACATGTAGCGAGTGTTGAGTCAATGACTCCCAAACCAGATGGTTTTAGGGCAGTAGGTGTAAAGACACCCCTAAGGACTTACTAACTCGAGTCAAAAAGGCTACGAAACTAAACTGGCCTTAATACTACCAAGAAAAATTCTCACCTTTTGACGTGAACACTCACTACTTACTGAGGTAAGAGGTCCAATTACTCAGCGAAAAGTTTATCAATGATCATTATGAACAAAATTCTCACCTTTTGATGTGAACACTCACTGCCTACTGAGGCAAGAAGTCCAGTTACTCAGTGGAAAGTTTATTAATTATCATCATGAGCATTTTTTCTCTCTTTTTTTTTCTTCTATTTTTCTATGCCAAAGTGTTCGTCCAGCAAGTCATCCAGTTTCAGTTAAGCCATGGAAACATACACATGAAAATCACATGTCATACCTTACACAATTATGTGCTAATGTGCTCGTGTCAGATTAGATCAAACATGTTAATTCTTAAATGCTTAAAGTAAGTAACTAAACTTTAAAACTCTATTAGCATATCATGTTTTCAAAATTTTAAGCTCACTAATGAAATCACATCACAGTATTTGTTTAGATCAATCAAAATTTCAAAACAATCATGAAAATGCATTTATCTTTTCAATAATATATATAAAAAAAACTGGGACAAAGTGTGTGTGAATGTGTCTCCCATACCTCCAAACTTAAAGTACATAGTGTCCCCAATGTGTGAATAACATGAAAAGAGCTGACCTAGGGATGGAAAACTAGCTGGGCTGGCATGACTCATAACACACCCCAAACTTGAACTAATGCACACATTGTCCCTGAAAAAGAAATACTAAAGTAATACTGAAAAACAAAAAATATTAAAAATAAACGGTAACAAGAAATATGAAAAAACAATAAAAACAAAAGGATATGCTGTGGGGTGCCTCCCATGAGCGCTAAGTTTTACGTCTTCAGCTAGACGGCCCAGAATCCTACATCCAACAACTTTATTACTTCAGTCCTCACAACCTCTTGCCTAGCTAGGTTGAGCCTTCTCTGTGACTCCCTCGATGGCTTGGCATTTGCCTCCAACTGTATCTTGTGCATCACCACCAAGGGGCTGACCCCTTGATATCCTCGATAGTCCAGCCGATAGCTTCATTGTGCTCTCTTAAAACGTCTAATAATTTCTTCTCTTGATCCTCAACCAAATTTGAAGCTATAATCGTAGGCAAAGAATCTGCTGGACCTAAGAACTTATACTTAAGATTGTCCGGTGAAGGCTTAAATTCCTTCCTAGGGGGCTCAAGTGCTACGGTCTCCTCCATCTCTCTGCTCTCCCAAGGAGCAGACTCCAAAATAGCAGTCGCTTGCTCAAGTTACTTATCCAAATCCAAATCCTCTCCAAACTAAGCAAAGCATGCCTCCAGAGGGTCCTCAATGCTTGATTCGTCCACAGTCTCCTCTGTCTCACTGCTCTCCTGAGGAGCAGACTCCAAAATGGCATTCGATTGCTCAAGTAGCTTATCCAAATCCAAATCCTCTCCAAACTGAGCAAAGCTTGCCTCTAGGGGGTCCTCAATGCTTGATTCATCCATAGTCTCAGGTTGATTTGTCTTCCTTAAATTGTCCCTTATCTCCATTTTTTTTTTTAATTTTTTAATTTAATTAATTAATTTATTTATTTTTAGGCAATTGCAAATAGAAACAAATAAACTAGAATAAAATTGCAAAAAGAAAAATGAAAAAAAATGCTAACTAAACTAGTAAAAAAATAAAATCAATTCAGACAAAAATTTAATTTTTACAAACAAAACAAATCCCCGGCAACGGCACCAAAAACTTGTTGTGAGTTTTAAATTACTCGCAAGCGCACGAGTCTTTTGCAATATAGTGTGTGCAAGTGCTAAGTCGAATTCATAAGGAATTGCGTCGTGAAATTAAATTTTTATCTAAACTAAACCTATTTCAACCTAGTTCCAAATTTTGAACTGTGTTATGCAAAGAATATAAACTAAACTAAATTGATTTAAAAAAAACAAACGATAAAGGCACTAAGGTTTCTGAATCCACCCCACCAAAGTAAAGCATATATCTTCATGTTCTATATAAAAGTAATTTTATCAAATAATTCCGTGAATCCATCGATATACAAATCAAAACGAATACCCTAATAAATCAAATCGTCCAATGTATCCATTTACTTTAGAATCACAATGGATATCCAATTTACTTTCGATGATTCGTTGTATCCGTCAGATGAAACACATGGAATATCCAATTTGAACAATTTTATAAACCAAACAATCAATCATAAGAAATTACTCAAACAGTTGAATTGAAATAGAACATTAATACTAAAAAATATCAGAATTGTACGAACATATCTGAAAATATAATGCTAAACAATGGCGAGGCTTCATCTTCAACCTTAGATGAATGTTTTAGCCTCTCATGATTATGAAAATAAATTTCACAATTAAAGTGCTAAACATTAAACTTTAAAACTTAAAAGAAATAAATTAAAACTAACAATACATAGAGAGAGAAATTCCACTCGCAGCTGCTGTGTGGCACTTCCCCCGATTGGTACCAAAATTCTCCAGATTGCACACCCTGAAGATGAAGTGGAATTGGGCTTTTATAGGGAAACTCCATGAGTGCAATGTGTTTCCAACTGATGTGGGATGTGAGATGTAAAATATGTTTCCAACCGATGTGGGATGTGAGATTTAAGCCTTCACATGCCCTTCAAAACTTCTGCTCACGCTGAAATCATGCACAATCTGACATTTGTCTACTAAAACTACCATAACTTTCTCTAGAAAAATCATATTGATGAGCCATGAAATTCTCTAGAAAATAAACATCCGAATCTTTCCAAGCATATATGGCTCATCTCCTGATTCTTCCTGAATCATTACAGTTTAATCCGCAAAAATGATTAATCTGTATGGGCAATCCTGGAAATTTAGTGAAACTCTTTTCCAAGTGCTTGTAAACCTATAAAACAACGAAAAAACAACTCAAAGTAACAAATTCCTAAGCTAAACATATAAATAAATACTTGAGCGTTGTTGTGCTCGATCGCAGGTCTCCTGTGCTCGATTGCAACATCAGATTCCAGCTTTTGCGTTTTTTTCACATTAAATCCCCAATTTCCTTTGCAATCCTACAAAACGTTAAAAATCATAGAACTAACACAAAATATCATATTAGGACACAATTAAAGAATTAACAAATGTAAACTAAAGGGCCAAAATATGCAATATTTGGCACTCATCAAGAGAAAACTAACATTCTTTGGGACTTGGTCAAACTCTTAGCTATTGTAGAGTAAATGAGAACAAGTGAGTTCTCGAGATCACTCAAAAAACGATAGGTGAATGAATTTAGTGAAAGGTAGAAGGTATGTTTAATGGCGAAAGACTATATCCTACAAGAGGGTGTAGCTTATAAGGTTTATCTCTATTCGCCCCATTCTAGTTATCATCACAAGTCTGAGCTTATGAAAGCACTGGATGGAATTATGAGATTATGAAAGAACCGGATGGACTTCTAAGCTTATGAAAGCACTAGATGAACTTCTAAGCTTATGAAAGCACCGGATAAACTTTTGAGCTTATAAAAGCACTAGATGGACATTAAGCTTACATTTCTCAATGAAGAACTGGATGACTAAATCTACATGAAACTACCTATAGTTTTTATGTTAGAAGGCTAAGAGCGCAAAGTATGCTAGCTCCAATGTTTTCGTATATAGCCTGAAGTATTCATCCAAATAGTGGTATATGAGATTTCATCGAAATACGAAAACTTATGAGTTTGCATGATCGATGAGAATCACTGTATGTATGTAAAAGGTCTGAGGATAAATTTGATTTATTGGCTAATGATTTATTAGCCTGAAGTATTCTATGTTAATGATTTATTGGCTAGAAAGAGAATGAGGTTGTCACCATTAAGAAAGGTTATTCTTTCAATTTTAAAATGAAGGATTTGGAAGAAGCTAATTATGTATTTGATTTGAAGATCTATAGAGATTATTCACAGAATCTATTAGCTCTATCACAAGAGCATTACACTAAGAAGATTCTTAAAAGGTTCAATCTACATAATAGCAATCCCGTAGACACCCTATATCTAAATACGAAGGCCTAAACCTTGAATCATGCCTTGAAATCCATAAAATAAGAAAGAAATTAGAAAAGCTTTCTACTTTAGTACTAGTGAAAGCCTATTATATGTTAGAGGCACACTATGTCTGATATTTGCTAAGCCTTGGAGTTAATAATTAGTCGTAAATGAGAAGAAGCATTAGATAATGGTCAATAAGGATTCACATATACCTAAAAGCACTACAAATGACTAGCCATGGAGGTTGAGATCATAGCATGATCTGCTATAGTGAAGACGGTGGTATAGCTTAAAAGGTTCTTTGAAAACCTAGGAGTTATCGCTAATGTCTTGGAATTAGTGACGGTCAACTTTGATAGTCAAGTTGATATTGCTTACATGTGGTTGCTTACATGTGGGATCCTTAATATCTTGGTGGGATCAAATATATTAATTATAAGAATAACTTACATTGGAGACAATGTGGATCAAAATAAAGTGGTCTGATAGTACATATTTACACATTAGATAACTGAGTTAAATTTATCCCTAGAAGTATGCTTTTGCCTTACATTAAAAACTCTAGGTATGCGTATTGGTTAAATAAAAATTTATGTACTGGTATATTAATAACTTTAGTGTTCATTCCATGTATTTTAGACATGTTGGATGTCTTATACATGTTGACACTAGCATAAAGAACTCGAGCTAGGTGCATGTGAGCATAAGGATGTAGATTGCGACTAGGCTAAGATCTGTATAGTGTTATGCAATTTAAAAGGACATACACTCTTATCAAGAAAGAGTAAACCACTATAGCATGTATTTCATACTACATGTGCTTAGTATGACCTTAAAGGGAAGTAAGTTAGTGAATCAATCCTTGTGTCTTCACTGTGTGAGACCCATAAGCTTATGTAAATTAAAAGCCCCAGCTAGTGCCCTATATGACTTTCGACTATGTTTGCAAAGGGATAGGCCGATGTTTGCTACTTTAGCATGTTTTCGATGACAATGAAATAATTAGCCTTATAGGGCATGTCTAGGAAATAAATTAGTCTGAAACAGAGAGACAGGAGTGCGGAAGGAAGACCGTTTTGTTTACATCCACCACATGTATTCATAGGTTGACCAATTATGTCGCTTTGTTGAAGCTTGGACATAATTGTGGATACATGGTGAGGAAAATAAAGTCTAGCATAGCCTTTAAACGATTACGTATGCTAAGACTGATGTAATAAAATAAGTCTGGGGCACAACGAGACACTTTTCAAATTTATTTAATTTTGTTTATTTAGGGTCGAAGCAACTATGTATCCCTAACAGGTGCATAGTATTAAGCTCCCAAGTGCAGGTGTACTTGTAGGTCGCACAACTCATTTGCTAGTATGAAGTTCTCCAAAGGAAATTTGATGTCAAGGTTTTCTCTATCTCTATCTGTTGGGCAATGTTGAGCCCATCACGTGTGGGTGGGAGATTTAGGAAATATGGGTTGGGTTGGGCATCCATGATGGGCTACCCATACCACCCATTTAATCTATAACCAAGAGACATGGATGAAAGCAAACAACTCTTGGTTGAATCCATGCATCCCTTAGTTATTTAACTGAAAATAACCAACTCTCTCTGCATTATATATGTATGTAATGACATAAAAAAAAGCTATTGAAAAGATTAATTCTTGAGAGAGAAAGAGACAGAAGAGAGAGAAAGTTTATCTTATTTCTTTAAAGGTAACAAAAAGCTCTTGGGTGGTGAAAACAAGTGTGTTTTCTAATTCCATGATTACACACATGACCTCCTGTAAGATTGAAGATAGAAGACACGAAGAGGAGTCCAAGATACAAGAAGATTTTGGGTCAAATCGGTAAGTACCCGATATTCCCCTGAAAAACTATTTTAACATAACTAACGTAGATGTATACAAAAAAATATATGTAAACATGACAATGCCCACATAAACACTAACGTACATGTACACATGGGAAGCTTTCACTTTTTTAATTTTTACTAATATGAACACCTTAATTTTTTTTTTTTAATTTTATAGAAACTCAAGTGTTAATTGTCAGATAGATTTTATCGGTAAAGATTTTTGTTTGAATTTAAAATTAAACTATATTTTATCTTACACATGACCAATCTTAATTATCATATTATAAATTTTATCAAGAAACTTTTATTATCAATTTCATTTTCAAATAAATTTTATCCCACACAAAGTTTTATCTAATCTAATTATTATCTTATTAAAGAGTTCATATGTATTCAAAACTCTTATTATTTAAAATTAAAACTCTATTGATTTTCCCCTTAAAAATTAATTTTATTGGTATCAATTAAGTTCTTTATGTTAATATATATATATATTCAAATATAAATAAAATTCTTTTTCATCTCTATCTTTCTCATATTCGTAATGTTAGTTCTTCTTTTGTAGGTTGTGGAAGTAAATATAGGGATACCAAAAGATTAAACATTATAAATTGGATTCTTCATTTCTATTTTCCCTTTGGTAGATGTGAAAGCAACTATGAAAATACTTTTCGTTTTCATCTCTGTTTTTTCTCATATGAATGATAATGAATTGGGTTGGCAATGGAGATTAAACATTCCAAGATCTTTATTTGGATAAGACATTTTAAATTCATCAATTATAGTCAGTAGTTACGATTTGATTTTTCATGAATTATCATACATTAAATTTAAAGATATAACCAGATGGTGTTAGTATATGCACAATGTTTTAACAAAAAGTGAAATACAATTCAAAAATCAAAAGATTACAGTATTATACTTTTATTTATTTATTTATAAATATAGTATATATTAGAGTTAGGATTACATAAGTTGGCTATATATTATTCATAGTGAAGCTTGATGTTTAGTAAAACATGATGGTTTATTACACGATTTGATTACAAGATACAACCTTTTACTAAGTCAGGTGTAAAATATATTTACCATAAAACTATATTATTGAAAAATATCTACATAATTTATGTAGATTTTTTCTTTTAATATTAGATTTTTTTACCAAAAAAGAATCTATCTCACTTTTTGCATTTGTCCCCAGATTCTTTTTTTTTTTTTTTCAATCTCTTGCTCTATTTAGCGGATATATTGGTAAGTGATTATTATATTTTACTTAATGAAATTCTAATTTTTTTTAATAGATTGTATATTGTATACATGCATCTACTTTATATTACTACGTTCTCCTTTTTTACATGCAAATATGTAAAGTAGTTTTTTTTATGATGATGAGTGCTTGGGTCAAGTGCCGGAAACGTCCTAAACGATGCCCCAAATTCCTTCCCCTCCTCAAACGTCAGGGTGTATTGGCCGAAGAATTCTCTAAATCAGTTTGAAATATGTTGTTAATTACGATCAAAATCTATCATCAAAATTACTCTCTATTCTTTTACTATCAATGTCATGCTGCATAAAAGGGGGAAATTGGTACTATTTTTGCAGTAAGCACAATGGATGGATATTCAGACAAAAAGAAAAAATATAAGTCTTTAGATTATAAATGTATAAATATTTTCATCTCTTTTATTTTTTATTTAATTTAAATGTTTATCATGATAAAATAATTTTTTATTAGTATTTTTCACATTTTATTTTTGTGAACAAAATATTCTTGTGTATTTGCACGTGTTCACAGCTAGTATATAAAGTAGAACAATTTCAACACGCCACATAAGCAATGACATGTATGTTGACATGAATACAATATCTTAAATTAACTTTTTAAAATTTCAATTTCAAATACACATCACTTTATCTTTTCCAAATTTACTTTCATCTACAACAAAAAAAAAAAAAAGTTTAAGACTAATTTGCCCTTTCTCATAACAACAATAATTATTTAAATTTAATTTTATTCTTATCTCAAATGAGAATGTTCCATATTTCAATTCTCGTTATTCTTATCTTAATAAAGAACCTATTAGAACAACCTAATTAGAACTATTAATATAAATCTTACGGCTCTCAAGTATATGTTTAGAAAGTTAATAAATTTATAAATTCATTTATAAATAAGTCTATTATATACTAAATAATATTATAAATTTTTTGATTGATTGAAATTTATAAAATTTATAAATAAAATTAATTTCATAGATTTCAAACAATTCATAAAAATTTTAAACTCCGTTTGTTTTCTCGGAAGTCTTGTGATCAGCTGCCATTCATCTCCTGCCTCAGGATAGCTTTAAGCCCATAAACAAACGGATCTAATCCCAGGTGGGGGCAAGCAAGCACCCATGTGGCGCACTTCTTCTCTCTATAAAAGCCCACACCCACTTCACCTGTTGCAGGAGTTTGTTACGCAGAAACCAGAACTCCAAAAAACCGTTTCTCTCTTCTTTTTTCACTCTTCCCAGTTCTCTCTCTTTCTCTCAATGGAAGAAGGTACTTGCGGAAACAGTAAAAATAATAATAACAACGACAACAATAATAATAAAAGTTATGGAGGCCATTTGGAGACGAGCAAAGCAGACAGAGCAATGTGGCTGATGAAGTGCCCTGCTTTGGTCTCTCGCTCCCTTCAGAGTCCTTCTTCATCTGAAGATCCCTCGCCCCCCGTCGCCAAAGTCATCCTCTCCATCGACCCTCTCCTCTCCAATGATGACACTCAGGTTCGTTTATATAGATATGCACATTCTTTATTACTTATGTATATATATTTACATACACATTTTTGGGTTTTCTATTTAATTTTTTGTTTGAATGGTGTCTGGGTTTCTCGCATTGTATGGGTTTTAGGGTTTCATGGGTTGTTTCTCTTCAATGCATTTGTTGTTTTTTTACAATGTCTCTTGTAAATTTCTTGGTATTTATTCTTAGGGTTTGACCAATGAGTGTCAATTTACTCTGAACCCTCTTTTTTGGTCCGTCTGTCCAGATCCTAGGATAATGAGAATGGATTTAGATGAAGACGAAATACCCAATCGGACTGAAACAGAAATGGGCAAATTGATACTTGTTGGAAATTGATTGTCAAATAGACAAATCTTTGGCATAAAATTTGTTTTTTCCCTTGTTCTTATTACTTTTCCTTTAATTTGTGATTTTCCAACATATAGAGCGTAAGCTTAGCAAATGCATTCTCTCTCTTTCTAGTGATGTTGGAAAATCACATATGTTCCCCTGTTTTCTTTGCAATCAAAGATTCAATGGGAATTGCAAGCAGAGTATAAGTTGTGTACGATTATTGGAATGTGCTTGATTTTGAATAGAACAAGCTACTGGTAGTGAGTTGAGTTGGTGAATACAGTTCTCTAAAGAACAAACTTTGAACTAAATGCTTTCAGTCTTTCTTTAACTACATGAGGTGCATGGAAGAGGAATTATAGATGTTTGAAAATAGTTCTTTGATTGTTTTTAAAATGGGTTTTATGGAATGGACAGTTGTCATGTTAATTAAGATAGATAGAGTCATAATTGATGAGGGAAGGTCTGAAGTGATGCTACCAAAAAACGGTTGAAGTAATTGTTTGGTTTCCTTAAAGGTAATACATGTGAAATTGTGGCCTAAACAAAGCTCCATACATGCACGCTAAAGTGTTCAATGATTTGGAGCTGTCACAGAAGTGTAGGGAATTAGCGTGATGAATTTAGTAAAAAAGATTCTGATGGGTAGAGAAAGGCTCTATTAAGTCTGTATCTTTTCAACCTCAAGGGAGCATAGATTTAGCCCTCAATTAAAGTGATACATTACAAGGAACATTGGGTAACCCTTTTATATTGTTTTTCTTTCAATCACTGTTTTTTTATTCTTGTCTTGACTTCCATGCTTTCAGTTATATCTGGTATCCTCTGCCTTTCTAGGGCTTTTTATTTTTAATTTCTTATACTTACAAGAGAAATGTATAAGCTCTTTGCATTTATGTTCAGTTTGTATTTTGTAATATGGCATTCTTTGCTGTTATGACCAGTTTGTTTGTGTTCCTTTTTCTTTTCTTTCTTTTGTTGCTATTATGTCTATTTGAAGGATCTTTAACAGCTTTTGACTACTTAAGGAGAGTTTTTTTATTTATTTTATTATTTCTTTATAGAGCATCTATCATTGCATCTCTGTCCATATTATATAAGTTGTTCGAATGTTGTTCAGTTCACAATGGAATTGACTAGTGCTGAATCTGGAAATGTGCCCAAGTGTTACTCAATGGATATGTCTAAAGACTTTATTCCCATGTCTGTATTTTCTGAGTCATCACAAGGTAAGTATTCATCTTCTCGTGTCACTACTTTTCTATTTTCATTTTGCATGAACAGAGTTAATATTTTGTTATTAACTCATGCAAAAAATTATATATTTTGTTAATTTACTAGAATCTCGTGTAAAAGTTTTACCCAATATTTTTCTGCATTTCTGGTAGGAGTTCTAATTACTGTGATGAATTTAAATCTTGAATTTCTTTATTACTTATAAGACTCCTTAAGCTTAAAGTAGGCTTATTGTAGAATATTGTTTTCTTGCTTGCTTATGGTTTTTTGCTTCATGGTGATGAGAAGATTGCATTTAATTTTTCTACCAGAAAGTTAAGCAGAAACTACGTTTTCACGCCCCACCCCGCGCCCCCCCCCCCCCCTCCCCCACCTTAGAAAGCTCTGTCTGCAGCTTTTTTAATACTGTCTGAGAACTATGGAATACTTGACATTCTAAACTAGGAATATAGCATGTTTTGATTTGGTTTGTTCTTAAAAAAAAAGGGATTTCATCATGGGAAACTCAACTACATCAGGTAAAATTCCCTTTGTGATGCAGGAAAGATTTCAGTGGAAGGGAAAATACTAAACAAATTTGACATGAGGCCTCATGGTGATAACATTGAGAAATATGGGAAAATCTGCCGTGAACGGACGAAAAAATATATGCACAGAACTAGACAGATACAGGTTTTCCTAATTACTTCATATGTTTGAGGTCATACTTTTATAGGTAACCAATTACTTTTACCTTTTCTCTGACCTTCTGCTGATTTTTGTTCCAGGTCATTGATAATGACTATGGGACTCACATGAGGCCTATGCCAGGGATAATTGCTACTGGAGTTGTTGTAATTATGACTAATTTCTTTCTGTTCATATTTTCTTCGCTGTTTCCTTTTCCTTTTCTTTTTTACCATTATATATGCAAATGATGATATATTTATTATTTGACTGTCTACAATTATGAATAAGGAGAGTCTGTGTTGCAATAGGAGAAGAAGAAACTGCCAACCAAGACATCAGATACGAAAAGAACAAGAAGGGACCGCGGAGAGATGGAAGAGATTATGTTTAAGCTCTTTGAAAGACAATCTAATTGGACATTGAGGCAACTGATCCAAGAGACAGATCAACCTGAAGTATGTATATAGATAATTTTTAAGCCTAGCATTATTTTATGTATCTCTGTCGAGGGTCTAGTCCAGCATAGTATTTTTGGGTACAAAGCTCTTTACATTAAATATGTTACGCTTCATATGTTGAAGTCTTCAACACCCATTTTACCACTTTACTCATGCTACTTTCCTGTTTTATTTCCTTATCTATATGGATACAGAGGATTGTTAAATAAAGGTTAATTTCCCTTTCAGAATGTCTAGTATGCTACATAACTAGTTTGGTATTTGAAATATCTAGTATTACGATAGTTGTTCAGAATGTGAAGGCATTCTCTCTAGCATCATCTAATAGAATTCTTCCTAGTATCAAATGTGCTGGATTCTTTTAGGCTATGATTGGTGTAGAGGAGAAGTGGGAGGAAGGAAGAAGGAGAGGAGAGGAGAGCACTTTTCTATCGTTTGGTAGAGGAGAAAAGCGAGAGGAAAGAGGAGTGAGATGATTGGTGTTTTCTTCCCACGTGAACAAATCACAATCTTCCCAAATTGGAATGATTGGAGAGTGGAAGCTAAAATAAGGTAATTTTTATTTTCATTTTCTACTTTTCTCTCATTTTTCCATCATCTTTTCCAAATGTATAATGGAAAACATCATTCTTCTTATTTTTCCATCTTCTTTCTTTTCTTTCCTTTTCCTCTTCTTTCCTCCCACTTTTCTTCTCTACCAATCAGAGTCTTAGGGCTATTGTAATTTCTGTTTCAGGGTAATGCAAAAGTATCCTTCTTTATACCTTGATATGTGTTCTTACATCCACTAGTAGCAGAAGTTACCGTGATTGTAGTTCATGCCCAACTATCAAAATTTGCAGTCTTATGTCAAAAATCCATAGGATATAGCACATTTGAAGTGATGGAGAATCACAAATTTAGTTGCAGACTGACTTCCCATTAATAACATTCTCAAATATGATAACCCAAGAATACCAAGACGATTTTTCTTGGCCATTCTAGCATTCAGAGACTTGTTATCCATTTCTGGTTAATATGGCATAACTACTCTCTTTTGACATTCTCTGGACCACTTCAAGGTGATGTTTTCCTTTATGGATAAACTCCACTCAGCAAAGCCCCCGAGTGCAGCTAATTGGATCATGATGAGAAATATAGTTTCGGAAATTATCAATTCAAAAGAAAGACAAAATTTAAAATATCTCTAATAACCAGATACCTCAGTTTTAGATCACAGTAAATGGCATGATTTGTGGAATAGTTAAATCTAGATTTGAGTTAAATAGTTCAAAAGTTTATGCATTGGTCCACAAACAGGAAATATTTCTTTTGAATAAGAATATTGTCCTGAAATTTTCCTGTCTTCTAGCGAGGTAAGCAAAATAATTATTATTTTTTGATAATTTTTTGAGTTGATGGAATATGGCCATACAAACTAAATAGGGAAGGGAAGGTTATATTTGATTCTTCTTTTCTTTTCTTTTCTTAAAAAAAAGAAGGACATGACAGTTAACTACTAGACAAACAAAATGGCTGTCTTCAACTTGAGACATAAGAAGGTGATTTCCACAGATAAATAGTTGCTTTATTTGAAACATTGTTTAGTTATGATGAAGCTTTGATGTTGTTTCCTTTTCTGCTTCTGTTGTGATTTTGAAATCCCGGTAGCTATGTATTTGCATACTCCAATGGCTTCTTGGCACAACTGAGTTTAAGATGATGTGTTTTGGTTTGGTACATGCATGGATTATCACACAATGAATGACTGTTTAAAACTTTTGACCCCTTCTCTGATCAATTCTCCTTATTTTAGTTTGCAGAACAGGAAATTTTAATTGATATAGAGCATAAACAGGCGGCTACCTTGATCTTTGCAGCACATATAAATTTCCATAATGCTGTCATTTGTGCTGAATCTACATTTTTTAGGACTTTATTCTGACCTTAGTCTCTTTGCAGCAATTCCTTAAAGACATATTGAAAGACCTCTGTGTCTACAATAACAAGGGAACTAATCAAGGATCTTATGAGCTGAAGCCAGAATACAAGAAAGCAAGCGAGGAATCAACTCCCAAATAGGTGTTGGTATGTTGATTAACTTCTCTATTAAAGGAGGTTGGTCAAAACTTTTAACTAGTTTCCCTTGTTCCTAGACTCTTTGCTGATGCCTCCTTCTTTTTGGACAATGGAGATACTATAATGAGAGAGAAGGCTAATAAGAAAAAGTGAGCTATCTGCTTTCTTTACTTCATTCCAATATCTAGTATCACCTTAAATGTGCAGTGAATGGTGCCAATTTATATATATATTACTGGCCAATTTGTTTCATATTATGGAACCCTTGATGTGCACCATTTTGTTTTGAATATCTGAATATTATTTAAAGTAGCATATATTCTATTCTTGTTCTTTTTGTTAACTCCAGCTTTATAAAAAGAAAAACAAGCTTAGACCATCATCCTGGGGTATTTTGCTCCATGCAACTTGCTTTTAGGAGCATTAAATACATAAAAGAGACTCTGCATGACTTGCAATCCTTTTTAGCTAATATATCAGCACAGCAATTTGCGTCCCAAAATATGTGCTTCTTTTGTTGACAGCTCATAATGTGAAGGAGGTATCTGCAATCATGGAGAAGAGTAGATAATGGGTGCTCATTATCTAGTTTACATAGCAGCTCAACTGCAACTTTTGCGGCTAGTGCGATTTCGAGCTGAGCAATGTTTAGTTCATGTGCTTTTATCAGCCCAAAGTTTTGCTGTTAAGCTGTTGAGCTGATGCTTGAGGTTATTGAGCGAATTAGAGAGAAATGATTTATGTAGACGACTCAAATAAATCTGGCCTTTGGCAGAGACGTTTTCATGGCTACCATTTGTCTGGTCCAATTCTTCAAAACATCTAAACAGATTGTAACTCACCTTACCTATCCCCTGTTTGGGATGGTTTATTTTTATTATAAACAAAAACTTATCCAAACATCCTTAACTTTTTGTTTATAAAAATTTGAATTTATCTCACAAAAACTGTTTTATTGTTGTTTTATCAAATGCTGAATAGTTTATAGCTTCATTATTATTTGAGTAAATTCTATTTTTAGTCATTTTAATTTACCTTATGTTCTTATTGGGTCACTGGAGTTTAAAACGTCCCTATTGAGTCATTTAAGTTTTGTACTTATTTCAATCAAGTCTTTCAACCAAATGATTTTGTTTTATTAACTAGTTATTCGAATGTGTACGCTATGTGCATGAAAATTTCTAAGTCAAGAATCATTGAACTTTATTTTGAATATAGGGTTGTGGTTGATGTAATGGAGGACCAATTAAATGAAGTTGATGAAGATGTGAGGATTACAAATAATGTGACTGGACTATTTGAATTTGATGAAACTGTTTTTGATTATATTGTTAAACCTGACGTGAATACACATGTTGTGAATAGACATATTGTGAATGATCATATTGTAAACGAGCTTGTTGTGAATGATATTACTGTGTCATTTAAGTGAAAAGTTTGATTAGAACATGTATCAAACTTAAAGGATCTACTAGAGACATTTTAAACTTCAAAGACTTAAAAATACAATGCAAATTAAAAGAATTAAAAATAGAATTTATTCTAATTATTTTTATTATAAATCTTTTCAAAACTATAAACTCAATCATAAATCATTTTAAAAACTATAAACAATTTCTATTGATAGATCAATTTCTAGTGATAGGTCAAATGGATAGAGACCTTTTTCAGCTTTGCACCACGGATTAGATAAGAGAAAAGAACCTAACTTGTCTTGAAATCATGGAGCAAAATACCCAAGGATGAGCATATGAACACCTAATCTAACAGACCAAACGAGCTCTACAAAATAAATCACATAAGCACCTAAAAGAATATATTCAAGAGCATACTTTAAGTATTATTGAAGATTGGTTCATTCATCAACCAAGAACCAAATTCATGTTGCATTCATTTGCATAAGTTCAAATACGAGTTTGTTCATGAACATATCTGCGTGCCGAAAAATGATCACTGATGTGGCCTTGGCTCTGACGTGGCCCAAGAGAAGAAGAAGGCAACGGAGGCGAGTGGCTCTAGACAGGAGCAGAAGAATAAGGCTCAGGCCTCAACCCAGGTGCCCATTCTAAGTGGAGAACCCTCCGAGGCTTCTAGTTCCTGAGGAGAGGGCGGATCCTACCGTACCCATTCCTCCCTCGGGACCGTCTTCATCCAGGGAGGGGTTTGAGGTAGCTGCCACCTTAGTGCCACGGTGGGCACTAAGGGTGGACGATTATGTGTTCACGCATCCGAAGGTTGCTCGCGAACACCTCATCATGGGGATCCCTCCCCGAGATCTGGTGGAGCTCTCGACAAAGCCCTTCGAGGCGCTTTGCTCGTCCGTGGAGGCCATTGCCTCCCAGGTACTATTTCTTTCCTTCGTCCTGGTTCTTCAATTTGTTTGCTTATCTTTTCAACTGTTTTTAACAATGCCTCTGTTTCAGGCTAGAGTTCTTGTCGGGGTCCTTACTCGGCGAAGCACTGATATGGCCGAGCGCTTGGTGAAAGCCGAGTACAAGCTGGAGGAGACCCGAGACCTTGTCCGGGCCCTGTCCTCCTCCCTCGAGGCGGTCGAGAGGGCCAAGGAGGATGCTATCTTTAAGAAGGATCATTGGTGCCAGGTCAAGGATGCCCTTAGAAAGGAGAGGGACCTGATCCAGGCTGAGCTGGAGGAGGTTCGTCACCATGCTGCGGAGCGGGAGGAAGCTTTGATAGAGGAAGTCAGCGCCCAATTCCTCGAGGGCTTCAATGAAGCCAAAAGGAAGGCTGTGTCCCTCTTCCCAGAGGTTGACTTTTCCAGCCTTGACCTGAGGGCCCTCTCAGGGAAGTCGGGCACTGCTACTGCTGGTGGGGACACAGAGGACATCGCCACATCTGGTGTCCAGGGGCCTCAGAAGGCGAGGCCCAGGAGGCCCCTGCTTTTTAGAATAGATTTTCTTTTTGTCTTTTGTATCCAAGGTCGGTAGTGCCTAATTTTGTACCTCTGTTTTTAAGTTAATGGAATTTCGAACTTTTTCCATCAATTTGAGTTTTATTATTTCTTTACTTTCTGCTCCGGTTCTTCTGGAGGAGGGAGATGAGCTATTCTTTATGTTTTTCGGAGAGATTTGATCCTATCTGGATGATTTGGGTGGGGTCTTCCCTAAGGGGCACCGGAGTCAACTTTTCCATTAGTCGCCCTCTTGGGGTCTTCATTTCATCCCTGAGGTCTTTCACTTCAAGGGGCGGGTTTCAGTCTTCTTTTCTTCCTTGATAGCATTCAGATAGCAGGACCGAGAGGCCCTCTAATCACCTCTGATTATTCTCACCCCCTCACTGGTGGGACACTTAATCTTCAAATTGTACGTGGAGACAACAACTCTTAGTTTGTTGAGGGTAGGTCGCCCGATGATCATGTTGTAAGGGGAGGGTTGCTTTACCACCAAGAAAGTGGTTTGCACAGTTGAGGTCTGTGGCGCTGTCCCTGCGGTAACAGGGAGGATTATGCTTACTTCGGCAAAAACTGGAGATCCACCAAAACCATAGAGCGGGGCCGGGGCTGGCTCTAAAAGCTCATCCTTTAGTTCCATGCGTTGGAAGACGTCATAGAATAATATATCTGCAGAGCTTCTGTTATCAATCAAGACGCGTCGTACTTCATGATTGCCCACTATGAGGGAGACCACTATTACATCATTGTGGGGAGTCTGTACATCTTCCAAGTTGGCTTCCGTGAAGGAGATCACTAGCCTCGGCCTCATATGCGAATACCAAGTACCTGTAACCTTCTTGAGAGTCAAGGGGAAAGCACGACACATGATAGGGTCGAAATGTCTGTGTAGCATCATGGTCGTCTTGTAATGCTGCAAATGGTCTAGTGGATCCCCTGAGCTGTCACACATTTTGACCTGTGGCATTCTGAAGTTGAGGGGGAGCGAGGTTTCGAGAACATCTTTTGTGAACGAAGGGGTCTTGGATTCTAAGCTCATCCAAGATACTAAGATTTTTGTGTTTCTGAGCCAAGTCTATTTTTTCTTCCATCTCTTTGAACCGTTTGTCTAGGTTGAAGTTGCTCTTCGAGGAAGAGCTTTTCTTGGATCGACTGCAACGCAACAAGGGCTCGGTAGGGGGCTGGTTGTAGGTTGAAGTTGCTATAGCGAGAGATTATGGTTTTTCCACAAACGACGTCAATCTGTTGATATCGAAAAATGATTGCTAATTTGGCCTTGGCGCTGACGTGACCTTGGTGCTGACGTGGCCCTGCGCAAGTAACAAAGGTGAACTAAAAGGCCCTAGGAAGGAAGGGAGGGGGAGACCTTCGAGGGCGCTCCGACATTCAAATTAGAATGAGGGTTGAGAGAGGCCGAGGCCGAGGGTTAATTCTAAACCAGCTTAAGAGTGGATTGTTAAGTGTGTATGAATTATGAATTCCATACCTCGATCTACTTATAGTCCTCTGAGTAGGTATTACCCATGTGGGGAAGGTATGGTCTTGCCCATACTATCTTTGCTTTCAGAGGTTAAGCTTTAATTGCGTGATCAGTGGATGACGTGTGTTAAGGGTCGCGTGTTGCAGAAGGGTTAGGTCTGCTAACCATGCTTTGGTGTGGCGGTCATATGACCTGGCCATTCCACGTGTGCTTAGCTGTGTCGTGTGGGTTAGACACACATCGTCTCCCCATAAGTGTTGCCAGGGTCCACGTGTTGGTGTTTCATTAGATGAGAGTTTTGTGGGCCACATCAATATCGATTCACTCACGAGTCTTGATGTGCTCGAGTTGTAACTATTGAATCTACAAATTCAACTATACGATTTGTAGACATGACAATTAAATGTATGACCATTGAAAATTACTCAAAATAATGTTATGAAAAAATTAATACTTAGACTATTTATATCATTAAAGAGAATATAAAAAAAATAATTAAAATAATCAACCATATGATCAAAATTATTATATAAGAACTCACTATTACGTATCAATCAACTACTTCACCATGTATTAGGCATACGAAGCACACCACAAGTTCTAGAGCTACAAAGATAAATTATCGATCACTCAATAATTATCGTCATACAACTTTATTTAATAGGTGATCATACGTTTTCTCTAAAAAAAAACATGTTTAAAGATTAAATTTTATACCATTAATCAACACAAATAAAATAATTCTAAAAATAAAAAATTTCCTATAAACTTAACCTCATGACTTATATATTTTATTTTATTTACGGTTATATTTAACTTACTCGTAATCTTCAAGCACATATGATTTGTCACAGTAACCATTAAAACAAAACCTACCTATTCTAATGAACTACTTTTACTAACTTCTTCCCGTCAGGTTTTTTTTTTTTTTGTTTTTAGTCTCTCTTCTTCTTCTCATGAGCTTACCTTTGCTAACAACTCCCTATCAGTTTCACCAACTCCATCTTCTCTCCAATAAAATTCTATGATGCAACCCACATTGTTCCCGTCTGGATACCTAACTCAATCCCCATTCTCTCGTTTAATTTGGGTTTCCTTCTCTCTCTCGCCACATTACCTTTTTTTTCTTTTTCACCATTTTTCACCTTTTGGCTTCAATCCTCCAAAGTAAAGCCACCTTTTGGCTTTCTGTGTGTCCTATTGAGCTAAGGCCTAATATGGCTTTTGTTTTGTTCTTCAATCTTTTTTTTCATGTTAGTTTTTTTTTTTTGGGTCTATGTTTATATGTAAAGATAAAAATTAAAAGTTGAATTTCATTTTATTTTATGAATATTCAGTATTTTTGTTTCTCGTTTTTCTCCTTCTGAAAATATTGCCATGTTTTAAACAACCCAAAAGGGTAAAAAGCAAAGAGGAAATGGTACTGGCGTGTGGAAGCGAGAGGCTGATAAATTTAAGATTATTAAATTAAACCCATAAACGAAAAGGAAATTGATTGTTGATATTTGACAAGACATCTCTATTAAGGCGTGTGCCAATTACCAAATCCAACTACTGCGTGTGCTAAGCACGACGTCGTTTACTCTCTCTAAGTCAACAAAAAGCTCACCATCTTCTGCTTTCTCTCTACGTTAATATTGTCACCTAACTCTGATTCCTTCCTTTGTCTCCATTTCCTCTTTCTCTCATCAATTTTCTCGCTCCTCTCCCTATATTTGCTGCAAAAGGTATATTACACGATCCTAAGTTCCATTTTAATTTTTTATTTTTTTTTCCTTCTTTTGTGTGCGTGTGGAGTTTTTGGTCTGTGTGTTTTAGTGCATTTGATTTCAGGTTATCTGCTCTCAGATTCGATTATTTATTTCCTTTGAGCTTGTTTGCTCGTTTTTTGATATTTTAATTTTCAGTTTCCAGCTTCTAGTTAATTTTAAAAAAATGGGTGATCTACTCTTCAATTGGTTTGTTTTATTTTGGTTGCGTTAATTTACATGAAATTGGGTTTTTTAGTTTACATTTTTGTGACTCTGTTTTTTGATGATTGTGTGGGATTCTTTTTCTTTCTACAATTTTTTTCTTTATAGTCACATTTGATACTTTGATTATTTATGGGTTATGCGTTATCTTCACTCTGTTTAATGCTGTTTTGATGATAATTAAGCTTGACGATTTAACGGTTTGAGCTTAAATTCCATGTGGTTTTTCGATATTTAAACAGATTTCAGTAACTTGTCGTAGCAAGTCTTGACTGTGATTGAACATTCTTAGCTTTTCGGTGACGGATCCGTGTTCTTGCTGTTAGGGACTCAGTATCATGATTCGTCTGATTAATCTGGATTTATATTATCAAGTTCTTTGAAGATTCATCGACTATTTAACAAGATATAATCGCATCATCTGATGGATGCCTGATTGGGTTTTAAATATCTGTGTTGATTTTATTTTGTGTTTTTTGTGATTCACCTTCTTCTTTTTTCCCCTTTTCCTTTTGAATAGAGAATAAGTGAGTCCTTAGTGAACTGGCAGCTTGGAGTTAGAAACCTCATATTATTTGGATAGCCAACTACACGAGTCTTTAGCTTTAGGGCATCTGGTTCTCTGTTATAGATGTTGCTTACATGACTTGAATTCGCACAATACAATTGCTACGGCCAGTGAGTACTGCAATACCTTTCTTTAGCTTTGTTCTCATATAAACCTTTGTTTGGGTTGATCAAATAACTGTTGATTCGTTGTAGCTTGATTGTAATTAGGTGATTATTGACTTGGTTTTAACATTTGGCATTTTGGGTTTTCTTACTGATGGCGCTTGAAAGATATAATTGTTTATGCCTGCTCTTCATTGTGCAGGTTTCCTTTGCAGTGCAATAAGAATGGATTATTTCTTCAGTGGCCTAATCGAGGATTCTATGCCTTCTCAGCCAGAGCTTCTTAGATGCCCATTTTTGAGGAACATAAATGAGCCCACTAATTTTTCTTTCTCTTCATCAATGGCTTTTCTCATGCCTGTAAGTATTATATTTCACTTATGCTTGCATATTACTTATAGTACTCTTCCCTAGGATTCCATCCTCTTGTCATCTTATCTTGGTCTCAATTAGTTTGTAACACGAAAACTGCCTGCTATAATTTACCTTTCTCATTTTAATTGGAAAATTTTAGGTCCGTGAAGAATGTATTGATCCTTACCATTAACCTAATAGGATATAGAACTAGTGCATAGTCTGAATTTGATTATGTGTCTTGGTCTCACTTTAATCTGTGTTGTCTCTAATTGGAATAATGCATGTATTTTGCAATGATCCAGATTCACCTAGCCTATTGTTAATTTGTTTTAAATAGGGAACTTCTCATTTTTTTTCTTCATCACTTTTCGTGTTCAGATGCGAGCAGCCAAAGGACCAATTTTTGAAGATGGACCTAATTTTGAAACGGCATTCAGGCTTTTCCATGGGCGTGATGGAGTAGTCCCACTCTCTGAAAGATCATTACGGCGTACTGAGAATACAGAGCCTGAGGCAGCCCCACCCCAGTTCAATCCTTTAGCTGCAAAGGCAGCCACCATTAGTCTCTCGTCCTTTGGACCTGGAGGTCCCTTCAGCTTTGATTCATTTTCTGAGAAGTGGAAGAATCAGCAGAAAAAATCAAAATCATCCAAGAAAGACTCCTCTTCACAGGTAAATGATTGTCAACTTCTATTCTAGATATTTCAGTGTATTCTGCAGTAGAATTTCGAAGAAATGTTATAAAATCCAACTTTAGAACAATTTTGTGTCCAACTCAAAAGTGAAATTTTAAGTTTTTGACAATTCTGTTCATTTTATCAGAAACAGTGTTCCTAGTTGGGATGGGTTCAAGAATTTGAATATCATAAATTCTGAGACTCTTTAAGTAGTAGAATCTAAATCGAGTCCAATTTACTCTTTATCTGGCCTCTTGACATGTATATATTTTGACCTATCAGGGAGGAAATACAAAGCATGAGGCTATGAGTAATGAATGGCTGCAAACTGGGAACTGCCCGATTGCAAAGTCATTTCGAGCAGTGAGCAATGTGCTGCCACTTGTCGCAAAGGTTCTTCAGCCTCCTTCAAGCATGAAACTGAGGTGCCCACAGGTAATAGTTGATGCCCGGGCAGCTTTAGCACAAACTACTTTTGCGAAAAACATCCGTCCACAACCATTGCCTGCAAAAATACTTGTGATTGGGATGTTGGGCATGGCAGCAAATGTTCCTTTAGGGATATGGAGGGAACACACTGAAAAATTCTCACCATCCTGGTTCGCAGCTGTCCATGCAGCTGTTCCATTCATAGCCATGCTTAGGAAGTCTGTGTTGATGCCAAAGAAGGCTATGGCCTTTACCATAGCAGCATCTATTTTAGGACAGGTCATTGGATCTAGGGCAGAGCGATACCGGCTGAAGGCAATAGCTGCAAAAAGATTAGCTCTTGAGGAAACCTCAACTAGTAGGGCAAGTCATTTGCAGCTTGTTGCAGTTAATGGTGGACACTGCAGCAAACTTGTGGAGTGGGATCCTGTTTCTCTGCAGGTGGCCGGGCCTTCTTCCACAGATGTGTTTTGCTGATTTTTCTCTATGTATTCTATAGTGTAATCCTTCGTGTTCAACAAATTGCTTTACTTTTTTCATATTCTACATGTCTCATGTTTCTTTCTTGTACAAGACCTGTTTTCGGCAATTGATTTGAGGGAATAAAAGATAGCAGAGTGGTAATGATTTATTTTTCTTTGTTATTTGTTTGATATAACTTGGATGGAATATTCCAAGTTTGCCTACTTTTGAATAAATGGCTTGCAAATTATTAATTGTTCAATTTTTGACTTTTTAGATCTGTAGAGGGAAGGGAGAGGAACCTCTTCCATATGGTCCGTATATTCGGCAAAGCCGGCTGGGGTATGCCAGTTATTCAATGACAATCACAGTACTTCAATATAGTGCTTCTTTTAGTTGGAATTAGTCAACTTTGTGGAATTATGGAAGGAGAAGAGAGAGGCAGAAACGTGCTTTGTAACTGTTGTGATTATAATTAAGGCATATTACCTGGTATTGCTATGGTTAAACGATTCATATTAGGGCTATCTGGCGTCAGCTTCTAATTAAGGGTGGTCAGACCTATAGAAATAAAGGTTATGATAAGAAGGAAGAGTGAGAGAAAAGAAGAGGGAGAGCTTCTGTTGAAAAAAAAAAATGTTTAAAACTAAAATGAGCTGAAGAGAATCATTTGGCTTTAATCAGAAATCAAAATAATAAAAAAAATCATTTTCTTTTTTTTCATCTTAATTTTCCTTAAATTAAATGGAATGTCGAAAAATTCCCTTAAATTAAATCTATTATTGTTGATGTCAAATTGTTCTTTGCTCCTCCCTTAAAGTTAGAGGTGAGACTTTTAGTTTACTTATTTTTGACTCATTATCTGTCTGTCAAAACATATATACATACATGAAAAATAAAACCCGTTAAAAAATGATATTTTTAACCTATACATATTGATCTGCTACACATAAGATCCGGTTAGTATCCGATTCGAACGTCATTTTCTCACCTAAAGAGAAATTTTTGTTAATATCCGTCACTAAAACATAGATATTGACATGAAAAATAAAAATAATTAGAAAATAAATATTTTTTGTTCATACCCATTAATTCGTTACCCGTAAAACTCGACCCGTATCCAATCCATCGGTTTTCACCTTTAGGACCTGAGGCAACATTGATTACAACAGTGATAATGAAGTCTCTGATGTAAATCCATTATGTGTTGCTTGCTTAGGAGTTAGTGAAGAATCATCACAGGAATGGGAACTCTTCTTCTATGTGTATATATGGTGAAGACTGATCTTATAAAGGCTTATAACTCTGTATTTTCCCCCATAACTGGAAAGTTAACTACAAAAGGTACTGCCAACCCATGGTGGATTTTGGAAAATCAGAAGAACACTGGAAATTTTGGCCCTTCTAGTTCTTTGTGGGTCTACTATTTTGGACCAGAATAGTACTGATGGTTTGGCTGCCTCTTACCTCTGGTATACTTCCCTCTAAAGAGTCTTCAAGTCAACCTAAGATGCAATTAGAGAAAGGGAAATGAAGATCGAGTGGTACAAGTTAGAATTCTGCTTGGTGTCAGTTTTTTGGATCAATAAAAGAAAATCAAACAATAGATAAGGGATAAATTTGGTGGCCGAACAAAACCAATGTGGGATGATTGAATTTTAAATTTTCTCAATTAAAAACCCAACCAAGTAGGCAAGGCCAGGGTCAATTGAACACTCAAAAGATAATACAATTTCAAGTAGTATTTCATCAAGATTATGTTTAATTCGCTGATAAGAATTATGTTCCATTCATTTCCTTTTGTGAGTGAGAAATATAAAGATGAAGACCTAGAATTTTAAGAATAATTTTATCTTTTATCTGGTCGTTTAAACGCAATTTGTATATGATTGATGTTTTTGAATTGTAAACTTATTTTATAATTTTTAATGATTATTATATATTGTTTTTAACTGATTGAAAACCAAAAATGATTTCACTTTCAAATTTTGAGTAGGAAACTTCGTTTTTCTTTACTTTTTAAAAAATAAATATGAAGTTTTTATCAAATAAAAAAAAAGATTTTTCATTTTCTTATCAGATTGACAAAAGAAGACGCCATAAGCTGTGGAGAGTGGGATTTGAACCCACGCCCTTTCGGACCAGAACCTTAATCTGGCGCCTTAGACCAACTCGGCCATCTCCACACACGTCATAAAGCTCCTACCCTATTTCCTCCCCATACTAGTGTATAAAAGGCGCCCTATATGAGCTTCTAATAGATTCAAAATCCAGTTATCGATTACGAGGAAAAGATCGTTTCGTGTTGTCTTCCAAAGCGATGTCACGAGCTCCACAAACAGCTCCGTCTCAGAGATTCGGGCTTCCTTGGCCCGATCTCAACGATGGCTTAACCTACAACGACATCGTTCGGTCCTCCGATTCTGGTTTTCCCTCCCTATACGTTCATTCAACAATATGTAGTACTATACATATAAATTAGTATTTACGTTTTGTGTTTTCGTGTATTTATTTACAGAGTTGACACTGATAGAGTTCTACTCTAGCAAGTACAAGAATTCAGCCCCCTTGCTGGGGTAAATTCTTATTCATATCAGTTATTATATCGAAATTCCAGTTAAAACTATCAATCTTGTTATAAATAAATTATATATATTTGAAGAAAATGATTTATTTTAGATTATTTAGCTTAATCGAAGTAGTTGTTATCACTGTTCTTTTTTCGCTTCTTTTATTCATTTTTTTTTTTTATTTTTACTGATAAATGAGCAGTTGGTTGCAGAGAATACAAAACGGACAGGTATAATTCTCTAAAACCTTGAGAAAATATTGATTTCTAGGTTAAATTGAATGATTAAATAGTTCTAAGAAATCGTTTGATTTGTTTGTCTGCAGATAACAATCGACGGAGTAGTTGTTAAATATCCCAATACAATCCTCAGGTTTTCTTTTATCTCTATTAAATTTTTGTTCATTGGAGATTAGTTAAGTGAGAGATTCTTATGTTAATTACTTGGCGTGATTGTTTTTTTAGATCTGGTTCGAAACTAGTCTATCATAGGCTTCCTTGGAAAGAGCCTGATGCGCCATACTTGCTAGAAGTTCTGTATGAAGATGATAATATGGTAAATCTCTCACATTGGTAAAAAAATTTGTGACATTTCTTTTATGCGTTGTGATACGTAGTCTATTGGTTTCATTTGCTTACTTCTAGTTCTAGCTATCTCAAATGCCTACTTAGGTCTTGTTTGGGTTTGTATTAAATACAACTTAAAGCATGCAACTTAAAGTGGTTCAAGGCAAATATTGTTTTGAACCATTTTAAATTGTACACTTTAAGTCATCTTTAATACAAACCCAAACAATGCCTTAGTGTTGCTTTGTAATTTAATTTGGAAACTAGCACTATATCTCAAACATTATGTTGTGTGTCTCAATATGTTCATTTTTTTTATCACATTTCTGCATTGTGTTAGGAATGATGATAATTCTTGTTGAGGTAAGTCTTAAGTGGCATTTACTTTCTTGGAGTCGAGATTTGTCTTTTGGTTTTCCAAGAAAAGCATGTAGGGATAGGCAAAACGAAGCTTATGTCTATGTTAAATTGATTCGTGAAAATGGAAAACTGACTTCAACTAAGCTAAATTTTTTTCTTTCAAGCTCCTTAGAAACCTAATGGAGCTATGGAGTATCTTTGCATTACAAGTCATTTGGTTTCATCTACTGTGATCTTGGTAGTTTCTGGCTGACATGAAGTAATACTTTATGTTCAGATTGCGTTGAACAAGCCTTCTGGTCTTCAAGTTTTGCCTGGAGGACTTTTTCAGCAACGGACTGTTTTGACGCAGCTTCATTGGTTGGCAGGCAAGCACAGTTCTTCCTTTGAAAGCAATGAATCACATCCTGTCCCTGTACATCGTCTGGGAAGGGGCACATCAGGTTAGCCAATAAATGTTGATGCTGCATCTTAATAAAATGACCAGGACTTCAATATTTTTACAAATGTGGCACAATTTGCTTACTTATAGTTGCATGTGAGAGAGAGCTGATATTGTTTCCAGTTTTCTTAACTTCTTGAATCAAGCTAGCTATAAGAAGGAAGACTTACTGTGATAGACCTGTTTACTTATCATAGGTACTGGCTGATGTGAGTTTTAACCGTAATTAAGAGAAGGATGTTAGATACTGAAATGCGAAAAGGTGATTTAGATTGTTTTATTATCTGCTTTGAAAATTCTCACGGTTCAACTCCAGTTACAACTCTTGGATATGGTATTGCGTTTCATGTTGCTGAACCAGAATTTTTAGAGTAAATAGCATTAATGAATGATGGTTGTCTGCTTGTTTCTTTACAATATAACTTATCAGCATTTTAATTTCCTTTGGTTCTAGGAATATTACTCTGTGCAAAGACGAAGCTCGCAAAAACTCAGCTTGCAGCTTATTTTGCCGACGGGACATCACTTGTTGGAACCGACAGGTTAGGGGGAAAATCATAACCATCTTGCCTTCATCTACTTCCCACGTCTTTTACGAGAGAAGACTAAGTTCCTATAAATAACTTTTATTTTGCTTTGATTTTGTTGACTGTAAAGTGTCTGTCATTCATACTAGTCATAAACTAGATAGATCATCATCATCTGCATTTTCTGTGGAGCTGTTTGGAGTTTTACTGAATATTGGTTCAGGTTCTTGAAGATCACACATTATATTTCACTTCTAATTTAGATGTGATTAACAATTATCAGTAGACTTGCGAATTTTCAGCTGAGATTAATCTCTAATGCATATAATATTTTGATAAGAAATTGTTCTGACGGAAGAGAAGAGGTGGGGAATACATAGATCTGCAGCAGATGGAAATTCTATGAAGAAGAAAGGAGGCAGAACAACTTTCATATTTGGAGAACGGGAAAACAAGAGGAAAAATGTCACTGTATAATAGGAAGAACGGGCAGATTCCTAGTGGAATCAAAATGATTTATCTTTTAGAGGCACTACTTTAGTCCGTAGTATTTGGTTCCAGACTATATTGCCCAGACTCTTAATAATTAATTCTACTTTGAGTACCTGTGTCAACAAGAAATGACACTGGTAAGGTGTGGCTACTGGACACCCGAAATTAACAGAAAACCTGTGAAAAACTGAAAATTGATGACTCCAAAACTCAGACGCTTACCTTCACTCATCTGGTACCTCAGTGAAAATTACACAGGTTCTGAATATTTGGATCTAGAACCATTGAATATATGCAAACAACTTGAAAAAACTGTGATTTTTCTCTCTTTAACTGTGATAAAGACCATTAGTTTTATTTATTTAATTATAATTTTTTTATGATGAGTATGATGAAGCCACCAGTACTATTACCTGTCCTTAGTTGACATTAGACTGGTAACTCTTACCACAACTTGATCAAATTCATGGGGATGCATTTCTTTGGCCAACTAGATTGTTTCTAGGCTCTTCTAAGGTAGAATCTAATTCAATCAGTCCAATAAATGTTGTGAAACGGAAAATATATACTTTTGATCCAACTACCCCAAATCTGATGGGTTTCTACAGCCACAGTTGTGTGAACTCAAATACTATTTGGCCCACAATGGGAAGGGCTCACAGCTGATATGGCTTGCTATACAAGTATTGCTGTTAAATTCATAGTCCAGTTAAAACTATTAATCTTAGAAGCTTCTTTAAGTTTTATAGCCAAGTAATAAGTACTAGGTAGGATGCCTGTCTTCTTTAATTGGAATACACCCCACTGATGAAACTTCAATCTCTACATGTACAGTAATACTAATCAAGAACTTGGTACAAGAAGGAAAATATCTAAGATATACAGGGCACTAGTAAATGGGATACTTGATGAGGATAAGGTAACACCAGAACAGAACTTTTTGTATGTGATGTTTTTGTGCTTTTATTTATGGGTAATGCCGGTTCTTAATAGAGATCATGCATGTGTAAGGTTGATAACTTGGACCCAGTATGAATTACGTGGACTGAAATTATTTTTGCCTTTTTCTGTGCATCATAGGTTATCATCAGACAGCCAATTGGAGTCATGCGATATCCTGGGGTGGCCAAAGGGCTGTATGTTGCTTCTCCCTCAGGTTCATTAATCTACTGGCTTGTATTCAATATTTTTTTTCTTTTAAAGCTTTATCTAGCTTTAATTTTTAAAGAAAATAAACAAAAAATTAAGAAGTACTATCCAGCTGCTAGGCTAAGGTCCATAAGATAGCAGTAATCCTTTTTTTTTTATAAGTGAAGTGTTAAATAAAAAGCACTAAGGGGGTGCAACCCAAATACAAAAAGCTAATTACAAGAGAGAATCTCCACAAAAGATAGCAGAAATCTTTTAGTCATTTTTTTAAAATTTAAGTTACGGTGCTTGTCATTATATTCATCTAATTGTTTACTATTCTATCATTTCTTTCTCAGTTGTGCCTGGTTTCCAATGCATTTACCTTTCAAATAATGTCCATTATTTTTTTATCTAACCAGGGAAACCAGCTCTCAGCAAAGTTGATGTCCTCGAGAGAGACGTACATGGAAACCACACTTTGGTCCAGGTATTCCATTGGTTTCATTTTTTAACATCTTAATTGTCATGTCATTTGTCGTTCCACTCATTATATATTATGTTAGCTTTAAAGAATTTCCTTATAAAAGATGGGCATATGCATAGTATTTCTCCCTGCTTAACTTTTCTGAAGCAAAGAGAAAGCAAGGGGTTCTTAAAAACGACAACTAAAAATAGGGTTGGGAAGAATTTCTTCTTGTTCTTTACTTTCTTTATCAATATACAAGTTTCTTTTTTATGTAAGTTTTTTAACAGGTTGAGATTCAATCGGGAAGGCCCCACCAAATTCGAATTCACCTTTCTTTCATAGGACATCCTTTGTTTGGTAAACCTTGAAGCATTGGTGAATTTATGGTTCTGCTTAGTTTTCAATTAAGTTTGATGACATCTGATCTAAAGTCTTAACCTATGTACATTCCTTCACCTCCTCCTCCTCCCCCCCCCCCCTCCCCCCCCCAAAATATATATATTAAAGGAGTAAATAAAATTGTTTCTCATTGTAACTGTCCCCATTCAATTTCTGCACTGGCCGTGGTGGGTAAATGTCCATTGAAGTATCAAAGTTCCTCCATATTAACAATCAATGGGTTATCATATTTGACTCTGTCATTTGTTTTTTTTTTTTAACAATGTGGTTATGTTCATATAGTGGCTGATGGTTCCCAATAAATTCCTAATGATATCACAGCTTTTTAACAGCAAACCTTAACTTAAATTCCCTATATTGCTTCAGTATGTGAGCATTGCCTTAACAATCAAACACAAACAGTAGCATTATTGGGAGACATGAAACTTCACAGAATTTAGCACCTTTATTGCTTTTCAAGATTAGGAAAAAATTCTACACATTGGAAATCTTTCAAAAATTAACGTAGTATATGACAAAAGAAGTAAAGCAAAAGAATACGGTTTGCACAAGCAATTAGCCAAGATGTTGATACATATCTCCAGACCAGTCTAAATGTATTAAAGGTCAAAATATACAAGAGATCTGATGTAATGAACTAAGGTGGGTCCAAGTGACTAAAGGTAAACCACAGTAATGTTTTGATGTAATGAACTAAGGTGGGTCCAAGTGACTTAAGGTAAACCATAGTAATGTTTTCGAGGGGATATGTACTTTCAGCCTTGCTTACATCTTCACATCAGCTACTGGTCTAAAGTGCATGAAACCGTTTACGGTGTGCACCCTCACTTTGTCCTGCTAAATATTTCTTCAGCAGTACCACATCTGAGTGCAGGTTAGCTGGAGTAAATATATTATTGCCTGCAGTTCTTTTATTTATCAAAAGAAATTATTGCCTGCAGTTTCTTGGAGCTGGTTATTATATGTAATGATGATCAGAAAACAGTTCAAAAAATTGCATTCAAGGGTGTTACATTTAGTAATTTAGATTGCCTAACCACAAGAGGGGACGAAATACTTGAATTAATATGCTGTCTATCAGTTTCAGCCTTAACCTAATATTAAGTGAAGTGTGGATTTTGTGGTTGAAGTTTCCTCAGTAAATCAAGAGTTTGATAGTTACTCATTGTCATTAAGCAGGTGATCCTCTTTATATTGTTGGTGGGCAACCAAAGTGCTTCGATCCAGAATTGATTGATGAAAGTTTTGCACAAGATGGGTATAGAGATTTCTCTCTCCTTCCTTTTTAATATTGTTCTGGTTTATGGTATACTAATCGTGTATTTATTTCATTTACAAATGTTTCCAATTAACAAAATCAGTATAAGGTCACCTGTAATAAAAAAAATAAAATAAAAAAACTATTTTTAAGAGTCAAATATATTATTTTGAAGAAGTGTATAAGGGAACCATGCCAGAAGAAAGCTGTTGCCCTGCCTAGGGTACCTGATCTCTGACTCCCTCATATATCAAATCTAATTGAAAATTCACATGTATTTGATTGGTTCTTGGGCCATTGAGTACTTGCATTTATTTAAAAGCATTGCCGTTTAAGTTTATAATAGTTCAAGCTTGTCAGATAATTTCCCATCATAATGTCTTAGCTTTGGCATATGATGTTTACCAAAGCAAGGCCTTTGAATTGGTTTTAACAAAATATAGCGAACATATAATTCTCAGAAGCTGCCTGCCAAAACCTGCTTCCTGCTGGATAGTTCAGGCAGTCGCTATTATGTTGGTCCACTATCTCCACGTTTATGCTGTTTCAATTTCAAAAACAATATTCCTAGATCTAACTATAACAATATAAATGCTGAAATCATTTGAAATTACATCTACACGTGCATACACCTCATACATGTAATCTTGTAAGTTGATGCTAGTTCCTTGTATTAAGTTGAACTTCTTTACACATTATGTAGAGGATATCAGAGGCCTATGAAACCCGTTCCTGGAGACTCTGGCTACTACTTGCACGCACATCAACTGGTTCTCTCTCATCCGACCACAAACGAGGTAAGTATATGACTAAGCATAAACTAATAATTAGTAAGTTTAGCTGTCTTTCGAGTCAAGAGCTGTTCTATGGATGAAGATTGTAGATTATTACTCAGATCAAGGTGACAAAACCTAAGGGGGTGAATTCTCAATTTACTAATCCTACTCGTATTCTTAAAAGTTGCTCCTTATACCTAATGGGTAATAGCAAATAGTACAGTCTTACAACCCTCATTATGATTATTGAATCAAGTACCCGAAAAAGGTCCCATGCGGTAGGATAAGTTGTTTTCTTGGCTGCTTACTATCCAAAACAAATATAAATACTTGATAGTCCACAAGGGAAAGGTCATCTTCATCTACCATGAAGATGGCACAATCATAGTTACCGGGATCCCTATGCCCCCTTTCGAACCGTGATCCGGATCCTACGTTTCAATTCGTAGTGCATTCACGCACCGGATATCTAAAATTGGCGATCCAAATTTTTACTAAGACTTTTAGCTAAATTTTTTTTAAAAAAAATCTAGACATAAGAAAGGATTTAAGAGAATGCTCATACTTTATTTTTAAATTATGGTTTCTAATATTATGTTTTTGGACTTTACTATTTTGTTAAGACTCTAACATCAAACTATTATTATGCCCACGGTTCTATTTATATTGTACTCATAAATATATTTAATATTTTAATTTTATATATGATATAAATCATTTAAGTTTACTCCCAATGTACCGCGTACGGGGTGAGTAACGCATCATGTTCTTGTACCCGTACCGCGAACCAGGGCGTACCAAGTTCTTGGTAACTATGGGCACAATTACATTGGAGTTGAGGCTTGAACCTCCAAGAGGTACAGCCTTGGACCTCACCAGAAGAAAGGTGGTTACAGCCCTCTGGCATGCTTCATTGCTCCAATCGCATTTCACTCTTTCAAATTTAGAAATCTGTATCAACACATGTTGCCTTTTCTATTCATTTCTTTTTCTGGAGAAATTCTTGGGTAAACCCAGTCTGCCACGTGGTTGTAGATCAAACCAATAGGAAAGTATCACATATACGCAAACTAACCCGGTCTTGTTGATCGCAGGTTATCAAAATCACTGCCCCACTGCCCTCTGACCTCCAAACGCATGAATAAGCCAAAGAAAATGTGTCCTTCACCAGCACTGGGCGAACTTGGGCACAATTCCAAGTCGAATTAATGCTGGTCTTGTGATGAACCGTGATGCTTGTATATCAGCTGAAAATGACTGTAATTTATTCTCTTTCTATTTTTCTTTTCTCAGAGGAAATCTGTTTCTGTTTTTCAATTACATTATATGGTGTATTTTCGAAGATCTGAAAAAGTGAAATACTAGTGTAGCGTACGCATAATCCAGATTTATATCAACTCCATTTCACCCCTAATAAGTTGAGTGTCATTCTGAAAATACCATAAAATTTCCAGTGGTATATGACTTTCACCACTAAACGCAACGTCCCACATCGTTATCCAAGTAATTCACCTTTGACATCAAGACAGATAAATATTGTAGTCATCACCATCATATAGTTGCAACTTATATTTTATGATAATTGTATAACAAAGTCCTAGCAGCGCACTACTTTCTATTTCCCGCTCTTTATTTTATATTTGCATTAAATTGCCCTGAGCACTAACCACCGGCAAAAATGCACAGACCGATAGCATTAGTTGGACGGGTGCCGGAAAGGAAGAATGCCAGGATTGCCCCTCCCTGACTTTCACAGATTATTTCTGTATTTCCATCAAAATACAACAAATACAAAGCCTGCTGCAAAATATTACAAGCACCTAAAATAATTTACCAAAAAAGATGGGACTTTAGAAACGTCCACTGCACTATCATTTCATTTAACAATACAAAAACTATTATACAAGGGCGCGGCAAAGAGAGATGATGCCGCTGAGGGCCAAATTCATGAGGCCCTCTTTAAGAACTTTCTACTACCTTCCTATATCACCCTTACCTCTCCAAGACTCCTCTTCCCTGATGATGCTCCCATTCTGGCCCCCATACTTGTCAGTTTTGGCATAGTGCATTTTAATGGCTGCCACGGGATCTGAAACACCTGTGCATGGTCCACCAACTAGTATACCTCCTCTCCCCACAACATTCACTCCTACCATCCCCGCTCTTCCATGCTGCTGTAAGCTTGACATTGCATCGAACCCATTTCGTCTCTGCATTTCAGAGAATATATCCTGTCGCTGCTTCATATCAACTGAAAATGACTGCAATTTACTACCATCACAATTCCGAAACATCTGATAATCCACAACCCCATTGCTACCACTCATTTCCCTCTGGGGGAAAACTGATACACCATTTAGATTACTACGTTCACTCTTGACAACAGCCTGCAATGCCTGTTGTTCCATTTTGGATGATGATGCAGGATAGTTGCCAAATGCAGCAGGATACTTCGCCAGCAAAAGAGCCGAATCAGGCAAAGATGAAAACCCAGTTTGAATTCTGCTCCCATCCCAGAAACCATAACTCCTAATAGGAACACTTTCAAGGCCAAGATGATTACTACGATCAAACTTCATGATACCTGGATTTCCATCCACATTGTGATGGCCAGCGAATTTTAGGGTTGATGACTTGCTACTTTGCCTGGGATGATGGGTCTCCTTATCCTCATTCTCATGGGCAGTGAGTATCTTACCAAACAGTTTAACATCACCATTCCTGCATGGTTTCTCTGTATCTGACAAACTCTGTGAATGGGCTCTTGGATGATCAGTCATTTGTTCCAAGTTTTGGGACAAAAGTGGCTTCTCAGCCACTGAACTGTTTGGTTTAGAACTATTACATTTATGAAGATAGCACTCTTGAGTCAGATGTGGACCAGTGATACCCACATCTGACTTTGACATACCTTGACCTTCAAAAAGCTGTCCGCGACTAATATCCCCATTCATTTCTTTCCTGGTCGAAATCCGCAAAGGATAGCCCCTGAGAATTCGGGAGGATTCGACTTTGTTAACTAATGAATGCGCCAAAACATGCTGGCGATGATCACCCCTTCCAATAGATCCATTACCCTGCTTGCCTTCCTGAAGATCATGCTTTGATAACAGCCTATCATGGCTAGGTTTTCTTTCCGATTGAGAGACACCAGGGACTAGTGACGCAATATTTGCAGCGGCAGGAGAATTCTCCTGTTGCAAAGGAGGCTTTTCGATGATATCTAGCTCAAGGGAAACTTGGTGCGGGCTTCCGGCGTTAAAACTGAAACCTGAACAAGAACTTGTATACACAGCAGAATGGGAGGCATTTCTAGTTGTATTTGAATCTTGCATCAGGTCACCTTGGTCACCAGTATCCGTGTCACATTTTTCATCTCCTTTTTCATTCAAATTACTTTCAGACAACAAAAATTCTTGTCCCTCTGAAACATTTCCAAATCTCTCCACTGAACTCTCAGCAACAACATTAGTCTGAACAACCGCGTCTGAAGGCGGGGAAGGAGCACTGGATACCGAGACAGCAACAGAAATGCCATGTCCAATCACTTCATCTCTTTCAGCTTCTGTATCAGTCAATGCCACAACATTCCTCTGGGCCTGCACTGACTGAAACTGGCTTTCAACAAAGTTCATATTCATGTCATTGCTGCCATCCTCCAAGACTAACTCAGGCCTATCCCCTGTCTGACATGCATCGGAAACCATAGTTTCAACAGCATCGTTGTGGCCTAACAATCCCATCCTACTGTCTTCTTCAGATCTGTTCAGATCAGTTTGCAAATTAATGACTCCCGTGGGATCAGATTCATCTTGATTTATGTTTATGACAGAAGCTGGCAAGTTCTCATCCATCGTGGTTCCCAGTTTATCATTGCAGATAACAGAGCTAGTCTCCAGGACACAAGCATCTTCCATGTCACTCCCACCACCGTCATCTTCACTCGCAGATGTTCCTATATTTCCAGATGGAGGGTGTACCAAATCCAGTCCAAGGCACTTGCGAGCTTTGCTAAAAAAAACCTTGCATTGATCCCTGGACTTTGTTCTGATGCACCGTGATATCATTGCAAAATCCTTACCATAGGATGAGACGGCCTGTATAAAGATAGACTTTTCCTCATCTGTCCAATCGGAAGGATCCATTTCCCCACAACTCTCATCTGAACATGAATCATCATCAACATTCTCTGTAATATCAGACGTCGAAGGTCGTCTTATAGCAGAATCCACTTTCTGGCAATTCCAGTCCCGGTTGCCCTCTCCAGGATCAACAGAACTTGTTATGCAGGAACTCACAGCCTCTGAGGACAGGGAACCACAAATGCCTGCTAAAACATCAGCAGCAGCAGTTTCTCTCTCATTCCGAAGAATATCAAAACTGCCTGACCTTTCTATAAAGCTATCATCAAGCTGTGAAGACCTAGAATCACTGCACCCTCCCAAAAAGATTCTACCAGAAGACATCTGCCGATTACCAGTAGCATTGTCTGCATGAGCTGCCATCACTGAAGCTGCACCTAAAACATCAAGAGAGGCAGCATTCATCTCACGATTCCATTTTTTCCCTGACGCCACCAAGTAGGTATTAACAGACGACTTCCCTTGCTTACTAAGATCAGACTTCTTCTTTGTTTTCTCAAAACAATCAGATTTGTGATTTTTGTAGTAGAACTCAACACAATCTGCAGTTGTCTTGTGATCAAGAAACGAAGCAATTTTTCTAAAATCCTTCCCAAACGTGGCTAGCTTGTCCATGAAAATTTCTCTCTCTTCTGAAGTCCAGGGGTTGATTATAGCTCTTTCCTTCTCAACAGCACATGGATCTTCAACCAATCCATTAAAAGAAATGAACCTTGACGCCACCTTCTCCTTCTCATCCAAAATTAATGTTGGCATCTTCAAACCATCCCTGTAAAGCTTGACTTGGGAATCTGAAAGCAGCTTGTTCGTGAAATGAACTATCTCTGTCGTAGGAACTAGGCTCACATTTCCTGCTGCAAAGACAGTTGATGAAATAGAAAGGAAAATAGATGGGTCAGAAACTTTCATGTTCTGTTCTAAAATAAGGAAAATTGATTACAGAAGCAAAATTTAATGCTAAGGAACAACAACTAGACATAATACAATACTATCGCATGTTCATACCAACAAATATAAATTAGATTAAGTTTCATTGTTCATCAAATTCAAACTAACAGTCTTGTGAGGAAAGCCAGCTGCTACTGCTAGAAGAACACAAGTTTTCTCAAAATAACCGCCCCAAAACAATCATCCATTCCACACAGGCAAACAATGGTGTCCCTCTGTAGTGTGCCTGCATTTTTGCAGGAGAAGCCAACAAGAGATAGAGAGCTACAACTAATAACTATTAAAAGAAGAATAGAGTAGTTAAAACAAATTTTATAAGCTCAGTACCAGCAGATTATATAAAACACGAAAGATAATCTATCAACATGCATCAGCAAGAAGCTTCATTCACCCACAACACTCCTTAGTAGTTAGAAAAAGAGGTTTTCATGAGTTATGTACAATGAGAAATATCCCTTGAAGGTGGTCATTATACTTTCTTCAACAAGTTATCAAAAAATAAAAAATCTTCAACAAGTTTTTGCTACATAACTTCAGTGCAAACATGAATATTTTTGTTTCCTTGTAGTCTTCGTGGTCAAAATTTCTCTCATGCCAAGCTCTTTCAAAGTCCATTAAGAAAAAATTTTAAATTCATAACTAAGATACTGTTATCCCATTATCATGCATTTGTTTGGTTCAGCTTACTTTAAATGAAAATTATAATCAGGTGCTTTAATTTACAATGCTTTAAGCTGATATGGTGTTATTTGATTTAGTGTTCGGGTAAACGAGTGCTTAAAGTGTTGATTATTTGGAAATAAGTTTTACACAACAAATATCTTTATTACGCAAGCCCTCAAAGTGTGTTTGAGATTCATTCCTCAGTTTCGCAATCAATTTAAATGGGCTAATAGTGTCATACAATTTTTAGACTTCATGAACCAGCACACCAATCAAAGAATACTTGGACCAAAGAACAAACAGTAAGTCATCCATGTTATCATCCTTGGTGCTAAGTTGAGTAGCACATAAGTGGGTCTAAGATACGTTCCTTGGTCAAATATTGATATACATAGGCTTAATTGTCATACATTTTTTAGACTATGTGAGCGAATACCACTGTATATAGTTTGTTTTTTGGTAAAGTAAAAGTATATTCACTAGGCGCACAAAAGGAGTGCAAACCCCCAAAAAAAATCATTTACAAGACAAGAAGTCAATAAACTCTAATAGCTCTTACTCATTAAAAAGAAGTGCCCGCTAAACCATTGTATAGAGTTTTAGGCAAGAACATATTAATAGTAACTTTTCCATTTTATTATCCTTGGTTAGAAGTTGACTAGAGAATATTTGAATTTTCAGCTCATCCTTATTTTCCTAAGAATACAACTATGTCATAGTAAAAGACATTCATTTGAGTGTAGCGCATACCATAATTGTCTGACCACCATAAGCACTATCAGTGACCCTAAGCTAATAACAATCTATCTTAAATCAGGAAGGACAGAATTTCTTACCAGGAGAAGAGAATCGGGAACGAATAGAGGACCGATACTTCTGATACCCACCATGAGTTGTACGCAAATTCAATTCACATTTTTTCTGAGATTTTGCACGATATTTTCTTATTGATAGCAGGCGCACATCTTCCTTCCACAGGTGCTGAAAGGCTTTAAACTTAAGGGTCAAAACTCTCTCCTTAAATCTTAAAACCTGCCTCCTCATTGCAAATTTTTCTTTGATCAATGGATCATCCCGGCAGTGAGGGACATTAGAAACTCCTGTGACATCAACATAGCTGAGTTCTCTTGGCAATAACTTACCAAACACTTCAGAAGCTATACTTGCAGATTCCTTATTGGACCCCAATATCATATTACATAAAGTATTATCCCCATCAGCATCTAAATTACTATCACCCGGAACAGGTGCACCATTTTTACTCTTCGTAATCATACTACCGTCACCACAAGCAGATACATGAGTCTCTTCCTCATTGGAACAGGGCACTGAGTTTATAGATTGAACTCCATCCATATACACAGAACCTTCAACTGGTTTTTCGATGTCAGATGGAGGAATGGCCTTAACCAAAGATAGTGGTTCAACAAATTTAGATGTAGCAGTTCCTGGACTATCAATATCCTCACTCTTAGCATCAACATGAACTTCCAAGGCACCATTACAAACAGGCATTTTCTCCACCATTGCATCCATACAAGAATCAACTTGCAATGGAGCAGGTCGAACAATCACACTAGAGCCAGCCTCCTGCTCCATACACAGATTTACATTGCCCTCAACTGGAAAAGAACTAGATGATGCGGAACGAGGGCATACGCTACTAGATTCAGATTTCAACACCTTCAATTCATTTTCAAGCAAATCAATTTCAGACTCCGTCATCTCCAGCGTCTTCAAAACATCACCTTTCCACACAAGCAATTTGTTCATTGCAGTAGATCGAACAAAACTAGAATCCACTGAACCAGGATCATCAAATTGGAGCAATTCATTAAGTGAAGAACCCAAATTAGCTATTGAGTTTATATCAAATTTCTCTAAATTAAAAGAGAATCCCACAAGATGATTCTGAGCAGTAAGACTAGGTGAGCTGCATAAATTACTAACATCATTATCTACATTAGCTGCCTTGCCAAATGATTTCTCCTCTACACCTGTAATGATCAAGCAAACACTTAAGACATGAGGAAGAAAGAGATGTGAACAAATTAAAATTTTCAAATAATTTTTGGGGAATTCCTATCAATGCCAGGACTCTCGATCTGCTTAAGGGGAATCCAACCATTTCCAAGAAAAAAAATGTATAATTCAAACAATTTGAACAGCAAGCTAAAGCATAATACCATGTAACATACCGCTCATCATAAGGACAAGGTATTTATCTCAAGCTTAATACTAAGAGGGTCACTGAACAAAAGTATTCACTTCAACATGAATAGGAAATAAATTTCAAATTTTTACTAGGCTGAGGTGTGCACAACCGATTAACCCAAAACTATTTTTTAATTTCTTCCCGGGAAGAAATGGAAGAAAAAATTGAAATTTCAAAAACATAAATTTTCGGTTTGAAGCAGGAAGTCCATAAAGAATACTACAAATGTATCCCTCACTGATACGGGTATTCAACTTAGGTGTTGACATGCAACACCGAACTACATTGATTACAAAACCTACATAAAGGGGTGGAACCAAAAAAAAGCTGTAAACAAGTATCCTCCATACAGTGTTTGGAAGGGAGTAATTGGAGGGAATGGAATGGAGCATAAGGGTGATATATTACCTCACCTTGTTTGAGAGTTTTTATTTAAAGGAGGGTAATGTAATTGGAGGGTACATTGAAAACCTCATGTTACCTCCAAAACCTCACTTTTCAAGGTCCCCTAATTTGGAGGTTTTTGGAGGTAACATAACCCTCATTTAGTCATTTTGATTCAAAATATCAAAACTACCCTTATTTAATTTCTTTATAATTCATAGTTAAAGTTGATTGAGTAACTTTTTATTATAACTTAATTGTTCCATTCCTTTCCATCCTCCATCCAAACAAGGGAAAGTTACATTACTCTCTTTTCCATTCCTTTCCTTTAATTAAAAGATCCAAACAAGGGAAAGTTAACCACATATCTTTACCTTACTTTCCATTACCTTGCATTCCATTCCACTCCACTCCCAACTCCAAAACACAATTTTACAGGTTCCTTGTAAATACCAAGACTAACAATGAAACAGAAATTCAATCAAGACCACCAACCTAATTATGGGCTTATGGCCAATAATAGTGAATACCAAATGTTGCGAAAAATTCCATGCTACTCAAAAGCATTGCAAGCTTATTTACTATAGAACCCTTAACAGTATAATAATATTATAAGACAAGAAGAATTCAGCAACAGCAGTAACAAGAAGGTGAAATTAGATAAGCCTTAGATTGAAAGCTCATCCATCAATCAATCAATGAAAACAACAATACTACCAACATGAACCAACTTTGGATTAAAAACTGCTTTGACCAAATTATATTTATTACTTTTTGTTTGTTAAGTAAAACTCAATGACCTTAATAATCATCAATGACCAACAGGTAACAGATATATGTAAGAAAATCAACAATTTACCTGGTGAAGAACTACAACCAACCGAGGAAGGAGTTGCAGGTGATGCACAATCTGAAAAGCCCATAACTCTAGGGCTTTTATCAGCCAAGTTTGAACTCAAAGAATGCATTGCTTCTATACTATTAGCTGAAAGTACAGCTCCATCTTTGTTTGCAATTGCATCAGGGCCTTCAACTTTCTTTTTCTCATATTTTGCCAGTCCCTCACCCCACCCAAGACGTGGCTTCTTCCTAGAAGTCGTCTCCTCCCATGCAGCAGCAGACGTCACACAGGCAGCAGCATCTCCTGAAGGGGATTGGATTGGAGTAGCATTTTTTGGCTGTAACTCAGCCTTCACCTCACTAGAATCTACACCACCCAAGCTCTTTGAGCTACTCGAATGGCTAAAACCTGAACCACGGGAAGATAAGCTTCCAGAACGGTTCCATTTAAGAGGCTTCCAGTCCATTGAGCCTAATGAGTTCTCTCTTTCACATCTCTGGCCTGTTACCAACCCATTGACACCACCCATCTTATTATCATGTTGATCTTTTGAGTGAAGCTGATCCCATGTGTTCACAAAGTCAGAATGAGGATGAGATGGATAGGTTAGCATATCATCAACTGACCTATGATCATTGTTCAGATCGTGTGGCCTCCCGGGTGCGCTTGGAGATCCATTGCTTGTTTCCCAAGAATAACTTTTCCAATCTCTCTGGCCAAAGGAACCTCTACTTTCCCTAGCATTCTGGTTATACTTCCCATCTCCGCGAGAGGCAGGTAACCGGCAATTCTCATCTTCAAACATCTTGTCACTAGACCGACAGTGCGCATACCCATGGCCGGACTCCTCAGCAAACAGGTGACAAACACCCTGCTTACCATGACCTTTATAAAACAAAAAAGGAAAATCATGAAAGAAAGAAAAAAAATCAACACAAGCAAAGTACATATTCTTCTGAAAACTTAACAAGTGAAAAACTAAAATTTGCTCCAAGAAAAGAACATATTCTCATAAACCCAAGGAGAAATCAAAATTCCTAGATCATCAAAATCAGAGAAGTCCCAGATCTACTCAATAACCAGAAAAATAACCCCCTAAAAAAAGTCAACAACACCGAACCAGATTCCTTACGTGCTAAATACGGCCAAGAAAATTTAACAGAACATGAATCTTCCCGATCCAAAACAAAAACACACACGACTAGAAATATCCCCCTTCGAAAAAAAGGACCATAATAACCCAAATATGAATACATGCGAAGAAACCCTAATTTCAGCAACTAGCAGATAATTGGTGAATAAAAAGGTGCAGCTTAGGGCAAATCAGAAAGATAAACTCACCAGGAGGTCTGCGAGAGTCGGCGGATCCACAGCGAAATAAGTCACGGTACGCGTGGTGAGAGGAAGACGACGTCATAGAGGAGTCCCTCCATCTGGAGACGGAACCAAAGGACGAGTCCGACCTCTCGTTCTTTCTCTCCTTAGAGAAGTCTTTCCGATCCCACGGCAATGGTTCAGGCGGCATCAAAGAATTCCACCCAATCGCATGGGCAAACCCAAAGCACTCAAAGGACACCGTATTGACCTCGCTGCTGCGCCCCAAAAGAAACCAACAACTCGGCCCTATAACAGCCACCAGATCGAATCCAACACCGATTTCGCAGCCTAAACGCACTGTATCTAGACTACAATACCAAATCTAGGGCTCGCAAAAGGCGCAAAACTGGAGAGAACAAGAGCCGAGAGACGTTGGTTCTTAGGGTTTCCTAAGCAGAAAGCAGTGTACCGCGCCGAATCTAGGCTTTACAGGAGCCAAGAATCGTAAAAACAAAGACTACAGAAAGGTAAATCAACTAACATGAGAGAAAGAAGCGAGCGGTGATTCTCTAGGGCCAGTAAATCAAATGAAGGATGATCAGCAACGCCATGAGAATTTTATTACTAAAGAATATTGCGATCTTCGTCTTTTAGTTCTCCTTCTATCTTGAGAAAAAAAAAAAGTGTATTTTCTCAGTGTTTCTCGTGCTATGGGTTGTTTGGAGGGATATCTATCTATTGGAGCGACAAAGTGAGAACGTGAGCCGATAAGGGAGTAACTACAAAGGGATCCTTGAGGGATAGGGGGGAAGAGAGAAAGAGGTATCCGTATCTGAACGGCTCTATTAAACCATATTTCAATCACCTTTCGCGTCCGCCAAATGAAATAAAAGGCTTTTTCAATTTGTTTATTCGTTAAGAGTTTTTATATTTTTTTAAATAGGGAGTATCTCTTTTCTTGTATCCTTCACTTTTTTCGTCAATCAACTTTTTCTTCTTTGTTTTTTCGTTGTCCCCTCTTATTTTACACCTAAGATACCCTTGGTCTGGGGGAATATTTACGGTAGGCGATGCGATGGATCGTTGGTTCTAGGTGACCATGGTTTTTGGATTTTGAATTTTCTTTATTTTCTTTAATTTTAAAATATTTAGAAATCTTTGTTGCTACTTATCAAAACAATTCAAATTTTGATTGGAAAAAAAAAACGGTTATAAGGTGGAAAAATTTTTGTTTTCACAGGTGGTGTGGAAGCTTGATGATACTTTTGAAGAAATTCGTTAATAACATTTATATATATATTCAATTAATGTTATTAATAAAGTTTTCAAAATTATAAATTAAATTTTTTTTCGATATAAAAATATGTTTTACATCTTATCCATGTAAAAATCTCTTGTGTAACGTGAGTTTGTTTTGGTAACCAAGAGTACGAGTTGACTCATTGACTTCAGTTACCAATTCCTTAAAAAGTGCTAGTAATTTTTTTTCAAAAATAAATATTCTGAAGAGTCTTGATCTCACAGAACAAATTACTATAAAATCGAAAAAATTCATTAATAATCATAGAAAAATTAAATAATAATTATACTAATAAATAAATAAATATCAAAATTATTATTTAATTTTTTTATGATTACTAGTAGACTTTCTTAGTTCCATGAGAGTTACCACGAAACCGAATCCATAAAATCACCACTTTATTATAATTGGTGTTTTATTACAGAATTTTTTACATTCATCTTTTTCGACCAAAACTCCTTTTAAAAGGAAAATAAAAATCTCTTTGGACCAAAAAAAAAATTTGTTTGTCAAAACTTAAAAACCTCTTTTTTTTTTCCTAAGCAAATACCATATATTTTTCTTGTTTATTAATTGAATAAAAAAATGAGAACAAATTATTTTTTAAGGGAAATGGAAACTAATTCAATTCACTTAAAAGAAAGAATTACCCATTTGCTTATAAAGATTAATGATAACCAAAAGGCCCAAAATAAACCAGTCAATTCCGTAATGTAAGCCCTCTTCAACTTCAAAAGGAATATAATATTTAATAGAAATAACTGCACCCTAAGGAAAGTTTCATTTTTTTTTCCAATGACTATTATTCATTTACTCTATTATATTGACCTTCTTCTGAAAAAATTTGGAGATTTCTTTTTCCTTTTTTGCCAATTAAAAAAAGTATTATTTTTTTAATGAAAACAAAAAAGGTGTTGGAGCTTAAAAAGTCATAAAGCTTTTCATTTTTGCATGTATTTGTTTTCCTTTTATATTAGAGTTTTTCGAACAAGGGTGTACAAACAGTCATTGATTAAAAATTTTAAATTACTTTTTTTGATTAAATTTTGTTAATTGTTTTGACTGAATTAATCTAAATATTTTAACATTATCCGACCAAATTGATTTCGATCAATACGTTCGATTAACAAATACTATTTATATAATTAAGTTTTTTTTAATTTATTACATATTTAATTTATAATTAAGATTTTTTTAGTTTATATATTATGTTTAAATTTAATATATTATTAATATTAATATTAATTAATCGATTAAACGATCAAGACAATTAAAAAAATTTAAGACTAATTAACCTATATATATTATTTAGTTAATCAATTTAATATCGTATTACTTAAACGGTTCGATTAATAGATTTTAACCAATTAATAAACATTTCATCCAAAGAATCAACTATTAGCATGTAAAAAGCAAAATTCACTATTATTGAGTAAAAGCGATTTTCGGCATTTAAGTAAAAGTGATTTTTACTTAGGTAGATGATTTTATCCTCAACTAATTTTGATAATCTCTAAGATACCCATAACTACTTAAAACTCTTGTTGTTTTGCTTTCAATTTATTGATTTATGTATTTTTCAACTATTAATTTGTGAAAGCTTCACCATACATGACTTTTGATTTTATAATAAATTTTTATGATTATTTTATTTGGATAGATGGTATATGAATTTTTTTTTAAAAAAGCATGGTGTAATAAAAAAATTGTTTTGAGTATTTTTTTAAAAAAAAATAATTGTCTAAAAAATGAGTAGGCTTGAGGATAATTTTGTAATCTAAAGTTTAAAAAAAAAATAATCAAACATGAAAATCTAAACTTTCTCAAGATTTGGGTATCACTTTCTTAAAAAAAAAAAAATCATTTTCTTGTAATCATATTTCTTGATTTGTGAAAAGTTATAACCTTTAGTCATGAGAACTAACTTTCCAAATATCAAGTGAATACTTCAATTCTTTTTTAAAACGTAGGTGGATAATGGGATGGATCGTTCAACGTTAAGTCATAAATGTTATTTCATGTGAAGATCACGCGTATTGATATATTTGATTTCCAATCAAAGCAACCACAAAAGCTGATAAACATTGCATTGAATGTGAAAAAATCAAAATAAAATTTTTGGTTGAAATCTTAGGTTAGGGTTGTAAATTGAAATGCTATACTCAAAAAAATTGATCAAACAAGATAAATTTTTTTTTTTTCTTCCGATCAAATTGATCTGAAAACAAGCTTTGATGGTGGAGTGTTTAGGAAGGAAGGCATAGATAATCAATAAACATCACCAAAGAAATTTAACTAATCTGGCCAATAATCTCGGTTTCCAAAAAAATGGTAGTCTAAGAAAATACTTGGGATTCCCATTGGCTCATCCTAATTCTGAATCTTATTTTAACTTCATTGTGGAGAAGATTACGGATAGGTTGACAAGGTGGAAAACAAAATTCCTCTCCCTTATTGGTAGAACCACTTACTACATTCAACGTGTCTCCCTTCCAAGTTCCATTTGTGATGATTTGGATAATATTAATAGACAATTTCTTTGGGATTCTACTAAAAAGAAAAATAAACTTCACTTGTACAATTGGGATAAAGTTTTTAAACCTAAAAAGAAAAGGAGAATTAGGTCTTACGAAAGCCAAACTCAGAAATGTTACCTTTATGGCACTAACTTGGAGACTCCTTATAAACAAGGCAACTTGTAGGCTAAATGCATGTCTCATATTTCTATTAAGAAATATAAAATCTTCATCTTTAACTTGGAAGAGCATTAAGAAGGGCTTGAATATTGTGAAGTAGGGTATTAGATGGATCGTTAAAAATAGGATAGTGTCCTTTTTTGGATAGATAATTGGCTTAGCATATGTACCATTTAAAGTACGGGTTCTGCACATTTAGCTAGAGAGAAAAATGGAACAAAAATTAAGGATGGTTAGGATGTTTCTGGTAATTAATTGGAATTTGGAGTCCATTTCCCTCCAACTTCATCAAAACATCTTTGATTGCATTAAAATTATCCCCATTCATCCTAGTATTAACAAACCTGATCAAGTTATTTGGGGTAACTCCAATGATGGGAATTTTTGCCCCAAATTCATCTATGTCATTGCTTCTCATTCCTTAGACTATAGAGAATCCATATTTAAATAGATTTTGAATCTTCCTTCTAATAACAAGACTAAATTATTCATTTGGCTTTGTGCCAACGATTGCATTGCATCCAAAGTGAATCTTAAAAATAGAAATAGTATCCCTTGTGATTTTTGCTCTATTTGTCAGCTTCCTGAATCTACTTTGCATATTTTGAGAGACTGTGATTATACCAAATAGGTTAGGAACAATGGGGATTCCTCAAAAGATTAAACATTTTTCATCTTGTAATCTTGTTTCTTGACTTGAATCTAATTCATCCTCTCATGCTTCTTACCATTCTAATATGCCTTGGAATGTATTATTTGTCGAGCCATTTGGTACAGCTGAAATTCTAGAGAGTTGGAGAAAAAAAATCCTTTAGCTCATATTGTTATTGCTTCTCTTAGCAAATCCAAATCTTATATTTTTTCATTTAGCCCTCCCTCATAAACACTTTACCATCAAAGCTTGTTTTCAGGTCAATTGGATCCATCATCCTGATGGATGAACCAAGTTAACATAAATGGATTTTCTATAGGTAACCCTGGCTTTACAGGTGCTAGCAATGTGATGTGTGATGAAATTGATGGAAAATGGATTAGATGTTGTTACTATGGCATTGGTATTACCACTAGTGTATGTGCTAAACTCTTGGGATTGAGAGATAGATTGACTATAGCTGGAGACTTGAGCGTCCAATATTCTTGTATTGAACTGGATGCAAAAGTTGTTATTGATCTTATTCAGAAAGTTGAGTCATCCACTCATTTTAATGGTCTCATTATTAATGATTGTGAGTCCTTACTGTTTTCTTTCACCAGGTCTTAGATAAAACATACATACATTCAGGGAAGGTAATGGTTATGTTGATGCCTTGGCTAAAAAAAGCATTTTTTTAGGTTGGTTCTCTTATTTTGTATCAAGATCCTCTAATGGATGTCTTGAATTGTTAATCTATTTGACTCATGAGGGGGATGACTCTCAAGGTAAGATTGTATTAACACTAGTTTTTCTTAATATTATATATCATTTTTGCACAAAAAAAAAGTAATTAATGTGATAAATTCATGCACTTTCAAGCGTTCATGGTGGCCATTAAGTGGAGGTCATTTCAATATGGTAGAGTCAATTGTGCACTATATGGTGGAGTCAGTTGTGGCCATTAAGTGAAGGCCATTAAGCTCCACAAAGAATTAATTGTGGCCAAATTAATTCAAGTACTATATGGTGGATCAATTAAGTGGAGACAATTATGCTCCACTAGGAATTAATTGTGGCTAAATTAATTCAATCATTCTTAGTGCATTTCTCCTATAAATAGGATGACCATAGAGCATATTGAGAGTTAGAGTTAGAAAGAAAACACAAGGTGTATGCTTAAGGTATGTTGATTCATATTCTTAATAGTTGTATTGAGAATATATGGTATATGTAACCAATCTATATTTGGTCCATGTTCAACCCTTTGGCTACCCATTGATTGTGGTAACAAACGTATGGAATATTGACGTTCTTGATAGGAGAACAAATATAAATCCAGGTTTGGTCCCTAAACTCGGTACTGCTCATTTCCTTTCATACACCATCAAATTGAAGAGAGTTCTTAGAGTCTAGAAGAACCAATATCGAGAGAATAGCGGATTGTGTAAGTGAAAAGCTTCAATGGCCGGAGGTATGTTTACGGTCTTTATAATTCCGCATTTAATCTATATGTTATTTAAGTTGTTTAGCATGTTTAGATTTTTATTTAAGTTCTATCATTTGGTATCAGAGCATTGTTTGCCTCTGCCTTGAAGTATTAAGCAATCTGTAATACTTTCGATTTATACCCGAAAAATAATTTGATTTCAAAGTTTGTTTTTCGATTATTTTTTGATGAAAAATAATATTAGAAATCATTAAGAAATTTGGTTTCTAGTATTTCTGAGTTTTAAAATCTTGGAAGCCAATTTTATGGACTTTCACTATGTTGCATATGATTTGTAATTATTTGTAAAAATAAAGTTTATGAACCCTTATAGGTATTTATTTTATTTATGTGCTTAAAATTATGTGTTATGTATGTATAACTTTTTTGGGTTATGCATGCAATTTAAATTTAAATAGTTTTAGTGCATAAATAATTTAATGTTGGACATGTATTTTTAATTTTGTGATTATTTTGCTTAAATTAAGATTATGTATATATACTATTTATGTTAGTTCTATATATGCAATTTCAATAAATGCTCATTTTTAGCATGCTTTTGTTTTTCAATTCATGCTTTTAGAATGAGTTTGTTTTGTGTATTGAATTAAATTAAGTGCATAATATTATATTTAATTATGCAATTTATGTTTTATTTATGAGAATTTTATTTACATATGATAACATATTATTAAGTTTAGATATTGTTAGATTATGTAAACTTAGGTTATTCTCATAAAACTTAATTTGTGCATAGCACATTAAGGTTTTATAATATATTAATATGAACAATTAAGTTAAAAATTAGGAATAATTCATAAACAATTTGTAGTTGGCATAAGACAGTATGATCTGAGACAATGCTCTGTCTAAGGATTCTGGTTTTTAATGAGGTTTTGTCCCGACTAATTATCTTGAGAGCACTCTTAGTGATTGCCTATTATGTTACTGCGTAATTGTTTTTAGACATTAAGTAGAGCCTAAAATATAGTAAATATAAATGTCTAGTGAACTATATAATTTTAAATATTTAAAGAGTAGCCACAACATCTTTAATTATATAAAAATTATATATTAAGTGGATTAGGATCACATAATGGACATTAATTGTAATTAATTATATAAATATAATGATTTTACCCCACAGGGATTTTATTATGTCTATATAATTAATTAGGATAATATATTAAGATTAGTTTTTCTTAATTTACCCACAGAAGTTAAGAGAAATTAATTTAATAGTTTTATCATAAAGTTTAAAGATAGAAAAACATCAAACTGTAATCATAATATACATTATGAATTTAGTAAAAATAGTTTGATAAAATCTATCATAAAGTATAAAGAATCTTATTGAATTAAAAATTTAGCCCATAGGTAATTTTTAATGAATTAGATTCAATTTCAGGGTGTTTTTACATTGGTAAAACATGCAATTTAGAAAATAAGACCTCAAATCTTGACATAAGCTTTTGAACTTTATGCAGTGTCTCAATCTACTAGTTTCTCTGATATCCGTTGTAACATACCCGAACTTAGGGAAGATAACTATAAGGTATGGAATGAGAGAATTCTCCTCCAGCTAGGGTGGATGGACATAGATTATGCTATTAGGAAGGACGAACCACCCGCAATCGATGATAACAGCACTCTAGCTGCGGTCACGTTATATGAGTGATGGGAGCGATCCAATCGGCTCAGTGTGATGTTTATCAAAACTAAGATAACTGCTGGTATACGTGGTTCTGTCGACCAGCATGTGAAAATCCGTGATTTGCTGAAAGCCATTGACGATCAATTTGTCACTTCAGAAAAGGCATTGGCAAGCATCTTGATAATGAAATTATCATCCCTCAGACTCACCAGCGTAAAAGGTGTGCACGAGCACATAATGCAAATACGTGACATTGCGGCTTAACTTAAGAAACTCGAGGTTGATATGTTGGACTCCTTCCTGGTGCACTACATTCTGAACACCTTTCCAACTTAGTACGAGCCTTTCAAAATCTCGTACAATACACATAAAAATAAATGGTCAATTAATGAATTAATGACAATGTGTGTTCAAGAAGAAGAGAGACTTGTGATGGAAATAGGTAAGAGTGCAATGTTGGCTACTACCCGTTGGAAGAACAAAGCTAAACCTATCAAATTTCAAGCCAATCAGAAGGGGAAAGGTAAAATACCACCTCAAGCTGATATCAAGAAAGAAGAAAAATGTTTCTTTTGTAAAAAGAAGGGACATGTGAAGAAGGAATGCATAAAATTCCAAAAATGGCTTGAGAATAAAGGTAATCCAACCTCGTTTGTTCATTATGAATATAATATGGCTAATGTTAATATTAACACCTGGTGGATTGATTCTGGATCTACAATCCATATTGCAAACTCCTTGCAGGGTATACAAAACCTAAGGAAGCTAGTGGGAAGTGAGTAAAGCATCTTCTCAGGCAACAAGATGGGCTCACATGTGAAGGCGATTGGAACTTGCATTTTAACTTTAAATAGTGGCTTTATTTTAAAATTGGAAAGGATCTTTTATGTACCGAGTTTCTCACGAAACTTGATTTCTGTTTCCAGACTTATACCATTTGGATATTCCTTTAATTTTCAAGACACATCTTTCAGTTTATTTTATAAAACTGATTGTGTTGGGAATGGTATTTTGTCTGATGGTCTTTATCGTCTTTATTTACAAAATGATGTCACTTATAGTTCAATGCATGTTCAAACTGGCATTAAGAGGTGTAATATTAACGAGGACTCCTCTATGTTATGGCACCGAAGATTAGGACATATCTCCATAGAAAGAATTAAAAGATTAGTGAATGAAGGGGTACTTAGTACTCTAGATTATACTGATTTTGAGACTTGTGTGGACTGCATTAAGGGAAAGCAGACCAACAAGTCCAAGAAAGGTGCTAATAGGAGTTCGAACATATTAGAAATCATTCGTACTGATATATGTTGTCCAGACATGGACGCACGTGGTCAGAAATATTTCGTCACTTTTATCGATGATTACTCACGATATATGTATATCTATTTGCTTTATAATAAGAATGAAGCATTGGATGTCTTCAAAGTCTTTAAGGCAAAAGTTGAGAACCAATGCGGAAAGCAAATACAAATTGTGATATCCGATAGAGGTGGAGAATATTATGGTAGATACACAGAAAGTGGACAAGCACCTGGTCTTTTTGCCAAGTTTCTTCAAGAACATAAAATTGTTGCCCAATACACTATGCCTGGTTCCTCAGACCAGAATGGTGTTGCAGAAAGAAGAAACCGAACATTAATGAACATGGTGCGGAGTATGCATAGCAACTCCAACCTTTCTACATCCTTGTGGACTGAAGCACTAAAGACGGCTGCATATATATTAAACCGAGTTTCAACCAAGGCTGTTCCTAAGACACCATTTGAATTATGGAAAGGTTGAAAACCGAGTTTGCGACATATGTGCGTTTGGGGATGTCCGTCTGAGGTGAGGATTTATAACCCACAAGAGAAGAAACTGGATCCGATGACCATTAGTGGGTATTTCGTTGGATATACCGAAAGGTCCAAGGGTTACAGGTTTTATTGTCCAACTCATACTACTAGGATTGTGGAATCAAGAAACGCTAAGTTTCTAGAGAATGACATGATCAGAGGGAGGGATCGCTTCAGGAACTTAGTTCCTGCACATGATCATACAGAAGCTGCACATGATCATACAAAATCTCAACCTTCATCAAATGATAGATTGGTTATAGTTCATAACACGCCTCAAGTACAAGCTCGTGTTGATCAATCGATCATTGAGGTTCCACAAGCTGCTAACAACATTCTAATAGATCAAGTAGTTCATGAAATACCACAAGTTCTTGAACAACCAGTTGAACCACAAGCTCCCCTAGGAGACATTGGTACAACATTAAGAAAATCTACTAGAGTCAGGAGATCAGCAATTTCTAGTGATTATATTGTGTATCTACAAGAATCTGACTATAATTTTGGAGCCGAAAATAATCCTGAAACCTTTTCACAGGCCATGAGTTGTAAAGAGTCAACCTTATGGCACGATGCCATGAAGGAAGAGATGAATTCCATGAAAATCAATGGAGTCTGGGATCTTGTAGAGTTGCCTAATGGGGCGAAAGCCATTGGTTGCAAATGGGTCTTTAAGACCAAGAAAGATTCATTAGGCAAGATTGAGGGAAACAAAGCGAGACTCGTTGCTAAGGGATTTACTCAAAAAGAAGGAATCTATTACACGAAGACTTTCTCTCCTGTATCTAAGAAAGATTCTCTTCGTATTATTTTGGCATTAATTGCTCATTTTGACCTTGAGCTGCAACAAATGGATGTGAAAACCGCATTTCTTAATGGAGATTTAGAGGAAAAGGTTTATATGAAACAATCTGAAGGTTTCTCCTCTAATGATGGTGAGCATTTGGTTTGCAAGCTTAGGAAATCCATATACAGTTTAAAACAAGCCTTCCGTCAATGGTATTTTAAATTCCATGAAGTAATTTCTTCATTCGGTTTTGTTGAAAACCCCATGGATCAATGTATATACCAAAAGGTCAGTGGGAGTAAAATTTATTTTCTTATTTTATATATGGATGATATTTTACTTACAACCAATAATAATGGCTTGTTCCATGAGGTGAAACAATTTCTCTCTAAAAATTTTGATATGAAAGATATGGGTGAGGCATCTTATGTCATTGGCATTAAGATCCATAGAGATAGACCTCGATGTGTTTTAGGTCTGTCATAAGAAACATATATCAACAAAGTTTTAGAGAGATTTTGGATAATAGATTGTTCACCAAGTGTAGCTCCCATTGTGAAGGGTGATAGGTTCAATTTGAACCAATGCTCGAGGAACGATTTTGAGAGGGAATCCATAAAGAATATTCCATATGCTTCTGCAGTCGAAAGCCTTATGTATGCTCAGGTCTGTACTAGACCTGACATTGTATTTGTTGTAGGGATACTAGGTCGATATCAGAGTAACCCAGGTGTAGACCACTAGAGAGCTGCAAAGAAAGTAATGAGGTATCTTCAAGGAACTAAAGACTACAAGCTTATATATAGACAGACGAACAATCTGGATATGATTAGCTACTCTGATTCAGCCTTTGCTGGCTGTGTTGATTCACGTAAATCAACATCAAGGTACATTTTTCTGATGGCCGGTGGAGTTATTTCTTGGAGAAGTGTCAAGCAGACATTAACTGCTACTTTTACTATGGAAGCCGAGTTCGTCTCCTGTTTTGAGGCCACTTCACATGGTGTATGGCTTAGGAGTTTCATTTCTGGGCTTAGAATTATGGATTCTATATCTAGACCATTGAGAATTTTCTGCGATAATTCAGCTGCTGTCTTTATGGCTAAGAACAATAAAAGTGGAAGTCGAAGTAAACATATCGACATTAAATATTTAGCCATAAGAGAACGTGTAAAAGAAAAGAAAGTGATCATTAAACACATTAGTACTGAATTAATGATCGCTGATCCTTTGACTAAGGGCATGCCACCTCTAAAATTCAAGGATCATGTAGAGAAAATGGGACTTGGTTCCACTTTGTAAGTGTATACATACAGTTTATTAATGAAACTCTTACATATTTTGATGTTTTCTCATATTCATGTGCACCTTAATTTCTTTAAGAAAAATCATCTGTATAGGACCAAGAATAAACATAGGGTTTATTCATTAAGAAATGTTACCACATGAAGAATAATACTTGAGAAACTAAATACATCGTAATATATGGAAGGTAATACTCACTCTTAGAGGACTTATCGCCATGATTCATGTATTTACTTCTTAAAATACATCAATGGGATTAAGTTAGGTTAAACATGTGGACCAAGTAGGAGAATGTAGTAAATTCATGCACTTTCAAGCATTCATGGTGGCCATTAAGTGGAGGCTATTTCAATATGGTAGAGTCAATTGTGCACTATATGGTAGAGTCAATTGTGACCATTAAGTGAAGACCATTAAGCTCCACAAAGAATTAATTGTGGCCAAATTAATTCAAGTACTATATGGTGGATCAATTAAGTGGAGGCAATTATGTTCCACTAGGAATTAATTGTGGCTAAATTAATTCAATCATTCTTAGTACATTTCTCCTATAAATAGGATGACCATAGAGCATATTAAGAGTTAGAGTTAGAAAGAAAACACAAGGTGTATGCTTAAGGTATGTTGGTTCATATTCTTAATAGTTGTATTGAGAATATAAGGTATATGTAACCAATCTATATTTGGTCCATGTTCAACCCTTTGGCTACCCATTGATTGTGGTAACAAACGTATGAAATACGAACGTTCTTGATGGGAGAACAAATATAAATCCAGGTTTGGTCCCTAGACTCGGTACTACTCATTTCCTTTCATACACCATCAAATTGAAGAGAGTTCTTAGAGTCTAGAAGAATCAATATCGATAGAATAGCGGATTGTGCAAGTGAAAAGCTTCAATGGCTGGAGGTATGTTTACGGTCTTTATAATTCCGCATTTAATCTATATGCTATTTAAGTTGTTTAACATGTTTAGTGTTATTCTTGTGGCATTGGTATTACCACTAGTGTATGTGCTAAACTCTTGGGATTGAGAGATAGATTGACTATAGCTGGAGACTTGAGCATCCAATATTCTTGTATTGAACTGGATGCAAAAGTTGTTATTGATCTTATTCAGAAAGTTGAGTCATCCACTCATTTTAATGGTCTCATTATTAATGATTGTGGGTCCTTACTGTTTTCCTTCACCAGGTCTTAGATAAAACATACATACATTCAGGGAAGGTAATGGTTATGTTGATGCCTTGGCTAAACAAAACATTTTTTTAGGTCAGTTCTCTTATTTTGTATCAAGATCCTCCAATGGATGTCTTGAATTGTTAATCTATTTGACTCATGAGGGGGATGACTTTCAAGGCAAGATTGTATTAACACTAGTTTTTCTTAATATTATATATCCTTTTTGCACAAAAAAAAAGTAATTAATAGTTGTATTTTATATTGATTTTTAAATATATAACTAATGAATCTAAATGAAATGTGTACCTGTTGTTATTCTTTCTAAGTAATATAATTTTTCTAATCCACCTTTAGTCACCTAAAATATGTCCCACTTTCTTCTTCGGATAGGGAATTAGTCTGGGTGGGATTTTTTTGGGGGATTTTTTTAACATCTCAATGCAACAGTCTACTCATATTTTACTCAGCTTTTGTGCCTAGAATTTTTTTAATTTTAACTTTTTTATTTATTATAATTTGGTAATTAGTTGTACTTTTTGAAATTTTCACTTTCTTTAATTTATTGTGTTTTTGTTCATTGGTTGTATATTTCCCTTTTTTTTAATTTACTGGATATTTTTGCATATATTTTTGGTTGATTATGTGCTGTTTGATTTGAATATAGAATTGAATTAAAGACGATGAGCACATATTCATTGATTTGGTTATTAGGTTGGGTTGTATGATGTTAGGGTTCAAGAAAGGGAGATGATGAACAACGATTTTGTTGTAGGGTATTTTAGTCTCTTCTTATATTATCTTTATATGATAACCTACTAATCAAACATGAGATTGAATTGAGATAATTTTTTTTTTGAAAGGAAAGCAAGAACTTTTATTCATGACTAGAATCTAATGAAAGTTAAGTATACAGGAAGTGATGAGGAACCCCATCCCATATTCTTACAACTGAAACAACTGAAGCATGATGAGCTAAAATATGTGCAACACCAATTTCCATTTAAAGAATAAACTTGAAAGAACAAACAAGAAAAGAAGACACTAATACTGTTAAATCATGTATAAGCACCGCCCAAGCCGATAGGGAGAAAGAAGGGTTGATCATCGCCTGAACAAGTCGAAGACTATCCATTTCCACCTCAATCAGTGAAAACCCGGACTGACTCGCAAACTTTAAACTTTCCCTCGCCGCCATTAACTCTGCAAGGAATGGATCACGAACTTGTGGGAACTGGATTGATAAAGAACCAAGAAAATTTAAGGCAACATGTTACAATATTGCACCACCGTCTGCTGCCTATTCATGTTTGAAAATAGTTCTATCAGAGTTCAACTTCACACAGGGGTGACAATGAGGCCTCCAAGTATTCTCTTACCTCCCATCTTGACTACTAACGGCACCCTCTCTATCAACAGCTCCTCAGAATTCCATAAAAAAAATTGACTGCTGACGAAGCAATATCCGAAACAGACTTACATGCTTGGCTTGGGATTACAAAGTTCTGGTTTATCCAAATGGACCAAGCAGTAGCACACCAAAGTGCCAACTTCTAAATCTCCTAATTCCCCACTATTGTAAATAACCATTCCCTAACCCCCAGCCTCAAACACTCATCCAAGGAAAACTGATCATCTATAACTGTTTCCCAAACAGCTCTAGTATGGGGACAATAGAGCACAACATGAACTACGTCTTCCTCATCCATTTTATACACGTCATAGAAAACCAGGATGACAACACCACGCCTAATCAGATTGGTCTTAACAAGTAATGCACCGTGATAGAGCCTCCAAACAAAAACACAAAATTTTGAGGTACAGACGTTGACCGTAAACTCTTTCATACCTTATTAGTGCCCGAACCTGGACCACCGAGCACTAATAAGGCCAGCTGGTAGCCATTGCACACTAAGTAAATCCCATTAGAAGTATAGTGCCATATCAATTGATCATGGAGTTGATGCTAGCTTGGAGGAATTTAGGAAATAATATCAACTTCATGGGGGAGAAAACGAGCTGTTAGTGCTGTATGATTCTAAGTGTATGATTTTAGATTAATAAGCGAAGCAACTGATTCTTCCATATCAAGGAAGAAATTTGGCGAAACCACTTTAAATGACCAAAGAATCGGAATCCAAGGATCTTTCCAAATTTTGATATTTTCGCCATTGCCAACACTGTATCTCAACTTGTTAAAAATGATGGGTTGACTTAGAGAAAATTACAATTAGGGAAATATTTAGCTTTGAGAACTTTGAAGCATAGGAATATGTGAGATGGATCAGTCTTTAACCTTGCTTTGCAAGAAGGACAATGTTAAATAGATGCAAACCTCAGAATCCCATACCACCATCGGTTTTGGGCCTACACATTTTATCCCAGCTAATCCAATGAATCTTCCTCTCATTTGACTGTTGCGCCACCAGAATCGGCTCATGATAGTTCCAAAGTCATCACAAAAGGATTTTTGGAGTTTAAAACAACTCATTGTGTACATAGGAACTGTTTGAGCCACAACTAGAATTTCCTTTCCCACTTTAGACAAAAGTTTCTCCTTACGTGAACCAAACAATGGATACTAGTAATACCATCTTAATCACAATCTTGTCCTAATACACTTCTATTTTAATGTTACGCTCAAATACTGTCCATGAAACAAATAGATTGTAAAAAAGTTGCATTGGAATAGAATTATGATTCCATTACCATCTTTGGTTGTGCATTAGAATAGTTGATTCCACTGTTTGGTTTGATGGAATAATGTACTGGAATTATGATGGAATTTGTTGTAATAACCAACAATTAAAATAGGCAGAAAAAATGGATAAAAATTCATTTATAATATAAATATATTATTATATATAAGTGTATACATGTATGTGTGTGTGTGTATATATATATATATATATATATAGAGAGAGAGAGAGAGAGAGAGAGAGAGAGAGAGAGAGAGAGAGAGAGAGAGAGAGAGAGAGAGAGAGAGAGAGAGAGAGAGTTTTGGTCCAAAGAGAAACAAAACCAATGCCTTTTGTGTGAAATTGAAAATTGAAAAGACAAGATAAAGTTTTTTTTTGGATCCAATTGACTTGAAAATAAGTTTTGATGGTAGAGTGTTTATCAATAATCATAAAAAAAGAAGTGTAACTAATGTGGCCAATTATCTCGCTTTCCAAAAAAAAAAAATGGTAGTTTAGGAAAATACTTGGGATTCTCTTTGGCTCATTCTAATTCTGAATCTCATTTCAACTTCATTGTGGAGAAGGTTAGGGATAGACTGGCAGGGTGGAAAACAAAATTCTTTTCCCTTACTAGCAGAACTACTCTCATCTTAACTATTATAAAGGCTATACCCAATTACTACATTCAATGTGCCTCCCTTCCAAGTTCCATTTGTGATGATTTGAATAAAAAAAAATAGACAATTTCTTTGGGATTATACCAAAGAGAAAAATAAACTTCACCTGTATAATTGAGATTAGGTTGTTTAACCTAAAAAGGAAGGGAGAATTAGGTCTTAAGAAAGCCAAATTCAGAATGTTGCATTTATGGTAAAGCTAACTTGGAGACTTCTTATAGACCTAGACAACTTGTGGGCTAAATGTATCTAGACTAAATACATGTCTTAGATTTCTGGAGGGCATATAAAATCTTCATCTTTAACTTAGAAGAGCATAAAGAAGGGCTTGGATATTGTGAAGTAGAATATTAGATGGATTGCTAGAAATTGGATAGTGTCCTTTTTTGGATAGATAATTGGCTTAGCACAGGTTCTATTCAAATCATGGTTTTTAGACCTTTGACTAGAAAGGAAAGTGGAACAAAAATTTAGGATGGTTGGATGCTTTTGGTAATTGAAATTTGGAGCATATTTCCTTCCAACTTCCTCAAAACCTCACCAATTGTATTAAATCCATCCCTATTCAACCTAGTATTAACAAACCTAATCAAGTTATCTGGGGTCACTCCAATGATGGGAATTTTTTCCACGAATCTGCTGATGTAATTGCTTCTCATTTCTTAGACAGGAGAGACTCTATATTTAAACGAATTTGGAATCTTCTTTCATATAACATGACTAAATTATTCATTTGGCTTTGTGCCAACGATTTCATTACATCCAAAGCAAATCCTAAAAATAGAAATATTATCCTTTCTGATTTTTGCTCTATCTGTCTTCTTCTTGAATCTACTTTGTATATTTTGATAGCTTGTGATTCTGCCAAATAGGCTTAGAACTGTGTGAGGATCCCATCAAGAAATTAAACATTTTTCAATTTGTAATATTGTTTCTTGACTTGAATCTAATTCATCCCGTCATGCTTCTTACCATTAGAATCTGCTATGGAATGTTTTATTTGCCTCCGCTTTTTGGGCTATTTGGTATATATGAAATTCTAGAGAGTTGGAGAAAAAAGCTTTTAGCCTATATTGTTACTGCCTTTCTCAGCAAATCCAAATCTTATGATTTTTCACTTAGCTCTTCCTCATACTCTACCATCAAAGGTTGTTTTCAGGTCAATTGGATCATTCCTCTTGATGGATGAACCAAGCTAACATAAATGGATTTTCTATGGGTAACCCTAGCTTTGTAGGTGTTAGTAGTGTGATGCGTGATACTGATGGAAAATGGATTAGATGTTGTTCCTGTGGAATTTATAGTACCACTAGTGTGTGTGCTGAACTCTTGAGATTGAGAGATGGATTGACTATGGCTTGACTTGAACATCCAGTCTCATCGTATTGAACCAGATACAAAAGTTGTTATTGATCTTATTCTAAAAGTTGAGTCCTCCACTCATTCTAATGGTCCTATTATTGATGATTGTGGGTCCTTGCTGCTTTTCTTCACCATGTTTGAGATAAAGCATACGTACCTTAAGGGATGGTAATGGTTGTGTTGATGCCTTAGTTAAAAAAAAATGCAATTTTTTAGGCTGGTTATCTTATTTTGTATCAAGATCCTCCAATGGATGTCATGAACTGTTATCTATTTGACTTATGAGGGGGATGCCTCCCAAGGCAAGGTTGTATTAACACTAGTTTTTCTAAATATTATCTATCTTTTTGCATAAAAAAATAACTAATAGTTGTATTTTATAATGATTTTTGTATATATAACTAACTAAACAAAATTAAATATATACCTATTGCTATTCTTTTTAAGTAATATTATTTTTCTCGACTTTTGTCATCCTTGTGACGAGGTTATACTAATTTTCTATATATTTTCCCAATCGAGTGTTTCCAAAGGGATTTACAAGTAATGCTTTTGACAATAAAAGAAAAAAATTGAAATAAAGATCATAAAAACTTATTCATGTGTTAGAGTTACTAATAAAAACACATTTACTTACAAGGACTCTATGAAAGGTAAGTCATTCATTTGGTTTTTTGCTTTCAACATGTTTGGTACGTAGAATCGAATTATATGGAAAGGAATTATAATTCCACAATAACATTTCGTTTGGCTAGGGAGACTATAACGACCCATCTTGGGTTGACCACCCCCGAGACGGTGTCATCACATTTTTAGAATCTCAATACAACACATATATGCAACAATAAAAAAAATAATACTAACAGAAATTTTTGCTTTAATCCTCTACCCTCAACAGGGGAGGTACATAAATCTGATATTGACTTAAACATAATATACAACGTAAAATGCATGAATATTTACAAATAAATTTTTATTTTATTTTCTCACTAGTATGAGGATGCGGACACGTACGTGACTTACAGATAATGATTTCATCTAAACCTTAACTCCCCAACTATTTGTCATGTCTGCTACCTAAAATCATTGTACAAAGAAGGGTGAAGTTCACAAGCTCAATGAATTAAATTCACTATAAGTACTCAATTTGTATAAATAATCTATCAATATTTATCATTTATATTTCATACAACTTGATACTAGCATTTCACTATCACTACACATATTATAAGTTTCATTCTCTATCAATCTCTTCTTCTTATTTATTGGTTCACCTTAAGCCCATCAATTATCTCAAAATTTCCTCGTAATGAGATTCGCATCGTAAAATCTACCACTTAGATGGTTCTTGTCACCATAATTGTCTCTCAATGAAACTCATCAATCTATAAATAAATTCACAATAACGCACCACACATCAACATTTTAATAATGCAAGCAATAATTAAAACAGATGCAATGCATGAATTATTATTATGGGAACGTCTTCTCACATGTCGACATGTTTTTATTATCTTAGACTGGTCCTTTCTCGGTTCTTTTATTTACAGCTTATCCCGGCTGTCACGATATTTATTTTCAGCATATACCGGCTGTCACAGCGTCCCTTTTATTTTCAGCATATACCGGTTGTCACGGTTTTTCAATTAGACCAGCCCCTTCCCAGTTCTTTCAGTTCTCTTATTTAATGCATATGCATATAAACAATGATACGAAATATGTATATAAACAGTAATATAAAACCCCATGAATTTGAAATATTTAAATTAACTATCCGGTCTTTCCTCAACTTTCTGCCTGATAAATTTCACAATTTTCTTCTCTTCATATATCACATCAATTTATTAACCAAAACTCGTCAATAATTTATTTATCACCATCATTATTAAATCAACTCATTATTCTAATAATATTTTTTTTCACATAATAATTTTTTACGTGCCCAATATTCATATCATACATATCAATTTAATTTTTATCTACCACCAAGCATAAGCTAAAATTTTATTTTAATATTATTACTAAATATTTGATTTTTATTTAGATTACTTAAAGTAAATCTAACTCACTACGTAGCACTTAAAACTACCAGTGGATCACTTCCTTGCCTTTCCCGTTCATTTCAGAAATTTCCCCTAGTTGCTGATCGTCAACACTTGACATCATATTTATATTAAATTTCTAATTTATTCATCAATTCTTTATAAACCACACCCTTTGAAAATTCCCACTTTGACTTCCAAGAAATTTCATGAATGCTAAAAATTCAAAAATAAACATTTTGTTATTACCTTCTGTTTTTCTGATAACTTCTCATGACTCTCTATAACATTCCCCCGTAAATCCCTTCAAAAATTTGCTCTTTCAATATTTCTTTTGATCCCCAGGTGTTTAAAGAAAATAGAGTGGTTTGGAGGAAAATAGACAAAATTTGGTAAGTATATATTTTGTTTTCGTATAGGGGTGTGTGTGTGTGAAACTTTAACTTCAGCCACCTAACTGTCCCCCCTCCCCAAAAAACAAATGCTCTACGAAATGTGCATGTGTCTTACATGCACATTTCTTATTTCTTTGGCTGCCACCAAATAGTTTAGGTGGAAGACACATAATCCACCAAAATAAACTTGGCAGCAGGCGTTGCCACCTGCTGCCATGTTTTATGGTTTTTTTTAAGAAATTTTTTTTTTCTTCTTTTTCTTTTTGCTGGACGTCCATAATTTTTTATTTTATTCTATTTTTATGAATTATTTTATTCTATACTAAATCCTTCACGTAAATATATTATTTTAATATCATGTCATATTTATTAAATTACTTCTTTGTCTTTACTTTACAATTACAAGTATTACAATTCTACCCACCTTATAAAAATTTCGTCCCCGAAATTTCATTATTTTACTCTAGAAACAAATATGAATAATATTTCTTCATAATTGTCTCACGCTTTCACATAATTTATTCAACATCCTTATTCTGCCACGGAATTGGACTAATGAAATTATTTTATTATATAAAATTTGTTCTTTTGTTTAAAATCATTACTAGTATTTGTATGTACACCCAGTCTTTCTGAATTTCTATAACTTAGCTCGAAATATCATGTAAACATTTTCTTAAAAGTGAAACATGAAATACATTATATAAATATTTTAATTTTGGAGGTAAATCAAGACTACTCACAACTAATCTAACTTTCTCAACAACCTTGTAAGGTCCCACATACCTCGGATTCAGCTTTCCTTTCCTCTTTAAATCTAAATACACTTTTTCATTAAGATATTTTTCAATACATCCAATCACCTAATTAAAACTCAAGAGGCTATTAAATCTTCCATTTTTGCAAGCTGACATATGCTATAAGATATTAAGTCTGTTCAAATGGTCAATGCGGTTGAAATCCATTAGTTAGAATTTTAAACAGGCACTTATGGACTAAAAATATTATACTGTTTCTACTTAATATGAACAGTATAATTGACATTCTCTTGACCATAACATTCGGTCGGTTAAACTAGTAAATTTTTTTTTTCTTCATATTTTCGTACTTAAATTATTATTTTATTTGATTTAATTTTAATATTTACATATATATATATATAATTAAGTATTAAGATTGACTTTGATACACTTAGCCCTTAGATACTTATTATTAATATTTTTAATTAAGTAATTTAAATTTAAATTTTAAATCAGTTAATCACTTAATTCGATATAGATTTTGGTATACTGATTTTGACCTATTTAAAATTGGTATAATGAATTGGTTAATCGAGTAGACTAATTAACTTTTAACCACTTCGTTTTATTAAAACGGTTCGAAACAATTCAATTAATCAATTTTAACCGAACATTGAATACCTCGAGAATGTAACATGCACAAGCAAATGTTACGCCCCTAAAATTGGGATTGACTGGAGGGAACGGCTTCTGGGGCACAATGGGTGCAGTGAGTCGTGTTGCGAAGGAGAGTAGCAATACGGGAGCTCGCGAGAGTGCGAGAGGGACTAGGTCACCTTGCACAAACTGGTCGGGGGCTGGAGCCGCTTCCCTGATGAGTCAAAGGTCGGCGAAACTAGTTGGTCTCGAGAAATAGTACCGGCAGATTGAAGGCTGTCCTTGTAGAGGCGGGGTGCCGCACAAGCTGAGTGTCATGCTGATAAATGACCCTGTGACAAAGAGGAAGGTTGACTTAGGCATTCCACGGAGGTGTTTCCGAGCCTAAGGCCACACGGTTAGCGACTTAAGCTGGTAGCCCGTGACAAATGGTATCAGAGCAGGTCTCACATCTTCAACTGCGTGCATGCATTCGCCGAGCACTTATCGGGAGAACAAGCAGGCAGGGTATGCCCGCGCTCGCCAAGCGCTTATCGAGAGAACAAGTAGGCAGGGAGTAAGGAGTTGGATGTGTGGGTCTTGGGATGAGATGTTGCCAAAGGTACGCTTGCACGAGGGTGTGCAAGATTTTTAACGAGGGGAGTATGTTACGACCCTAAAATCGGGATTGACAAGAGGGAACGGTTTCCAAGCACAATGGGTGCAGGGAGTCGTGTTGCGAAGGGAGAGTAGCAATGCTGGAGCTCGCAGGAGTGCGAGAGGGGTTAGGCCACCCTGCACAAACTGGTCGGGGGCTGAAGCCTCTTCCCTGATGAGCCTAAGGCAGGGCAAAACCAATTGGTCTCAAGAAATAGTACTGGCAGAATGAAGGCTGTCCTCGTAGAGGCGGGGCGCCGCACAGGCTGAGTGTCATGTTGATAAATGGCCCTGTGACAAAGATGAAGGCAGACTTAGGTATTACACGGAGGTGTTTCTAAGCCTAAGGCCACACAGTTAGCGACTTAAGCTGGTAGCCCGTGACACAAACATGAAATACCAATTATGGACCAAAACTCATTTTATTCCTATTTTACCTTTTCCATTTCCAAGTTTTAAAAACTTCGCATGTACTTATATATCATATATATGTTTATCATAAGTTTGTTTGGATTGGTTTAACCCGTTTATTAATTTTTAAAATTAATAAAAAATAATTAATCAAATCAAATCAAATCAAACTACAATGTAAATCTCATTTTCCTTGGATTTGGGATTTCAATTTTTTTTTCTAAACAATACGAGTATATATGGTTATAGTTTGCAGTTCGGTGTCAAACAAATACTTACCAGAGACTACTATGTGCCCTTTTTGTGCAATAATCCCACCTTTAAGGCCTTAATGATTGGATTTGATTTCTTCAGCTAAGAAAAGATATTGGATTTGATTTCAATCTTCTGAGATTTTCTTTTTGGCTCAGCAAGAGTCAAACAAAGTAAAAGCTAGGTCTCCATATAGGTGGTTCTAACCAATAATCATATTGCCTACGGAACGTTTGGTTCACAGTAATTTGCTTGGCAATCTAAAAGATTCTTGACGGTTAGGTATCAAAATTTTTGTCTAGTTATTTGAGTTTGAGCTGGAATTTAAAAATTAAGTTCAAATAGTTTATCGAAGCGAATTCGAATACTTTAAAATTCGATTTGAAAAGTTCTCGAACAGTTCGATAAGGTATTGTCAAGTTCGAGTTGAACCAAACTCGAACCAATATTTATTTATTAAAATTATAATTCAGGTTCGAGCTCAAATAAAAAATTCAAAATTCAGACTTGAGCTCAAGCTTGGACTTGAAAAACCTCGTTTGGTATCGAGTTCTAGCCGAGTTGAGTTCGAGCAATCATAAAATTGATCAAGTTCGAATTCGAGCCCAAATTTCGATTTCGATTCGAACTCGAACTCAAGATCAAATATATTCATTTTAAGTTGAAACGAGTTCGAATGTCTTAGTATTCGAGCTTGATTCGACTTGAATCCATCCCTATTGACAATTATTGAGATTACACGGTTTAATTTATGTGATAATCTCATTTTCCAACAATGAAGGAACCAAATTACATTCCGGAGGCATTTGATTTGAGGTAATTTTGAAAGTAATCTGAAATATTACTGATAATCTGTATGACTTCTTAGCTAGATGGGCTACATAAATTTTTCTTTTTTGAGTACCAAGAAGAGAACAATTATTTATTTTTAATTTCATTTTGAAAAAAAAAGACTTAATCTTTTTTTACCAAAGTTGATTCTTCCCTCCGGTAGTTCAAATGAATTTATTCCTTCCTCACAGAATATAAAACATTTTTTTTATTTGGTTAGTAAATGGATAATAGAAGGATGATATAAAGTCAAAGCTGCCAATTGTTTTTCTTTTCCATATCCATTTTCTTATATGTTGGGTTCCTAAGAAAATGCATCCTTTATCTTTTCAATTGAGTCATGGTCTATCAACAAAAGAAATCTTTTCATCAAATCTACTTACCTAGACAAAATGGTTTTGCCAAATGGGATTAGGAGGAGAATCCTCATCAATCAACCTATAATGTGAAAAATTGCAATGGATCAACAAGTGTTTGGTTCAACAGTAAGAGTTCATCCATCTTGTTAGAAATGATTGTGTTTGAATCTTCCCACAGACATTGGTGTTAAACCAAAAATTTCATTGCACAGAGTGCAGAACTTCGACTCTAACATAATTGTGGTGAGAACTACTCTAGATTCACTGTGTGCTGGGGGTTCAATACTCCTTGATTAGTATGTGAGGTAATATACCTGCTTATCCATTTTTTTTCCAACCAAAAAAGAAATTGCAATGGATCTTCAAAGCATCCTTACAATAAATTTTTAATCAGTTACTATTGTAGTTCCTTGTAATTACAGTAAAGCTTCTCGATTTCCTTGTTCAAGGAACCGGATCCATGAGATCAAAATTATATATTTGGTTACATGTTCATAATTTTCTAGAAACTTAAGGGCTTTAATGGAAATTGGACTTTCCCGCCTCTTGATATATTGTACAGTCAAGCACGCACAAGAGTAGAAAAACAACTAAACGAAAAAGAGGCTAATGTCATCCACAGCACGTGCGACGCATATGTACGATCTCTATTGACAATAACATTTTGGTGAAACAAAGGGAAGTGCGCTCGTGGGAAACCATATGTGCCAAGCTCTGAACCTTCGATAAAAACCAGTGGCAAGTACCAAATGGTTTCACATGCCAAAAAGAACATGAGAACGTAATTTTAGGGTTGACGTGGAGGATCTAGTGCGGCATCTACATCGCCTGTCCGCAGCAACATGCGAATCTTTATGACTTTTCCTTTTCTTTTTTTTATTTTTCAAAATAATCCTATAAATTTTGAAATATTACATTTCCTCTCTTTTGAACCGTTGGATGATTTAATAAGAAAAAGCTTTAGGCTTAAATACTATTTTGATCATTGACGTTTCAATTAATTTTTATTTTTATTTTTGACATTTTAAAATTAATAATTTTATCTTCAACGTTTGTAATTGGAATCAATCAAGTTTCTTTATTTGAGTTCTTTGTCAAATCTTGAATGAAAAACTGACGTGATCATTTTTAACCACATAAACGTTCATTTTAGCATCTAAAGGAAGGAATTCCTCCCCAAAAAAAATCACACTTCTTGTTAAATTAGGGTTCTTAAAATTCAAATGTTCTTCTTCTCCATAACAATTTCAAAATTGTAGCAAAAAGAGTGGGAGAGAGAAAAGAGAGAGAGAGAAGAGAAAAAGTTTGCATTACTGGTTTTGAGAAAAGATAGAGATGGAGAGAGATTTCAAACTTACCTCCTGTCATGTAAACTCTGATACCAGTGCATTTTTACAGGGAATACACTTTGTTAAAAACCTCATAAACCGAGACAAATCCTGACAGAAAGCTTATTGGATGCTCTAATTATGGGGTTTGTATGATTCCTTTCATAATGAAGGTTTTTTTGGGAGAAATTTCTCTCATTCATATGCTGAGGTGAAAGCTTAGGTGACTAAAAATGATTATGTCAGTTTTTTATTCAAGATTTGAAGAAGAAACCAACGGAAGGACTTGATTGATTTCAATTATAAGGATGAAATTATTGATTTTAAAATGTTAAGAACAAAAATAAAAATCTACTAAAATGTCAGGGACTAAAACAATATTTAAGCCAAAAGCTTTATATGCTCTTTTTCCATCTATTACGTCTATATCAACTTTATATTATTAGAGAGGGGCTCACATATTAAGATTCTCAAAATTGATTAACGATCCATTTAATTCTCGTCACCCACATTTATATGCTTTGGGCTTGGTTTAAATGTTAAGACCCATTTAAATATTTCTCGTATCTCACTCTATTAGTAAAATTATGGATTGGATTAGATCGATGCATGAAAGCTCTGAACATTGTTTGCTTAATTGAAATGAATGCAACTGTATAACTTACAAACGTAACCCAACAAAAAAATCATATGTACTACTTAACTCAGTATTTTTTCTCTAAAATTATATAATTTTTCCTCTTTTAAATCTGCCAATTATAGAATATTAATTAATGTCCAATTTAAAGGTTTAGAAGTTTTGATAATTAAATATACTATTTCAATTTTTAACAAAAATGTTAGTATTCTTGAAGGAAAAAAAGGAAGTCAATCAGTAGAGCTACTAGTTTTTATTTGATTCGTAATAATTTAATTAAATAATTGTATTAAAAGTATCAATTGTTTAACTCTTGAGTTTGCACGTGATAAACAGGTTGAACATGGATTTTGATTTTATGTTCCGTATAAAGCACATAGTCTATTTGATTTGTGCCTATGTAATCCGACCCAATCATTTAACACCTCTACACATATTGTGTCGATTCCAACTTCTCTCCTTTTTTCATAAGCTTTTGTGTTTATCACACGACACTATGACAATATGTAAAATGTTTAGGTTAATTCATACTAGGACATGTAATTTACATTAGTAATGTGGGCACCAAACTTATTTTCTGTTTTATATAGTAGTGTAGATTTTAACATTTTTGGGTAAAAATATTTATATTAACTTACTAATTATATATAAAAATAAGAATGTGTTGCAAAACATTTGCTAAAGAAAAAATATTTACCTAATCCTTGTTGTAAATAAGGAATATCCTGTCCAGGAGGAGGTTAAATACTTTTTTCACGAAATTAATGATTTCATTTTATTTGTTGCATAAAATAAACCACACACACACACACACATATATATATATATAGCTTTGGTGATACATATTGTTGTTCACTATCGATTTTTAATATTTATTTTTTTCATGAAAAAAAATTATTTTATTTTTTAAATTGAGTTTTTGATAATATTTTTAGACTCAATAAAAAATATAAAAAATCTAATTGCACTTCTTTGGTTTGTTTTAACTTCTTAAGCTCTTTGGGACAATCTATTTTTTGTTTATGTTTATTGTCCCGAACACCCTTTATAAAACTGTTTATAAAATGGTTTATATTTATAAAAACTTGAATACATTTCACAAAAATTGTTTTCACAACTGTTTTATCAAACACTTAATGGTTTATAGTTCCTCCACTGTTTTACCATAAACCATTTCAAAAATCATAAATTAAATCATAAACCAATTTCAATGCGATTGGCCTAACAACAGAAACATCTATGTTTATAAAATGGTTTTGAAACAGTTTATGGTAAAATAGAAGTGGAGTTATAAGTTGTTTAGTATTTGGTAAACAACATTAAAAACCGTGTTTTTAAAAAAAATATAAATTTAGTTTCTTAAAAACATAAACTATTTTTTAAAGAGTATTTGACCTAACTTTTGTTTATACGAAACAAAAATCATTTCGTAGACTCTCCTAATTATAATAAAAAATAATTTTACCAATTAAAAATCAAAGAAAATAATCAAACTTACAATAATTAGGTTGTTATCTTTCTTGAAAAATAATAATATATCAAGTAGAAATCTTGATTTTTGACAAGTTTTATTTTTTTAATTTTATCTTTTCGAGAAAGGTTATTATCATTCTCATACTTAAGTTTTACAATTTAATTACAGCCACAACTTTTGGTAAAACTCGAGGAGTTTCTTGAAAATTTGCTTCAAATATAAAACTTTAAGCATTCAAAGATGCTCTCGTTATTCCATGGCTCGATAACAGATCGTTTCGTTTAAAGCACACCCCATTTGTTCTGCTCATAACAATCCAATCAGTTCTCTAGGTTAAAAAACATTAGACATTCTCTCTTCTAAAACCTACACTTTGGATGTAATTTGACATACAATAATTTTTACATGCTTGTTATGGATCGGCACCCCTTGGGATTGATAAGCCTTTTGGATCTTACTAACCAAAGAGATACGATTTTGCACTATGGTTAACTTAGCACCAATCAAGAATCCTCAAGGAACTCCAATAATTCTTGTTATACGTTTCACTACAAGAAAAAGATATTTCCGGTCGGTGATAACCTCCTCGGTAATATCACTTTTCTTCGACGAATCAAATATCCGTTGGAAAAAATAGTATATCCGTAGGTGATGCCTTTACAAAAAAATTAATTTTGATCGTTTTTAATAAATAAATAATAATAAATAATTTATCACTGACAGGTAATCCTTCGGTGATGCTACTTCAAAAAAATTAAATATGGTCGTTTTTAATAAATAAATAAAAAATAATAATTTATCACCGACGAATGTTTCCGTCAGTGATAGTGAATTTCAAAAAAAAAATTATTATCACCGACAAAATATTAAAAAAAAAATATTATTATCAATGGAGTCCAGATTATGCACTGAACTACTTTTACACTAATTTTCTTTGTAATGTCTCAAGTGCTTGTGCTATTTGAAAAGCACTTTAAAATTCCACGGTATGCAATGTCACAATTATTAGAGCCAAATGTGTAGTGCATTTTTCTTTTAGTTACATGAACATGCAATAAATAAACCCCAGGATTAATTCAAGGCAACAGCAAGAACACCTCTTGCTGGCCAAGATTGATTATTCGTTTACAACATACAACATACTCTATAGTTATGCACATCCCATTCAAGAAAACTACAACTCTTACTTTTGTTTGCTTATCATCATAATTTAATCTTTTGTGATAGGTATCAATGAAGTTAACTCTCACTTTCTGGAATAAGATCTCTAAATGGATCCCAAGCTACATATTGAAAGAATAGCACGCACATTCAGCCACAGAAAAAAATTACTCCACAAGTCTAATTATCATAAAATGCAAGAATAAAACATCGAGAAAGTAAACAACACACCATGGAAGCAAACATATCCCTTTTGATGATACTTTCTTATTATAAATTTTTAAAAAAAAAGAAAAGAAAAAGAGAAACATGTTCCAATCAAGTGCATAAGAGTTGGTTTAGAGATCATTCAGTGAAATTCCCCAGCAATATGGAATTGCTTCATTGTGTATGATTTCTGAAAATATATATAATATCTTAAAATTGAAAAATGCTGTAACTACAAAGGGAAATTATCACAACCAGATAAAGCATGAAGAAGCATTTTATTATTTCCCCATATTCATTAGTTATATTCCTAATTCTCATAACATGAAATTCCATTCAACTGTTACCTCAAAGTCTTCAATATTTTCTTAAATCAAATTGCAAGGCAAACTTTAAAGAATTATTTGCACAAAAAGACAATAATATTCAGGAGATCAACAGAGGATTCATATGAAACATACCATCTCGGAATATAGCAGCAGCACCCTCATAATACCAGCCAATCTCTTTCTTTAGCAAAAAGTCCCTAGGACCATGCCAATAACCTTAAAACAACATACCAGAAAACTAAATCAAATGTAAATTATTCGAAGAAACTCTTCAAATTGCATAACCTTATTTTCAAGGTTTAAGAGTTTTAATCAAAGAAAGAACAGTAAAGATATATGTCCCGATTTAAAGGTGAAATAAAGCTGGTGCTTCAAAAACTATTTCCTCTTTTCCTCTCTCTCTTTGCTGCTGACAATTTGAAAAAGAAATGAGAGTTTTTTGGTTGCTGTAGTTAGGTCTTTAAGAATATATAGTACCTATAGCAATTACCTCTTTACCCCTCTTCAATTCTTTTAAGACTTTGCAAGTCTTTTCCTCTCATTTCAAAGTAATAAAACTAAGGCCCAATTCATTTCTTTCTAACCAATTTCTACAATTTAGATTTCAACCATATTGAAACATCTCTTTAATTAAATATATAAAATCATTTATTTTGATAATATGCCCAAAACACTTTAATATAGACATTAATTCCCAAATTGACATAAACATGAGTCAAGATAGCACAAATTTTAAAACCGGGCTCTACAGTTTAGTTAATTAACATGTTCATGTATTTATATGTATTATTTATATATTATATATGTACTATAATAATATTGTATTACTTAACTATATTATTTTCTAATATCCACTATTATAAAATATTTAATTACATTTTCATTTTATTAATTAATAGTATAGTTCTACGTAGTTTTAGGCTAGGGATTACCAAAGACTGAGCTTTAGCAAAGGATTGACACACTTAAAATCAAAACTATGTAGTTTTGATTTTGGCAAGGACAATTTTATTATGGTTTTTAATTATTAGTAACGGTGACATTTTCAATTATGTAAAATATTTTCACTAATGATAAATATTACGTTATGTCAATGATTATGATTTTAATTTATAACATGAAACCAACTATTAAGTTTAATATAACTAATTTATTTTTAAGACATTGTGTTGAAAAAAAAATCAATGTTATTTAATACACTGTCTATGTATTTTTAAAGTATGTAGAAATAAAATATTTTGTTGAATTAATGCATATTTTTATTTCATAAAAGAATTATTTAGGAACAAATAACAAATATTTAATATTACATTAATATTTAATAATTCTATATTTTTATTATTAGTCATATATTACTATATTTTTATTATTAAATCATATTAATTATTATTACAATATTATTTATTAAATATTAATATATACTAATTCATAAATAATATTTAAATGTGTATTTTTTTTAAAAATAACAAAAATATAATTTAAGCTATATTTTTAAATGTGTTCATTATCACCGACGAATTAATTCCGTCAGTGATAACTAAATAATGGTATTTTTTGGTTTTAAAAAATATTTAAAATGCATTTATTATCATCGACGAAATATTCCATCAGTGATAGTATTTTTTGGTTTTAATAAATAAAAAAAACAATGTAATATGTTTTTAAGGATGAAAGGGTTTTTGCTTGGTGAAAGTTTGGAGAAAATGGGTTTTTTCTCTCAAAACTATTTCCTCTCTTCCTCTCTCTCTCTCTCTCTCTCTCTCTCTCTCTCTTTTGCTGCCAAAAATTTGAAGAAGAAATGAGAGTTTTTTGGTTGTTGTAGTTAAGTCTTTAAGAATATATAGTGCCCATAGCAATTACCTCTTTACCCCTCTTCAATTCTTTTAAGACTTTGCAAGTCTTTTCCACTCATTTCCAAGTAATAAAACTAAGGCCCAATTCCTTTCTTTGTAACCAATTTCTACAGTTTAAATTTCAATCATACTGAAACTAAACTTTAATTAAATATATAAAGTCATTTATTTTGATAATATGCCCAAAACACTTTAATATAGACATTATTTCCAAAATTGACACAAACATGAGTCAAGATAACACAAATTTCAAAAATGGGCTCTACAGTTTGGTTAATTAACATATTCGTGACATTTTCATGTATTTATATGTATTATTTATTGTAGAATCCAATCTTTCTTTTAAGCTTTTATAATTTATTTTACAATTCAATTTTTTTAGGAACTCTTAGTAAGGACTAAAAGTCTTTAGGGGTGTATAAGTACCGAATATATTTGGATGATTGGACCCGGCCCGGATCAAGGGGGGTTCCAAAAATTTATTGTTTGTGAAACGTACCGGTATGTGTGGAGACGTCCCCAATGGATTATGATTGATTATGAGATGAGACATTGCATTGCATCATGCTGCATTGGCATATCATACATGAATTTGATTTGCTTGGCCCGTAAGGGGGCATATGAATTGTTTGGTTGTACGGATAAATTGTGATGCTTTGATTGACTATGGAATGGTGAATGCAAATTGGATATGGGTTCTATAGGACTGTATTATGATTACTAATATTGTTGGTTTGCAAAGTATTATATGACTATGTATAAGAACAAATAAAGTAGAAAGGAAACAAAAATATTAATAAGCTCTCAAACTTTTTACTATCAAGTGATTACTTTGTGTAGAGTAAGAACTCGATGAGCTTTATAGCTCACCCCCTCACCTTTATAACCTTTTAGGTATGCTTCCAGGTGATCTCGGATCTTAGGTGGTGAAGTTTTGAAGATTTGACGAAGTTCTTAGGTGAGTCCACGAGCGTTGCATCCTGAGTTAAGTTATTTATTTATTTATTTATTTTTGTAATAAGTGTTGTATTGTATATTAAGTGTGTGTGAAGTTGTAAACTATTGGTTGTCTCTTTAGACACCTTTTAAAGCTATAGCCTTATAGTTGTAATAACTGTATGATATTAACTTATGTATATTAGATGTTTTCCTGTTGTAATATATTAATTGAGTGGGCCTGCTCAAGATGGGTTGTTACAATTTTGGTATCAGAGCTTTAGGTTTAAGATTCTGTAGACCGTAGAAGTCTAGTGTTTTTGTATCTAAATGAGTTCTTTTTTGTAGGATTCGAGGATGCCTCATGGACCAAATAGAGGTAGAGCTTAGGGAGGAGGGCGTACCCAAAGAAGGGGCAATGTTCTAACTTGGGGGCCTGGACAACCCCCGTTACGTAGAGTGAAAGCAAATGTTGAACCTGAAGTTCCTGAAGGGGTACATGTTGGTAGTGCGACCAGTGCTACTAATGGGAATTTGAGAGAAGCTACTGTGAAGAGAGATGAGTTGAGGGAAGCCTTAGCCCAAGCATTGGGTAGCATTGGCGAGTTAAAGCGCAGATTGGAAGAACAAAACAGACAAGCTCCAGATTTGCTAGAAGAGCATGCAGATGTTCCTGTAGCGCATGATGAACCAATAGGGGAAGATGAGTTGAGGCAGGAAATGGAAAGGGATGTGTTTAAACGTGATGAGTGCCAAATATTGCATATTTTATCCCTTTAATTTACATTTGTTAGCTTAGGAATTCGTTACTTTGAGTTGTTTTTCATTGTTTTACAGGTTTATAAGCTTGGAAAGGAGTTTCACTAAATTGCAAGAATTGCTCGTACAGATCAGCCATTTTAGAGGATTTAAATGTATTGATTCAGAAAGAACTAGGAGATGAGCCATATATGCTTGGAAAGATCCAGATGTCTATTTTCTGGGGAATTTTATGGATCAATAAAATAATTTTTCTAGAGAAAGTTATGGCAGTTTTAGTAGACAAAGGTCAGGCTGTGCATGATTTCAGCGTGACAGATCAGCCATTTTCGAGGATTTAACTGTATTGATTCAGGAAGAACCAGGAGATGAACCATATATTCTTGAAAAGATCCAGATGTCTATTTTCTAGGGAATTTTACAGATCAATAAAATGATTTTTCTAGAGAACGTTATGGCATTTTAAGTAGACAAAGGTCAAAGAGCAAAAGCTGGAATCTGCAGTATCCCACATCGGATTGGAAACACATTGCACTCGTGGTATTTGCCTATATAAGACCCACTCCACTTCATCATTCAGTGTACAATTCCTGAGCCACTTTGGTGTTTACCAGTGGACATCCGCTAGCATTCTGGTGAATCTCGAAGGCTTTGTCACCACGAGGGGAAGCGCCGCCCGTCAGCGAGTGGAATTTCTCCTATGTAAAGTTATTTATTTATTTCTTTACATTTAGTTGTTTTAGTTTAAATGTTTAACACTTTTATTATGAATTGTAGTTTCATAGTTATGAGTGGCTAGACTCTTCAGCTAAGGTTGAAGATGAAGCCCCGCCGTTGTTTGGCGTAGTAGTTCAGATTTGCTTGTACAAATCTGACAATTTTTAGTATAAATGTTCTGTCAATTATTTGAGTTAATCTTATAATTGATTGAATTTAAATTGTCTGTTGGATATTCCTTGTGTTTCATCTGATGGATACATTGAATGCTTTTCGATTATATTGGATTTCCTTTGTGATTTGTTGAGAGCGGATACATTGGATGCTTTTGGTTTAGTTGGGATATTCTTTGTTTTTTGTCTTATAGTTGGATTCATGGAATGTTTTGATAGGCTATATTTTTAGAACATATATGCTTAACTTTGGTGGGGTCGATTTGGAAACCTTAGTGTTTTAATTATTAGTTTTTAAAAATCAATTTAGTTTAATTTTAATTTCTTTGCAAATTATCATCTGAAATTCGGAACTAGGTTAAGATAGAGTTAGTTTAGATTGAAAATATACTTTCACAACGCAATTCCCTGTGGATTCGACCTCGCACTTGCACAATGCTATATTGCAAACGACTCGTGCGCTTACGAGTAATTTAAAACTCACAACAAGTTTTTGGCGCCGTTGCCGGGGACTTGTTTGGTTTGTGAAATTTTTTTGTCTGAATTGATTTTATTTTTCTACTAGTTAATTTAATTTTTTTAAAAAATTAATTTAATTTAATTTAATTCAAAAAAATGTGGATGAATCCATCGCCGGTTTCACAGTCTTTAGAGGACGCCCTCAAGGATTTCATTAAAATGACCGGCCCGTCCCTCAATGCTGGCAACACATTCAATGTTGATAGCTGTTCCATCTGTGCTAGTCCCATGCATCTAGCACAGAATTGTCCATCAATGCTGGCTTGTGCCGAGTATCCCATGGAACAAATGAATGCTTTCAATGAGTGTTGTTGGCAATCAAATGGATCTTACTCTGAAACATATAATCCAGGGTGGTGGGACCACTCTAATGTTTCATGGACGCAGAACCAACTGAGGAATCAGGGAAGAGACCCTTATCATGCTCACAATCAATACCCTCCCGAATTTCCTCCACCAATTCCAAGTTATGGTCACTCAGCTTATCCAACACCATCACCTTCTTACCAAGCTCCCATTCAAGCGCCAGCGTCGGTTTCACAGTCATTGGAGGATGCTCTCAATGATTTCATGAAAACGACTAGCCAATCTATGAGTGAAGTGATGAGTGCAACAATAGAAAACACCCAAGAGTCAAATTGATCAAATCGCAAGTTACGTGGGTGAAGGAGAGGAAGGAACGTTCCCCAGTCAAACTGATCCTAACCCAAAGGAACAGTTTGCGGTGGGATATTTATTAACTCCTATGCATTGGCGGGAACAAGTGCAATCAATTGTCCCATTGAGGTCTGGGAGACGAGTGCACAATCAAGTGGAAGAGAACCCTGCTATGCACCAAGAGCAAATAAGTGGCAACAATGAGAAGAGAGATGCTGAGCCATCTACAGCCACACCTATTATTAATGATATCTCTAGGTCGTTTTTACCTAAAGCGTCTTACCTGAGAGACTACAAGCGCCCAAGAAAGAAGGGAAGTCTGAGGACATTTTGGAGGCATGCTTTGCACAATTTGAAGACGATTTGGATTTAGATAAGTTGTTTGAGCAAGCAGATGCTACTTTGGAGTCTGCTCCTCAAAAGATCAATGAGATGGAGGAAACCACAACACTTGAACCCCCCAAGAAGGAATTTAAGCCTTTATCGGACAATCTTAAGTATAAGTTCTTAGGTCCAGCAGATTCTTTGCCTATAATTATAGCTTTAGATTTGGGTGATGCTCCAGAGGCAGGGATCATTTATCCCATCTCTGATAGCAAGTGGGTGAGCCAGATTCATGTTGTGCCCAAACGTGCTGAATTAACGGTAGTGCAGCATAAGGACGACGAGTTGGTTCCAACTCGTGTTCAGTCAATTTGGAGAGTGTGTATCAGCTACCGTAAATTGAATGCTGCCACTAGGCCTGATCATTTTTCATTCCCATTTATTGATCAGATGGTGGAGCGTTTAGTTGGGCACGATTACTAATGTTGGGTCTGACTGAAGACGTTAAACTTAGCGCTCATGGGAGGCACCCCACAGCTTATCGTTTCTGTTTATTTATTATTTCGCATTTTTATGATTAATGTTTGTTTCTAGTATTTTTTGTTTTCCAGTTTTTTTTTTTTTATTTTTCAGGGACAATGCATACTTCAGTTCAAGTTTGGGGGTATGCTATGAGCCATACCAGTCCAGATAGTTCTCCATGTCTCAGGTCAGCTCTTTCTATATTAGTCACACATTGGGGTCAATGTGTAATTTAAGTTTGGGGGTATGGGAGACACATCACACACTTTGTCCTAATTTGTTGTCTTTTCGTCGTAGAGATAAATGCATGCTCATGTTATCATGAAATTTTGGTTGATCTAAACATTTTCTGTGATGTGATGTCATTAGTGAGCTTAACATTTTGAACACATGATCTGGTGATAAATTTTTAAAATTTAATTACTTACTTAGGCATTTTAAGAATTCATATGTTTGATCTAATCTAACACGAGCACATTAGCACAAATTATGTGAGGTATGACACGTGATTTTAATGTGTATTTTATCTTATCTTAACTAAAACTGGATGACTTGTTGGATGAACTATTGGGCATAGAAAAGCATAATAAAAATAAAATTAAAAATTCATTATCAATAAACTTTCCGCTGAGTAACTGGACCTCTTGCCTCAGTAAGCAGTGAGTGTTCACGTCAAAAGGTGGAATTTTGTTTGGTAGTATTAAGGCCGGTTTAATTTCGTAGCCTTTTTGACTCGAGTTAGTAAGTCCTTAGGGGTGTCTTTACACCTAATGCCCTAAAACCATCTGGTTTGGGAGTCATTGACTCAACACTCGCTACATGGGTCAATTAGAAAGCTTAAGGGAATTAAACGTAGCAGAGCCTTTTATATAAAAAAAAAAAACTATGCTATTTATGTTCATTCTGATGGAAAATTCGGTGAATCTTGAGACATGGAGACCTTACACCTTGGAGTCACTTGGAAACTTCATTTCTATATGCTAATTCACTTTACACAGTGTCAGACTTGTGATGCCTTAACCTGCATTTTGTAAGTAATTAGATTTTAACCTTTCTATTCATTGCGAAGATGGGTTTATCTTTTTAAGTTTGCTCATGAATGAATATCATGGTGATGTGTGCTCCTTAAATTTTTGGATACCATGAGTGATGAACTTATCTTTATGTTCTTTGTTTTTCATTTAGGTTTTTTTTTTTATTATTTTGTTTTGCTAAGGGACTAGCAAATTGTAAGTTTGGGGGTATTTGATGAGTGCCAAATATTGCATATTTTGGCCCTTTAATTTACATTTGTTAGCGTAGGAATTCGTTACTTTGAGTTGTTTTTCGTTGTTTTACAGGTTTATAAGCTTGGAAAGGAGTTTCACTAAATTGCCAGAATTGCTCATACAGATCAGCCATTTTCGAGGATTTAACTGTATTGATTCAGGAAGAACTATGAGATGAGCCATATATTCTTGGAAAGATCCGGATGTCTATTTTTTGGGAAATTTTATGGATTAATAAAATGATTTTTCTAGAGAAAGTTATGGCAGTTTTAGTAGACAAAGGTCAGGCTGTACATGATTTCAGCGTGACAGATCAGTCATTTTCAAGGATTTAACTGTATTGAGTCAGGAAAACCAGGAGATGAGCCATATATTCTTGGAAAGATCCGGATGTCTATTTTCTGGGGAATTTTACAGATCAATAAAATGATTTTTCTAGAGAAAGTTATGGCATTTTTAGTAGACAAAGGTCAAAGAGCAAAAGCTGGAATCTGCAGTATCCCACATCGGATTGGAAACACATTGCACTCGTGGTATTTACCTATATAAGATCCACTCCACTTCATCATTCAGTGTACAATTCCTGAGCCACTTTGGTGTTTACCAGTGGACGTCCGCTAGCATTCTGGTGGATCTCGAAGGCTTTGTCACCACGAGGGGAAGCGCCGCCCGTCAGCGAGTGGAATTTCTCCCATGTAAAGTTATTTATTTATTTCTTTACATTTAGTTGTTTTAGTTTAAATGTTTATCACTTTTATTATGAATTGTAGTTTCATAGTTATGAGTGGCTAGACTCTTCATCTAAGGTTGAAGATGAAGCCCCGCCGTTGTTTGAAGAAGTAGTTCAGATTTGCTTGTACAAATCTGACAATTTTTAGTATAAATGTTCTGTCAATTATTTGAGTTAATATTATAATTGATTGAGTTTAAATTGTCTGTTGGATATTCCTTGTGTTTCATCTCATGGATACATTGAATACTTTTCGATTAAATTGGATTTCCTTTGTGATTTGTTGAGAGCGGATACATTAGATGCTTTTGGTTTAGTTGGGATATTCTTTGTTTTTTGTCTTATAGTTGGATTCATGGAATGTTTTGATAGGCTATATTTTTTGAACATATATGCTTAACTTTGGTGGGGTCGATTTGGAAACCTCAGTGTTTTAATTATTAGTTTTTAAAAATCAATTTAGTTTAATTTTAATTTCTTTTGCAAATTATCATCTGAAATTCGGAACTAGGTTAAGATAGAGTTAATTTAGATTGAAAATATACTTTCACAACGCAATTCCCTGTGGATTCGACCTCGCACTTGCACAACGCGATACTGCAAATGACTCGTGCGCTTGCGAGTAATTTAAAACTCACAACAAAACGGTTTAACAAGTTGATGCCACCGAGTTTTTGAATCGCTTAAAACCCTCTAGATGCCAAGGCATGGATTAAGAAGATTGAACGTTTGTTTAGGGTATTGCTAGTGTCGGACCGACAAAAAGTTGCATTTGCATCATTTAAGTTTGAGGAAGAGGTGATAAAGTGGTGGGAGGATATACTTCCTAGACTATCAGGGGACATTGATGAACCGTTGACTTTGGAGAAGTTTAAGAAAGTATTCCATGACAAGTATTTTCTAGAATCTGTTAAGGCTCAATTGGAGAGGGACTTTATTTTCCTGAAACAGGGTAATGAATCTTACACCATACTGTGTCACTGACATATCACCCTATTTCAGGAAAATAAAAGTCACTCCCCAATTGAGCCTTCACAGATTATGGGAAATACTTGTCATGGGATACTTTCTTAAACTTCTCTCAAGTCAACGGTTCATCAACGTCCCCTGATAGTCTAGGAAGTATATCCTTCCACCAATTTGTCGCCTCTTCCTCCAACTTAAATGATGCAAACGCAACTTTTTGTTGGTCTGACACTGGCAATACCCTAAACAGACATTCCATCTTCTTAATCCATGCCTTGACATCTAGAGGGTTTTAAGCACTTTGAAAACTCGGTGGCATCAACTTGTTAAACCTGTTAAACACACTCCCTTCCATTTCTCGTTTCAAGTCATCCTCCCCTAATGGTTCTCATGCGCTATAGGAACATTTGCATGCTTTTCTAGAAAATCTGGAGCTCATCTGCTTTGTTTTTCCAATCTAAGCTCTAACTCTCCAATTCTGCCCAATGCTTAGGCTAAGACTTCCCTCAACTTATCTCTTTGCACAAAAGCATCTCTCACACTCCCACTGATAGCATCGGTCGCACTACCAACATGTTCCCCTTCAGGAACTTCAGGTTCAACATTTGCTTCCACCCTACGTAACGGGGGTCGTGCATGCCCCCGAGTTAGAACATTGCCCCTTCCTTGGGCACGCCCTCCTACTCGAGCTCTACCTCTTTTTGGTCCACGAGGCATCCTCGAATCCTACACAAAAGAACTCATTTAGATACAAAAACACTGGACTTCTACGGTCTATAGAATCTTAAACCTAAGGCTCTGATACCAAAATTGTAACGACCCATCCCTAGCGGGCCCACTCAAGATGGTGTCAATTACCTTTTGAGAATCGAGCACCTGGACACACAATTAATATAATACAATAGAAAAACCTCTAATATACATAAGTTAAGATCATATAGTTAATACAACTATAAAGTTGTAGTTTTACAAGGTGTCTAAAGAGATACAACCAACAGGTTACAACTTCACACATCTAATATACAACATAACACTTAATACAAAAAGAGACTTGACCGAGGATGCACTGCTCATTGACCCATCTAAAACTTCATCAAATCTTCAAAGCTTCACCACCTAAAATCTGAGATCTCCTGGAAGCTTACATGAAAGGTTATAAAGAGGAGAGGGGGTGAGCTATAAAGCTTAATGAGTTCTTACTCTACACAAAATAATCACTTGTTAGAAAAAGTTGAGAGCTTATTAATATTTCATTTTCCTTTCTACTTTAGTTGTTCATATACATAGTAATATAACACTTTGCAAATCAAAAATCTTAGTAATCATAATACAGTCTTATAAAACTCGCACCCAACTAGCAATCACCATTCTATAGTCAATCAAAACATCACAATTTATCCATACAACCAAACAATTCATATGCCCCATTACAGGCCAACTAAATCAAATTCATGTATGGCATGCTAATGCAGCATGATGCAATGCAATGTCTCATATCATAATTAATCATAATCCATCGGGTACGTCTCCCCACGTACCGGTATGTTTCACAAACAATAAAATTTTGGGAACCCCTTAATACAGGCCGGGTCCAATCATCCAAATATATTCGATAACTATACACCCCTTATGGGAAGAGACCTATCATGCTCACATATCACTCCCCCCTCGATAACATACCGTAAATTTCAATGCATGAAATGAAATGAAATCAAGTGATGAACACCAATAAATTCTCATCAATCTATAGAATCACACAATATTCATCACAAAGGTTTCGAAATCACTATCTCATCATTAATGTATAATTAACTTATCTTACCAAATAATTATACATATAATTATTATATTTTAGTAATGAATAATAATTCTTGTGTAACTTTATTGCTTTGGTTTCCCTATTAACCTTCTTGCTTACCAAAAGTAGGGTAATACTCACCTTACGCTAAATCCTAGTCTTGGGTCACTTATTTCCTTCATTCTTTACTTCTTTTCCTTATCTGAGTTTGAGATTATATCCAAAATGATGCTATTTAATTACATAGTCAAAAATTCCAATTTAAAAAGATAATAAAATTTCAACTTCTTAGGTAATAACATTTCCCAAGTAACTTAATTCCTTTACTCTCCAAAATTTCATTTTTATGCTTTTAATAACAAGCTTCCATTACTCATTTAAAACTTTTTCCAACTCAAAGAATTCATTCAAGTCTAACAACCTTCAATCCATAAAACCTTTAATTCATTAGAACTTTAAATTTCAAGACACTAACTTAGGTAATTATCAACAAGTTCCAACTTGTAAAAAGTCTTCCTTCTAAACATAATTTCCTAATCAAGAAAATGTCTCTTACTTAGAGAGATTTCTTTTAATTCCTACAAAGAATTCAAACTTACAACCCATAGCACAATTCTTTAACAATATCTATATAAAAAATCATGTTATACAAGATTAACACTTCAAACTTTGTGCAGAAAATCATCCTAACAATCTTCAAACTTCACAAATTCATAACTTAATCATATCAAATCCAGATAGCCTCAAACAAAATCTAAAAATCAACTTTAAGAAATCTAATTTTAGTTTGTAGTTGACAACTTTTCAAAATTACCTCAAACTCTATACGAAAAACCCAAAAGAAACAAACTGGTTTATCCTCCCCTACTCGATGCATGTAGGCCACGCGCCATCGTGGCTTTCTTGTGGAGGTCCACCTCCCTAGCCGGACGATAGCTGATTGTGGCAAAAGATAGTATTTGAAGTTTGGGGGAAAAAAGACCTTGGATGGTTGGGTTAAGGCTAGGTCAAAGTTTGGGAAGAAATAAGTTTTTGGAGAAAATTTTCTGGAGCTTTTTCTTTCCCTCATTTCTCTTCTGTCGAGCTTAGCGAATCAAATAAGAGATTTTTACTCTTCTAGGTTAAGTTTTGGTTTTTATACTCCCACTAAAACTTGGCCTTTTACCACTCTACCCTTCCTTATTTTTTTTTAATTTACAAGTCATTCCTTTAATTTCCTTCAAGTATTTAAACACCGCCAAAGACTTTTATTCTTTGCTAAGAGTTCCTAAAAAAATTGAATTGTAAAATAAATTATAAAAGCATAAAAGAAATATCAGATTCTACACTTTCCGTACCCGTTATGGATACTATGAATTCCTGGTTGTGCTGTTCGGATTGACTAACGCCCCTGCAACCTTCATGGACTTGATGAACAGAGTATTTAAGCCATTCTTGAACAAATTTGTGGTAGTTTTTATTGATGACATTCTGGTATATTCGAAAAGTGAAGAAGACCATGTTAGACATTTAAAGATAGTACTGGAGACCTTTAGAAATGAGAAGCTTTATGTCAAGTTTAACAAGTGTGAGCTTTGGTTGAAAGAAGTGACATTCTTAGGGTATGTGGTGTCAGAAGAAGGAGTGCTATAGACTCTAAAAAAGTTGAAGCAGTTCTAAACAGGGAAAGACTTATAAATGTGACCGAGATTAGAAGGTTTTTGAGATTAGCGAGGTATTATCGGAGATTTATTAAGGGTTTCTCACTCATTACAGTAACCTTAACCAAATTGACAAGAAAGGGAGAACATTTTATATGGTCAGAAGAGTGTAAGCGGAGTTTTCAAGTGTTGAAGGAAAAGTTGACAATTACACCGGTGTTAATCCTTCCTTCAAGTGATGAGGGGTTTGTGGTTTACAGTGATGTTTCACATTAAGGGTTAGGTTGTGTCTCGATGTAGCATGGGAAGGTTGTTGCTTATGCTTCATTCCAATTGAAGAACCATGAAAAGAACTACCCCATTCGTGACTTAGAGTTGGCAGCAATAGTCTTTACCCTGAAAATTTGGAGACATCATCTTTATGCAGTAAGATTTGAGATCTTTACGGACCACAAGAGCTTAAAGTATCTACCCACCCAAAAGGAGTTAAACTTAAGACAAAGACGATGGATGGAACTGATCAGTGACTACGAATGTACCATAAATTATCATCCTGGGAAGGCTAACGTGGTGGCCTAAGTGTTAAGTCGAAAATCCAGTAGGAAGTTGGCAACTTTGAAGACTTATGATTCTGGATTAATTGAGAAATTAAGAAGTTTAGAAGTGAAGCTTGAATCTAATACCATTGGGGGGTTAGTAGCTAACATGGTGGTAAAATCGTTAATAGTAGGTCATCTACTGGATGCTCAAGGTAAGGATGTAGTATTAATGGCTATTAAGAAGGAGGTTTTAGAAAACACGCAGAGTGATTTTTTGGTGAGAAAGGATAGACTGGTGATGATGGGAAATCGAATCTGTGTGCCAAACTAAGTGAAGTTAAGGAATGAGATACTAAAGGAAGCTCACAACACTATTTATTCTATGCACACGGGGAGTAATAAAATGTATAGAAGGCTTAAGCAAAAATTTTGTTGGTCAGGTTTGAAGAGAAATGTAGCAGACTATGTTTCTCAATGCTTAGTATGCCAGCTGGTAAAGACTGAGCATAAACATCCAGCAGGGTTACTACAACCTCTTTCTATACCAGAGTGGCCGTGGGAGAGGGTGACTATGGATTTTGTGACAGGACTTCCCCGTACTTAGAGAGATTTTGATTCTATTTGGGTCATAGTTGATCGATTATCTAAATCTATTCATTTTCTACCCATCAAGATAACTTAGTCTCCTGAAAGATTAACGGAGATGTATGTGGCTGAGATAGTGAAACTGCATGGTGTACCATTGAGTATTGTATCAAATCGTGATGCTCGGTTTAAGAGTCAATTTTGGAATGGATTTCAGCAAGCCATGGGTACTCAGTTACATCTTAACATGTCTTTCCACCCTCAAATGGATGGTCAATCAAAGAGAACAATTCAAATATTGGAAGATGTTCTGCGACCGTGTGCTACGAACTTTTCGATTGGTTGGGATGTTTACTTACCCTTTATGTAGTTTGCATATAATAATAGTTTTCAGACCAACATTGGGATGGCACCTTTCGAAGCATTATATGGTAGGAGGTGTAGGACTTCGATATGTTGGGAAGAAGTGGGGGAAAGAAGGGTCTTGAGGCTGGAATTAGTAAAGATAACCACAGATAGGATTAAGAGAATACGAAAACATTTAAGGACGGCTCAAAGTAGGTAGAAAAGTTATGAAGACAAGAGGAAGAGACCATCAGAGTTTCAAGTTGGTGATCGTGTGCATCTTAAAGTTTCTCCTTGGAATGGAGTATTGAGGTTTGGGCGAAAAGGGAAGTTAAGCCCTTGTTACATCGGACCTTATGAGATTATTGAGAGGATTGGACTTGTAGCATACCATTTTGCCTTACCTCCTGAACTTTGACAACTTCATAATGTCTTCCATGTGTCAGCTTTGCGCAAATATGTACCAAACGAGTCGCACATCATTTCATTCCAACCCATAGAAGTTCAAAAGAAGATTTCACACGTGGAAATGCCAGTAAAAATCTTGGACTCTAGGGAACAAGTTCTTCGAAACAAAGTCATTCCCTAGGTTAAAGTGCTTTGGAGAAATAGAGGAATCGAAGAAGCTACTTGGGAAAGCGAAGTGGAAATGAAGAACCAATACCCTTATTTGTTCTTCAGTCCAGGTTAGTTGAAAATTTCGAGGGTGAAATTTTATAAGGATGGGAGAATTTTAGAATCCAATCTTTCTTTTAAGTTTTTGTAATTTATTTTACAATCCAAATTTTTTTTAGGAACTCTTAGCAAGGAATAAAAGTCTTTAGGGGTGTATAAGTACCAAATATAGTTGGATGATTGGACCTGGCCCGAATCAAGGGGGTTCCAAAAATTTATTGTTTGTGAAACGTACTGGTACGTGGGGAGACATCCCCGATGGATTATGATTGATTATGAGATGAGACATTGCATTGCATCATGCTGCATTGACATATCTTACATGAATATGATTTGCTTGGTCCGTAAAGGGGCATATGAATAGTTTGGTTGTATAGATAAATTGTGATGTTTTGATTGACTATGGGATGGTGAATGCAAATTGGATGTGGGTTCTATAGGATCGTATTATGATTACTAAGATTGCTAATTTGCAAAGTATTATATGACTATGTATAAGAACAAATAAAGTAGAGAGGAAAAAAGAAATATTAATAAGCTCTCAAACAATTTTTTCTAACAAGTGATTACTTTGTGTAGAGTAAGAACTCGCTGAGCTTTATAGCTCACCCCCTCCTCTTTATAACCTTTCAGGTGATCTTGGATCTTAGGTGGTAAAGTTTTGAAGATTTGACGAAGTTCTTAGGTGGGTCCATGAATGTTGCATCCTCGGTCAAGTTTTTTTTCTTGTAGTAAGTGTTATATTGTATATTAGGTGTGTGTGAAGTTGTAACTTGTTGGTTCTGTTTCTTTAGACACCTTTTAAAGCTACAACCTTATAGTTGTAGTAACTATATGATCTTAACTTATGTATATTAGATGTTACTCTGTTGTATTATATTAATTGTGTGTCCAAGAGCTCGATTCTGAAAGGAAATTGACATCGTTCTGAATGGGCCCGCTCGGGATGGGTCGTTACATTTATAGATGATATATGTATTATAATAATATAGTATTACTTAACTATATATATTAGTTAACTTTATTATTTTCTAATATCCACTATTATAAAATATTTCATTACATTTTCATTTTATTAATTATTACTATAGTTCTACATAGTTTTAGGCTAGGGATTACCAAAAAGTTAGCTTTAGTAAGGGATTGACACACTTAAAATCAAAACTACGTAGTTTTGATTTCGGCAAGGGCAATTTTATTACGATTTTTAATTATTAGGAACGGTGACATTTCCAATTATGTAAAATATTTTCACTAATGATAAATATTGCGTTATGTCAATGATTATGATTTTCATTTAAAACATGAAGCCAACAATTATGTTTAATATAACTAATTTATTTTTAAGAAACTATGTTGAAAAAAAAAATCAATGTTATTTAATATATTATCTATTCATTTTTAAAGTATGTAGAAATAAAATATATATTTGTGAATCAATGCAAAATTTTATTTAATAAAAGAATTATTTAGGAAAAAATAACAAATATTTAATATAATATTAATATTTAATTATACTATATTTGTATTATTAGTTATATATTACTATATATTTTTATTATTAAATCATATTAATTATTATTACAATATTATTTATTTATTAAATGTTAATATAAACTAATTTATAAATAATATTTAAATGTGTATTTTTTTTTATTTTAAAAATAACAAAAAAATTTAAGATGAATTTTTAAATGTGTTCGTTACCATGGACGGATTAATTTCGTCGGTGATAACTAAATAATAATGTGTTTTGGTTTAAAAAAATAAAAAATAAAAGATAAAAATTTAAAATGTATTTATTGGAATATTTCGTCAATGATAGTATTTTTTGGTTTTAAAAATATTTCGTCCATGAATTTTTAAATGTGTATTTTGCTTGGTGAAAGTTTGGAGAAAATGGGTTTTTCTCTCAAAACTATTTCCTCTCTCTCTCTTTGTTGCCGACAATTTGAAGAAATGAGAGTTTTTTGGTTGCTGTAGTTAGGTCTTTGAGAATATATAGTACCCATAGCAGTTACTTCTTTACCGCTCTTCAATCTTTTAAGACTTTGCAAGTCTTCTCCTATCATTTGCAAGTAATAAAACTAAGGCCCAATGTCTTTCTTTTTAACCAATTTCTACAATTTATATCTCAATCATACTAAAACAACCCTTTAATTAAGTATTTATAAATTCATTTATTTTGATAATACGGCCAAAACACTTTCATATAGACATTAGTTCCCAAATTGATACAAGAATTAACATGTTCATGACATTTTAATGTATTTATATATTATATATGTACTATAATAATATAGTGTTACTGAACTCTATATATATATATATATATATATATATATATATATATATATATATATATATTAGTTAACTATATTGTTTTATCATATCCACTATTATAAAATATTTAATTACATTTTTATTTTATTAATTATTAATATAGTTCTACGTAGTTTTAGGCTAGAGATTACTAAAGAGTTAGCTTAAGTAAGGGATTGATACACTTACAATCAAAACTACGCAGTTTTGATTTCGGCAAGGACAATTGTATTAGGATTTTTAATTATTAGTAACGATAAATAATGCGTTATGTCAATGATTATGATTTTAGTTTATAACATGAAACCAACTATTAAGTTTAATATAACTAATTTATTTTTAAGACATTGTGTTGAAAACAAATTCAATATTATTTAATACAATGTCTATGTATATTTAAAGTGTAGAAATAAAATATTTTTTTTCTGACTTAATGTATATTTTTATTTCATAAAAGATTATCTAGGAAGAAATAACAAATATTTAATATTATATTAATATTTAATTATACTATGTTTTTATTATTAGTCATATATTACTATATATATTTTTGATATTATATACTATTAATTATTAATACAATATTATTAATTTATTAAATAATAGTATAAACTAATCCATAAATAATATTTATATGTGTATTTCTCTTTTTTTAATAATAAAAAAATTTAAAATGTATTTTTAAATGTGTTCATTATCACCGAGGATTAATTTCGTCGGTGATAACTAAATAATAGTATTTTTTAGTTTTAAAAAACAAACAAACAATTTAAATTTCATATATCATCAGTGACAAAATATTTCGTCCGTGATAGTATTTTTTGGTTTTAAAAAATAAAAAAAATGTAATATATTTTTAAGGATAATGGGGTTTTTGCTTGCTGAAAGTTTGGAGAAAATGAGTTTTTCTCTCAAAAACTATTTCCTCTTTTCCTCTCTCTCTCTCTTTGTTGCCGACAATTTGAAGAAGAAATGAGAGTTTTTTTTGGTTGCTGTAATTATCTTTAAGAATATATGTTACCCATGGCAGTTACTTCTTTATCCCTATTCAATTATTTTAAGAATTTGCAAGTCTTTTCCTCTGATTTCCAAGTAATAACACTAATGCCCAATTCCTTTCTTTCTAACCAATTTCTACAATTTAGATTTCAGAAACACCCCTTTAATTAAATATATAAATTCATTTGTTTCGATAATATGCCCAAAACACTTTAATATAGACATTAGTTCCCAAATTGATACAAACATGAGTGGAGATATCACAAATTTTAAAATCGGGCTCTATAGTTTGGGTTATTAACATGTTCATGACATTTTCATGTATTTATATGTATTATTTATATATTATATATGTACTATAATAATATTGTGTTACTTAACTATATATATTAGTTAACTATATTATTTTGTCATATCCACAATTATAAAATATTTAATTTAATTTTCATTTTATTTATTATTAGTCAAGTTCTACGTAGTTTTAGACTAGGGATTACCAAATAGTTAGGTTTAGTAAGGGATTAACACTCTTAAAATCAAAACTACGTAGTTTTGATTTCTGCAAGGACAATTTTATTTCGATTTTTAATTATTTGTAATGGTGATATTGTCAATTATGTAAAATAATTTCACTAATGATAAATATTGCGTTATGTCAATGATTATGATTTTAATTTATAACATGAAGCCAACTATTAAGTTTAATATAACGAATTTATTTTAAAGACATTGTGTTGGAAAAAAAATTCAATGTTATTTAATACACTGTGTATGTATATTTAAAGTATGTAGAAATAAAATAATTTTTTTGAATTAATACATATTTTTATTTCCTACAAGAATTATCTACGAAGAAACAACAAATATTTAATATTATATTAATATTTAATTATACTATATATTTATTATTAGTCATATATTACTATATATACATATATATATATTTTTGTTATTAAATCATATTAATTATTATTACAATATTATTTATTTATTAAATATTAATATAAACTAACTCAAAATTAATATTTTTGTGTATTTTTTTAATAATAACAAAACTAGTATAAGATGGATTTTTAAATGTGTTCATTATCACCAAGGGTTTAATTTCGTCGGCGATAACTAAATAATATTATTTTTTGTTTTAAAAAATAAACAAACAATATAAATTGCATTTATCATCATCGACGGAATACTCCATCGGTTATAATATTTTTTGGTTTTAAAAAATAAAAAAAATGCAACATATTTTTAAGGATGATGGGGTTTTTGCTTGGTGAAAGTTTGAAGAATATGGGTTTTTCTCTCAAAACTATTTCCTCTCTTCCTCTCTCTCTCTTTGCTACCGACAATTTGAAGAAGAAATGAGAGTTTTTTTTGGTTGCTGTAGTTAGGTCTTTAAAAATATATAGTACCCATAGCAAATACCTCTTTACCCCTCTTCAATTCTTTTAAAACTTTGCAAGTCTTTTCCTCTCATTTCCAAGTAATAAAACTAAGGCCCAATTCCTTTCTTTCAAACCAATTTCTACAATTTAGATTTCAATCATACTGAAACTGCCGTTTAATTAAACATATAAAGTCATTTACTTTGATAATATTTCCAAAACACTTTAATATAGACATTAGTTCCCAAATTGATACAAACATGAGGGAAGATATCACAAATTTTAAAATCGGGCTCTACAGTTTGGTTAATTAACATGTTCATGACATTTTCATGTATTTATATGTATTATTTATATATTATATAGTACTATAATAATATTGTATTCTTAATTATATATATTACTTAACTATATTATTTTCTAATATCCACTACTGTAAAATATTTATTTAAATTTAAAATTTATTATTTATTAGTATAGTTCTTACATAGTTTTAGGCTAGGGAATACCAAAGAGTAAAGTAAGGGATTTACACACTTAAAATCAAAACTACGTAGTTTTGATTTCAGCAAGGACAATTTTATTACGATTTTTAATTATTAGTAACAGTGACATTTTCAATTATGTAAAATATTTTCACTAATGATAAATATTACATTATGTCAATGATTATGATTTTAATTTATAACATGAAACCAACTATTAAGTTTAATGCAACTAATTTATTTTTAAGACATTGTGTTGAAAAAAAATTCAATGTTATTTAAATCACTGTCTATGTATTTTTAAAGTGTTTAGAAATAAAATATTTTTTTTGAATTAATGCATATTTTTATTTCATAAAAGAATTATTTAGGAACATTTAACAAATATTTAATTTTATATTAATAATTAATTTTACTCTATTTTATTATTAGTCAAATATTGCTATATATATAATTTTATTATTAAATCATATTAATTATTATTAAAATATTAATTATTTGTTAAATATTAATATAAACAAATTCATAAATAATATTTATATGTGTATTTTTATTTGTTTTAATAATAAAAAAAATTTAAGTTAGATTTTTAAATGTGTTCATTATCACCGAGGAATTAATTCTGCCGGCGATAACTAAATAATAGTATTTTTTGGTTTTAAAAAATAAACAAACAATTTAAATTGTATTTATCGTCCCCGATGAAATATTCTGTTCGTGATGGTATTTTTTCGTTTCAAAAAGTAAAAAAAAATGTAATATGTTTTTAAGGATGATGGGGTTTTTGCTTGGTGAAAGTTTGGAGAAAATGGGTTTTTCTCTCAAAACTATCTCCTCTCTTCCTCACTCTCTTTGCTGCCGACAATTCGAAGAAGAAATGAGAGTTTTATGGTTGTTGTAGTTAGGTCTTTGAGACAATATATGACCCATAGCAGTTACTTCCTTACCCTTTTTCAATTCTTTTAAGACTTTGCAAGTCTTTTCCTCTCATTTCCAAGTAATAAAAACTAAGGCCCAAATCCTTTCTTTCTAACCAATTTCTACAATTTAGATTTCAGAAACACCCCTTTAATTAAATATATAAATTCATTTGTTTCGATAATATGCCCAAAACACTTTAATATAGACATTAGTTCCCAAATTGATACAAACATGAGTGGACATAGCATAAATTTTAAAACCGGGCTCTACAGTTTGGTTAATTAACATGTTCATGACATTTTTATGTATTTATATGTAGTATTTATATATTATATATGTACTATAATAATATTGTGTTACTTAACTATATATATTAGTTAACTATGTTATTTTGTCATATCTACTGTTATAAAATATTTTATTACATTTTCATTTTATAAATTATTAGTATAGTTCTACGTAGTTTTAGGCTAGGGATTACTAAAGAGTTAGGTTTAGTAAGGGATTGACACACTTAAAATCAAAGCTACGTAGTTTTGATTTCGGGAAGTGATATGATCCACGCCAAGAACTAAGAAATTGATGGATTAAGAAGACTTCCAAGATCGTCTAGAAGCAGATTTATGTGAGACTGTGACCCGTTGCTTATATTGAAGCAAGAACCTTGGTATAATGAAGACTTAGACCGCGACCCATTGCTTATATTAAAGCAAGAACCTTGGTATAATGAAGATGCCACAATCAATTATGGAAGGATTGATTGATAAGTCGAAGATGAACGCCACGGAAACTCCAATAAGTTCAAAAGTTCTAAAAGAACCAAAGAAAAATTTCTCTTCAAAAGTATGAATCAAATCTGAATTGTCTTATTCCAAAAGCCAATGGCTATTTAAATACATGAGAATTCGTAACCAATTATAAAAAGAAAAACTAAGAAATATGAAATAAACCTAAACAAAATTCTAGTAGGAATAAGAAACTACGAAATAGGAAATAAACCTAAATAGAATTATGGTAACCTAAAATCAAAATAAAGAAAGTACCTAACTTGGCATGCAAGCCTTATAATGCAACAATTAAATTCAGAAGGAAACAATTAAGAAAAGGTGCAAGGTGCAAGGTGCAAGCCCAAAGTGGAAGAACGGATGCAACAACCTGCTGGATTTAGGCTCATCATAACAAGCCCAAACGATATCCTTTTTGGAACTTTCTTAGGTCTAAATTGAAGTTCAAGACGTCATCTTTCCATCCCAACAAGTTTTAGCCCATTTGGAGTTGCGGGTAAGAAGATATGACCATTTTAATTCTGGTCGTTGGGTCCTCCCTCCCTTGGATCATGGAAACCCATCCTTGTGGATCATGTATAGCATCATCCTTGGGCCCCCAAAGATGGTTCTTAGCCCAAATGTGTTGAATAAGCCAATTGAGAGTTTTCTTGAACCTTTTAGCTCATGCCCCTATAACTAGACCAACTGGAACTTGAATAAACCGTTTAGCTCGGGCCCTTGTAACTTGACCAATTGGAACTTGAATAGGATCCACCTCCCATTTGTTAGCTGTGTCTTCATCAGGAAGGACAACTTATCATATCTTGTTTGGTTTTTTCTCTCTTCAATTCAAATTTCGTAGTAAAAAAGTTATAAAGAAAATTTCTCCAATATTTGAGATAGTATAGTCATCCAAATTACAATAGCAAGATTTCATCATATTTGAAATGTTGGTGACCAGTAATCTCAAGAAATTGCTGAAAGAAGTAGGAAAGGTAGGTGATCCACAGGTAGCTTTAAGTGCTACGAGGTGAGTTAGATTTACTTTTCGTAATCGAAACCAATAAAAATATGAAATTATGATATTTGATTAAATGGGTGAATTACAATGATTTAATAATATATTTTCTGTTATATATGAAAATTGATTGATTTATTGATTAGAAATTGGAAAGTGTGTTGAATATTAATTATATAAGAATTTATATTTTAAAAGGGATGAATGAATGAAAAATATGCTGAGAAGTTTTATGAAATTTCTGAAAAATATGATTGAAAAGTGGGTATGATATATGAGAAGATAATTTAATGAATATGATAAAAATAATTTTTTTTGAGAAAGAGCTGGATAACCAAATTGAATGCTTGAATGTATGTCTGTTTTCATATTATTGCTCATATACATAAAATAAAAGACCAGGGAGGCAGTTGGTCTGCTTGTTTTCATATTATTGCTTATATGAATAAATTAAAAGACCGAGAAGGTAGTCAGTCTAGCTGAAAATAAAAGATCGGGAAGGCAGATGGTTTAGCTAAAAATAAAAGACCGGGAAGGCAGTGATGAATGCTTAAATATTCATATTTAAGCCCCTTAATTTACATTTGTTAAGCTCTTAGTTTGTGTTATTTCATCATATTTTATCTCATTTATGTGTTTTTTTAAGTTTTTGGAGCATTATGGAATTATTTGACTTAAAGAGCTAAATGAGAGAAAAGCTGGAATCTGCTGTTGTGATCGAGCACATGAGACCTACGATCAAGTACAACAGCGCTCAAGTGCCCAAGCCCAAGATTGAGCGCACCAAGCTGCGATCGTGCGCATGCGCACAACAATAAAATGTAAAACGGTAGGGTCCTATTTTGGAAATAAGTTTAGGCTTTGTTTTACAAGTTTTAGGATTTCCAGATGTTCGTAAGCTCTATAAATAGGCCTGAAAACACAGAAATAGAAGGGATGAGGGAGATTTCCAGAAGAATTGACGACTCTTTAAAGAAGCTCTTTCAGGTTTCTTCTTTATTTTATTTTATTTGATGACGATGTTTAACATCAAACTTATGTGTAATTGCTAGTAGGGCTTGATTGAAGCCTTGATTATGTTTACTAAATAATTCGATATTGGTGCCTATGCGATATTTACATTATGATGCTTAACTTGATTAATTCCTATTTTCTTGAATTCCTTATATTGTTTGTCTTATCAACATATGCATGTGATATGGACTAGTTAGTTAAATCAATTTGGATGACCGAGTCCTGGGTTTAACAATAGTAACAAAAGAAATCCACGTGCGGTTCTTGAGTTAATCAACATGGGAAACCGAGAGTATAAAGCATGCCCTAGGTCTCGTGTGTTTGTCGATTTCCACATATATTATGCTTTCTTAAGGAACAACTTAGTATACACCATGCTAAATCCTTTAGGAAAGAAAAGAGTTAGAGTATACACCATGCCTAACTCGTTGCTTAGGGAAATCAATAGCTTAAGGAGTATACACCATATCCTCAGGTTGACAACATTAGGTATTTATACTGTGATTAAAGCATTGGCATATTGTATTATTGTGAAAACATGATTAGTGGTGGATATCAAGTCCCTACACTTTTATTATTATCAAATCAAACTCATTTATTATTTCTCTCGTTTTATATTGCGAAATTAATTCTAAATCAAAATTTACTAATCTCCGTGGGAATGATTTCGTACTTGTACACTATACTACCATATTGAACTTGCAAGTAAAACGTTCAATTATTTGCTTATTAATTTAAGTAGATTTTTGCACAACAAGTTTTTGGCCGCGTTGCTAGGGATTGCGTTAAACTCTGTTTAGAATTATTTTTCATTTAGTTTTATTATTCTGTTCTATTTTATTTTAATCAAAAATCTAATTTTTTCCTTCTTTTTGTTTTTCTGTTTCAGGTCTGTAGCAGAGTAGTTCCTGGCATTGTGATCGAGCACCATCCTATAGTGATCGAGCGCAGTTCTTGGAGTGATCGAGCGTAAGTCTACCCGAACAGCAGTACTGAAAATGCTGCGCTAAAGAGTTGCAGCTGATTCATGCAAGGCTTTGATCTAGGAATCCAGCCATCTTTCCACTCGATATAGAGATTGAGCAGACCATTCGACAAAGGCTTAGAGACAATATTGATGAGGAAGAAGAAGAATTCGAGGGAGAGACACTGATGGCGGAACAGCTTGACAACCAACTGCCACCAGAGCGAAGACCCATGAAGCAATCCTTCATCCGCCAGAACCTCAACTAGCCCTCATGCATTGCTTATCAACCAGAGGTAGAAGGTAATTATTACATATCCCCGCAGATACTCAGTGCTTTGACTCACTTAAGGGGTATACCTACTGAGGATCCTCACTTGCATATTTGGGAATTCTTTGATCTCTGTAAGTTCCAGCACATCCGGGGCCTAGATTAAGAGGGAATTTGGTTAATTTTTTTCCATTTTTCATTAAAAGATAATGCTAAGTTGTGGTATAATTCATTGCCTGCAGTTTCTATCCATACTTAGGAAGAGCTATCCAGTAGGTTCCTAAAGAAGTTTTTCCCAGCACAAAAGATAAGAAAAATGAAGAAGAAGATTCAATCTTTCCAATAGAGGGATAGAGACCTTTTCTTTGAAGCATGGGGGCACTTCAATGAGCTATTTCTCAAGTGTTCACATCACAATCTACCTCAAGATGAGACGGTACAAGCTTTCTATGAAGGTCTGAGTGACATGAATAAAGGTATTGTTGATTCAGGTTGTGGAGGTGTGCTAATGGAAAAGAGCAGTGAAGAAGCTATCGAGCTTTTTGAGACATTTAGTGAGCACACCCAACAATTCTCATCCAGAAGAAGACTAGGAGTAAAGAGCAAGGGTATGTATAAAGTGACCTTAAATGGGGGCTCTCCAAATCAGATGGCTACTGTGGAAAGAAAGCTAGATATGCTTGTAAAAGCCATGGCTGCTCAGAACATCCCATCTAGTCCACAAGCCACACAACTCCAGGTATGTGCTATATGTTCTCATTTTGATCACATTACTGAAACTTTCCCTTTGTATTCATCTACAGATCAAGAGTAAGCAAACTATGTGGGATCAAACAACTATCCTCCCAAGAACAATCCATATGCCAATACCTACAATCTAGGATGGCAAAACCACCCCAACTTCTCATGGAATAACAATCAGAATGCCCTGAACCTTCAAGGACAGCAATGGAACTCCTAACCAGCAGCCTAATTAGTTCCGGAATTAAAGAAGAGTGACCTAGAGAGTATTGTAAGGCAATTGGCAATTCAACAACAACAACTGATGACTTTACAAGAGCAATTTATGGCAGATGAAAGACAATTTCGGACTGAGCAAAGACAAACCAATGCAAAGCATGAGCAAGCTATTTAAAGACTGGAAGTACAAGTGGGGCAAATAGCTAAAGAGTTGAGTGAAAGAAAGCAGGGTGAACTTCCAGCCTAAACAATACCCAATCCAGGAGGACACCAGCAACTGAAGGACGTTATAACTCTCAGAAATGGTAAAATTGTAGGAGCTGACGAGCCTGCACAAGCATCTCCAATTAAAACATCCACATCAAAGGTAAGTGAAATGGAGAAGGCGAATACACTACCCTTCCTTCAAAGGTTAGTAAAGCCAAAGAAAAAAAATAAATTGCTTGATATTTTTAAAACTTTGAGAAAAGTAAAGATAAACATTCCTTTATTAAATGCAATTCCATAAATTCCTGCTTATGCTAAATTTTTGAAAGATTGTTGCACCCATAAAAGGAAGTTTCAAGAGCATAAAACAGTGGCTTTAACTGAAGAGGTAAGTGCGGTGTTGTTAAGGAAACTACCACCAAAGCTAAAAGATCTAGGTAGTTTTACCATTCCTTGCAGGATAGGTAACCAGCTTTTTGAGCGTGCATTACTGAATCTAAGGGCAGGTGTCAATTTGCTGCCATACACTGTATTCGAATCACTGGGATTGGGAGAGCTTCAACCAACTTCCATCACCTTGCAATTGGCAGACAGAAGCATCAAAAGACCACGAGGTATTCTTGAGGATGTCTTGGTAAAGGTAGATGAATTTATTTTACCTGCTGATTTTATTGTACTAGATATGGAAGAATCTCCTATGCCATTGCCTTTTCTTATCATTATAGGAAGACTCTTTATGAGAACTACTGATACAAAAATTTGTGTGAAAAGAGGTATTGTAAGTATGAAGGTAAATGGTGAGAAGATAGAATTCAAAATATTTGATGTATTGAAATTACCCCAGGATTATATGAAATGTTTTAATGTATGTATGATGCAAGGTGTTGTTGAGCAAGTTTTTTAGGTCCATCACATTGATCCAATGGAGACCACCCTCACCCATAGTTTCACAAGATCCGATATTAAGCCAGAATTTGAAGATATTAGTAATGACATCATTGAAGCCGTGCACCTCCTTGAGGCATTTTTAACAGTTTGACTGAAGGTGTAAAACTTAGCGCTCATGTGAGGCACCCCACAACATATCCTTTATGTTTTTATTGTTTTCATATTTCTTGTTACTGTTTATTTTTTGTACTTTTTGTTTTCTAGTATTACTTTAGTATTTATTTTTTAGGGACAACGTGTATATTAGTTCAAGTTTGGGGGTGTGCTATGAGCCATGCTAGTCCAGCTAGTTCTCCATCTCCTAAGTGAGCTCTTTCCATGTTATTCACACATTGTGGACAATGTGTAATATAAGTTTGGGGGTATGTGAGAACATTTACCCACACTTTGTCCCAGTTTTTTGTTTAAAAGAGAAGATAAATGCATGCTCATGTTGTTTTGAAATTTTGGTTGATCTAAACAAATATTGTGATGTGATTTCATTGGTGAGCTTAAAATCTTGAACACATGATTTGATGATAAAGTTTTAAAGTTTAGTTGCTTACTTTAGGCATTTAAGGATTCACATGTTTAATCTAATCTGACACGAGCACATTAGCACATAATTGTGTGAGGTATGACATATGATTTTAATGTGTATGTTTCCATGGCTTAGCTGATACCGGATGACTTATTGGATGGACACTTTGGCATAGAAAAGTGGATTTTGTTTTGCACAAAATGAGAAAAAAAAGCTCATAATGATCATTGATAAACTTTCCACTGAGTAACTGAACCTCTTGCCTCACTAAGCAGTGAGTGTTCACATCAAAAGGTGAGAATTTTGCTTAGGTTTCATTAAGGCCAGTTTAGTTTCGTAGCCTTTTTTACTTGAGTTAGTAAGTCCTTAGGGATGTCTTTACACCTAATGCACTAAAACCATCTGGTTTGGGAGCCATTGACTCAACACTCGCTACATGAGTCAATTAGAAAGCTTAAGGGAACTAAACATGGCAGAGCCTCATAATAAAATAAAGAAGGAAATAAAACTATACCATTGTTGTTCATTCTGATGGAAATTTGGCGAATCTTGAGACATGGAGACATTGCACATTGGAATTATTTGGAAGCTTCATATTTATGTGCTAGTTCACTTTACACTGAGTCGAGCTTGTGATGCCTTAGCCGGCCTTTTGTAAGTAATTAGATTTTAAAATCTCTATTCATTGTGAAGATGGGTTTATTTTTTTAAGCTTGCACATGAATGAATATCATGGTTTTGTGTGACATTTAATTTTTGGATACCATGAAAGATGGATTTATCTTTGTGCTCTTTGCTTTTCATTTAGTTTTTAGTTTCGTATTGCTAAGGGACTAGTAATATGTAAGTTTGGGGGTGTGATAAGTGCTTAAATATTCATATTTAAGCCCCTTAGTTTAAATTTGTTAAGCTCTTAGTTTGTGTTATTTCATTATATTTTATCTCATTTTTGTGTTTTTTGTGTTTTTCTAGGTTTTTAGAGCATTATGGAATTATCTGGCTTAAATAGCTAAATAGGGAAGAGCTGGAATATGCTGTTGCGATTGAGCATAGGAGACCTACGATTGAGCACAACAGTGCTCAAGTGCCCAATCCTAGAATCAAGCGTACTTGCGCTCGCGAGTGCAGAAGAAGGCTCGAGCGTACCTGTGCTCGAGCGCACCAAGCTGCGATCGAGCGCATACGCGCAGCAGCAAACAGTAAAACGGTCAGGTCTTATTTTGAAAATAAGTTCAGGCTTTGTTTTACGAGTTTTAGAGTTTCCAGATGTTCTTAAACTCTATAAATAGGCCTGTAAACACAGAAATAGGAGGGAGGAGGGAGCTTTCGCCGAAAAATTGACGACTCTTCAAGGAAGCTCTTTTGGGTTTCTTCTTTCCTTTATTTTATTTGATGAAGATGTTTAATATCAAACTCATGTGTAACTAATTTGCTAGTAGGGCTTGACTGAAGCCCTGATTATGTTTACTCAATAATTCAATATTGGTGCTTTTGCGATATTTACATTATGATGCTTAACTTGATTAATTCTTGTTTTCTTGAATTCCTCATGTGTGTTTGCCTGATCAACATATACATGTGGTATGGACTAGTTAGTTAAATCAATTTGGATGACTGAGTCTTGAGTTTAACAATAGTAACAAAAGAAATCCATGCCAGGTTCTTGGGTTAATCAACATGGAAAACTGGGAGTATTTACCATGCCCTAGGTCTCATGTGTTTGTCGATTTTCACATATATTATACTTTCTTAAGGAACAACTTAGTATACACCATGCTAAATCCTTTAAGAAAGAAAAGAGTTAGAGTATACACCATGCCTAACTCGTTGCTTAGGGAAATCAATAGCTTAAGGAGTATACACCATGCCCTTAGGTTGACAACATTAGGTATTCATACTGTGATTAAAGCATTGGCATATTGTTTTATTGTGAAAGCATGATTAGTGGTGGATATCAAGTCCCTACACTTTTATTATTATCGAATCAAACTCATTTATTATTTCTATCGTTTTATATTGCGAAATTAATTCTAAATCAAAATTTACCAATCTCCATGGGAATGATCTCGCACTTGCACACTATACTACTATGTTGACCTTGTGCACTTGCAAGTAAAACGTTCAATTATTTGCTTATTAATTTAGGTAGATTTTTGCACAACAGGCAGTTTGTCTAGCTGAAAATAAAAGACTGGGAAGGTAACCGGTCTAACTGAAAATAAAAGACCGGGAAAGCATCCGGTCTAGCTGAAAAGACTAGGAAGGGAGCTGGTCTGGCTGAAACATGTCGACATGTGGAAGATTTTCCCAGAGGATACTATGGAATGATCTGATGAGAAAGAAAGAAAGATAATTTAAATTCATGCATTATATTTGTTTTAAATATTGATTATTATTGATTGAGATGCTAAAATATCAATCTTGATTGTGAAATTATTGATAGACAAATGAGTCTCATAGAGAGATAGATATGATGAGAAAGAAATATGACAGTATGATATGATAAAAATTTATTTGATTGACTGATTATATGTTATGAACCTCATAACGAGGTAAATAATGATGTTAAATTGATAATCTCAAGATGATTAAATATATGAGAAGAAAAATTGATATGTTTGATGATTAATTTAAGATAAGATTGATAAATGGTTGGAATTATAATAGGATGTTATTATTGATTTATATTAGATAATAGATGAATGAATATGGGAAGATTATTTGAAAGATTGAATGATTATCTGTGAAGAAATAGATGATTTATATTGCTAGATTAGAAACGACTGAATTATAAGATGTGACTGGAAGTATATAATCGAGTACTTTTAGTAAATTTAATTCATTGAGTTTATGAAGCTCACTCCTCATTGTTGAAAATTTTCAGGCAGCGGGCAGGGCAGATAGAGTTTAGAGTTGATAACAGAGTAACTACCTTAAGTAAGTTTCGTGGTTAAATCCTCAGACATTATAAGAAAGAAGAAAGAAAAATTTGTAATAAAAATCTTTTCATGCACTTTGTTATATGTATATATTGTTTTTGAAATGAGGATGATGATGTATCTTTTATGAGAAGAATGATTGGATGAAATTTTTAATTTCAGTTGATGTATTTTTGTATTGTTGTATATATGTTTCGTGTTGGGATTTCAAAATGTGACGACACCGTCTCGGGGGTGGCCAACCCAGGATGGGTCGTTATAATTTTGGTTCAGAGCATTAAGTTTCATGATTCTGTAGATTGTATCAAAATCTAAAGCAGTGGAAAATTTAAACAAACTATATGTTAATGCAGAGTTTGAGGATGACACGTGGACGTGCTAGAGATAGAGTTAGAGTTGTTGACCTAAGAGGGCGTGGTAGGCTCCCAATATTTAGACAAGTCGAGGTTGAGATAGAAGTTGAGTTTAAGTATATGGTTCATAGAAGGGAATGTGTTGAAAATATAATTGATACTAGTAGGGGTGTGAGAGAATATGGAGTTGAAAGAGATGAACTAAGAGAAGCTCTTGCTCATGCTCTTGAGAAAATGAATGTAACAGAAGATAGAGTTGATAGTCTATATCGTAGACTTGATGAACAAGCTAGAGCAGTGCCTGAGGTTGTTGTAAATCCAGTAATGGTAGATGTTCAAAAGGGGAAAGATGAGTTTATGCACGAGATGCAGGGAAATTGTTTTGTAAGATATATTAATTTGAATGCTTTGTTTCTTAAAGGATCTATGAATCCTTTTGAGCTGGAACTATGGATGAAACATGTAGAGACATTATTTGGTATTTTACTAATGATTGATAGGTAGAGGGTCACCTTTACTTCATTTAAGTTAGAAAGAAAAGCTTTAGAATGGTGGGAAGATACTTTTCCCAAGGTAAGTGCATATGTTGATAGACTCTTAACTTGGAATAGGCTTAAGAGGCTTATTCTTTTATAAATATTGCCCATATACTTTCAGAGCCCAACATAAGAGAGATATTATTTATTTGAGGTAAAATATGTTGACTGTGGCGCAATATGATAACAGATTTGTGGCCTCATCAAGGTTTGTATCGAAAATGGTAGACATAAAGGAAAAAAAATGTAAGAGTTTCCTAGATGAATTACATTTTGAGATTAGATCGAAACTATCTTACATAAGGCATACAAATTATGTTAGATTGGTGGATATAGCACTTCAGATCGAGAAAGATGTTATGGAGTTTAAGGGAGAGAGAGAGTGGTTGAAGAGGCTTAGACATGAAGGTTCTAGAGGTAGTGGTAGTATGAGTGTACAAGGTGGGAGACCACCCTAGAGGAGTCATCTGTGTGAAAAAAGACCTATAATACAGAGTTAGAGGTAAGCTAGATCAATAACTTCTATGATTCAAAGTAATATTGGTGGGACCGTGTAACGACCCATCCCGGGTTGGCCACCCCCGAGACGATGTTGTCATATTTTGAAAATCCCAGCATGACACATATATGCAACAATAAAAATATAGCAACTGCAATTTTTACATCAATCCTCAACCCTCAATAGGGGAGATACATCATTCTGATCTTGACTTAAACATTATATACAATGTAATATGCATGAATATTTATAAACAAATTTTTATTTTTGTTTTCCATTAGTCTGAGGATGTGAACCACGTGGCTTATAGATAATGACTTCGTCTGAATCTCAACTCACCAAACTATCTGTCCTGCCTGCTACCTGAAATAATTGTACAATGAGGAGTGAGCTTCACAAGCTCAGTGAATTAAATTTACTAGAAGTATTCGATTATATACTCCGAGTTACATCTTATAATTCAATTACTTCTAAAAAATCTTCCGATATTCGTTCATCTTTTTCCTCAAATAATTGAATAACAATATTCTGTAATCACTACTCAATTTCATAATTCCCCTATTACATAATCTCTACTTAAGTTACTCATCAGACATATCAATATTTCAATCATATATTTAATCATCTCTAAATTCTCAATTCAACATTATCATTTACCTCATTATGAGGTTTACAACATATAATAACTCACTCAAACAATTCTCCTCACATCATATTTCCATATTTCTTCCTTAGCATAATTGTGTATCTGTGAGACTCATTCATCTATCAATAAATTTAAAATCATGAATAGCACTTTAATATCTCAAGCAATAACAATCAATATTTAAAGCAAATGCAATGCGTGAATTTAAATGTTATTATTATTGGGAATGTCTTCCCATATGTCGACATGTTTTTATCTTTGACCGGCTCCTTTCCCAGTTCTTTTATTCTCATTTAGACCGGCTGCCTTCCCGATTCTTTTATTCTTATATAAATCGGCTGCTCTCCCGGTTCTTTTATTTCCAGCATATACCGACTGTCACGGTTTTCATTTAGACCGACTACCCTCCCAGTTCTTTTATTTTCATTTAGACCGACTACCTTCTCGGTTCTTTTATTTTCATTTCGACCCGTTTCCTTCTTGGTTCTTTTATTTCATGTATATGCATATGAACAATAATATAGAAACAAGCATGTCTTCAAATATTCAAATTAACTATCTTGATTATTCTCAAATTATTATTTGAAAAATTTCACTAAATTTTTCTCCTCATAAATCATATCAAATCATCAACCATAACTCGTCAAGAATTTCACTTATTGCCTTTATTATTAAATCGACTCATTATCCCAATAATATTATTTCTCATAAAATAATTCTCTACACATCTACTATTCTTATCATACCTATCAACTAACTTTCATCTATCACCACATCATAATTTAATGATTTATTCAAATACTATCACTATATATTTCATATTTATCTTGATTACTTAAAGTAAATCTAACTCACCACGTAGCACTTAAAGCTACCCGTGGATTACCTCATTGCCTTTCCTGCTCCTCTCAGCAATTTCCCCCGGTTGCTGATCGTCAACACCTGACATAATATTTATATTAAATTTTTAATTTATTCTTATATTCTTCCATAATTCACACCCTTTGAAAATTCTCACTTTGAATTTTAGAAAATTTTATGTATGCTAAATTTGAAAAATAAACTTTACATTATTATCTTATGTTTTTCTTAGAGCTTTCCGTGACTCTCTATAAAATTCTTCCGTAAACCCCTTCAAAATTTTACTTTTTCAAACTTTTTTTAGGTCCCCAAGTGTTTAGAGAAATAGAGTAGTTTGAATTGTAAAAAGGAGAAAACCAAACAGGATTTGGTAAGAAATAAGTAAAATAAACTAAAACTATATATATATATATATATATATATATATATATGTTAACAGTCATCAATCCACCCCCCCACATTTGGTTGCCATGAATTCGTGTGCTGTCTAACATGTATTTGCATATTAGATATGTGTTGGTTTTTTTTTTCATTTTTTTTCAAAAGAAATATTTTATTCAAATAATAAACCTTTCACATATATTATTTTATTTTAATTACATGTTATATTTATTAAATTACTTTTTTACCCTTACTTTACGAATACAGGTATTACAGACCCCTAGATTTGGGAGATAGTTTATGGGAACTGGAAGTTATAGTAGATAAGTAAGTATGCCACCAAGGGGAAGTGGTAATCTGATGCATGATCGAGAGACAAGATTTTGCTTTAGATGTAATCAAATAGGGCATCTGTCTTGGAATTGCTCTACTCTGATATGCTTTGTATGTGGTGAGGGATAACATGTTAGTGTGGATTGTCCATTGAGGAGATCAACTGAGATGATGAATGTTGAAGGTATTGGTAGAGAAAATTAGAGAGAAGAAGTAGATCTGGAAGTATTCGGGGTAGAGCTTCCAATAGATGAACAATTGTTGAAAGAGGACATGGTAGTTAGATGCAGCCGGGAGAGAGTAGAGTATATGCACTGACCCAATAGGATGCTAAAGCAACTCTTGACATCGTGATGGGTACAATATCTATTTTTGATAGACTTGCCAGATTATTGATTGATCCTAGTACAACTCATTCTTTTGCATCCAGTACTTTTATGAGATCTATTGATGCATGTGATAGTTCTTTGATTGATAATAGTATTGTTGAGGTTTCTACTTGGGATAGAGTTGTGATAAAAAATTGTTATTGAGGTTATATGATTCGTATAGGTGAAAGATGATTTGAAGTGGATTTATTATCTCTAAACATGATTGATTTTGACTTGATATTGGAGATGGATTGGTTTTCTGCATATCATTTATGGGTTGATTATTTTAGGAAGAATGTGGTGTTTGAAAATTTCTGAACATGAGAAGTTTAGCTTTTAGAGAGAACGTGAGATACTTTTCAGTTATCTTATTTCTGCCTTGAGTGCTAGGAAGTGGCTGAGAAAAGGCTAGCATATATGGTAGATCCTAGTAAGGAAGATAGAAAGCTGGGAGAAATCTCAATGGTGAGAGATTATTTAAATATATTTCTTAATAAAATGTATGGTTTGACTCCTAGTAAGGAGATTGAATTTTCCATTGATGTGATTCTGGTTTCTAAACTTATTTTAGTAGAACCCTACAAAATGAGACCTATTGAATTGAGAGAACTGAAGGTTCAACTTTAGGAATTGTTAGACAAATAATTTATTCGACCAAGTGTGTCACTATGGGGATCCTCTGCATTGTTTGTGAAGAAGAAAGATAAAACTATTAGATTGTGTATACACTATAAACAGTTGAATAAGATCACTATTAAGAACAAATATCCTTTGTCTAGGATAGATGATTTGTTTGAACTATTGTAGAGAGTAAGTGTGTTTTCGAAGATAAACCTGAGATAAGGTTATCACTAGTTGAGAACTAAAGAGGGAGTGCCTAAGACTGCTTTTAGGGCATGTTATGCTCATCATGAGTTTCTTGTGATGCGTTTGGGTTGACGAACGCTCCAGTAACATTTATGGATTTGATGAACAGAGTATTTAAACTATTTCTTGATAAGTTTGTGGTTGTATATATTGATGACATACTGGTGTATTTTAATAATGAGGAAAAACATAAGAAACGTTTAGAAATGGTGTTTAAAAATTATTAGGAAGGAGAGATTGTATGCTAAGTTTTCTAAATATGAATTTTGGCTGAATGAAGTAACTTTTTTAGGTTATGTAGTATCTAGAGATGTTATAGTAGTTGATCCACAAAAGGTATAGGCAGTGTTGAGTTCGGAGAGACCAACTAATGTAATTGAAATCATAAGCTTCTTGGGATTGGATGGTTATTATAGAATATTTATATAGAACTTTTCCATGATTGCTATACCATTGACTAGGAAAGAGGTAAAGTTTGTATGGTTTGAGGAGTGTTAGAAGAGCTTTCAATTGTTAAAGGAAAAGTTAACTACCATTCCAGTGTTGGTGCGTCCTTCTGGTGATGAAGGATTTGTGGTGTATAGTGATATGTCGCATTAAGGGTTGGGATGTGCGTTGATGCAACATGGGAAGGTGGTAGCTTATGCTTTTAGGCAATTGAAGAATTATGAAAGAAATTATCCGACCCATGACTTAGAGTTGGCCGCCATAGTAGTTGCTTTGAAGATTTGAAGATATCATCTATATGGAGCCACTTGTGAGAAATTTACAGACCATAAGAATTTAACATACTTATCTACTCAAAAAGAGTTAAATTTGAGGCAGTGGCATTGGATGGAGTTGATTAGTGATTATGATTATACAATTCATTACCATATCGGGAAGGCAAATGTGGTAGCTGATGCATTGAGTAGAAAATTTATAGGAAGGTTAGTTGCTATAGAAAGCCATGATGTGAATCTGATGATAGAGTTGAGAGAGATGAAAATGAATTTGGATATTAATGATAGAGGAGTATTATTAGAAAACATGGCTGTACAATCATCTATTGTAGAACACTTGTTAGAAATGCAAAATAAAGATGAAGAGATAGAGAAGCTAAGCAAGAAGTGTTGAGTCGAAAACAGACTGAATTTAGAATTACAAATAATGGTATGTTGGTATTGGGACATAGGATTTGTATTCCCAATGATGCTGAGTTGAGAAATGAGATATTGAAAGAAGCACATGATTTTGTATACTCGATGCACCTAAGTAACAATAAAATTTATAGAGGATTGAAACAAAACTATTAGTGGTCAGGATTGAAGAGGGATGTAGCTAAATAAATTTCTAGATGTTTGGTTTGTCAGCAAGTGAAGTCAAAGAATAGACATCTGGTAGGTTTACTATAGCCTCTTCCTGTTCCTAAATGGCCATAGGAGAATATGAGTATGAATTTTGTTTCTAGATTTTCCTATACCTAGAGAGGTCATGATGTTGTGTGGGTGACAGTAGATAGACTTTCTAAGTCATTTTATTTTCTTCCAATTAAAACTACTTGGAGTCTTGAAAGGTTGGTTGAATTGTAAGTAGCTGAGATTGTGAAGTTGCATGAAGTACCTTTGAGAATACTGTCAGATAGAGATGCTAGATTTACATCTCGGTTTTGGAAAGGCTTTTAGAAAGCCATTGGTATGCAGTTATAGTTTAGTATTGCTTTTCATCCTCAAATATATGGGCAGACAAAGAGGATTATTTTAGTAATAGAAGACATGCTAAGTTTCTCAATAAGTTCTGATGCTTATTTACCCTTAATTGAATTTGCTTATAATAATTAGTATCAAGCTGGACTGACACCATTTGAGGCATTATATGGTAGAAGATGTAGAGCACCTATATGTTGGGAAGAGGTGGGAAAGAGAAATATATTTAGTCTAATTTTTTTTAAAGTTAATAACTGAAAAGGATCAAATTTGTTGGAGAAAATGTTAGAGCAGCACAGATCAAACAAAAGAATTATGTTGACAACAGGAGGAGACCTCTTGAGTTTCAAGTAGGTGATTGGGTATATTTGAAGATATCTCTATGGGAAGGTGTATTGAGATTCAAGAAGAAAGGAAAGTTGAGTCCGAGGTTTGTGGGACCTTATGAAATTATTGAAAGAATTGGGCTAGTAGTGTATAGACTGGACTTACCTCCAGAGTTAGAGCAATTGCATAATATATTTCATGTTTCACTTTTGAGAAAGTGTTTACATGATAAATCCCATAGTATTCTGAATCAAGCTATAGAACTTAGGAAGATTTGACCTTTATGCAAGTAATAGTCAGGATTCTAGACAGAAAGGAACAAGTCTTGCATAATAAAGTTATTTCTTTGATTCAAGTATTATGGTAGAACAAAGATATTGAAGAAATTACTTGGGAAGATGAAACAAGAATGAGGAAAGAGTACCCCAACTTTTTCATGAGTTAGGTAAGAAAATTTCGAGGACGAAATTTTTATAAGGTGAGCAGAATTGTAATACCCATGTTATTAAAGTAAGGGTAAAGAAGTAATTTGATAGATATTACATGGAATTAAAATAATATATATATATATATATATATATATATATATATATATATATATATATATATATATATATGAAAGATTTACTAGAAAGGAAAAAAAAAAGGGGGCCAACACCTGGACGTCCAGGTGTTGGCTGCCTAACATGAAAACTTGCACGTTAGACAGGTAACATGAAAAGAAAGAAAAGAAAGAACAGTGAGGCAAATTTTTTAAGTATAAAATTTAGTTTTCTCTTTGTTTTGTATTTTTCTTACTAAATCCTCTTTGGTTTTTCTTCTCTTCAATTCAAATTTCTTAGCAAAAAGTTATAAAGAAAATTTCTCCAATATTAGAGATAGTACAGTCATCCAAATTACAATAGCAAGACTTCATCATATTTGAGGTATTGGTGATCAACAATCTCAAGAAATTGTTAAAAGAAGCAGGAAAGGAAATGAGGTGATTCACGAGTAACTTTAAGTGCTACGTGGTGAGTTAGATTTACTTTTAGTAATCGAAACCAATAAAAATATGAAATTATGATATTTGAATAAATGAGTGAATTACAATGATTTAATGATATATTTTCTGTTATATATATGAAAATCGATTGATTTATTGATTAGGAATAAGAAAGTGTGCTGAATATTAATTATATAAGAATTTATATTTTAAAAGGGATGGATGAATGAAAAATATGCTGATAAGCTTTATGAAATTTCTGAAAAATATGATTGAAAAGTGGATATGATATATGAGGAGATAATTTAATGAATATGATAAAAATAAAATTTTTGAGAAAGAGTTGGATAGCCAAATTAAATGCTTAAATGTATGCCTGTTTTCATATTATTGCTCATATGCATAAAATAAAAGACCAGGATGGCAGTTGGTCTGCTTGTTTTCATATTATTACTCATATGCATAAAATAAAAGATTAGGAAGGCAGCCAACCTAGCTGAAAATAAAAGACTGGGAAGGTAGCCAGCCTAGTTGAAAATAAAAGACCAGGAAGACAGCTGGTCTAGCTTTAAATGAAAGACCAGGAAGGCAGTTGGTCTAGCTGAAAAGACCTGGAACACAACTGTGGGTTGGTTGAAACATGTCTATATGTGGGAAGACATTCCCAGATGATACTATGGAATGATCTGATGAGAAAGAAAGAAATATAATTTAAATTCATGCATTATATTTATTTTAAATATTGATTATTATTGATTAAGATGCTAAAATATCAATCTTGATTGTGAAATTTTTGATAGACAAATGAGTCTCACAGAGAGACAAATATGATGAGAAAGAAATATGATAGTATGATATGATAAAAATTTATTTGATTGGTTGATTATATGCTGTGAACCTCATAACGCGGTAGCATGAAAAGAAAGAGTAGGAAGAACGGTGGGGCACTTTTTTAAGTATAAAATTTAGTTTTTCTTTGTTTTGTATTTTTCTTACTAAATCCTGTTTGGTTTTTTTTCTCTTCAATTCAAATTTCTTAGTAAAAAGTTATAAAAAAATTTCTCCAATATTAGAGAGAGTACAGTCATCCAAATTACAATAGCAAGACTTCATCATATTTGAGGTGTTGGTGATCAACAATCTCAAGAAATTGCTGAAAAAAGCAGGAAAGGAAATGAGGTGATCCAATGGTAGCTTTAAGTGCTACGTGGTGAGTTAGATTTACTTGTAGTAATCGAAACCAATTAAAATATGAAATTGTGATATTTGAATAAATGGGTGAATTACAATGATTTAATGATGTATTTTCTGTTATATATGAAAATTGATTGATTAAGAATTGGAAAATGTGTTGAATATTAATTATATAAGAATTTATATTTTAAAAGAGATGGATGAATGAAAAATATGCTGAGAAGTTTTATGAAATTTTTGAAAAATATAATTGAAAAGTGGATATGATATATGATGAGTTAATTTAATGAATATGATAAAAATAAATTTTTTGAGAAAGAGCTAGATAGCCAAATTGAATGCTTGAATGTATGTCTGTTTTTATATTATTGCTTATATGCATAAAATAAAAGATTGGGAAGGCAGCTAGCCTAGCTAAAAATGAAAGACCGAGAAGGCGGCTTGTCTAGCCAAAAAGACCAAGAAGATAGCTGGTCTGGCTAAAACATGTCGACATGTGTGAAAACGTTCCAGATGATACTATGGAATGATCTGAGGAGAAAGAAAGAAAGAAAATTTAAATTCATGCATTACATTTGTTTTAAATATTGATTATTATTGATTGAGATGCTAAAATATCAATCTTGATTGTAAAATTATTGATAGACAAATGAGTATCACAGAGAGACATATATGATGAGAAAGAAATATGACAGTATGATATGATAAAAATTTATTTGATTGATTGATTATATGCTGTGAACCTCATAACGAGGTAAATAATGATGTTAAATTGATAATCTCCAGATGATTAAATATATGACAAGAAAAATTGATATATTTGATGATTAATTTAAGATAAGATTGATAAATGGTTGGAATTATAATAGGATGTTATTATTGATTTATATGATATAATAGATGAATGAATATGAGAAGATTATTTGGAATATTGAATGATTATCTGTGAAGAAATAGATGATTTATATTGCTAAATTAGAAACAATAGAATTATAAGATGTGACTGGAAGTATATCATCGAGTACTTCTAGTAAATTTAATTCACTGAGCTTGTGAAGCTCACTCCTTATTGTTGAAAATTTTTAGGCAGCGGGCATAGCAAATAGAGTTTAGAGCTGATAACAGAGTAACTACCTTAAGTAAGTTTCTTGGTCAAGTCCTTAGACATTGTAAGAAAGAAGAAAGAAAAATTTGTAATAAAATATTTTCGTGCATTTTGTTTTATATATATATATTTTGAAAGGAGAATGATGATGTATCTTCTCTGAGAAGAGTTAAGGATTGGATGAAAATTTTAATTTTAATTGATGTATTTTTGTATTGTTGCATACATGTGTCGTGTTGGGATTTCAAAATGTGATGACACCGTCTTAGTGGTGGACAACTCGAGATGGGTCGTTACAGTTGTTCTGTTGTATTATATTAATTGTGTGTCCAGATGCTCGATTCTAAAAGGTAATTGACACCGTCCTGAGTGGGCCCGCTCGGGATGGGTTGCTACAAAAAGATCAAGACTTAGTGGGAGTATGTAAACTAAAATTTAACCTAGAATAGTAAAAATCTCCCATTTGGTTTTAGTAAAAATCTCCCATTTGGTCTTAGAGAACTTGGCAGAAAAGAGAAAAGGAGATAAAAGCTCCAAAATATTTTTTCTCAAAAACCCATTTCCTTCCCAAACTTTGACCTAGCCTTAACCCAACCATCCGAGTTCTTTTTGCCCTCAAACTTTAAACACTATCTTCTACCACCATAATAATTTATCTGGCCAGGGAGGTGGACCTCCATGAGCAAGCTATGGTGGCACGTGGCCTACACGAGCCGAGCAGGGGAGGAAAATATTGTTTTGTTCCTTTGGCTTTTTGGTGCAGAATTTGAGGTTATTTCGAAAAGTTGTCAACTATAAACTTAAACCAGACTTTTTGAAGTTTATTTTTGGCTTTTGTTTGAGGTCATTTGGATTTTCATATGATTAAGTTATGAATTTGTGAGTTTTGAAGATTGTTATGGTGATTTTATGCTCAAAGTTTGAAGTTTTATTCTTGTATACCATGATTTTTGAGATGGGTATTGTTAGAAAATTGTGCTATGGGCTGTAAGTTTGAAACCCTTGTAGGAATTAAAAGAAATCTCTCTAGGTAAGGGTAATGACACATCCCAGGTTGTCCACTCTCGAGACGATGTTGTCACATTTTGAAAATCCCAGCACGACACATAAATGCAACAATAAAAATAATACCAACTGCAAATATTATATCAATTCTCAACTCTCAACATGAGAGATACATTATTCAGATCTTGACTTAAACATTATATGCAACGTAATATGCATGAATTTTTACAAAATTTTTTTTCCATTAGTCTGAAGATGTGAACCACGTGGCTTACAAATAATGACTTCGTCTGAATCTCTGCTCACAATTCTATCTGTCTTGCCAGCTACCTGAAATTATCGTACAATGAGGAGTAAGCTTTACAAGCTCAGTGAATTAAACTTACTAGAAGTACTCAATTTGTATAATTAGTCTTCCAATATTCATTCATTTATATCTCATATATTTTGATAATAACATTCTATTATCATTACTCATACCAAATCCCCATCATTTCTAAATCTCTTATTCTCATATAATTAATCATTAATTTGAGACTATCAATTCTATCTCATAATTACCTCATTATGAGGTTCACATCATATAATCAGTCACTCAGATAATTCTCATCATTTTATATTTCCATATTTCTTCTCAACATAATTGTCTCTCTGTGAGACTCATTCATCTATCAATAAATTTACAATCATGAATAACACTTTAGCATCTCAATAATAAAATCAATATTTAAAATAGATGTAATGCATGAATTATTAATTGTGAATGTCTTCCGATATGTCGACATGTTTTAGCTTAGACCGATTGTCCTCCCGGTTCTTTCATTTTATTTAGACCGGCTGCTTTCCCGGTTCTTTTATTTCTAGTATATACCGACTGTCATGGTGTTCATTTATTTCTAGCATATACTGGCTGTCATAGTTTTCATTTAGCCCGGCTGCCCTTTTGGTTCTTTTATTTTCATTTAGACCGGCTACTTTCCCCGTTCTTTTATTTTCATTTAGACCGGCTGCCATCTCAATTCTTTTATTTCATACATATGCATATGAATAATGATATGAAATATGCATATAGAAATAAGAATGTATTCAAACATTCAAATTAGCTATCCTAATTATTCTTAAATTGTTATTTGAAAAATTTATCTAAATTCAGCTCCTCATAAATCATATCAAATCATCAATCATAGCTCGTCAAGAATTTCACTTATCGTCTTTATTATTAAATTGACTCATTATTCCAATAATATTATTTCTCATAAAATAATTCTCTACATATCCACTAGTCCTATCATACCTATCAACCAACTTTCATCTATCACCAAATCATAAGTTAATGATTTATTCAAATACTATCACTATATATTTAATATTTATCTTGATTACTTAAAGTAAATCTAACTCACCACGTAGCACTTAGAGCTATCTGTGGATCCTTGCCTTTCCTGTTACTCTCAGCAATTTCGTCTAGTTACTGATCGTCAACACTTGACATAATATTTATATTAAAATTTCTAATTTATTCTTCAATTCGTTCATAATTCACACCCTTTGAAATTTCCCACATTGAATTCCGGGAAATTTCACGTATGCTAGATTTCAAAAAATAAAACTCACGTTATTACATTATGTTTTTCTTATAGCTTCCCGTGACTTTCTACAAAATTCTCCTGCAAACCCCTTGAAAATTTTACTCTTTTAACATTTCTTTCAGTCCTCAAGTGTTTAAAGAAAGAGAGTAATTTGTATTGAAGAAGGGAGAAAACCAAACAGGATTTGGTAAGATTTTAAAAAATAAAACAAAAAATTAAACTGATATATATATGCTCAGTGAACTGTACCCCAATTCACTATGCCACATATGCAGTGTGTTGTCTAACATGCAAAATATGCATGCTAGACAGCGAACACGTGTTGGCTTTTTTTTTTTTTTTTTTTCTTTTCTTCTTATCCTCCACGTCCAGTTGTTTTTTTTTTTTTCTATTTTTCTATTTTCTTTTTTCTTTTCCTTTATCCTCCTAGACACTTCAATTTTTTTTTCAAAAAAATTATTTTATTCAATAATAAATCTTTCACATGTATATTATTTTAATTCTATATCATATTTATTAAATTACTTTTTTACCTTTACTTTACAAATACGGGTATTACAATTCTACACACCTTATAAAAATTTCGTCCTCGAAATTTTCTTACCTAATTCATGAAACAACAGTGGATAATATTTCTTCATAGTTGCTTCATGTTCTCACGTAATATCTTCAACATCTTTATTCCGCCATATAACTTGAACTACTGGAATTACTTTATTACACAAAGCTTGTTTATTTCTATCGAAATTTCTCATTGGTACTTGTATAAAAGTCAAACCTTCCTGAATTTCTACAGCTTGGCTCGAAATATTATGAGATTCATCATGTAAACACTTTCTCAAAAGTGAACATGAAACATATTTTGTAATTACTTCAACTTTGGAGGCAATTCCAGGCTATACGCGACTAGCCCAACTTTCTCAACAATCTCATAGGGTCCCACATACCTCGGACTCAACTTTATTTTTCTGTTTAAATCTTAATACACTTTTTCATTGAGATATTTTTAAATACACCCAACCACCTATTTGAAACTCGAGAGGTCTTCTCCTTTTATCAGCATAGCTATTCGGTTTACTCTGTGTTACTTTATGGTTCTCTCTAATCAGTTTGATCCTCTCAATTATTAACTAAATAATTTATGGACCAAATATCTTTCTCTTTCCAACTTTTTCCCAGCATACTGAAGTTCTATACCTCCTACCATATAAGGCCTCAAATGGTGCTATCCCAATACTAGTTTGATACTGATTATTATAAGCAAATTCAATCAGGGGCAAGTAAACATCCCAACTTATTGAGAAACTCATCACATTTGCCCTTAATATATCTTATAGTACTTTAATAATCCTTTTTGTCTACTCAACTATTTGAGGATGAAAAGTTGTAATAAATCGCAACTGTATACACATGGCTTTCTGAAAGCCTCCCCAAAACCAAGATGTAAATCTAGCATATCTAAATAACACTATGCTCAATAGTACTTCATACCACCTCATAATCTCAACTACATACAGTTCAACCAACTTTTTAGGATTTCAGTTAGTTTTAATTGGAAGAAATTGAAATAACTTAAAAAAATCTATCTACTATCACTTGCACAGTATCGTGAACTCTCTAAGTATGGGAAAATCCAAAAACAAAATCCATACTCATATTTTTCTATGGTCATTCAAGCACAGGAAGAGGCTGTAGTAAGCCTCCCAGATGTTTATTCTCTAACTTCACTTACTAACAAACCAAACATCTAGAAATATATTCAGCTACATCCTTCATCAATCCTGACCACCAGTAATTCTGTTTCAACCCTCTATACATCTTATTGTTACTCTGGTGCATCGAATATACATCATCATGTACCTCACTCAATATCTTCTTTCTCAACTCTGCATCATTGGGAACACAAATCCCATGTTCCAATTCCAAAATAGCCTCATTTCAAATTTTGAACTTATATTGCTTTCTAGTAAGCATTCAATGCTTAATATTTTCTATCTATTCATCTCTACCTTGCATCTCTAATAAGCATTTTACTATGGATGACTGTACAACCATATTTGTTAACTATGATCCTCTATCATTGATATTCAACTTCATTCTTATCTCTCTTAATCTATCATAATTTACACATCATGAATTTCAATAGCAGACAATCTTCTTGTAGATTTTATACTCAATGCATCAGCTACCATCTTCGCATTTTCTAGATGATAGTGAATTATACAATCATAGTCACTAATCAACTCTATCCACCATCTTTGCCTCAAATTCAACTCTCTCTGGGTAGGTAAGTATGTCAAACTCTTATGATCAATGAATATCTCACAAGTGGCTCCATACAGATGATGTCTCCAATTTTTAAAGTAAACACTATGGCAGTCAACTCTAAGTCATGGGTAGGGTAATTTCTATCATGATTCCTCAATTTGCTTAGAAGCACACGCCATTACCTTCTTATGTTGCATCAACATACATCCCAACTCTTGATGGGATGCATCACTATACACCACAAATCCTTTATCACCAGAAGGAAGCTATAATAATGGAGCTGTAGTCAATACCTCTTTTAGAATTTGGAAACTTTTCTCACACTACCGGACTATACAAATCTCACCTCTTTCTTAGTCAATCTAGTCAACAGTACTGCAATAATAGAAAAATTATGTATGAATCTTCTATAATAACTAACCAACCCCAAGAAGATTCAAATCTCAGTCACATTAGTTGGTCTCTCCCAACTCAACATTGTCTCTATCTTTTGTGGATCAACTGTTATACCATTTCCAGACACTACATGTCTCAAGAAAGTAGCTTTATTAAGCCAAAATTCACTTAAAAAAAAATTCGCATATAATCTCTCTTTCCTCAGAATCTCGAACACTATTTCCAAATTTTTCACATGTTTTTCCTTCTTAGAATATATCAGAATGTCAAATAAAACCATAAACTTGTTAAGATATAGTTTAAACACTATATTATCAAGCCCATGAATACAACTATAATATAAGTCAACCCAAATGGTATCACAAGAAACTTATGACTATAACGTGTCCTAAGAGCAGTCTTAGGCACGTCTTCTTCCTCTATCTTTAACTAGTGATAACCTGATCTCAAGTTTATTTTAGAAAATACCCTTGCTTCATGCAACTTCTCAAATAAATCATTTATCCTATGTAAAGGATATTTGTTCTTAATGGTTATCTTATTCAACTATCTGTAGTCTATACACAATCTCATCATTCTATCTTTCTTCTTCACAAACAACATAGGGCTCCCTAAGGTGACACACTAAATCGAATAAATTGTTTATCTAACAACTCTTGAACTTTTAACTCTCTTAACTCAGTAGATGTCACTATGTAGGGTGCTATCGATATATGTTATGAACTTAGTATCACATCAGTAGAGAATTTAATCTCCTTACTGGGAGAAAACCTAGACAACTCATCAAGAAATACATCAGAAAAATTTGTCACTACTAAGATTTCTTCTAACTTCCTATTTTCCTTTTTAGAATCCATTATGTATGCCAAATACGTCTCATAGCCATTTTTTAACCATCTACTAGTATTCAGAGAAAAAATAAGACAATTTGTAAGTATCTTGAGTTTTTCCCTGAAAGTTAAACTCTTCCTGTCCAGGGAATTTTGAACAATACATTTTCCTTAAAACAGTCAACCATATTCAAAGAAAACAAATCAAATTAAACTCTCTAGTGGGAACTTCAACAATAACATTATGCATCAAAGTACTAATACATACTTCAATAGACTTCATATGAATACTAGATGCAAAAGTATGGGTTGCACCAAGATCAACCAACATTGATATGCCCACCTTTTCTACATACAAAACACTTCAAATTAGGAAAATTCTGGGATAAATATCTTATCTGAATGCATCTATAATAAACTTATGTCTCTCGATCATACATCAGATTACAATTTCCCCTTCATGGCATACTTACTTCCTCTACCATGACTCCCAGTTCCCATAACATGTCTCTTAAATCTAAGATACCTACCGATATTACTCTGAGCTATAGAAGCAACAAATCCTGCTTGCCTCTAACTATGTACTATAGTTCCCTATGATAAGGAATGTCTTATTTGGGTGGTCTCTCACCTTACACACTCATACTGGTACCACCTCTAGGTTCCTCAAATCTAGACCTCTTCCGCCAATTCATGATACCTCTAAATTCCATCACATCTTTCTCAATCTGAAGTGTTATATTTGCCAATGTAACATAATTCATATACCTCATGTAAATTAGTTTCGATTTAATCTCAAAATGTAGTCCAACTATGGACCTCTTACACATCTTCTCCTTCATATCTACCATTTTCGATACAAACCTTGTCAAAGCCATAAATCTGCTATCATACTGAGTCATAGTCAACATATTTTCCTCAAATAAATAAAATCTCTATCTTGTTGGGTTCTAAAGGTATAAGGAAAGTATTTATCAAGGAAAACCTCCTTAAACCTATTCAAGGTTAAGAGTCTATCAACATATGCACTTACTCTGGGAAGAGTATCCTCACACCATTCCAAAGCTTAAGGCAACCCTCTGCCTGTCAGTTACTAGTAAAATACCAAATAATCTCTCTACATGTTTCACCCAAAACTCAAGCTTAAAAGGATTCATAGATCCTTTAAACAATAAAACATTCGACTTAATATATCTAACAAAACAATCTCTCTACATCTCGTGCATAAACTCACTTTTCCCCTTTTGAACATTTACCATTACTGGATTTAAAACAACCTCATGCATTGCTCTAGCTTGTTCATCAAGTCTATGCTATAGGCTATCAACTCTATCATCTGTTACATCATTTTCTCAAGAGCAAGTGTAAGAGCTTATTTTAACTCATCTATTTCAACTTTAGATTCTCTCACACCTCTACTAATATCAATTATACTGTCAACATGTTCCTTTCTAGGAACCACAGATTCAGACTCAACATCGACTTGTCAAAATATTGAGGGCCTACCACGCCCTCTCAAATTAACAACTCTAACTCTAGCTCTAGTACATCCACGTGTCATCCTCAGACTATTCATTAAAATATAATTTATTTTAATCTTCCACTTCCTTTCTTTTTATGCAGTCTACAGAATCATAAAACCTAATGCTCCGATACCAAAATTGTAACGACCCATCTTGGGTTGGCCAACACCGAGACAGTATTGTCACATTTTGAAAATCCCAGCACGATACATATATGCAACAATAAAAATAATACCAACTACAATTATTACATCAATCCTCAACCCTTAACAGGGGAGATATATCATTTAGATCTTGACTTAAACATTATATACAACGTAATATGCATGAATTTTTACAAATATTTTTTTTCTATTAGTCTGAGGATGTGAACCACGTGGCTTACAGATACTGACTTCATCTGAATATCCGCTCACAATTCTATCTGTCCTGCCCGCTACCTGAAATCATTGTACAATGAGGAGTGAGCTTCACAAGCTTAGTGAATTAAACTTACTAGAAGTATTCAATTTGTATAATTAGTTTTTCAATATTCATTAATCTATATCTCATATATTTTGATAATAACATTCTATTATCACTACTCATATCAAATCCCCATCCTTTAGAAATCTCTTCTTCTCTAATAATTAATCATCATCTTGAGACTATAAATTCTATCTCATAATTACCTCATTATGAGGTTCACATCATATAATCAGTCACCCAGATAATTCTCATCATTTCATATTTTCATATTTCTTCTCAGCATAATTGTCTCTCTGTGAGACTCATTCATCTATCAATAAATTTACAATCATGAATAACACTTTAGCATCTCAATAATAAAATCAATATTTAAAATAGACACAATGCATGAATTATTAATTGGGAACTTCTTCCCACATATCGTCATATTTTAGCTTAGACCGACTGCCCTCCCGGTTATTTTATTTTATTTAGACCGACTGCCTTCTCGGTTATTTTCTTTTCAGCATATACTGACTGTAACAGTTTTCATTTATTTCCAACATATACCGACTGTCACGGTTTTCATTTAGACCGGCTGCCCTCTCGGTTATTTTATTTTCATTTAAACCGGCTGCCTTCTCGATTCTTTTATTTTCATTTAGACTGACTGCCTTCCTGGTTATTTTATTTCATGCATATGCATTTAAATAATGATATGAAATATGCATATGAACAATAATATAGAAACAAGCATGTATTCAAACATTCAAATTAGCTATCTTGATTATTCTCAAATTATTATTTGAAAAATTCATCTCCTCATAAATCATATCAAATCATCAACCATAGCTTGTCAAGAATTTCACTTATCGCCTTTATTATTAAATCGACTCATTATTTCTCATAAAATTATTCTCTACACATCAACTATTCCTATCATACCTATCAATTAACTTTCATCTATCACCAAATCATAAATTAATGATTTATTCAAATACTATCACTATATATTTCATATTTATCTTGATTACTTAGAGTAAATCTAATCACCACGTAGCACTTAGAGTTACCCGTGGATCACCTCCTTACCTTTCCTGCTCCTCTCAGCAATTTCCCCTGGTTGCTGATCGTCAATACTTAATATAATATTTATATTAAAATTTCTAATTTATTCTTTAATTCCTTCATAATTCACACCCTTTAAAATTTCCCACATTGAATTATGGGAAATTCCATGTATGCTAGGTTTCAAAAAATAAAATTCATATTATTACCTTCTGTTTTTCTTAGAGCTTCCCGTGACTCTCTACAAAATTCTCCCGTAAACCTCTTCAAAATTTTACTCGTTCAACCTTTCTTTTAGTCCCTAAGTGTTTAAAAAAAGTGAGTAATTTGTATTAAAGAAAGAAGAAAACCAAACATGATTTGGTGAGATTTTAAAAAATAAAACAAAAAACTATATATATATATATATATATATATATATATATATATATATATATATATATATATATACACGCATGTGCTTAGCTAACCGCCCCCCACCCCCAATTCACTATGCAACATATGTCGTGTGTTGTCTAACACGAAAAATATGCATGTTAGACAGCCAACACTTGTTGGCTTCTTTTTTTCTTTTCTTTTTATCCTTCACATCCAGTTGGTTTTTTTTTTCTTTTTTTTTCAATTTTTTTTCCTTTTTCTTTCTCTTCCTGGACGCTATAAATTATATTTTTTTTTCAAAGGAATTATTTTATTCAATAATAAATCTTTCACATATATTATTTTAACTCCATGTCATATTTATTAAATTACTTCTTTACCCTTACTTTACGAATACGAGTATTACAGTAAGAGATTTTTTCTTGATTAGAAATTTATGTTTAGAAAGAAGACTTTTTTACAAGTTGGAATTGTTGGTAATTACCCTAAGTTAGTGTCTTGAAATTTAAAGTCCTTATAAATCAAGAGTTTTATGGTGTGAAGATGGTTAGACTTTAATAAATTCTTGAGTTGGATGAAGTTTAAAATGAGTAAGCTTTGTTAATAAAAGCATAGAAAATGAAAATTTGGAGAGTAAAGGAACCAAGTTACTTTAGGCAATGTTATTACCTAAGAAGTTGAAATTTTCTTATCTTTTTAAATTGGAATTTTGACTATGTAATTGAATAGTATCATTTTGGATATAATCTCAAACTTAGATTAGGAAAATAAGTAAGAATAAAGGAAGGAATGAAAGAATGAAGAGAGGTGATTAAGGAGAAGAATGAACTTTTAGTATTGTGTAAGTAAATGGAATTATTGGTTGCTTATTAAGTGTTTAAGTTTTAAATACTATACTAATTGACTATTTGTATATGTAGTTGCTTAAATTGTTAAAATGGCAGTTTAATAGGTGTGGTAGATGATCTTAGTAAAGGCAAATAAGTGATCCAAGATTAGGATTTGGTGTAAGGTGAGTATTACTCTACTATTGGTAAGCATGAAGGTTAATGGGGAAACCAAAGAAATAAGGTTACATAAGAATTATAATTCATTACAAAAATATAATAATTATATGCAAAACTAATTACGAGATAGTGATTTCGAAAGCTTTGTGTCGAATGTTGCATGATTGTATGATTGTTGAGAATTTGTTGATGTTCATCACTTGGATTCATTTCATTTCATGCATTTAAATTTACAGTATGTTATTTAGGGGGGAGTGATGTGTGACGATGATAGTTCCCTTCCTGCAAGGGGTGTATAGGTACCGAATATATTTAGACGAATGGACCTGGCCCGGATCAAGTGTGGGTTCCGAAAATTTATTGTTTGTGAAACGTACCGGTACGTGGGGAGATGTCCCCGATGGATTATTATTGATTATGAGATGAGACATTGCATTGCATCATGTTACATTGGCATATCATACATGAATTTGATTTGTTTGGCCCGTAAGAGGGCATTTGAATTGTATGGTTGTATTGTGATGTTTTGATTAACTATGGAATGGTGAATGCAAATTGGATGTGGGTTCTATAGGATCGTATTATGATTACTAAGATTTTTAATTTGCAAAGTGCTATATGACTATGTATAAGAACAAATAAAGTAGAAAGGAAAAAGAAATATTAATAAGCTCTTAAACTTTTTTCTAACAAGTGATTACTTTGTGTAGAGTAAGAACTCGCTGAACTTTATAGCTCACCCCCTCCTCTTTATAACTTTTTAGGTAAGCTTCCAGGAAAGCTCGGATCTTTGGTGGTGAAGTTTTGAAGATTTGACGAAGTTCTAGGTGGGTCCATGAGCGTTACATCCTCGGTTAAGTCTCTTTTTGTAATAAATGTTATATTATATATTAGGTGTGTGAAGTTGTAACTTGATGGTTGTGTCCCTTTAGACACCTTGAAAAGCTAAAACTTTATAGTTGTGATAACTGTATAATTTTAACTTATATATATATATATATATATATATATATATATATATTAGAGTTTTTCCTGTTGTATTATATTAATTGTGTGTCTAGATGCTCGATTCTGAAAGGTAATTGACACCGTCCTGAATGGGTCCGCTCGGGGTGGGTCATTACAATTGTAATTGGATGACTGTAATTATTTCTAATATTGGAGAAATTTTCTTTATAATTTTTTGCTAAGAATTTGAATTGAAGAAAGAAAGAAAACGAAACAGAATTTGAAAGAAACAAACGTCTTTGAGCTTTAGAGACTAATATAAGGTTTTGTTTGATTTGTTTTAAATAATATATTAAAATATTATTTTATTAGAAATATCAATATAGTTATTAGTGTTTCACATGGGTTTTGTAAGAACCCATGTTCTTCACTGTTTGCCTCTTCGTTTTTTAAAATATTATATTATATATATTTTTATTATTTTTTTCTTTGTCTTTGCGTGAATATCTTCACGCCTCCCCCCTTATATATATATATATATATATATATATATATTTCACTCACCACTTCACCGCTTTCATGTGAAGTATACCAGTTTTTAATATAATTTACATATTTTTCATTGGTTATTTACAATTCTACCATTATTTAAAATTTATCGTTTTACAATTACATAATTACAGTTTTGCCATTTTCCTTTTAAAAATGAATTTTTCATCTTTTCATCATTCCAAAAATTTTATGAAAATTATAGAGAAATATAAAAATTTATATTTTCTTCTAATTTTTTTAAAAAAATCATTTTCCTCAATTTCAGTCAATATTTTTCTTAAAAATTCTTTCATTTCAACTTCAAATTTTTTTAAAAAAAATTCAATACCTTATTCTTAAAAAATTTCTAACTTTTTTCAACAAAATTTTCAGTACTATCTTTCAAATATTATTTCAAATCAATATTAAATATTAAATATTAAATATTTCATCTTTGGATTATTTAATTCAATAAGATATATATAAAATTACTTCTTTACCCTTATTTTATGAACACGAGTATTACATGTAGTTAGGTCTTTAAGAATATATAGTACCCATAATAATTACCTCTTTACCCCTCCTCAATTCTTTTAAGAGTTTGCAAGTCTTTTCCTCTAATTTCCAAGTAATAAAACTAAGGCCTAATTCCTTTCTTTCTAACCGATTTCTACAATTTAGATTTCAATCATATTGAAACACCCCTTTAATTAAACATATAAAGTCACTTATTTTGATAATATGCCCAAAACACTTTAATATAGACATTAGTTCCCAAATTGACACAAACATGAGTCAAGATAGCACAAATTTTAAAACCAGGCTCTACAGTTTGGTTAATTAACATGTTCGTGTATTTATATGCATTATTTATATATTATATATTTACTATTATAATATTATATTACTTAACTATATATATTAGATAACTATATTATTTTTTCTAATATCCACTATTATAAAATATTTAATTAAATTTTCATTTTATTAATTATTAGTATAGTTCTACGTAGTTTTAGAAGGGATACTTAAAATCAAAACTACATAGAATCTGATATTTCTTTTAAGCTTTTATAATATTATTTTATAATTCAATTTTTTTTAGGGAACTCTTAGTAAGAAACAAAAACTTTGGGGGTGTTCAAATATTATAAGGAAAATCAAAGGAAATCGCATGTAAATTAATAAAAGAAGAAGCGTAATGGTAGAGTGGAAAAATGCCAAGTGTTAGTGGGTGTATATAAGCAAAAATTTAACCTAGAAAATTTGAAATCTATCATTTGGAATTTGAGAAATTGGCAGAAGGGAGAGAGGAGAGAAAAAAGAAAAGGTTCAAGAGAATTTTCCTTCTCAAAAACCCATTTTCTTCCAAACTTTGACCTAGCCTTAACCCAACCAACCATCCAAGGTATTTTTGTCCCTAAACATCCAACACCATCTTTTACCACCATCAGCTGTCATCCGGCCAAGGAGGTGAGCCTCCACGAGCAGGCCATGGTGGTGCGTGGCTTATATGCACCGAGCAGGGAAGGAACCACCAGTTTTGTTCCTTTACTTTTTTCGTGCAGAGTTTGAGGTAATTTCAAAAAGTTTTCAACTAAAAACGTAAACTAGACTTCTTCATCTTGATTTTTGGTTTTTCTTTGAGGTCTTTTGGATTTAATTTGAAGGATTTAGAAGTTATGTAAGTTGGGAGAATTGGGAAAAAATTCTGGAAAAAAATATGTTTTATGGGTAGTTTTGTGAGCTATTTTTCATAAAGAATTTGAGGTAGTTTTGGGTCCTAACTATTTTTAAGTTAAAGTATACTTCCTAAAGTTGATTTACAATTTTGTTTGGGATAATTTGAATTTAAATTGATTAAGTTTAAAATAGTTGAAGTTGGGAGAAAATTTGAAAAAAAATTGTAATTTTTATTTTGGAACTTTGATGTTAAGGTTTGATTTTTTTTGTTGTGAATATTGTAAAATCTAAAATCTATTGATATAAGTTTGATTAAATCCTACACTTTGGAAGAAAGTAACAGGAGTTTCAGGAATTGTGTAAATAGATTGAAAAATATGATAAAGAAACAACAAGGTTCCGGGAATCCTCCCTAGGTTCATTGCCTTATTCCAATATTTAATTAAGTTGTTTTTATCTCGATTGCAAGTTTCACATCCCAAACAGGCAATCGACAAATATTTAATCAAGTGCATATATAAACCCTAACGTAATTGATATGAATTACTCTTTTGAATTAAGCATACATAACCTATCCTATAGATTTATCAAGAAACGACAATATATTATTAATGACAATATTGCAGTAATGGATAAACATAAAAGATAAATCTACCGGACTCAATCATACCCAATAATCTTGACATAAGAAGAGCATGACTAGACTTATATCAAACATAAAGATACAATCACCGGATTAAGAGAAAATCCTTTAATTAGATAAAAGAGTAACACATAACAATGTTTTGATAATGAAGCCTGTTGTGACGTTTATCTACCTAAATTAATAAGCAAATAATCGTATAGTTTTACTTGTAAGTGCACAAGGTCTACAGTAGCATAGTGTGCAAGTGCGAGATCATTTCCACAGGGATTTGTGAATTTTGATTTAGAATTAATTTCACAAAATAAAAATAGATAGAAATAAATATTGAGTCTAGATTAGTAATAATGATAAAGGTGTAGAGACTTGATATCCACCACTAATCATGCTACCCCAACAAAACAATATGCCAATGCTCTACTCATGCTATGAATACCTGCTGGTTGTCAACCTAAGGGCTTGGTCCACACCTTAGGCTATTGATTTCCCTAAGCAACGAGTTAGGCATGGTGTATACTCTAACTCTTTTCTCTCTTAAGGGATTTAGCATGGTTTATATTGAGTTGTTCCTTAAGAGAGCATAGGATCTTTGGAAATCGACAACCATATGAGACCTAGGGCTTGGTCCACTCCCAGTTTTCCATGTTAATTAACCCAAGAATTCAGATAAGATATCTTTTGTTACTATTGTTGAATCTAGGACTCGGTCATCCAAATTGATTCAACTAACTAATCCATACCACATGTATACGTTGATCAGACACACACATATGAGGAATTTAAATAAAAACAGGCATTAATCAAATCAAGAATCACAACATAAATATTGCAAAGGCACCAATACTGAATTATTGGTTAGACATAATTAGGGCTTCAACCAAGCCCTTACTAAAAGTTTAGTTATACATAATAAAATAAAGGAAAAAAGAAACCTGAGAGAGCTCAATTGAAGAGTTGTCAATTCTTCGTAGAATCCCCTCTGGCCTCCGGCCTCCCGACCTAAAACTAAAACTAAAAAAAGGAGATAAGCTCCTAAAAAGGGAGATACTATTTCTATGTTTTACAAGTCTATTTATAGGGTTCTAAAGATGCCTCGAAACCCTAATTTTCAAAATAGGTCTGGAAGAGATCTTTCCAAAACTAGCTCTGTCGTCTCTCTGTGCGTGTGCGCTCGAGCGCATGGGTGCGCTCTAGCCTTTTATGTGTGCGCATGATTGGTTATGCACTCGATCGCAGCCATGTTGCGCTCGATCGCAATAGCTTTTTCCAGATATTCAGTTTTCTTCCTTTAAAGCTTGAAAATGCTTTCTTTTCTTCACAAGCCTATAAAAAACACAGAAAACACAAAAATGAAGTAAAATAGAATAAAATACGTAAACAAAGGGCTTAACAAATGTAAATTAAGGGGCTTAAATATGGATATTTAAGCTCCTATCACACCCCCCAAACTTACATATTGCTAGTCCCTTAGCAATACAAAACTAAAATCTAAATGAAAAACAAAATCAAAAATAAACTCATCATTCATAATATCTAAAAATTTGGGTTGTACATAAAATCATGATGATTGCTCATGAGTAAACTTATAATAAAAACACATTTTTGCAATGAATAAGGATTTTAAAAGTTCATGTTACTTGCACAAGGCTAGTTTAAGGCATCACAGGTTTAACTTAGTGTGTGTGGTGGATTAGCACATAGACGATGGAGCTTCCAAATATTTCTAATGTATAGTGCTTCAGTGTCCAAACCTTCATCGAATTCCTTATTAGACAAAACAAAAATGGCATAATTTTTACTTCTTTTCTTTTTCTTTCATCATGAGATTTTTGCCATGTTGAGTTCCCTTAAGCTTTCTAATTGACCCATGTAGCGAGTGTTTAGCCAATGACTCCCAAACCAGATGGTTTTAGGGCATTAGGTGTGAAGACACCCCTAAGGACTTATTAACTCAAGTAAAAAAGGCTACGAAACTAACAGGCCTTAATGCTGCCAAGCAAAAATCCCCACCTTTTGACGTGAACACTCACTGCTTACTAAGGCAAGAGGTCCAGTTACTCAGCGAATTTTTTTTATGATAATTAAATGAAAAATTCCCACATTTTGACGTGAACACTCAATGCTTACAGAGGCAAGAGGCCTAGTTACTCAGTGGAAAGTTTATTTAATGATCATTAGGAGCACTTTATTCTCTCTTTTTGCATGATAATCATTTTTCTTATTTTTCTATGCCAAAGTGTCCTTCTAACAAATTATTCGATTACAGTTAGATCATGAAAACATATACATAAGAATTATATGTCATACCCCACACAAATGTGTGCTAATGTGATTGTGTCAGATTTAGATCAAACTTGTGAATTCTTAAGTGCCTTCGGGTAGGTAATTAAAATTTTAAAATTTTTATTACTAGGCTATGTGTTCTAAATTTTAAGCTTAGTAATGATGTTTTATCATAATATTTGTTGTAAACAACCAAAATTTTGCATTAAATATGAATGTGCATTTATCTAAAAAAAAAACTGGGACATAGTGTGTGAATGTAACTGCGTCTCCTATACCCCCAAACTTAATATACACATTGCCCTCAATGTGTAAGTGACATGGAAAGATCTGACCTGAGAGATGGAGAACTAGATGGCTGGCATGGCTCGTAGCACGCCCCCAAACTTGAATTTGATGCTCGCACTATGTTCCTGAAAAAGAAAAACTAAAGTAATACAGAAAAACGAGAAGTACTAAAAATAAATAAATAAAAACAATAAAAATAAAAGGATAAGCTGTGGGGTGCCTTCCGTGAGCGCTAAGTTTAACATCTTCAACCGGACCGTGCCTTATTTTTTCCCAAAACTAAGATTGGCAGCAACTAGCACAGATAGTGTCTTATTTTATCCCATGTAAGCATATGTCAAATGCTTTGCCAATTGCTTCAACTCCAAATTTGGTGCCTGGATAATAAAAGGGAAAAAAGTAGTATTAGAAGGCACAAGAGTGTCAAATGGATCGGTGTACTTACTTAGATGTTTGGAGGGGTCTCAAGAAGGTGCATAGTTTCAATGATGTCATCAGTAACATCCTCACATTCGGGCTAAAAATCCAATCTTGTGACACTATAGGTAAGAGTAGTTTCTAATGGATCAACGTGATGGGCTGGAAATTTTCCCTGTTTTCTTTCACTTAGCTCCTTAGCCAATTAGCCCATTTGCACTTCTAGTCTTTGAATAGCTTGCTCATGCTTGGCATTGATTTGTCTTTGCTCAGTCCGAAATTGCATTTCCTCTGCCATGAACTATTCTTGTGAAGTTATCAGTTGTTGTTGCTGAGCTGCTAACTGCATCACAAGATTCTCTAGGTCACTTTTCTTGGATTCGAGAATTGAGTGGGCTGCTTGTTGGGAGTTCCTTTGTTGCCCTTGAAAGTTCAAGGCATTTTGATCATTGCTCCATGAGAAGTTGGTGTAATTCCTCCATCCAGGATTATAGGTATTTGCACATATGTTGTAGTTGTTCAGTCCCACATAATTTGCTTGCTCTTGATCTGCCGATGAATACAAAGTGCAATTGTTACTAGTGTGATCAAAACAAGAACATATAACACATACCTGGAGTTGTTTGGCTCGTGGACTAGGTGAGATGTTTTGAGCAGTCATGGCTTTTATAAGCATATCTAGCTTCCTCTCCATAGCAACTAGATAAGCATAACTAGCTTCTGCCATTGGAGCTTCTTCCTTGAATAAATTAGTTGAGAAGCTTCAGTGTATCAGCTTCAGTACTGCTGCTTGGGTACTCTCTAGAACTTTTGCCCTCGAGTGCACTAAGGACAGCGGTCGATCGCACCAAGGAGTGCGCTCGATCGCAATGAGGACAGAAACTCCTCCTCTGTACACCTGAACAAAAACAGAAAACGAAAAGAAGGAATAAATATGATTTTTGATAAAAATAAAAATAAAACATAACAGAATAAAATAAAATAGAATAGAATAAAATAAAATAAAATAAACTAACGAAAATAATTTCAAAAAGAAATTTAGCACAATCCCTGGCAACTGTGCCAAAAACTTGTTGTGATGTTTATCTACCTAAATTAATAAGCAAATAATCGTACAGTTTTACTTGTAAGTGCACAAGGTCTACAGTAGCATAGTGTGCAAGTGCGAGATCATTTCCATAGGGATTGGTGAATTTCAATTTAGAATTAATTTCACAAAATAAAAATAGATAGAAATAAATATTGAGTCTAGATTAATAATAATGATAAAGGCGTAGAGACTTGATATCCACCACTAATCATGCTACCCCCAACAAAACAATATGCCAATGATCTACTCATGCTATGAATACCTGCTTGTTGTCAACCTAAGGGCTTGGTCCACACCTTAGGCTATTGATTTCCCTAAGCAACGAGTTAGGCATGGTGTATACTCCAACTCTTTTCTCTTTTAAGGGATTCAACATGGTGTATACTGAGTTGTTCCTTAAGAGAGCATAAGATCTATGGAAATCGAAAACCACATGAGACCTAGGGCTTGGTCCACTCCGGGTTTCCCATGTTGATTAACCCAAGAATCCAGATAAGATATCATTTGTTACTATTGTTGAACCAAGGACTCGGTCATCCAAATTGATTCAACTAACTAATCCATACCACATGCATACATTGATCAGACACACACATATGAGGAATTTAAATAAAAACAGGCATTAATCAAATCAAGAATCACAGCATAAATATTGCAAAGGCACCAATACTGAATTATTGGTTAGATATAATTAGGGCTTTAACCAAGCCCTTACTAAAAGTTTAGTTACACATAATAAAATAAAGGAAAGAAGAAACACAAGAGAGCTCTATTGAAGAGTCGTCAATTCTTCGTAGAATCCCCTCTGGCCTCAGACCTATAGCAGGTTGTAATGTGTTATACAAGATCATTTCCAAGATCCTGGCTGCTAGATTAGCTCCATGCCTAAACCTCATTGTTAACCAAGCCCAAGCTGCCTTCATCAAAGCAAAGAGTATGACAGAGAACATCTATTTGGTTCAGGAACTCCTTAGAAAGTACTCTAGGAAAAGAATCTCTCTAAGATGTATGATCAAGATAGACCTCAGGAAAGCATATGATTCTGTTGAATTGGAATTTTTAGACAACTTTCTTGAGGGCTTTGGGTTTCCTGGAAAATTTAGGGGCTGGGTCATAGAATGTGTCACCACTACATCCTTCTCCCTATCCATCAATGGGAGTATGCATGGGTTCTTTGCTGGCAAAGAGGCCTTAGACAGGGTGATCCCCTCTCCCCTTAGTTGTTTGTATTGATAGTGGAGTACTTGTCCAAGCTCCTTGGGAGGTTAAAGGAAGAGGATGGCTTCAGATACCACCCAAAATGTGACAAACTTAAGATCACACACTTAGCTTTTGCAGATGACCTCATTCTCTTTGCTAGAGGGGATGGTAAATCTGTTGGGCTACTAATGGAGTGTATCAACCAGTTCAGTGAGTGCTCTGGGCTGCAATCAAGCCTGGCAAAGTCTAACATCTATCATGTTGGAGTTAAGGCTGAGGAGCAGATTGAAATCAGAGGAATTACTAGAATGGAGGAGGGTAGCTTTCCCTTCAAGTACTTGGGAGTTCCTCTGGCCTCAGCCAGACTAAATGCTATACGCTACTCCCCCCCTTATTGACAAAATAGCTGGGTACATCAATGTATGGGCATGATCTTCATTGTCCTATGCTGGTAGAACAGAACTGATCAAGTCAGTGCTTCAAGGTGTTGAGTGCTTCTGGCTGGCCATTTTCCCTATCCCTGGTAACATCCTGGAGAAAATTATCAAGACGTGCAGGACCTTCCTATGGAATGGTAAGTGTAGTGGCATGAGAAAGGCTCTTGTTGCTTGGGCTACCCTCTACAGACCCAAATCTGAAGGTGGGTTAAGATTGGTTGATCTTAAAGTTTGGAACAAAGCTCTCCTCACTAGAGTCTTGTGGGATATCCACATGAAGAAGGAATTTCTATGGATTCAACGGGTACAACACTACTACCTAATGAACAGATCCATCTGAGAGACCAGGGCTGCTAAGGGTGACTCCCCTCTTTGGAAGAAAATTCTTGAAATTAGGGATAGTCTATCTGATCATCCACCCACTGGTCAGCTTGGCAGTGACAAACTTAAGGACTGGAGTGTCCAGGATGAGCTGTGCATCAAGAAGGTGTATAACTCCATCAGACAGAAAGGTAATGAGGTCAGCTGGACCACATTGGTGTGGAATGGTCACTGCCCTTCTAAACATTCTTTCATTCTTTGGCTAGCCATTCAGAACAGACTTCTCATCAAAGATAAACTCCAACTTAAAGGGGAGGACAAACTACGTCCCCTATGCAAAGATCAAAATGAATCCAAGGATCACCTCTTCTTCACCTGCAGGGTCAGCAAGAAAACATGGAACTCTATCAAATAATGGCTTGGATGGAGAAGACAAATGTCTACAATTGAAAGTGCAATCAAGTAGACTCAAAAAGTCAAGGGAACTGGCCCCCCAGCCATTGCAAAAAGAATTGCCCTTGCTTACTCTGTGTACAACATTTGGATGGCCAGGAATGCTAAGCTCTTTGATCAAGCTGCTGTGCTACCGTCTAGTCTAGCTAAGAAAATCCAAGTTGTAATCTACAGGGTTGTGTATGCCCTTGCCCAGAAATTAGGCTGCTGCTGTAATTACCTAGTAACTTAGTTAGCATTCCTTGTAAAGTGTTGTCTTCTTAGGTAAGCTGTCTTTTATTTTGTTTCTATATGCTCTCTTTGTTTATCTCCTGGGTATGCCTAGTGAATTTTTTTATAAGGCTGCTGTTGTAAGTCCAGCTTGTATGCTTGTATTTGTTCCAAGATTTGTATACTCATTGGGCTTGACTAGCATCATTGTAAGTTTCCATGATTTAATTAGGCAGCTCTTGTAAGCTATTTAGTCTTGGTTTCTGTATAAGCTCTCTTTGTAAATCCCCTGGGTATACCCAGTGATTTTTGTAAATCTTTTTTATCAATACATCCTTATTTACAGATAAAAAAAAAAAACTAAAAAAAGGAGATAAGCTCCCAAAAAGGGAGATACTGTTTCTGTGTTTTACAAGTCTATTTATAGGGTTCTAAAGATGCCTCGAAACCTTAATTTCCAAAATAAGTCTGGAAGAGATCTTTCCAAAACTGACTCTGTCACCTCTCTGTGTGTGTGCGCTCGATCGCATGCTTCTGCGCTCAAGTGCATGTGTGCGCATGATTGCTTATGTGCTCGATCGCAGCCATGTTGCGCTCGATCGTAGTAGCTCTTTCCAGATATTCAGTTTTCTTCCTTTAAAGCTTCAAAATGCTTTTTTGGCTTCACAAGCCTGTAAAAAACATAGAAAACACAAAAAGGAAGTAAAATAGAATAAAATATGTAAACAAAGGGCTTAACAAATGTAAATTAAGGGGCTCATATATGGATATTTAAGCTCCTATCAAAGCCCAACTATAACTGAATCAAGAGAGGAAAAAAAGAACAACTACACCTAGGGATTCATCCCTTCACCTTGCTTGGAGATTAGTTTGCCATGAAGTTCATGATTAAACTCTTTGATGGAGGAGAGTGTGGTAGCCTTCTTGAGTTTTTTAGACTTTCCAAGATATCTCTTCACAAACCCTAAGTGGTTTATTTATAATACACAAGGTCTAAGGATGTTTTAGGGTTTAAAAAGTCCTAATTAAGTCATAACTCGGAGAGGAGGACTGTGTGCGTGCCATAGCTCTCACTTACGGGCGCTACAGCCCTTGCCTTGGCTTGGATATTTTCAGGCCACAGCGCACACATTCAAGACTTGATTTTTCTTCATTTGTCCTTCCACAACCATGCCTTCACTCCGGTGTGCCTCAAGTCTTTGTGCTTTAAGCAATGATGACTTTTCCTCCTCTTTTAGCTTAAAGTACCTGAAAATGCACCGAAATAGATAAATGATCCAAGAATGACACTTTAGAGTTGTTAACGTATAAAAGTGCAATTAAAACCTAGATCAACCCTAAAATGTTAAAAATTAAGTACTGTTAAGATATATTTTATGAGTCTCATCACAACCCCTAACTAGCTTATTGCTAGTCCCAAGCAATTCAAGTGAAAACAAGAGATGAATTCTATGGTAGGAGTCAAAACAGGGTAGAGCAATGCTAGTGTTAAACCAAGAGCAATTCACTTTTTTGTCTCAGAAATTACACATAATATATAGCACATAGAATCATTAAATATCACTTAAGTCCAAAAGTAATCCAAACATCAATCTCAAAATCGTTATCGACTCATAACATCCATCTTACCACAATTCATTAGTCTGAACACCCGGATGATTTTATGCATAACATTCATGAATACAAGTCTTGGCCTCTAAAAACATAATGAATTGTGTGACATCAATCACAAATCAAGCTCCATAGGCTTATTTTTCAAATCACTCTCCACTATTGTAGAAAAATCACACTACATTGGATCAACAGGTCTTTAATAAGCTTGTAACGTTAGGCTAAGGTGAAGGTTAAGAAAGAACGGGAAGGATTTAACAAGTAAAAGATCTTAATCTCTTAGTTTTAAACGCAACCAATTTAAGCACTTGATAACCTTTACTTCAACACCCAACTCTTTTAACCTGTTTTTTATAAGAGCATATCTCTTAATAAGTCACCACTTTTCTTTTCTTTTCTTTTCTTATCTCTTTGCCATAATTCACTTCTCTTTTTCTTTTCTTTTCTTTTCTTTTGTGTTTTGGCATAAGACCATTCACCTCATTTTTCGTTTTTTTTCTTTTCCACAACCCCCAACTTATCTCCTTTAGTGTACTTGGGTTGTGGTATTAATATTTTTTCATATTTCCATCCTTACTCCTTTTAAGTGCTTCTCAATGAATGTGTATAACCGAGTTCTTTCAAAAGAAGGGTAAGGATAAAATATTTTTTGGCTCATAAAGGTGAGGGAATGGGCTATTTGAAAGAAACAAGGCTCAAATTCTTTTTCGAGAAAAGGCTCAAATAGGTGACTAGCGATAAATATAGCAATGGTAGGTTTGAAAGGCTCAAACGATTCAAAAATGGCCTATATCATATCCTAAGTAATGTGCATTCTAGGAATTTGCCTCAAGTGATTATCAAATAAGTTCTAGAGCTTGTTGAGACCGCAAAAGTATTCACAACCGATCACACATAAAAACTTCTCTAAATGTTTTAGACTAATCATACAATCTTACCGCAAGCTAGAGTCTCAAACCAAATGAAGATTGACACTTAAATTATTCTCAAACCGAAGCAAGATTTAACTTCTTCTAAATGCTATATGCTATCTCAATTAAGTTCATATCATTGACATGTGAATTAACTCTAAGGTTAATACAAAACATGCTAAAAAAACAAAAAAAAAGGGAAAGTAGCACCAAGCAGTTCAAAAAAATAATACGTTTCCTCCACCCCCAACTTAAAAATTGCATTGTCCTCAATGTGAAAGAAAAGGTAAAGGAAACTCCCTTTGTGAGCAAAAGTGCACACATGCTGAAAATTGTGCACCATCATGTGAACTGCATGCCATTCCTCATGCTGAAATTCCGATCTACAATATAGAACAACACAACAAAAAGAAAGCAACCGCGGTGTACAATTAAGATTCCCATCGTATGTTAGGTTAACACATGAAATGGAAATAACTAAAAATGAAAATAACATACGAAAAAAATAAAACAACGAAAAAGAAAAGAAAAAGAATGTTAATACAGTCATCCGATAACAAGTAAAATAAAATAAAAGGAAACAAACAAGATAGAACCCAAAATTAATCCTCTATGTCATCATCCTTTTCTTTATTCTCTTCACCATCCTCAGGAGTTAGATCAAAAGATGAACCCGAATAGGGTGGAAAAGTGGGAAAATGATCCATATCACAATCAGTAGCGGAGGCAATGTGTTAGTACATCTGACCAAAAGAAGAGTACACCCCCGCTTGATAATCAGCTTGCCTAGCCAAGAAACGGTCCTGACGATCAAATCTATCATGCAAAAATTTCTGTTGCTCGTTAAAATGAATCTCTAAGTGCTCAAGGTGCTCTGCAACAGTGAAGTGCCTAGGGGGAGGAGGAGCTGCAATCGCTGCTCTCTCTCCCAGAACTGGCAGCCTTGAGGCTTTAATTTGAGTGAGCATGCCATCATCGATGGGCTTCATTGGTTGCTGGGCATCCTCATCAGGACTTTACTGAACTCCGGCTTGGATGCATAATTGGGTAATTAAGGAAGGGAAGTACAATCCAAGCTTTTGTTGTACAGTGTGTATGATAGAATGAAATATGATCTGACCCACATCAATAGTCATACCCATCAAAATGGCATAAATCATCACAACTCTCTCAACAGTAAGGTCACTATAGTGTGTAGCAGGTATCAACCTTTGACATACAAAATATTGCCAAGCTCTAGCATTGACAGTCAGAGAAGTACCAGGTAAAGTTACAGGGGTATCTCCTATCATTTTCCATGTAGTGCCTGGAATACAGAGAGTATTGGAAATCTCTTCATAATTCATATTAGATGCATATGCACTATACTCATTGTTTACTATGTCAGGGAGCCCATAAAATCTGTTGATAGATGTGCTTCTAAAAGAAACTATTTTTCCTCTCACTCTCACCTTACCATTCCTATGCTCTTCTACATTAGCATAGAATTCTCTAACCACATTTGTGAGGGAATGAGGTGGTTAGCTAACAAATGTACCCCAATGCCTATCAATAATCATTCTAAACAAGGTCGGGTTTGCTCTCTCTGTTATATTGAATCCTCTCTCAGGAATGAGTTTTCTAGTGTGCATCATCCTAACATATCTCTCACTAGCCTCAAAACTAACAAATTTGCCCTCATCATACTCTTGTGCTTGTTTCCCCTATTGTCTCTTAAGTTTAGGTGCCATTTGAATCAAATATGTAGAACAATAGTCCTAATTCAAAATCAACCACCCAAATAGCATAAATGAACAAAAAAGAGAAGAAATTTAGCTTACTTGATGCCTAAAGTTGGAGAGAAGAAAGACTACCCACCAACTTGAAGTTTTCTTAATGAACCCAAAATCTTCTTAGTACCAAGATTTTTGGAGAAATTTTCAACAAAATCTGCAATATTAGTGCAAAATCCTACAAGAAATGATGTTAGAATCAAGAAAATTTTGAGTAAAAGTGAGTGGGTAAGTGAGGGTTTGGAGAGAGGATGAGAGAGAAATGAATGTATTGGGTTTTTTTTTTTAATTTTTTTTTGTAAAAGAGAAATGAAGAAGAAAAGCAGAATTTAGGGTTTAAAAGGGCCAGGTCTCGGGTGGTAGAACAGGTCAAGCCGTGGCTTGGCTGAAGACGCGCCGCGGCTTGAGCTGGAGTGTGTGCGTGTGGCCTTTCTGTGCGTTGCAGCGCACCAGATGTTGGGGCGCGACATGGCTTGTGGATGTTTTGGGCTAGGCACTGTGGGGCGAGGCGCACAATTGTTGGGCCGAGGCGTACTGTGGGCTTGTGCACATTCTGGTGGGAGAGGTGTGTTGTAGGCTGGGCCTAGGCGCTGTGCTGGTCCTGTTTTCTAAAAAAAAACTTGTTTGTTCCAGAAAAAAAACAGAGAAAAACAATATATAAAATTAGTAAAAATAAAAAATTAGATAAAATAAAACTAAAAATTAAACTGAAGATAAACTTAACAAAAAATAAAACAAACAAAACAAAAGAAAAATAAAAGTAAAAACATACCTTTGTTGGGTGGTCAAGGTGAATAGATCTGATCCATAAGTGGAATGTCTTCCACTTTCGGGTCTTATCTATCGATTAAGATATTAAGTCATTTACCATTTACTTTAAAAATCAGATCATCTCTAGTATCCTCAATTTCTACCGCTCCATTTTCAAAATCATTTTTCACTATGAAAGGACCGGTCCCCCTCGACCGAAGTTTTCCAGGATGCTTATGGAGTCTAGAATCGTATAAGAACACTTAATCATCAGGTTTAAATGTTTTCTTCAAAATATTTTTATCATGAAACATTTTTATCTTGGCCTTATAAATTATGGAGTTCTCATAAGCATCATTTCTTAACTCCTCTAACTCGGTCAACTGAAATTTTCTAAGCTTACCCGCTTCGCCTATATCAAAATTAAAAGACTTGATGGCCCAATAAGCTCGATGCTCAAGCTCTACAAGTAAGTGGTAAGGCTTTCCAAAAACAAGCTTATAAGGTGACATACCTAAGGGGGTTTTGAAAGCTGTACGGTAAGCCCAAAGCGCATCAACTAGTCTCAAAGACCAATCCTTGCGGTCCAGGTTAACCATTTTTTTCTAAAATTTGTTTAATTTCTCTATTAGCAAGTTCTACTTGTCCACTAGTATGAGGATGGTAGGCTGTAGAAATTTTATGTAACACCCCATATTTTCTCATCAAAACTTCAAAAGAACGGTTACAAAAATGTATACCTCGATCACTAATTATAGCACGTGGTGTACCAAATCGAGATAACACATTTGCTTTAAGAAATTTAATTACTGTTCTATTATCATTGCCTCGGCAAGCTGCTACCTCTACTCACTTTTGTATATAATCTATTACCACGATGATATATTGGTATCCGAAGGAAGGAGGAAAAGGTCTCATAAAATCAATGCCCCAACAATCGAAGATTTCGATTACTAAAATTGGGTTTAAGGGCATCATATTACGACGAGACACAGCTCCTGACTTCTGAAACTTTTCACATGAGCAACAATAGATGTTTGTATCTTTAAACAAGGTAGGCCAATAAAATCCACACTGCAAAATTTTTGCAGTGGTTTTTTTTCATTGAAAAGTGGCCTCCACAAGCTTGGAAGTGACAAAATTCCAAAACGTTAGCAATCTCTTCATTAGGGATGTAATGCCTTAAAATTTGGTTAGGGCAGTACTTGAAAAGACAGGGGTCATCCCAATAAAAATTATGTACCTCATTCAAGAATTTCCTTTTGTCTTGAACGCTCCAATCTATTGGTATCTCATCGGTAGCTAAATAATTCACGATATGAGCAAACCATGGTAGAGAAGTAACAAAGAGTAATTGCTCATCCAGAAAATCATCCTTAATTAGCAAGTCGTCAGAGGTGTCCTCAAATGTAAGCCTCGAGAGATGGTCCGCCACTACATTCTCCACTCTTTTCTTATCTTTGATGGTGATGTCAAATTCTTGTAGGAGTAGGATCCGTCGTATTAGTCGTGTCGTCCCAATATTTCTTTGTAAGGACATACTTGAAGGCTGCATGATCTGTGAAGATAAGAATAGGAGAACCAATTAAATAAGCATGAAATTTGCCCAAAGTAAATACTACAACAAGTTATTATTTTTCGATGGTGGAGTAGTTCATTTGAGCACTATTTAAAGTTTTACTAGCACAGTAAATGACATAAGGTTTTCCCTCTCTTCGCTGTCCAAAAACAACACCTACAACATAGTCACTAGCATCACACATTATTTCAAAAGGTAAATTCCAATCAGATGACTGCATTATAGGTGCTGAAGTAAGCTTTCTAATCAGTGTTTTAAAGGCCTCTTGACAAGCTTGAGTCCATTCAAAAGGAACATCTTTAATTATGAGGGCACATAGTGGTCTAGATATATTGGAAAAGTTTTGTATAAACCTTCTATAAAAACCAGCATGACCCAGGAAAGATCTTACATCTTTTATTGTCTTAGGTGTGGGAAATTTAGAGGTTAATTCAATCTTAGATTGATCAACCTCTATCCCTTTAGAAGAAACAATATGCCCTAAGACAATACCGGATGGTACCATGAAATGACATTTTTCCCAATTTAAGACTAATTCCTTTTCCTCACAACGAATCAACACTCTCTCTAAATTCATTAAGCATGCATCAAATGAAGATCCAAAAACAGTTAGGTCATCCATAAAAACCTGCATGCAATTTTCATCCATATCATTAAAGATGCTCATCATGCAGAGTTGAAAAGTGGCAGGGGGCATTACACAACCCAAATGGCATTCTACGAAAAATATAAGTGCCAAAAGGACATGTGAAAGTGGTTTTCTCTTGGTCTTCTAATGCAATTTCAATTTGATAATAACCAGAATAACCATATAAGAAACAATAAAAAGGATGACCAGCTATACGCTCAAGAATTTGATCAATAAAGAGGAGTGGGAAGTGGTCTTTCCAGATGGCAGCATTTAATTTTTGAAAATCAATGCACATACGCCACCCGGTCACAAGTTTGGTAGGGATTAACTATCCTAGGTCATTCTTTACCACAGTGACTCTGGAATTTTTAGGAATGACTTGCGTAGGACTTACCCATTTACTATTAGCTATGGGATATATAATTCCCACATCTAATAGTTTTAACACTTCATTCTTCACTACTTCTTTCATAGTGGGGTTAAGCTTACGTTGAGGATCTCTACGAGGACTAGTCCCTTCATCCAAATTTATCTTATGAGAATAGATCAGGGGACTAATTCCTTTTAAATCAGTCATGCTCCAATCTAAAGCTGATTTATGTGCATTTAAGGTCCGAATTAATTTTTCACCTTGAGATGTAGATAATTTAGATGAGATAATAATTGGAAAGGTATCACCTGGATCGAGGAAGGCATGCTTCAAACCCTTAGGTTGTGGCTTCAATTCAACTTTAGGTGCTTCCACACTTGAGGGGATTTGTTTCTCACTTCTTTCGGGTAACTCCTCAAACTTTGGTTACCATGCTCAAGTGCCATAATCATGAGATTTATCAAAAATAGCACAAATATCAATTACATCAGTTTTATCATTAATAGAATCAATCTCAGAATTATCAAGAAAATATTCAAGAGGATCAAAATCATGAGCTATAGAAACTCCCTCATCGATGAGTGATTAGATCATGTATAAGTGGTGGTTCTCGTCCTCACCTTTGGGCTATTTTGCAACATTGAAGATGTTCCCCTCGAGGGTCATGTTTCCAAAAGATAGCTTTATGAGTCCATTCCTGCAATTAATTAGAGCATTTGCAGTAGCAAGGAAAGGTCTACCCAAAATCAAAGGAATTTTAGAGTTAGTGTCAACAGCAGAAGTAGTATTTAGGATTAAGAAATCAACAGGATAGTAAAATTTATCAATTTGAATCAAGACATCCTCTACCACACCCTGAGGTACTTTGACTAAACAATCAGCCAATTACAATACCACAGTGGTTGGTTTGATTTCTCTTAAACCTAGCTGCAAGTAAATAGAGAATGACATCAGGTTTACACTAGCTCCTAAATCTAGCAAGGCTTGTCTAACTTCATGATTTCCAATGCTACATGCAATGGTTGGACAGCCAGGATCCTTTTATTTTGGGGGAATTCTTTGCTCAATTAAAGCACTAACTTGCTCAATTAGGAACGCTATTTTTTTTACATGGTGCTTCCTCTTAATTGTTTATAAAATTCTTGAGAACCTTTGCATAAATAAGAACTTGTTTAATCACATGCAAAAGAGGAAGATTAAGTTTAACTTGCCTTAGGTTCTCTAGGATTTCATTATTCAGCTCCAAATTTTTCTTGTTTGATTTTAAGGCTTGAGGGAATGGTGCCTTAACAGGGCTCTTAGTAACTTCAGGGTCCTTATGCGGTTCAACATCATTACTACTTTGACCCTTTCCACATCCTCGGATTTGTTTGTTGTTGGGATGTGTAAAGACTTACCACTTCTTGTCACAATGACATTTACATTTTTCAGATTTGTTTGTGCCATATGTTGACCATGGGGTGTGGACTGAGTTTTGGAAGGGAACTTCCCTTGCTCATTCACACTCAAGGAGCCCATCAGTTTGGTTACTTGGCTCCTTATCTCTTTGTTCTCTTCAACAACCTGTGTAATTAATGCCTCACACCTTTGGTTTGTCTTACCCTACGGCTCTATAAAAGCATGTAAAGTGTCTTCTAAAGAACTCCTAGAGGATGAGGGTGCATGATATGGTTCATGGTATGGTCTAGGGGGTTGTGCAAGCTGCTGATTTTCAGACTTCCAGCTGAAGTTGGGGTGATTTCGCCATCCCGGATTATAGGTATTGGAGAAGGGTGCAAGAGGCTTCTTATACACTCCTAAGGCACTACATTGTTCCTCATACATCTCTCTCATATCTACGAATGTAGGGCACTCTTGAGCGAGATGATCTACCTCACCACACATAAAACATGGTTATGAAGATTCGGCATGATTAACCATGTGTGTTGGCTTTGAGCCTTTAGTTTTTAATACGTCTAACTCCCTAGTTAGCATTTCGACCTTAGCTTTTAGGTTGTCTTCTTCCCTAAGATGGTATATTCCACCACTACTTGGGTTTCCTATAGGTCGTGACCTATTGGTGCTTTTAGTAGCACTAGGTCTAGTCCAAGTGTGAGCTTTTTTAGCAAGCTCATTAAGGTACTCAATGGCCTCATCAGGTTCTTTTTGCAAAAATTCACCATTACACATCATCTCTACGAATTAGTGCTCTCTATAGGTAAGTCCCTCATAGAAATAGCTCACTAAGCACCAACTCTCATACCCATGGTGTGGACATATACTTAATAGCTCTTTAAATTTCTCCCAAGACTGATACAAAGTCTCGTTCTCCTTTTGTGCAAAGGTGGAGATTTGTATTTTTAAAGCATTGGTTTTATGTTGATGGAGGTATTTATTAAAGAAGACCTGGGTTATCTCATTCCATGACCCAATAGATTATGGTTTCCGCGAATATAACCAACTCTTAGCTTTATCCTTCAAGGAGAAAGGAAAAGACTTGAGTCTCACGATATCATCAGTTGCATCTTGACAATGAAAAGTTGCAGCTACTTCCTCAAACTCCCTAATGTGTACATATGGGTTTTCGTTTTCCAAACCATGAAATGTAGGGAGTAATTGAATCATCCCTGTTTTGAAATCTTGATGGAGAGTGTTAGCTGGAAACATAATGCATGATGGTGTGGCTGTCCAGCTAGGATGTAAATAATCTTTAAGTGTCCTAGCAACATTCTCATTATGGTTTTCAGCCATGTTAGCAAAATTTTCTAAATTCTCGGTTGGGTGTACACTAGGGTTTGATCTAGGTGAGGTTTCACTAACAGACGTGGAAGGAAAGGGTAACTCTATTTCGGGTCCCTTAGTGAATCTACCTCGCGAATCTCTCGGCCTAAGCATACACCAACTGAGTTAAAAGGTAATAAATAGAACAAAACAAATAAAAGAAAATAAGAAAAACTTAAAGAAAGGAACAATAGTATCGTCTTATCTTAGAGTTGACAATCTTCCTTGTATGTAAGTGTGTTTCCCTGGCAACGGCGCCAAAATTTGATTACACCCAAAGTATAATGCGGTAGTTGTAGTACAGCTTTGGGGTGTTGATTCCACAGGGAAAAGCGATCTATAAAGGAAAAGTGCAAACCTTAACATGAACGATAACAATCAAGTGAGAAGATACCAATGATGAAGTAATTGTGTAAATAGATTGAAAAATATGATAAAGAAACAACAACGTTCCGGGAATCCTCCCTAGGTTCGTTGCCTTATTCCAATCTTTAATTCAGTTGTTTTTATCTCAAATGCAAGTTTTACATCCCAAACAGATAATCTGCAAATATTCAATCAAGCGCATATATAAACCCTAATGTAATTGATATGAATTACTCTTTCGAGTTAAGCATACATAACCTATCCTATAGATTTATCAAGAAATGATAATATTGCAGTAATGGACAAACCTAAAAGATAAATCTACCGGACTAAATCATACCTAATAATCTTGACATAAGAAGAGCATGACTAGACTTATATCAAACATAAAGCTACAATCACTGGATTAATAGAAAATCCTTTAATTAGATAAAAGAGTAACACATAACAATGTTTTGATAATGAAGCCCAACTACAACTGAATCAAGAGAGGAAAATAAGAACAACTATACCTAGGGATTCATCCCTTCGCCTTGCTTGAAGATTAGTTCGCCATGAAGTTCATGATTGAATTCTTTGATGGAGTAGAGTGTGGTAGCCTTCTTGAGTTTTTCAGACTTTCCAAGATATCTCTTCACAAACCCTAAGTGGTCTATTTATAATACACAAGGTCTAAGGATGTTTTAGGGTTTAAAAAGTCCTAATTAAGTCATAACTCGGAGAGGAGGACCGTGTGCGCGCCATGGCTCTCACTTATGGGTGCCGTTGCTCTTGCCTTGGCTTTAGTTTCTCCCCTTTCTGGAGGCTGTGGCTTCCACTGAAGCTTCTTTCTTGCTCTTTTGGCTCGGTTCTGGAGGCCGAGGCTTGGATATTTTCAGGCCGCAGCGCACACATTCAAGACTTGATTTTTCTTCATTTGTCCTTCCATAACCATGCCTTCACTCCGGTGTGCCTCGAGTCTTTGTGCTTCAAGCAATGATGATTTTTCCTCCTCTTTTAGCTTAAAGTACCTGAAAATGCACCGAAATAGATCAATAATCCAAGAATGACACTTTAGAGTTGTTAACGTATAAAAGTGCAATTAAAACCTAGATCAACCCTAAAATGTTAACAATTAAGTACTGTTAAGATGCATTTTATGTTTCTCATTAGGTGATTATGTTTTGAAGATTTGATGAATTTTTTAGGTGGGTCCACGAGTTTCACATCCTTGGCCATGTCTCTTTTTGTAATAAGTGTTATATTGTGTGTTAGGTGTGTGAAATTGTAACCTGTTGGTTGTGTTTCTTTATACACCTTGTAAAGCTAAACAATTATAGTTTTAATAACTGTATACACCTTGTAAAGCTAAACAATTATAGTTTTAATAACTATATGATCTTAACTTATGTATATTATATGTTGTCATTTTTTATTATATTAATTGTGTGTCTAAGTGCTCAATTCTGAAATGTAATTGACATCGTTCTGAACAGACCCGCTCAAGATGAGTTGTTACAATTATAGTATCAGAGCTTTAGGTTCAAGATTCTGTAGACCGTATAAGTTCAATGTTTTTGTATCCAAATGAGTTCTTTTGTGTAGGATTTGAGGATGCCTCATGGACCAAAGAGAGGTAGAGCTCAAGGAGGAGGGCGTGCCCAAAGATGGGGTAGTGTTCCAACTCGGGGGTGTGGACGACCCCTGTTGCGTAGGGTGGAAGCAAATGTTGAACCTAAAGTTTCTGAAAGGGAACATGTTGGTAGTGCACTCAGTGCTACTAATGGGAATATGAGAGATGCTGTTGTAGAAAGAGATGAGTTAAGAGAAGTCTTAGCCCAAGCATTGGGTAGAAATGGGTTAGAGCGTAGATTGGAAGAACAAACAAATGAGCTCCAGATTTGTTAGAAGGGCATGAAGATGTTCCTGTAGCGTATAATTATCCATTAGGGGAGGATGAGTTGAGGTGGGAAATGGAAAGAGGATGTGTTTAACAAGTTGATGCCACTGAGTTTTTGAAGAGCTGAAAACCCTCTAGATGCTGAAGTATGGATTAAGAATATGGAACATTTGTTTAGGGTATTGCTAGTGTTGGACTGATAAAAAGTTGCGTTTGAATCATTTAAGTTAGAGGAAGGGGCGGCAAATTGGTGGGAGGATATACTTCCTAGACTATCAGGGACATTGATGAACCATTGACTTGGGAGAAGTTTAAGAAAGAAATCCATCACAAGTATTTTCTAGAATTTGTGAAGGCTCAATTGGAGAGGGACTTTATTTTCTTGAAACAGGGTGCTATATCGGTAACTCGGTATGATGCGAGATTCATTACCTTGTCTAGATTTGCACCAGATTTAATTAGCACTGAAGAAAGAAAGTGTAAGAGATTCTTTGATGGATTGAATTATGAAATTCATACTCAACTTTCGTATTTGGATCACCCAAACTATGCAAGATTGGTGGATAAAGCACTACCTGTAGAGAAGGATGTAATGAAATTAAAGGGACGTCGGGATTAACAAAAGAGGAGTAAGTTGGAGCGGGCTAGGGAAGGTAGTTTTGGGTTTGGTGTCCAAGGTGGTCATCCTTTTCAGCAGAGAAAATCAGTTTCTTAAGGAGGGCAAAGTGTGGGAGGTAAGCTATTCCAGGTGAATCAAGGTCTTTAGAGTGAACCAATAGCATCTGTAGTGCAAAGTTCAGTGGGAAGAATTCAGAGAATCGTAGGACAATCATTTCCCTTAAGAACTCAAGGCAAAGGAAGAAGTGCACAAGCTAGAGGAAGTGGTACCATGTTAGAGATGAATACTAAATGATGTTTTCAGTGTGGTCAAATAGGTCATTTGTCTAAAAATTGTAATGTTAAGTTATGTCATCATTGTGGATCAACTGAGCATCTTCAAAAGGATTGTCCTGTGTTACAACTTGTTATATGCTTTGTGTGTGGTTAGGGTGGTCATGTGGGAGTAGACTGTTGGTCAAGACTCAAGCCAACTGGTAGTGTGAGTACAGCAAAAGGCTCCGGACCGAGCCAAGTGGGTCGAGGCAGTGGGGCTGGAGGTGGTAGGAATGGTAGTCAAGGCCGAGGGGTCACGGAAGGCAGAGGGGATGGTAGTCAAGGTCTGAGAGGGTAGACCCATGTTTATGCAATCACTCAGTTGGATGCTTAGGCTATACCCGACGTGGTGACTGGTACGATTTCTCTTTTGGGTAGAAATGCTAGAATGTTTATTGATCCTGGTGCAACACGCTCATTTATTTCTACTCATTTTCTTATATATGTTGATGTACCCATAACACGTTTACATAATATCATGATTGTTGAGACTCCTATAGGAGAGAAGGTAGAAATCCAATGGATGTTTCGGGACCGTGTTGTGAACATTGGGGATAGAGAACTTAAGGTGGATTTAATGCCTTTGAAGATAAAGGACTTTGACTTGATCTTGGGTATGGATTGTTTCAGGAAGATGGTAATGTTTCGAGTTCCAGAGGAATAAGAATTTTCTTTTCAGGGATAACATAGGGTACTTTCACATTGCCTCATTTCTACCTTTTCAGCTATGAGGTTTTTAAAGAAGGGATGTGAAGGTTATTTGGCCTATGTGATAAATTCTTCTGAGGAAGGTGTGGAATTGGGAGGAGTGCCTATAGTTGGGGGATTTCCAGATGTATTTTCTGAAAAGTTGCCCGGTTTACCACTTGTTAGGGAAATTGATTTTCCTATTGATCTCGTACCCGATTCTACTCTTATTTCGATACCCTCTTATCGAATGACACTAGTAGAATTAAAGGAACTTAAGGTCTAACTTCAAGAGTTGTTAGACATGAAACTCATTTGTCCTAGTGTATCGCCTTGGGAAGCTCTAGTGTTATTTGTCAAGAAGAAATATGGGACTTTGAGTTTGTGTGTGGACTATAGACAACTAAACAAGATGACAATTCGTAACAAGTACCCGTTATCAAGGATTGATGATTTGTTTGATCAGTTGCAAGGAGCTCGGGTGTTTTCAATATAGATTTGAGATCGGGTTACCATCAACTACAGATTAAAGATTTGGATGTTTTGAAAATTGTTTTTCGTACCCGTTATGGACACTATAAATTCTTGGTTGTACCATTCGGATTAACTAACACCCCCGTAGCCTTCATGGACTTGATGAGCAGAGTATTTAGGCCATTCCTGGAAAAATTTGTGGTATTTTTATGGATAATATTCTAGTATATTCTAAGAGTGAAGAAGACCATTCCAGACATTTGAAGATAGTACCAGAGACCCTTAGAAATGAGAAGCTTTATGCCAAGTTTAGAAAGTTTGAGTTTTGGTTAAAGAAGTTACCTTCTTAAGGCAGGTGGTGTCAAAAGCAGGAGTAGTTGTGGACCTTCAGAAAGTTGAAGCAATTCTAAATTGGGAGAGACCTACAAATATGACCGAGATTAGAAGCTTTTTGGGATTGGTAAGGTATTATTGAAGATTTATTAAGGATTTCTCACTCAATGCGACACCCTTAACCAAATTGACAAGAAAGGGAGAAAAGTTTATATGGTTAGAAGAGTGTGAGCAGATTTTTCAAGGGTTGAAGGAAAAGCTGACAATGGCACCGATGTTAATCCTTCCTTCAAGTGATGAGGGGTTTGTGGTTTATAATGATACCTCACATCAAGGGTTAGGTTGTGTCTTGATGTAGCATGGGAAGGTTGTTGCTTAAGCTTCACACCAATTGAAGAACCATGAAAGGAACTACCCCACCCATGACCTAGAGTTGGCAATGATAGTTTTTGCCTTGAAAATTTAGAGACATCATCTTTATGGACTAAGATGTGAGATCTTTACGGACTACAAGAGCCTCAAGTATCTACCCACCCAAAATGAGTTAAACTTAAGACAAAGGCGATGGATGGAACTAATCAGTGACTACGAATATACTACAAGTTATCATTCTGGGAAGGCTAACATGGTGGCTGATGCGTTAAGTCGAAAATCCAGTAGCAAGTTGGCAACTTTGAAGACTTATGATTCTGGGTTAATTAAGGAATTATGAAATTTAGAAGTGAAGCTTGAATCCAATAACATTGGGGGTTAGTAGCTAACATGGCGGTAAAATCATCAATGGTAGGTCATCTACTGGATGTTCAAGGTAAGGTGCAGTATTAATGGCTATTAAGAAGGATATTTTAGAAAACAAGCGAAGTTATTTTGTGGTGAGAGATGATGGAACGGTGATGATGGGAAATCAAATCTCTGTGCTAAACAAAGTGGAGTTAAGGAAACAGATACTAAAGGAAGCTCATGACACTATTTATTCTATGCACCCGGGGAGTAATAAAATGTATAGAGGGCTTAAGAAAAATCTATTATGGTTAGGTTTAAAGAGAGACATAGCAGACTATGTTTCTCAATGCTTAGTATGCCAACAGGTGAAGATTGAATATAAACATCTAGTCGGGTTACTACAACATCTTCCTATACTGGAGTGGCCATGAGAGAGGGTGAGTATGGATTTTGTGACAAGACTTCCCCATACTCAGAGAGGTTTTGGTGCCATTTGGGTCATAGTTGATCGATTATCTAAACCTGTTCATTTTCTACCCATCAAGATAACTTGGTCTTCTGAAAGATTAACGGAGATGTATGTGGCTGAGATAGTGAAATTGAATGGTGTACCATTGAGTATTGTATCAGATCTTGATGCTCGGTTTACATCTTGATTTTGGAAGGGATTTCAACAAGTCATAGGTATTCAATTACATCTTAGCACAGCTTTCCACCCTCAAACAGATGTTTAAACAGAGAGAACAATTCAAATCTTGGAAGTTATGCTGCGAGTGTGTGCTATGAATTTTTCATTTGGTTGGGATATGTACTTACCCTTTATGGAGTTTGCATATAATAATAGTTTTCAGACTAGCATTGGGATGGCACCTTTCGAAGCATTATATGGTAGAAGGTGTATGACTCCGTAATGTTGGGAAGAAGTCGGGGAAAGAAGGGTCTTAGGGTCGGAATTGGTAGAGATAACCATGGAGAGGATTAAGAGAATATGAGAACATTCAAGGACAACTCAAAATAGGCAGAGAATTTATTCAGACAAAAGGAGGAGATTGTCAGAGGTTCAGGTTGGTGATTGTGAGCATCTTAAAGTTTCTTATTGGAAGGGAGTATTGGGGTTTGGGCGAAAAGGGAAGTTAAGCCCTCGTTACATTGGACCTTATGAGATTATTTAGAGGATTGGACTTGTAGCATACCATTTAGCCTTACCTCCCGAACTTTCACAACTTCATGATGACTTCCATGTGTCAGCTTTGTGCAAATATGTACCAAACGAGTCTCACATCATTTCATCCCAACCCATAGAAGTTCAAAAGGATCTTTCATACATGGAGATGCTAGTAAAAATCTTGGGCTCTAGGGAACAAGTTCTTCGTAACAAAGTCATTCTCTTGGTTAAAGTGCTTTGGAGAAATAGAGGAGTCGAATAAGCTACTTGGGAAAGCAAAGTGGAAATGAAGAACCAATACCCTTATTTGTTCGTCAGTCCAGGTTAGTTGAAAATTTCGAGGGTGAAATTTTTTAGGAACTCTTAGCGAAGAATTAAATTCTTTAATAGTGGTGAATAACTAGAAAGAAAATTAAAGGAAAGGCTTGTAAATTAATAAAAGAAGAAGAGGAAGGGTAGAGTTGTAAAAGGCCAAGTTTTAGTGGGAGTATATAAACAAAATCTAACCTAGAATAGTTGAAATATCTTATTTTGGAAGTGGAGAACTCAGCAGAAGGAGAAAGGAGAGAAAGAAAACTCTAGAAAAGTTTTCTTCTCAAAAACCCATTTTTCTTCCCAACTTTGACCTAGCCTTAACCCAACCATCTGAGTCTTTTTGGCCCCAAACTTCAAACACCATCTTCTACAACCATAAGCTATCGTCCAGTCAGAGAGATGGACCTCCACGAGCCTGCCACGGTGGTGCGTGGCCTACACGTATCGAGTAGGGGAGGGAAAACTCCTTTGTGTCCTTTGGGTTTTTCATGCAGAGTTTGAGGTAATTTAGAAAAGTTGTTAAAGTTGATTTTTAGATTTTGTTTGACATTATTTGGATTTGATATGATTAAGTTATGAATTTGTGATGTTTGAAGATTTTTAGGGAGATTTTTTGCTCAAATTTTGAGAGGTTTATGGAGTGAAAATAGTTAGACTTAAATGAATTCTTTGAGTTGGAAGAAGTTTGAAATAAGTAAAGGAACTAAGTTACTTGGGCAGTGTTATTACCTAAAAAGTTGAAATTTTATTATCTTTTTAAATTGGAATTTTGACTATGTAATTGAATAGCATCATTTTGGATATAATCTTAAACTTAGATAAGGAAAATAAGAAAAGAATGAAGGAAATAAAGAAAGAATGAAGGAAATAAGGAAAGAATGAAGAGAGGTAATTAAATAGAAGAATGAACTTTTAGTATTATTTTCTTTGATTTATATATGTAAATGGAATGATTGGTTGCTTATCAAGTGTTTAAATTTAAAATACTATGCTAATTGACTATTTGTATACGTAGTTACTTAAATTATTATAATGGCATCTCAATAGGTGTGGTGGATGATCTTAGTAAAGGCAAAGAAGTGATTCAAGACTAGGATTTGGCGTAAGATGAGTATTACCCTACTCTTGGTAAGCACGAAGGTTAATGGGAAGCAATAAGGTTACATAAGAATTATAATTCGTTACTAAAATATAATAATTATATGCATAACCATGTGGTAAGATAAGTTAATTATAAACTAATGATGAGATAGTGATTTTGAAACCATTGTGCCGAATGCTGTGTGATTGTATGGATTGATGAGAATTTGTTGGTGTTCATCACTTGATTTCATTTCATGCGTTGAACTTTACGATATGTAATTGTGGGGGGAGTGATGTGTGAGAATGATAGGTCCCTTCCCATAAGGGGTGTATGGGTATCGAATATATTTGGATGGTTGGACCCAACCTTGATCAAGGAGGGTCCCGAAAATTTATTATTTGTGAAACGTACCATTTCGTGGGGAGATGTCCCCGATGGATTATGAGATGAGACTTTGCATTGCATCATGCTGCATTGACATATCATACATGAATTTGATTTGCTTGGCCTGTAAGGGGGCATATGAGTTGTTTGGTTAAATGGATAAATTATGATGTTTTGATTGACTATGGAATAGTGAATGCAAATTCGATGTGGGTTCTATAGGACCATATTATGATTACTAAGATTGTTGATTTACAAAGTGTTATATGACTATGTATATGAACAAATAAAGTAGAAAGGAAAAAATAAATATTAATAAGCTCTCAAAATTTTTTCTAACAAGTGATTACTTTGTGTAGAGTAAGAACTCACTGAGCTTTATAGCTCACCCCCTCCTCTTTATAACCTTGCAGGTAAGCTTCCAGGCGATTCAGATCTTAGGTGGTGAAGTTTTGAAGATTTGACGAAGTTCTTAGGTAGGTCCATGAGCGTCACATCCTCGGTCAAGTTTTTGTTTTGTAATAAGTGCTAAATTGTATATTAGGTGTGTGTGAAGTTGTAATCTATTGGTTGTGTCTCTTTAGATACCTTGTAAAGCTACAACCTTATAGTTGTAATAACTGTATGATCTTAACTTATATATATTAGATGTTGCTCATTTGTATTATATTAATTGTGTGTCCAGGTTCGCGATTCTAAAAGGTAATTGACATTGTCCTAAGTGGGCCCGCTTGGGATGGGTCGTTACAGAAACACCTCTTTAATTAAATATATAAAGTCATTTATTTTGATAAAATGCCCAAAACACTTTAATATGGACATTAGTCCCAAATTCTCACCGAATCTAGGTTCTTGAAACAAGATTTCAACGGGTCTAGATTATCTTGACTTTATTCTTGGCTTTCTTGGGTAAGTTTCAATTTGATTGTGAGTTCAAAAGATTTCCATTCCACGGGTTCACATCAATTGATATCAGAGCTCAGGCTCCAAACATGCCTGATTTATCCTTTTTAATTCTTGCATTTGGGTTTTGTCTTAGGCATATTCTAGGGTTTTCTATTCTGATATGCGATTCCTTCTTCATTCTAGTTAATTTTGTGTGTTTGAATTTAGATCTGTGACTTTCACAATTGATTACTTGTGTTCTTGATTCAAGAATTCAGATCGGCAAATCCTTTAATAGATTACACAAATCTTTGCTTTAATTTCCAAATATGTAATTTCCAGATCTGTAATCTTTGCTTTGATTCCTTCTATTTTCGGTTCTTGTTGTTGAAATCCGATCAATCTCTTTTGAAATTTCAATTATTGTTATTGTTTGTGACCGAATCTGTATTAAAAAAAGAAAAAGAAAAAGAAGAAGGCAATGTATTCAAGGGTTGCTGCATAGTTATAAAAACAAAGAAATTTCGGAACTGGCTATTTGATATACTTTGCAATCCTAAAATTGAAGTGATTTGGTGTTGATTGATCTTTATCTTCAAAGAGGTTAAATATATCATCTTTAGTATCTTGTTTCCTAGTTGCTCTTTTCCTTGTACAAATTCCTTGAGATTTGTGTCATTTTTTTTCCTTTCTTGTTTTTGAATCTGTTGCTGGTTGGAATAATACAAGGTTGTGTCTTGATTTAGTTCAGCTAGTTCTTAAATAACTTGAAAGGGAAAACAGGTGAGGTAAAAGGCAAGAGTGGGTGAGAATTGTATCGGAAAGGGTCAGAAAAGTGAAACACGAGTGGAGTGACAATATTTGAGCGTAAACATGTAAGGAAGTGTGTGAGGTTTTATCACTAACATTCTTGTTTTGCAGCGCATTAAAATTGTCTCATAAGAGTGATTCAACACCTAAGGAGGAGGCGAATAATTCATTCTTTGTGTTGCAGGCCATGCAATAATAGTTTAAACGATTGAATTTGGTGTTGGGGGAGGTGAGGGATAGGATGGATTAGCAAGAGGTAGTGATTAAAAATATGTGAGGTGGGCGAGATAGGAGGAGACGTAAGCCTAGCATTGAAAATGAGTATGAGAACGAAGAAGATGATGAGGATGAGGAAGACATAGCATCTGAAGTTGGAATGGGTGGAATGGGCAGACCTAGAGGAGGTAGGCGTAGAAGAGGACCTAAGAGAAATCTAAGGGGTTGAGATAGGGTAGATAGGAACCTTAGGAGCATCAAAATGAAAATACCATCTTTCCAAGGTAGGAATGACCCTGAAGTCTATCTAGAGTGGGAGAAGAAAATAAAGTTGATTTTTGATTGTCACAATTTTTCAGAGGAGAAGAAGGTGAAGTTAGCGGTAATTGAGTTCACTAATTATGCAATTATTTGGTGAGATCAATTAGTGACCAATAAGAGAAGGAATCATGAGAGACCTGTAGAAACATAGAGTGAATTGAAAGCTCTCATGAGTTGGAGATTTGTACCTAGCCACTTCTATAGAGATCTCTACCAAAAATTACAAAACCTTACATTAGGGTTTAGGAGAGTAGAGGATTACCATAAGGAGATGGAGGTGGCTATGATTCGGGCTAATGTATAGGAGCATCGGGAGGCCACAATGGCCAGATTTTTAAGTGGTTTGAATAGGGACATAGCCAATGTAGTTGAGTTGTAGCATTATGTTGAGATATAAGAGATGGTGCACATGGCTATGAAGGTGGAGAGACAGTTAAAAAGAAAGGGGGCAGCAAGGTATACTTCAGTTTCTAGCACTTCTTACAAACCAAAGTGGTATAAAAATGATCAAGTTGTAGCAAAGGGGAAGGTTGAACCACCTGAGGGAAAAGATGAGGGAACTAGCAAGAACAAACCCAAGGTAGATTTCCAACCTTCAAGGAATAAAGATATTAAATGTTTTAAATGTTTGGGTTCAGGGCACATCACGTCTCAATGTCCAAATAAGCAAGTGATGGTTATGTGTGACTCTGGGGAGGTGATGACTGAGAGTGAGGATGATAGTAATGAGATGCCCGAGTTGGTCGATGTTAGTGATGTTGATGGAGTGGAATACCTCGTAGAAGGTGAGTCTTTTGTTGCCAGGCGTGCTTTCAATACATAAATTAAGGTAGATGATATGGAGCAGCAGAGAGAGGACATATTTCATACTAGATGTTATGTAAACAACAAGGTGTGTAGTATGATTATAGATGGGGGAAGTTGCAGCAATGTAGCTAGTACCACCCTAGTTGAGAAGTTGAGCTTACCTTTACTTAAGCATCCTAGACCTTATAAGTTGCAGTGGTTGAATGAATGTGGGGAGGTCAAGATCAATAAGCACGTTTTGGTGGCTTTTACCATTGGGAGGTATAGTGATGAGGTGCTTTGTGATGTAGTTCCTATGCATGCTGGCCATATTTTGTTAGGGAGACCATGGTAGTATGATAGGAGGGTGATACATGATGGGTTTAGCAATAGGTATAGCTTTGTAAAGGATGGAAAAATAATCAAGCTTGCTCATTTTACCCCAAAACAGGTTTATGAGGACCAACTGATGCTGAAAAGTGAGATTGAGCAAAAAAGAAAGGGTGAGGCTGTAGTACCCGTATTCGTAAAGTAAAAGTAAAGAAGTAATTTAATAAATATGATAGGGAGTTAAAATAATATATATGTGAAAGACTTATTATTGAATAAAATAATTATTTAAAAAAACAGAAGCGTGGAAAGCATAAAAAAAAAGAAAAAAACAACACCTGACAACAAGCGTTGGCTGTCTAACATGCAATTTGCATGTTAAACAACATATACTGTGCGTGGCAAATTTAGGGGAGGGGGGGAGTGCTGATGATGAGAATCAAGAGCTGAGTAATGAAGTAAATTTGCATATATATCCCCTATATATGTATATATATGTATATATATGTATATATATATATATGTATATATATATATGTACATATATATATATATATATAGTATGAGTTTATAACCAAATCCTATTTGGTTTTCTTCCTTTTACAATTCAAACTACTCTATTTATCTAAACACTTGGGGACCGAAAGAAAGATTGAAAGAGTAAAATTTTGAAGGGGTTTATGGGAGAATTTTATAGAGAGTCAGGGGAAGCTCTAAGAAAAACAGAAGGTAATAACATAAAGTTTATTTTGAAATTTAGCATACATGAAATTTCCCGGAATTTAAAGCGGGAATTTTCAAATGGTGTGAATTATGGAAGAATTGAAGAATAAATTGGAAATTTAATATAAATATTATATCAGGTGTTGACGATAGCAACCGGAGGAAATTGCTAAGAGGAGTAGGAAAGATAAGGAGGTGATCCATGAGTAGCTCTAAGTGCTATGATGAATGAATATTTGTCCAAGTATTTTCTATGCTTTTCAAGTATTTATTTATATCTTTAGCTTAGGAATTTGTTAGTTTGAGTTGTTTTTCATTGTTTTACAGGTTCACAGCATTTGAAGTTCATTTGAAGTAAAGCTAGTGGGATTCGGAGTGTAACAAAACCCATCATTTCTAGACTGTTAAAGATAAATTGAGCATTTTGCTAAGTCATGTTGTCACTAGTAAAGGGTGAAAAGGAGTTTCACTAAATTGTCAGAATTGCCCGTACAGATCAGTTATTTTTATGGATTAAACTGTATTGATTCAGGAAGAACCAGGAGATGAGCCATATATGCTTGGAAATACCCGGATGACTATTTTCTGGAGAATTTTACGGCTCATAAATATGATTTTTCTAGAGAAAGTTATGGCAGTTTTAGTAGACAAAGGTTAGGTTGTGCATGATTTCAGTGTGACAGAAGTGAAGGACCAATTAAATTCTGATTTTTTTTGGGATTTGCACGCCATGGATAGCAGCACAACTAGACTAATTCTAGACAGCATAAACTTGGCCTGGACAGCAACAAGCACACGGCCTGGACAGCAACAGAAGCACACGACCTGAACAGAAACCCTAGGGCGACTTTTCTATCTACAAAGTCATCTCCATGTAGTTATATATAGGAATTTAGACTTAGAGAACAAGGGGGAGACTATGGTTTTTTTTTTTTTTGAAGATATATTATTAAGAGGAGACAGTTTCTTTCATCAAGACGGCTTATCAAGAGATTGAAGACGACGATTACTTCAAGACTTTGAGGATTCATCTTGTAATTCGGGAAGAAATTCTGTCTTTGCTCCTTTTGTCATTCAATATGCTTGTACCCCAATTATTTGAATTCTATGATTGGGATTTAAACATGAGCGGCTGAACGCATTGTTGGGCGTTTGACATAGCTGCCTTGATTGTTTTGAATATTTTGGTGGATTTAGTTTTATGAAATTTTCCATATTATTTCTTATTCAATATTCTTCATACCTTTGATTATTGCTTGTGGATTGGCCATCTATTATTGATAGTCAAGGTTAATATTTGAGATTAGGTTGAGGACAAATCATCTAGACCTAATTAAGCTTTCTTGAATAGGAATTTAAATCAGGATTCAAATCAAATTGTGATTTAGGTGGTTGTGTTTTCCTTATACTTAATTTAACTAATTAATTGATGAACATGATCCATGGGATTTAATTAATTAGTTATAAATTGAGAATAAACACGATCAATGGTATTCTCTAGTCTTAGTGGAAATACTAATAGTCTTCGATTTTGATTAATTCTTTATATTCACTAAATGTTCCAATTCATGATTGGATAGCAAGCTAAACTCACAATTGTTCTCATTTATTATACTTATCTCTTCATAATTCGTTTTGTTTAGTTGTTTTTATTTCAATTTTCTCTTCACCAATCTTTTAATTAGAGTGTTTAGGATTTAATTTCAGAGTTTGTTTTAGTAATTTTAAGAAAATAATTTAGGACCTAAACCACTGCAATTCCTTTAGAGATCAACCTCGAGAGTAAACTCATCACAATACTATTTGTGATTCATGCACTTGCGAGCATTTAAAATTCGCATATCAAGTTTTTGGCGCCATTGCTGGGGAATTGGCGTTTAATTCTTTAGTTATTTTCTTTGTTTTTATTTCTATTTTTATTTTATTTCTTTTCTTTCTTTTAGGCGTAATGTTTCATCAAATTTTCTTTATTTGTTTCTTGATTTTCTTGATTTAAATTGGCATTGATTTGTTTCTGGATTTTCGCTCTCTTGATTCCTAGTAGCTTAATTTTTCTTTTGTTTTCTTTATGTACATGCACGGTATAAGATCCCAAGGGAGAAATTTAGTGCCAGCAATAGACAACATCTATAGGATAAGGGAGACGTTATAGCCTACGGAAGAAGAAGAAAAGGTTGAGGGAATAGAAAAAGAGGAGCCTGAAAGAATGGAAGGAGCTGAAAGACAAATTATGATGAAGGAGTATGCAAGGCCGATCATCAGCACTTCCACATCTTTCATCCAATTGGGGGAAGCTGCACGAAATTACAAGATAAAAAATATTCACTTTAGCATGCTCCCTTCATTCTATGGAATTCCAAATGAAGACCCATTAACCTTCATAAGGGATTTCTATGCAATAGTGCCGACTTTCCTCTACAGAGGCTGAATGAGGATCAACTCAGGATGAGATGCTTCCCCAACACATTAAAAGATAGAGCAAAAGCATGGTTGATGACTCTTCCACCCGGTTCTTTGACTACATGGGAAGCGGTCTACAATCGGTTCATGAACAAATTCTACTCTCATAAGAAGACCACTGAGTTGAGAACTAAGATTGCCACATTCTCACAAATGGAGGGAGAACCCTTCCATGAAGCATGGGACAGGTTCAAGATGCTTCTAATCCAATGTCCCCACCATCATTACCCATTGCAGCTAAAAAATCAATTCTTCTATGATGGATTGACACAACAGTGTCAATATACGGTTGATAACACTGTCGGTGGAGCCATGGGAGAAAAGACTACTGAGAAGACATACGAGCTATATGAGATATTGAGTGCTAATTCCCAACAAAAGAGTGTAAGAGGAAGGAGAGTTAGGGTTAATGAATTGAGCTCCAACAACAATATGGCAACGCAACTTGCAGAGTTGACCAAACAAGTCAAACTTCTCACTACCACAAACACACCCAACAATGAGGTATGTGGAGTTTGTGGGGTTTTTGGTCATGGTGCTAACACTTGTTCTTTGTCTTGTAAATCTTACGCAAGAAATGAACAAGAATAAGTTAATGTAATGAAGTCTTACCAACCTAGGCCGAGGAATAATCCATGTTCATTACCCACAACCCTGGGTGGAGAAATCATCCCAATTTCTCCTGGAAGACTAACAACGCTCCGGCATATGCTCAAAGTTCAAGACTGGTTCAATATTAAAACCAAGTTGCACCACCCAGTCAGCCTAAAAATCCAACTTTAGAGGAGAACTTGAGTGCTTTTATTCAAGTTAGCAAAGAGAACCATGAGAGACATAGCCAAAGGTTGGATTCCTTAGAGGCATCAATGAAGAAGATGGAAGTACAAGTTGGACAACTTACAGAACAATTGCAAGTACATCAAAAAGGGAAGTTACCTAGCCAACTTGAGTAAGCAAAGGCTATCACAGTGCTACGAAGTGGTAAAATTCTTAACAACAATTCAGATGATAAAATTTCTTATGACTTGCCACATGATGCAAGAAAATCAATTGAGAAGCAAAAGGAGCATGACACTCCTAAAGGAAATCCAGCTGAAGATCCACAATCTTCTCAAACATTTGAGGAGAGTAAAGAGATTGAGCCATCTTTTTTCACAACACTACATAAGGGCACCGAGCCTTGCAGGCCTCCTATTCCTTATCCAAGCCATCTGAATGATGTTCAACATGATAAACAATGTTCTGATATTTTTAACATTCTTTCTAAAGTGAATATTAATTTTCCTCTTTTCGATGTTATCAGGAATGTGCCATCATATGCGAAATTCTTTAAGGAACTTAACACCAAAAAGAGAAAACATGAGAAGAACAAGAAAGTGATGGTGTTAGAAATTGCTAGTGCGGTGCTCCAACAAAGCTTGCCACCTACATTGAAAGATCGCGGAAGTTTCATCATCAACATCACCATGGGAAACAAGAAGGTCGCCATAGCAATGCTAGACTTAGGAGCAAGTATAAATCTCATGTTATATTCAATATACTTGTAACTAGGTTTGGGGGAGCTTAAGTCAACACTATGTCCCTTCAACTCGCTGACATGTTAGTTAAATATCCTAAGGGAATAGTTGAGGATATATTGGTGCAGGTAGACAAAGTGATTGTGCCTGTGAATTTCATGGTATTGGAGATGGAAGGAACCCCATTTAAGGATAAGGAGCACACAATTCTTCTTGGTAGACCATTAATGGCCACAACCAAGACTATTATTGACGTCCATAATGGGAGTTTAACGATGATAGTCTTGGAAGAGACTGTAAAATTTAAAATGTTTGATTCTCTAACCACTTCTTCTTCTATTTCGACTAACGATGAGTGTTCTTTTATTGATGGTGTGGACTCATTTATTTATGACACTTATTTGCAAACAAAAATAAAGGATAGGCTTGAAGTTGCTCTTACAACTGAGAGAGTAGAGGAAACACTAGAAGAGGAGACTAAAGGGTATCGTGAGATGTTAGATAGTGCAATACCAATGCCACCCCAAGAAGAGTCTAACAAACCTTTAGAATTGCCAAGTTCCCTACCTAGGGAAGATACTACTCCACTTAAGCTTGAACTTAAAGGGTTGTCTAAGCACCTTAAGTACATATTTCTGGGAGAGGGAGACATATATCCTATGATTATTTCCTCTACTTTGACCCAAACCCAAGAGGAGAGAGTTGTTAAGGAGCTTAGCAGACTTAGGAGAGCAATCAGATGGAGTATAAGTGACATCAGGGGTATTAGTCCTGCTACATGTATGCATAAGATCATTTTAGAGGACGGAGCCCAACCTGTGAGAGAAGCTCAAAGGCGACTAATAACCTACAAGAGGTAGCAAAGAAAGAAATTTTAAAACTCCTAGATGCAGGAGTTATCTATCCTATTTCAGATAGTAGATGGGTTAGTCAGGTTCATGTTGTGTCTAAGAAGTCTGGGATTACAGTGGTACGAAATGAGAAGAATGAGTTAGTGCCCATTAGGATGACTACAGGATGGAGAATGTGCATTGATTATAGGAAACTGAACTTAGCTACTAGAAATGATCATTTTTCACTTTCTTTTATTGATCAAATGTTGGAAAGACTAGTAGGGCATGATTTTTATTGTTTTTTTTATGGTCTTTCAAGTTATTATCAAGTGCCGATTGCGCCAGAGGATCAAGAGAAGACAACATTCACCTACCGATTTAGTATATTTTCCTTTATGAGGATGCCGTTTGGCCTATGCAATGCTCTAGCCATATTCCAAAGATGCATGATGTCAATCTTCTTGGATATGGTGGAGAAATTCATTGAGGTATTTATGGATGATTTTTCAATTTTTGGAACCTCATTTGATAACTGTTTGCATAATTTGACTTTGGTACTTGAAAGATGCATTGAGTGTAATTTAACACTCAGTTGGGAGAAGAGTCATTTTATGGTACAACAGGGCATTGTATTAGGGCATGTGATTTCTAGTAAAGGTGTTGAAGTAGATAGGGCTAAAATTAACTTGATTACTAAATTGCCACCCTCGACTTCGGTTAAGGGGATTAAGAGTTTCTTAGGACACGCAGGTTTCTATAGGAGATTTGTCAAAGATTTTTCTAAGATAAGTCACCCATTATGTAATTTGTTGCCTAAAGATGTTCTTTTTACTTTTGATGATGATTACCTTATCGCTTTTAATACTTTGAAAGAAAAGTTGACATCGGCGCCTATTATCATGGCACCTAACTTGTTAGTTCCTTTTGAGATTATGTGTTATGCATCTAATTATGCTATAAGGGGCTGTTTTGGGGCAACGGGTGGATAAGCGTTCACATGTGATCTACTATGCTAGTAGAATACTTAATGATGCCCAAACTCAACTATTCCACTATGAAAAAAGAGTTTTTGGCTGTCGTGTTTGCATTAGACAAGTTCAGGCCTTACTTGGTAGGGTCTAAGGTCATTGTGCATTCGGATCATGTGGCATTGACACACTTATTAACTAAGCCGAATACTAAGCCAAGACTAATTCAATGGGTCTTGCTTTTGCAAGAATTTGACCTAGAAATAAGGGATAAGAAGGGTAGTGAGAATGTTGTTGCATATCACATTTCTAGGTTAATTTCGGACTTTAATTCACATAAGCAAAAAGAAGATAAGAAAATTGTTGACACTTTTCCCGATGAAAAATTATTTGCTATAAGTCAAAAGCCATGGTATGCTAACATTGTAAATTATCTTGCTTGTGGTGTCTTGCGACCTAACCTCTCTTTTCAAGAAAATAAGAGATTCTTGTCTTCTTGCAGGAGTTACTTTTGGGATGAGCCTTATTTGTTCAAATTTGGTCAAGATCAAATCATTTAGAGATGTGTACCTGAGGCTGAGCATGAGAGAATTCTTTCTTTTTGCCATGAACTTCATTGTGGGGGTCACTTTGGAGGTAAGAAAACGGTCCTCAAGGTATTGCAATCTAGATTTTATTGGCCAACTCTCTTTAAAGATGCTTATAAGTTTTTTCTGTGTTGTGATAAATGTTAGAGGACTGGTAGTATTGGAAAGAGAAATGAGATGCCTTTGACTAACAATCTTGTCATTGAATTATTTGATGTCTGAGGAATTGATTTCATAAGTCCTTTTCCGTCTTCACTTGGATATGAATATATATTAGTTACGGTTGAATATGTATCCAAATGGGTTGAGGCTATACCAACCCGAACCAATGATGCTAACTGTGTTATGAAATTTTTAAAGGATGTGATATTCAGAAGGTTTGGGACACCGAAGGCTATAATCAGTAATGGAGGAACCCATTTTTGCAATAAACTTTGTGACGGGTTTTTGAAGAAGTATAGCATCACACACAAGGTAGGGACTTCATATTGCCCACAAACTTTGGGTTAAGTTGACGTAAGCAATCGAAAAATCAATGGCATTCTGGAAAAGATGGTGCGGCCATCATGAAAGGACTGGGCAACCAAGCTTAATGACACATTGTGGGCATACCACACGGCGTACAAGACACCCATTGGGATGAGCCTCTATCGTTTGGTTTTTAGAAAGGCATGCCACTTACCAGTTGAGCTTGAGCATCGAGCATATTGGGCAATCAAGGAGTTGAACATGGACATGGTAATGGCAGGAGGGAAGCGGTTATTACAACTCAATAAGTTAGAAGAGATTCGTGATGAAGCCTATGAGAATGCAAAGATCTACAAAGAACGCACTAAGTGTTACCATGACCAAGGCCTTATCCGTAAGTCTCTTCATCCTGGAATGAAAGTTCCTTTGTTTAACACTTGTTTTAAATTATTTCCAGGAAAATTGAAGTCAAGATGGTGTGGACCGTTTTCGGCAGTCAACGTTTTTTCTCATAGAGTGGTAGAGTTGCTGAACCCGAAAACTCAAGTGACATTCAAGGTCAACGGGCATTGTGTGAAGCCTTACTTGGAATGAGTCCATGAGAAGGGAGTTGTTCAGTGCATTGAGGTGCACAATCCTAAATACGTTCAACCAACGTCTTACTAAGATGTTAAAGAAAGCCTTTGGTGGGAGGCAACCCACCCATTTTATAAAGTATGTTTTCTATTCTTTCATTTTCATTGTTCCCTTCTAAATGTTTTCTAAACACATGCTTGATTTCATACATTGAGGAAAATGTTTAGTTTAGGTTTGGGGGTACAATTAGAACTTGTTGAGAGAAAATTTTCATGCTACAATTTGATTTATGGTTAGTAATAAAGTCTTTTATGCACGTTGAGTTTAGTTTCTTTAACACTGACAAGTTGTTGTGAGGATTGATGCATATTCATATTCCATAGACCGTGCTTTTGATGTTGAAACTGAGATGAGCCTAGATCTAATGATTGAGAATCAAATACTGGAGACTACCTAGTGAGTTATTTGAGCCATAATCGTTTTATTCTGAGAGTTAGTTTCTTGGTACTCTTAAACACTCTTCGTTATGACCTTAATTATTAGATGATCTATATAGGTTTTGCATTAAATGCTAGGATTATATAACTCACTTGAAGTGTCATGTTATGTATTCTCATTATTTTAGTTGAATGACTTGAGTAAGAAGTTTGAATATATGCCTATCGTTATATGCCCTAGTTGCCACTGTCTCTGGAGAAAGATCCAAATTCCTATTCAAATAATATATATATATATATATATATATATGAGAAACATGTCAAAAAGTGATTTGGTTAGATAAGAAAGAGGACCTGAGATACTTTAAGGGTATTGAAGTCGCTCTTATAAAGAGTTAAAAAGAAAGAGCTTTGGTGTAAATCAGGTTCGGCCAGCCACGCCCATCTATGCATAGGTTCATACTCAATATGTTTTGCTTGAGGTGTTTGACTAGGATATGATATAGGTGATGTGATAGCTTTGCAATCCTAACATTTGATTCTTTTCATGAGATCTATTTTGTGAACGTATGAGCGTTCTTTGATGATATCCATATTCATATGCGAATTTATATTTGAAATTTCTTGTTTACATAACTTCTATTCGCATATGTTTGATGAGTGTTTGAAACCTAGGTTCGGTGTGCTTAATGAGTGAATCCTGTGAGGCCTAGAGTCGAAGCGAATTCGGATTCTTGACGTTAGGTTTGGAGGTAATTGACGTGAGGTGTTTTGAGCATTGGAATATGGATGTGCAATGTGTACTTGATTTGAGCAATGAATTGTGAAGTGTTGAGACTGTGAACATAGTTGTGCATAAGATATCTAGATATGAGTCATAATAAGAATTAAGGCATGATGGTTTTGTTGATTTAAGGTTTTAGGTTTGTTTTGTTTATGTTTTCTTTTAGTTTTGCGTGAGGACTAGCAAAATCTAGGTTTAGGGGTATTTGATGAATGAATATTTGTCATAGTATTTTGTATGTATTTCAAGTATTTATTTATATGTTTAGCTTAGGAATTTGTTAGTTTGAGTTGTTTTTTGTTGTTTTACAGGTTCACAAGCATTTGGAGTTCATTTGAAGTAAAGCTGGCGGGAGTGCAACAAAACCCACCATTTCTAGACTGTTAAAGATAAATTGAGTATTTTGCTAAGTCATGTTGTCACTAGCAAAAAGTCAAAAGGAGTTTCACTAAATTACCAGAATTACCCGTATAGATCAATTATTTTTGCGGATTAAACTGTATTGATTCAGGAAGAACCGGCAGAAGTGAATGAGCTATTAAATTCTGATTTTTTTGGGATTTGCACGGCCTGGACAGTAGCACAACCGGACCAGTTCTGGACAGTAGAAACCTGGTCTGGACAGCAGCAAACACACGGCCTGGACAACAGCAGAACCAGGCCTCGACAATAACAGAAGCACACAGCTTGAACAGAAACCCTAAGGCGACTTTTCTGTCTACAAAGTTGTCTCCATACAGCTATATATAGGAATTTAGACTCAAAGAACAAGGGGGGAGACTGTGGTTTTTTTTGGAGAGATATTATCAAGAGCAGACGGTTTTTTTCATCAAGATGGCTTATCAAGAGATTGAAGACGATGATCAAGACTTTGAGGATTCATCTTGTAATTTGGGAAGAAATTCTGTCTTTTCTCCTTTTGTCCTTTAATATGCTTGTAACCTTAGTATTTGAATTCTGTGATTGAGATTTAAACATGAGCGGCTGAATGCATTGTTGGGCGTTTGGCTTAGCTGCCTTGATTGTTTTGGATATTTTGGTGGATTTAGTTTTATGAAATTTTCCTGATTATTTCTTATTCAATATTCTTCATACTTTTGATTATTGCTTGTGGATTGGCCATCTATTATTGATAGTCAAGGTTAATATTTGAGATCAGATTGAGGACAAATCATCTAGACCTAATTAAGCTTTCTGGAATAAGAATTTAAATCAGGATTCAAATCAAATTGTGATTTAGGTGGTTGCATTTTCCTTATACTTAATTTAACGAATTAATTGATGAACATGATCCATGGGATTTAATTAATTAGTTATAAATTGAGAATAAACACGATCAATGGCATTCTCTAATCTTAGTGGAAATACCAATAGTCTTGGATATTGATTAATTCTTTATATTCACCAAATGTTCCAATTCATGATTAGATAGCAAGCTAAACTCCCAATTTTTCTCGTTAATTATACTCATTTCTTCATAATTACTTTTGTTTAATTGTTTTTATTTTAATTTTCTCTTCACCAATCTTTTAATTAGAGTGTTTAGGATTTAATTTCAGAGTTTGTTTTAGTAATTTTAAGAAAGTAATTTAGGATCTAAACCACTATAATTCCTTGAGAGATCGACCTCAAGAATAAACTCATCACAATACTATTTGTGATTCGTGCACTTGCAAACATTTAAAATTTGCACATCATGCTATGTGGTGAGTTAGATTTACTTTAAGTAACCAAGATAAATATGAAATATATAGTGATAGTATTTGAATAAATCATTAACTTATGATTTGGTGATAGATAAACATTGGTTGATAGGTATGATAGGAATAATGGATATGTACAAAATTATTTTATAAGAAATAGTATTATTGGAATAAAGAGTCGATTTAATAATAAAGGTGATAAGTGAAATTCTTGACGAGCTATGGTTAATGATTTAATATGATTTATGAGAAGAGGAATTTAGTGTAATTTTTTAAATAATAATTTGAGAATAATCATGATAGCTAATTTGAAAGTTTGAATACATGTTTGTTTCTATATTATTGCTCATATGCATATTTCGTTTCATTATTAATATGCATATCCATGAAATAAAAGAACCGGGAAGGTAGCCAGTCTAAATGAAAATAAAAGAACCGGGAAGGTAGCCAGTCTAAATGAAAATAAAAGAACCGGGAGGGTAACCTGTCTAAATGAAAACCGTGACAGCCGGTATATGGTGGAAATAAAAGAACTAGGAAGGTAGCTGGTCTAAATAAAATAAAAGAATCAGGAGGGCAGTTGATCTAAGCTAAAACATGTCGACATGTAGGAAGACATTCTCAATTAATAATTCATACATTGCATCTATTTTAAATATTTATTTTATTATTGAGATGCTAAAGTGCTATTCATGATTGTAAATTTATTGATATATGAATGAGTCTCACAGAGAGACAAATATGCTAAGGGAGAAATATTAAAATACGATATGATGAGAATTGTTTGAATGAGTTATTATATGTTGTGAACCTCATAATGAGGTAAATAATAATGTTGAATTGAGAATTTAGAGATGATTAAATATATGATTGAAAGATTGATATGTCTGATGAGTAAATTAAGAAGAGATTGTGTAATAGGGAGAATTATGAAATTGATTAGTGATTACAGAATATTGTTATTGAATTATTTGATGAAAAAGATTTTTTATGATATGATGAATATTGAAAGATTTTTTTAGAAGTAATTGAATTATAAGATGTAACTAGGAGTATATAATCGAATACTTCTAGTAAATTTAATTCACTGAGCTTGTGAAGCTCACTCCTCATTATACAATGATTTCAGGTAGCAGGTAGGATAGATAGTTTGGTGAGTTGAGATTCAGACAAAGTCACTATCTATAAGCCATGTGCGTGTCCACATCCTCAGACTAATGAGAAAATAAAATAAAAATTATTTGTAAACATCATACATATTACATTGTAAATAATGTTTAAGTCAAGATCAGAAAGATATATCTCCCCTGTTGAGGGTTAAGGATTGATGTAAAAATTGCAGTTAGTATTATTTTTATTGTTGCATATAAGTGTCGTGCTGGGATTTTCAAAATGTGACAACACTGTCTCGTGGATGGCCAACCCGAGATGGGTCATTACAATTTTGGTATCAAAGCATTTGGTTTTATGATTCTGTAGACTACATAAAAAGAAAGGAAATGGAAGATTAAAATAAATTATATTTTAATGAATAGTATGAGAATGACACGTGAACGTGATAGAGCTAGAGTTAGAGTTGTTGATTTGAGAGGGCGTGGTAGGCCCCCAATATTTTGACAAGTCGAGGTTGAGTCTGAATCTTTGGTTCCTAGAAAGGAACATGTTGACAATATAATTGATATTAGTAGAGGTGTTAGAGAATCTGAAGTTGAAAGATATGAGCTGAGATTATCTCTTACACATGCTCTTGAGAAAATGAATGTAACAGATGATAGAGTTGATAGCCTGTAGCATAGACTTGATGAACAGGCTAGAGCAATGCTTGAGGTTGTTGTAAATCCAATAATGATAGACGTTTAAAAAGAGGGAAAGGTGAGTTTATGCATGAGATGCAGGGAGATTATTTTGTTAAATATATTAAGTTGAATGCTTTGTTGTTTAAAGGATTTATAAATCCTTTTAAGCCTGAGTTATGGGTGAAACATGTAGAGAGATTATTTGATATTTTACCAATGACTGACAAGTAGAAGGTCACCTTTGCTACATTCAAGTTAAAGAGAGAGGCCTTAGAATGGCAGGAGGATATTCTTCCCATGGTAAGTGCAGATGTTGATAGACCCTTAACATGGAATAGGTTTTAGGAGGTTTTTCTTGATAAATACTTTCTTTATACCTCTAAAGCCCAACAAGATAGAGATTTTATTTATTTGAGGCAAATGTATTGACTATGACTCAATATGATAGGAGATTTGTGGCTTTGTCAAGGTTTGTACCAAAAATGGTAGACCTAGAGGAGAAAAAGTGTAAGAGGTTCATAGATGAACTATGTTTAAAGATTTGATCAAAACAATCTTACATAAGGCATATGAATTATGTCAGGTTAGAGGATATAGCATTTCAGATTAAGAAAGACGTGATGGAGTTTAAGGGAAAGAGAAAGAGTGGTTAAAGAGGCTTAGACATGAAGGTTCAAGAGGTAGTGGTGGTATAAGTGTATGGGGTGAGAGACCACCCTAGATGGGGCATTCCTTGTTAGAAGGAACTGTAGTACAGAATCAGAGGTAAGAAGGATCTGTTACTTCTGTAGCTCAGAGTAATATCGGTGGGACCCCTAGATTTGGGAGATAGTCTGTGGGAACTTGAAGTTATGGTAAAGGTGGGAGTGTACTACCTAGAGGATGTGATAACGTGATAAAAATACTAGAATGTGTTATAAATGTAATTCGATAAGATATTTATCCTAGAATTGCCCTAATTTGAAGTGCTTTGGATGTAGAAAAAGGTGGACATATCAATGTTGGTTGATCCTGGTGCAACCCATTCTTTAGCATCCAATGTATTTTATGAAGTTTATTGATGCAAGTATTAGTCCTTTGATGCATAATGGTATTGCTAAAATTCCCACTAGAGATAAAGTGATAATCATAAATGTTTACAAGGATTGTATGATTCGTATCAGTGATAGAGAATCTGAAGTTGATTTATTATCTTTGAATATGGTTGATTATTTTAGAAAGAATGTAGTGTTCAAGATATGGGCATGAAGAGTTTAACTCTCAGGAAGAACATAAGATACTCTTGAACTATCTTATTTTTACTTTGACTACTAGTAAATGGTTATGGAAAGGATGTGAGGGGTATTTGGCATATGTGGTGGATTTTAGAAATAATAGTAGAGAGTTGGAAGAAATCTTAGTAGTGAAAGATGTTTTGATGTAATTCTTGATGAGTTGTGATTATGCTCAAACTAATACGCGGTTATTGTGTATAGTTGAGGTGTCGATCCCACGAGGAAAAGCGATCTATAAAGGAAAAGTGCAAACCTTAACACGAACGATAACAATCAAGTGAGAAAATATGAATTTTGATAATGAAGTAATTGTGAGAAAATTGTGTAAATAGATTGAAGAATATAATAAAGGAACAACAAGGTTCTGGGAATCCATCCCAAGTTCGTTGCCTTATTCCAATCTTGATTCAGTTGTTTTTATCTCGATTGCAAGTTTCACATTCCAAACAAGCAATCGAAAAATATTCAATCAAAGCATATGTAAACCCTAATGTAATTGATATGAATTACTCTTTACTTATGATTTAAGCACACATGACCTATCCTATAGATTTATCAAGAAACGACAATATATTTTAATGAAAATATCGCAGTAATGGACAAACCTAAAAGATAAATCTTGCGGACTCAATCACATCCAAACAATCTTGACATAAGAGCATGACTAGACTTATATCGAGGAGAAAGATATAATCACCGGATTAAGAGAAAATCTTCTAATTAAATTAAAGAGTAAATCATAACAATGTTTTGACAAAAAATCCAAACTATAACTGAATCAATAAAGGAAAATAAGAATAACTACACTTAAGGATTCATTATTTCGCCCTGCTTAGAGATTAGTTGGCCATGGGGCTCATTCTTGAACACTTTGATGGAGGAGAATATAGCAGTCTTTTTGTGTTTTGCAACCTTCATGATTCCTCTCCTATCAAACCCTAAGTGATCTATTTATAATACAAAAGGTCCAAGAGTGTTTTCAGGTTTAAACCATCATTAAAGTCCTAATTAGGTCATGATACAGAGCAGGGGATCGTGTGGGCACCGCACCTCTCATTAATCCAGGCCGCGGCGCAGACCTTTGGGCTTTCTCTTTGCTTCTGGAGGTCACACTTCTCATCAATCCAGGCCACACCTCTCATTGATCCAGGTTGCGGCGGCCACTGATGGCTTCTTTGCTTTTTTGGGCTTGGTTCTAGAGGCTGAGGCTTAGACTTCTTCAGGCCACAATGCACACACCTAAGACTTGGTTTCTCTTCATTTTATCCTACTGAAACCACTCATTCACCTTTATATGCATGGAATCTTAGTGCTTCAAGCAACGATAGCTTTTCCATCTCTTTTAAACACAAAGTACTTGAAAATGCACCAAAATAAGTCAATGATCCAAGAATATCACTTTAGAGTTATTAAGGTATAAAAGTGTAATTCAAACCTTGATCAACCCTAAAATGCTAACAAATAAGTATTGTTAATATGCATTTTATCACTCTCATCATAACTCCCAACTAGCTTATTGCTAGTCCCTAGCAATTTACGCGAAAACATGACAATATGAAATGAATTCTTTGGTAGGAATCAAACAAAGTAAAGCAATGTTAGTGTTAATCCAAGAGTAATTCACCTTTTGTCTCAAAAATCGTACATAATACACAACACATAGAATTATTAAATATCACCTAAGTCCAAAAGTAATCCAAACATCAATCTTAAAATTGTTATCGACTCTTAGCATCCATCTTACAACAATCCATTAATCCGAACACCCAGATGATTTTATGCATAACATTCATGAATACAAGTATTGGCCTCTAAAATATTTAATTTGCGTGACATCAATAACGAAAACAAGCTCCATAGGCTCACTTTTCAAATCACTCTCCACTATTATAGAAAAATCACACTACCTTGGATCAATATGTCTTTAATAAGCTTGTAACATTAGGCTAAGGTAAAGATTAAGAAAGAATAGGAAGGTTTCAACAAATAAAAGAACTTAATCTCTTAGTTTTAAACACAACCTACTTTAAGTACTGGATAACCTTACTTCAACACTCAACTCTTTCAACCATTTTTCGAGCATTTTTCTCAATAAATCACCATTTTTTTTTCTTCTTTCTTTGCCATAATTCACTTCTTTTTTATTTTGGCACAAGACAATTCACCTTCTTTTTCATTTTTTTCTTTTCTTTTCCACAGCCCCCAACTTATCTCCATTAATGTACTTGGGTTATGGTAGTAATATTTTTTTCATATTTCCATCCTTACTCCTCTCAAGTGCTTCTAAAAAAATGTGTATGAACTAAGTTCTTTTAAAAGAAAGGTAAGGATAAAATATTTTTAGGCTTATAAAGTAAGTAAATGGGTTATCGAAAGAAACAAGGCTCAAATTTTTTTTCAAGAAAAAGGCTCAAACATGTGACTAGCGATAAATATAGCAAGGGTAAGTTTGAAAGGCTCAAACGGTCCAAAAATGGCCTATATCATATCCTAAGTAATGTGCATTCTAGAAATTCGCCTCAAGTGATTATCAAATAAGTTCTAGAGCTTGTTGAGACCGCAAAAGTATTTGCAAAACAATTTGCACATAAAACTTCTCTAGAGGCTTTAGACTAATCATGTAATCTTACCGCAAACCAGAGTCTCAAACCAAATGAAGATTGATACTTAAATTATTCTCAAACCGACATGTGAATTAACTCCAAGGCTAAACACAAAGCATGCTAAAAACAAACAAAAAGGGAAAGTGACACCAAACAGTTCAATGGAAAAAAAGAAATATGTTTCCTCCACCCCTAACTTAAAAATTACATTGACCTCAATGTGAAAGAAAAAGTAAAGGAAACTCCCTTTATAACCAAAAGTGCACAGAATCTAAAAATTGTGCACCACCATTTGAACTGTTGTGCATATTTGTCCCTGAAAAAAAATACGAAGGTAATACTAGAAAACAACAAAATACTAATAATAAACAAGAAAAAGAAATATGAAAAATAATAAAAATAAAAGGATATGCTGTGGAGTGCCTCCCATTAGCGCTAAGTTTTATGTCTTCAGCTAAACGCTGCACCACTCTCACTGTTGGCCTCATTATGGTGCTGAAGATAAGGCTCCATACTCGGTGGCCTTAGTGCTAGTCTTTTGGCAAGGAATACTTAAAGTCCACCATATGCAGCTCAAGTGTTCTTGGTGTTGCCCATTTACTATCAGCAATAAGATATGTGATTCCCGCATCCATGTGACTTTTCTCAAGCAACTCCTCAAAGCATGGTTGCCATGATTTCTTAATAAATCCCTGTGACTTATCAACAACATTAACGGTATGGGGATAAATTGAAGAATCATCGAACTTAAAATTATTAGGAGTGAATTTCGAAGAGTTAGAATTATCTTTAATGTACTCATCCTCTTCATGTGGCTGCCTTGAGACTAGAAAAACATTTACCTCTAGAGTCATATTTCCAAATGATAATGTTATTAGGCCATTCCTATAATTAATGAGGGCATTGGCGGTGGCAAGGAATGGTCTTCCAAGTATCAACGGAAATTTTGACTCCGTATTCACAATGGAAACGGTATCTAAAACCAAAAAGTCAACAGGATAATAGAAATTATCAATTTGCAACAAAACATCTTCCACAATACCTCTTGGTATTCTTACCGATCTATCCACTAATTGAAGTACCACAGAGGTTGGTTTGATCTCACCCAGACCGAGCTGCAAGTACATGGAGTATGGTATAAGGTTCACACTAGCACCCAAATCTAGCAATGCTTGGCCACAAGATTTGTTTCCAATTTGGCAAGCCATCGTTGAACAGCCCGGATCTTTATATTTGAGCGGTGTCTTGCTGTCAACTATTGCACTTGCTTGCTCCGTTAAGAATGATGTCTTCTTTACATTGTGCTTCCTCTTGAGTGTGCATAGATCCTTGATGACTTTAGCATAGTTGGGAACCTGTTTTATGACATGAAGAAGAGGGAGGTTAATTTTAACAAGCTGAAGTTGTTCAAGAATCTCACCTTTTAATGTTGAATTTCTCTCCTTAAGTTTAAGGAGAGCTTGAGGGAAAGGCACCAGTGGAGAATAATCATCATGGGCCTCTTTTTCCTTGGGGACTTCATCCTTGTTGCTCACGGTATTAGGAATCAAGTGTGATGGTAGAGTGGGTCCATCAATTTTCTTACCGCTACAGATGATTATGGCATTAACCTCACTAACATTTTGATTTTCAGGTTCGAAGGTTTGTGCCATACGTTGTCCCCTTGGATTAGGTTGTGGCTGTGAAGGAAAACGACCTTGCTTTTGAACTGTTAAGAAACTAGTCAACTTGGTGAGTTGACTCTTTATCACCTTTTGTTCCTCTTTGATCGCTTGTTGCTCCTCTAGCAACCGTTGATTTATCTTGCCTTGCTCTTCCACACTCTTGGCATGTACCTGCATAAATGATTTAAACATATCTTCCAAAGGTAAAGATTGTTGAAGTGCATTAGATGAGGTTGCTTCCGGTTGCCATTGGGTACTAGAGCGGGGATGAGGTTGCATATCGGATCTCCAATGGGTGCTACATTGGGCAGGAGATTACATATCGGATTTCCAACTAAAATTTGGGTGATTCTTCCAACTGGGATTGTAGGTGTTACAGTAGGGTGAGTCTAGTTTCCTAAAGGGTATTCCTAAAGTATTACACTCTCTCTTCATCTCAAAATAGGTTGGATAATCCCTAGGCACATGATCTACCCCATTACAAATAAAGCAAGGTTCATGGGACACTACCCTAGCAACCAGTTCAGGGGCTCTAGCATCCTTGGTTTTTAAGGCTTCAATTTTCTTAGTTAGGGCCTCTAAACGGGCTTTAAGATTATCCTCTTCCTTAAGTTGATAAATTCCAGCGGGTTGATTTCTCCTAGTGCTTTCCATAGCATTTGGTCCTGTCCAAGTGTGGGCTTTTTTCGATAGGTTATCTAGGAAATCTATGGCTTGATTGGGATCTTTTTGAAGAAAATCTGTGTTACACATCATTTCTATGAATTGTCTTTCCCTACTTAGAAGTCCATCATAGAAGTAGCTAACTACTTGCCAACTCTCATACCCATGGTATGGACAAGAATTCAACAGGTCCTTGAAACGTTCCTAAACTTGATATAAGGTTTCGCTCTCCTTTTGTGCAAAGTTTGAGATTTGTCTCTTGAGGTTGTTGGTCTTATGGGTTGGGAAGTGCTTTTGGAAGAAAACTCGGGTCATCTCATCCCAACTATCTATGAACCTAGGCCTTAACGAGTACAGCCAAACCTTGGCCATTTCCTTAAGTGAAAAAGGGAAAAACCTAAGTTTGACGGTGTCTACCATATCAGCCCTACCTTGAAAGGTTGCTACTACTTCCTCAAATTCCCTAATATTGATATAGAGGTTTTTGTTCTCAAACCCATGGAAGGTTGGTAGTAATTGGATCATGCCCGGCTTCAAATCAAGTTGTTGAACATTAGAGGGGAACATGATACAGGATGGTGTGACCATTCGGCTAGGGTGCAAGTAGTCTTTACATGTCTTAGCAACATATTCATTGTGATTTTTGGCCATGTTAACAAAATCCTCTAAATTCTCACTTGGGTGTGCACTATGGTTTGATCTAGGCGAGGTTTCACTAACGGACGTGGAATGAGGGGGTAACTCTATTTCAGGTCTTTTAATGAATCTACCTCACGAATCTCTCAGTCTAAGCATACACCAAAGGAATTAGAGGGAAACAAATAAAATAGAAATATCAAAATTAAAAAAAATCAAAACAAAGAGCAAAGAATGATATTACCGTCTTGTCTCAAAGTTGACAATCTTCTTTGTACTTAAGCGCGTCTCCCCGGCAAAGGCGCCAAAATTTGATTACATTCAAACTAATACGCAGTTATTATGTATAGTTAAGGTGTCGATCTCACGAAGAAAAATGATCTACAAAGGAAAAGTGCAAACCTTAACACGAACGATAACAATCAAGTGAGAAAATATAAATTTTGATAATGAAGTAATTGTGAGAAAATTGTGTAAATAGATTGAAGAATATAATAAAGGAACAACAAGGTTCTGGGAATCCACCCCAAGTTTGTTGCCTTATTCCAATCTTGATTCAGTTGTTTTTATCTCGATTGTAAGTTTCACATCCCAAACAGGCAATCGGTAAATATTCAATCAAAGCATATGTAAACCCTAATGTAATTGATATGAATTACTCTTTACTTTTGATTTAAGCACACATGACCTATCCTATATATTTATCAAGAAACGATAATATATCTTAATGACAATATCACAATAATGGACAAACCTAAAAGATAAATCTTGCGAAGTCAATCACATCCAAACAATCTTGACATAAGAAGAGCATCACTAGACTTATATCGAGGAGAAAAATATAATCACCAGATTAAGAGAAAATATTCTAATTAAATTAAAGAGTAAATCATAACAATGTTTTGATAATAAATCCAAACTACAACTGAATCAATAAAGGAAAATAAAAACAACTACACCTAGGGATTCATCCCTTCGCCTTGCTTGGAGATTAGTTGGTCATGGGGCTCATTCTTAAAAACTTTGATGGAGGAGAATATAGTAGTCTTCTTGTGTTTTGTAGCCTTCATGATTCCTCTCCTATCAAACCCTAAGTGATCTATTTATAATACAGAAGTTCTAAGGGTGTTTTCAGGTTTAAACCATCATTAAAGTCCTAATTAGGTCATGATACAGAGCAGGGGATCGCATGGGCGCCGCACCTCTCATTAGTCTAGGCCGTGGCTCAGACTCTTAGGCTTTCTCCTTGCTTTTGGAGGCCGCACCTCTCATCATTCTAGGCCGCACCTCTCATTGATCCAGGCCGCGACGCCCACTGATGGCTTCTTTACTCTTTTGGGCTTGGCTCTGAAGGCCGAGGCTTAGACTTCTTCAGGCTGCAGCGCACACACCTAAGACTTGGTTTCTATTCATTTTATCCTATCGAAACCACTCCTTCACCTCGTCATGCATGTAATCTTAGTGCTTAAGCAATGATAGCTTTTCTATCTCTTTTAAACACAAAGTACCTGAAAATGCACCGAAATAAGTCAATGATCCAAGAATATCACTTTAGAGTTATTAAGGTATGAAAGTGTAATTCAAACCTCAATCAACCCTAAAATGCTAACAAATAAGTATTGTTAAGATGCATTTTATGACTCTCATCAAGTTGTCTACTTTACCTCCAAGTAGGGAGATTAAATTCTCTATTGATGTGATACTAGGTTCATCACATATATCTATAGCACCCTACAGAGTAATACCCACTGAGTTAAGAGAGTTAAAAGTTTAAGAGTCATTAGAGAAACAATTTATTCTATTTAGTGTGTCACCATGAGGAGCCCATGTAGTGTTTGTAAAGAAGAAAGATTGAACGATGAGATTGTGTATAGTCTATAGATAGTTGAATAAGATAACCATTAAGAACAAATATCCTTTACCCAGGATAGATGATTTATTTAAGAAGTTTTATGGAGCAAGGGTATTTTCAAAAATAGACCTGAGATCAGGTTATCATCAATTGAGGATAGATAAGAGAGACGTGCCTAAGACTGTTTTTAGGACATGTTATTGTCATAAGTTCTTGTGATGTCATTTGGATTGGCTAATGCTCCAGCAACATTCATGGACTTGATGAATAAAATATTTAAACCATTTCTTGATAATCTTGTGGTTGTGTTCATTGATAACATCTTTGTGTATTCTAAAACCAAGGAAGAGCATATAAAACATTTAGAAATTGTATTGGAAATTTTGATGAAAGAGAGATTGTATGCTATAATTTTCTAAATGTGAATTTTGGCTGAATGAGATAACTTTCTTGGGCCATGTAATATCTGGAAATGGCATAACAGTTGATCCATAAAAGGTAAAGGCAATGTTAAGTTGGGAGAGACCAACTAATGTGACTGAGATTAGAATCTTCTTGGGGTTAGTTGGTTATTATAGAAGATTCTTTCAGAATTTTTCTATTATTGTAGTACTGTTGACTAGACTGACTAGGAAAGAGGTGAGATTTGTATGGTGTAGGAAGTGTGAGAAAAATTTCTAATTTCTAAAGGAGAAATTGACTACAGCTCCAGTATTGGTGCTTCCTTCTAGTGATGAAGGATTTACGTTTTATAGTGATGCGTCGCATCAATGGTTAGGAGGTGTGTTGATGTAACATGGGAAAGCTGTGGCCTATACTTCTAGAAAATTAAAGAACCATGATAGAAACTACCTCACTCATAGCTTAGAGTTAGCTGCCATAGTGTTACTTTAAAGATTAGAGACATCATCTATAAGGAGCCATTTGCGAGATATTCATTGATCATAAGAGTTTGACATACTTACCTACCTAGAGAGAGTTGAATTTGAGGCAAAGATGGTGGATGGAGTTGATTAGTGACTATAATTGTACAATTCACTATCATCTAGAAAAAGCGAAGGTGGTAGCTGATGTATTGAGTATAAAATCTACAAGAAAATTGACTGGTATTGAAAGCCATGATGTGTAATTGATGATAGATTCAGAGAGATAAGAATGAAATCGAATATTAGTGATAGAGGATCATTATTAACAAACATGGTTGTACAGTCATCTATAGTAAAATGTCTATTAGAGATGTAAGGTAGAGATGAGGAGACAGAGAAGATTAAGCAGGAAGTGCTTAGTAGAAAGCAATATGAGTTAAAATTTTGAAATGATGGAAAAACAATCAAGCCTGCTCCTTTAACCCCAAAACAAGTCTATGAGGACCAACTGAAGCTGAGAAGTGAGATTGAGCAAAAAAGAAAGTGTAAGGCCGAAACACAAGAAAGAAAAATGAGGGTGAGGCCGAAACCTCAAGAAAAATAGAGGGTTAAAAAGAAAATGAAGAGATAGCTGAGAATAAAGAAAAGAGAGTTGAGCCACGAGATAAAAAAGAAAGAGAACCTGCAGAGAGAAAAGAAAAGATAAAGATGAGTTTTTATGCAAAGGAGAGTGAGGTTAAGAGGGCATTCTTAGCATATCAGCCTATGATTTTTCTTGTTTACAAAGAATCTTATCTTAATCTTTATGAAACTAACCAATCTCTTCTTAGTTTGGCTATTTCTTTGTTGCAAGAGTTTGAGGATGTATTTCCGAAAAAGATGTCGAGTGAGTTGCTGCCCATTAGAGGAATTGATCATCAAATTGATTTCGTAACTGGAGCAGTTATTCTAAACCGACTAGCATATAGGAGTAATCTGGAGGAGACAAAGGAGCTTCAAACGAAAGTTGAAGATTTGATGAGCAAGGGGTACATGAGGGAGAGCATGAGCCCATATGTAGTACCAGTGCTACTAGTGCCAAAGAAGGATGGGACTTGGAGGATGTGCGATGATTGTAGAGTGGTCAACAATATTATGGTAAAGTATTGTCATCCCATTCCTAGATTAGATGATATGCTTGATGAATTACATGGCTCATGTAATTTCACTAAAATAGATCTTAAAAGTGGCTACCATCAAATTAGAATGAAGGAGGGAGATGAATGGAAAACTGCTTTTAAGACTAAATATGGACTTTATGAATGGTTAGTTATGCCATTTGGACTTATAAATATGCCTAGTACTTTCATGAGATTAATAAACCATGTATTACGTGCGTTTATAGGCAAATTTGTAGTTGTGTACTTTGATGATATCCTAGTGTACAACAAGAACTTAGATGAACATATTGAGCATTTGAGGTGTGTGTTCGATGTATTGAGATGTGAAAGTTGTATGCTAATTTTAAGAAATGTACCTTTTGCATGGAAAAAGTTGTTTTTCTTGGTTATGTTGTTAGTACAAAAGGTATTGAGGTGGATGAAGAGAAAGTCAAGGCCATCAAGGAGTGGCCAACGCCTAAAGGCATCACTGAGGTAAGAAACTTTCATGGTTTAGCTAGCTTTTATAGGCATTTTGTTAAGGATTTTAGCACCATTGTTACACCACTCACTGAAATAATTAAAAAGAATGTTGGATTTCATTGTGGGATTGATCAAGCAAATGCATTTGCTACTATTAAAGAAAGGTTATGTTCTACCTATGTTAGTATTACCTGACTTTAACAAAACTTTTGAGATTGAATGCGATGCTTTAGGAATAAGAATTAGAGCCGTTTTGATGCAGGATAGGGGGCCCATAGCCTTCTTCAGTGAGAAGCTAAGTGGGGCAGTCCTGAATTACTCCATTTATGGAAAAGAACTTTATGCTCTTGTTTACGCTCTAGAGACGTGGTAGCACTACCTTTGGCCTAAGGAGTTTGTGATCTACACCGATCATGAATCATTGAAGCATCTTAAGGGTCAAGGTAAATTAAATAAGAGACATGCTAGATGGATGGAATACATCGAGATCTTTACTTTTATCATCCGCTATAAGCAAGGTAAGGAGAACATTGTTGCTGATGCTTTATCACGGAGGTATGTACTTCTATGAGTGCTAAAATGCTTGGGTTTGAATATGTGAAAGACATGTATGCCAATAATGTTGATTTTTCTGATGTGTATATGGCGTGTGATAAAGCAGTATTTGGTAATTTTTACAAGCATGATGGTTACTTGTTTAAAGAAAGCAAATTATGTGTGCCAAATTGTTCAATGCGTGAATTATTAGTGTGTGAGGCACATGGTGGGGGATTAATGAGACACTTTGGTGTCAGGAAAACCTTAGAAATTTTGCATGAACATTTCTTTTGGCCTAAGATGAGAAGAGATGTCACTCGAATATATGGTAGGTGCATTACATATAGAAAGGCCAAATCTAAGGTCTTACCACATAGGTTGTATACACCCTTACCTGTTCCTAGTGAGCCATGGTTAGACATATCTATGGACTTTGTTTTGGGGCTGCCTAGGACAAAAAAAAAAAGGAAGGAGAATATTGTTGCTAATGCTTTATCACAGAGGAAGACTGAATTGGTGAAGTCAATTCATGAGAGGGTATGACTTCAAATTGCGCAGAAGAATGAAAAATTTGCTTCCCAAGCCAATAAAGAGCGATGGCGTGTCATCTTTGAACCAGGAGATTAGGTTGGGTTCACATGCACAAAGAAAGATTCCCAGCCTATAGAAGGACTAAATTGCATCCTCAAGGATATGAACCTTTCCAAATCCTTGAGAAAATTAATGATAATGCTTATAAAGTGGATATTCCAGTTGAGTATAATGTCTCTGCTACTTTCAATGTTTTTTATCTTTCTCACTTTAATACAGGTGACGATTCGAGGTCGAATCCTTTTGAAGAGAGGGGGAATGATGGGCACCATGGTGGACCAAGTCTTAAGGATCCCTTGCAAGTTCTAAATAGGCCAATCACAGGGTCAAGAGCTAAGAAGATTCAGGAAGCAATGCAAGGATTGGTGCAATCCACTTGGGCCGAGTTTGCAAATTTATCGAGCAAGATCCTAACATTCAAGATGGGCTTGAAAGAAGAAGAACCATCTTTAATCCATATGATACAAGCTACAGAAGGGGGCGGCATAGCTTAGTGGTTTTGTGTGACTTTTTATTTCATTAAGTATAGGCATGTGGGCCTATTTTATATTTCTATGGTTGTAGGCGTTTGGGCCTATTTAATTCATTAAGTGGACTTCTTTTATTAGTTATAGGCATGTAGTTTAGGATGTTTTGGGCTTGAAGATGTTCAGCCCATGTCTTTTAATTGATGTGGGCCTTATTTGGCTCTAAGGTTTCATGGAGGGGTACAAAAACACTTGTAGTTGTATTTTGAGGGAAAGTTGAACGTGAATGAAGTTTTCTTCATAGAGAATTGTCAGTTTTCTCTGTTTGTTCTTGATTGAACTAAGAACTTATCATAGGCAAATCCTTTGTGGCATTCTCACCAAATCTAGGTTTTTGAAATAAGATTTCAATAGGTTTAGATTATCTTGACTTGATTCTTAGCTTTCTTGGGTAAGTTTCCATTTGATTGTGGGTTTAAGGGACTTCCATTCCACGGGTTCACATCACCCAATCCCCTACTTGAAACTCGAAAGGTCATTTTCTATTATAAATATATTCCTTCTGTCTATTATGTACTACTATAAGGTTCTCTCTAACCAGTTTGATCCTCTCAGTAGTCAAATCTATCATTTCTGGACTGAATATCTTTCTTTCTCTAACTTCTTCCTAACATACTAGAGTTCTACACTTTCTACCATATAAAGCCTCAAATTGTGCAATCCCAATACTAGTTGGATATTAATTATTGTATGCAAACTTGATCAAGGGTAAATAAGCATCCCATCTCACTGAGAAACTCAATACACTTGCCCTTAGCATATCTTCTAGTATTATGATGATTCTCTCTGTCTGCCCATCAGTTTGTGGATGAAAATTTGTACTAAACTGCAATTGCATACCTATAGCTTCTTGAAAATCTCTCCAAAATCTAGAAGTAAATCTAGAATCTCTATCTGATACAATACTCAAAGGTATTCCATGTAATCTTACAATCTCCGCTACATACAATTCCGCCAACTTTTTAGGACTTCAGGTAGTTTTAATAGGAAGAAAATATGAAGACTTAGAAAGTCTATCCATTATAACCCATACAGCATCATGACCCCTCTGGGTATGGGAAAAACCAGAGACAAAATCCATGCTCACATTCTCCCATAGCCACTCAGGTACTGGAAGAGGTTGTAATAAACCTGCTAGATGTCTATTCTCAGACTTCACCTGTTGACAAGTCAAACATCTAGAAATATGCTCCGCTACATCCTTCTTCATCCCTGACCACCAATAATTTTTTCTCAACCCCATGCACATCTTATTATTACCCGGGTGCATAGAATATACAGAATCATGAGCCTCCCTTAGTATCTCTTTTCTCATCTTCATATCATTAGGAATACAAACTCTATGCCCTAATACCACCATACCATCTTCTCTAATTCTAAACTCAATCGGCTTCCCACTCAATACTTCCTATATGATCTTCTCTATCCCTTCATCTCTACCCCGCATCTGTAATAAATTATCAATAATAGAAGATTGTACCACTATATTTACCATCAATACTCCTCTATCATTGACACTCATCTGCATCCTCATTTTTCTTAATTCTATCATCAAGCTAGTATTATGACTCCCAATAACAACTAATCTCCCCGTGAAGACTTAGAAAGTCTATCCACTATAACCCACACAGCGTCATGTCCTCTCTGGGTATGGGGAAAACCATAGACAAAATCCCTACTCATATTTTCCCATTGCCACTCAGGTACTGGAAGAGGTTGTAATAAACCTGCTGGATGTCTATTCTCAGACTACACCTGTTGACAAGTCAAACATCTAGAAATATGTTCCGCTACATCTTTCTTCATCCCTGACCACCAATAATTCTATCTCAATCCCCTATACATCTTATTATTACCCGGGTGCATGGAATATACAGAATCATGAGCCTCCCTTAGTATCTCCTTTCTCATCTCCACATTATTGGGAACACAAACTTTATGCCTCAATACGACCATACCATCTTCTCTAATTCTAAACTCAGTTGGCTTCCCATTCAACACTTCCCGTCCGATCTTCTTTATCCCCTCATCTCTACCTTGTATCTATAATAAACGATCAATAATAGAAGATTTTACCACCATATTTGCCGTCAATACTCCTCTATCATTGACACTCAACTGCATCATCATTCTTCTTAATTCTATCATCAAGCTAGTATTATGACTCCAAATAGCAGCTAATCTCCCTATAGCCTTTTTACTCAATGCATCAGCTACCACATTAGCCTTTCCTAGATGATAATGAATTGTACAATCATAATCACAAATCAACTCCATCCACCTCCTCTGCCTCAAATTCAACTCTTTATGGGTCGGTAAATGCGTCAAGCTTTTATGATCAGTAAAACTTTCACAATTGGCTCCATATAGATGATGTCTCCAAATCTTTAAAGTAAAAACTATGGTAGCCAATTCTAAATCATGGGTCAGGTAATTACTCTCATGGTTCTTCAATTTCCTAGATGCATGAGCTATAACTTTCCTATGTTGTATCAACATGCATCCAACCCTTGATGTGATGCATCATTATAAACCATAAATCCTTTATCACCAAATGGAAGCACTAATACGAGGCAGTAATAAGTTTTTTTTTCAACAGCTGGAAACTTCTCTCACATTCCTCTGACCACCTAAACTTCACGTCCTTCCTGGTCAATCTAGTCAATGGTCCAGCAATCATAGAAAATTTTTAGATAAATCTCCTATAATAACCAGCCAACCCCAAAAGGCTTCTAATTTTAGTTACACTCGTGGGTCTTTCCCAATTCAACATTGCTTCTACTTTCTATGGGTCAACTTCTTTTCCCTCTCTTGACACAACATGCCCCAAGAAAGATATTTCACTCAACCAAAACTTACACTTAGATAACTTTTCATATAATTTTTCTCTCCTCATAATTTCCAACACTATCTCTAAATACTGTATATGCTCCTATTCATTCTTGGAATATACCAGAATATCATCAATAAACACAATCACAAATCTATCCAAGAATGGTTTAAACACCCGATTCATTAGATCCATAAATGCTGTAGGAGCATTAGTCAACCCAAATGGCATCACCAGGAAATTATTATGGCTATAACGTGTCCTAAAAGCAGTCTTAGGCATATCCCCCTCATTTATCCTTAGTTCATGATAACCTAATCTCAGATCTATCTTAGAAAACACCCTAGCTCCCTATAACTATTCGAACAAATCATCTATCCTTGGCAAAGGATATCTATTCTTGATGGTAATCTTATTCAATTTTCTATAATCAATATACAATCTCATTGTCCCATCCTTCTTCTTGACAAACAACACAGGGGCTCCCCAAAGTGACATACTAAGTCGAATAAATTGTTTATCTAGTAACTCCTAAAGTTGAACTTCCAACTCTCTCAATTCAGCTGGTGCCATTTTATAAGGTGTTATAGATATGGGTGTTGATCCTAGAATCACTTCAACAGAAAACTTAATCTCCTTATTGGGAGGCAAACCAGACAACTCCTCAGGGAATACATCAAAAAAATCTTTCACTACCAAGATTTCTTTTAACTTTTAACTTTTCTTGCTAGAATCCACCACATATGCCAAATACCCCTCACAACCCTTCTTCAACCATTTACTAGCAGTTAAGGAAAAAATAAGACAGTTAGCAAGTATCTTACGTTCTCTCTGAAAATTAAACTTCTCCTGTCCGGGTATCCTAAACACCACATTTTTCCTAAAACAATTTACCCAAGCATAATATGCAGATAACCAATTCATCCCCAGAATTAGATCAAAATCTGTCATATCTAAGGGTAATAAATCGACTTCAAATTCTCTGTCAACAATATTAATCACCCAAACTCGATAAATTGTCCTGATAATAACCCTATCTCTAGTAGGAACCTTAAAATTAATCGAATGCATCAAAGAACTAGCACTAGCATAAATAGATTTCATATAAATACTAAATGCAAAAGAATAGGTTGCATAAAGATCAATCAATAATTTAGCAGGCCTACCAAGGATAGATATCATACTCATAACAACATCAGGAGTGGCTTGTGCATCCTATTGAGTCAATGCATAGACTCTACTGTCTCTGGACTGAAATTGGCTGCTAAGTCCTCTCTCAGCTACTGATCCTCGACCTCTACCCCGCACACTCCCTGATCCACCACCTCTCTCCACCGTTCTTCTCTCAACACTTCCAATGCCTACGTCAGCAGATTTCCCTACTGGACAATCTACAGCAACATGTCCTCCTTCACCACATAAAAAGCATATTTGTGTAGGGAAATTCTGAGACACATGCCCCGTCTGATTACATTTAAAGCAAACCCTTAACTCTTAATCATACATTAGATTACCACTTCCCCTTGGTGGCATACTTACTCCTCTACCATAACTCCCAATTCTTATTGTCAGTCTCCCAAATCTAGGGGTTCCACCAGTATTACTCTGAGTTACAGAAGCAACAGATCATGCTTGCCTCAAACTCTGCACTATAGTTCCTTGTGACAAGGAATGCGCCCTCTAGGGCGGTCTCTCGCCCTGTATACCCATACTACTACCACCTCTAGGTTCCTCAAATCTAAACCTCTTCAACCAATCTCTCCTAGCTCTAAATTCTATTAAATCCTTCTCAATTTGTAATGCTTTATCCACTAGTATAGCATAATTCTCTATGCCCATGTAAGAGAGTTTAGATTGAATTTCGTAGTGTAACTGGTCTAAAAATCGTTTACATTTCCTCTCCTTTGTATTCACTAACTCAAGTAAAAACCTTGACAGAGTTATTATCATACTCTACCACAGATAAGGTATTCTGCCTTAAGTGAATAAAATCTCTCTCCTGCTGGGTTCGAAATATATCTAGAAAGCATTTTGCAATGAACTCCTCCTTAAACTTACTCCAAGTTAAAGGTTGTTCCACCTGTGTACTCACCCTAGGCATAATATCTTTCCACCATTGTGAAGCCTCACCTTCCAGCATAAATGAAGCAAAAGCAACCTTCTATCTATCTGTCACTAGTAAGACTTCAAAATATTTCTCAACATGTCTAATCCACTGCTCAGGTTCCACAAGATTTACAGATCCTTTAAAAGACCGAGGTTTAAACTTAAGAAATCTCACAAAATAATCCCTTTGCATCTCACGTGCAAACACACATTCTCCCTCTTAAACCTCTCATCTCACCACATCAGGTTCTACTCTACCCCTTTCCTCTAATCTCTTCTGCAAATTATTAGCCATTTCTTCAGTTGCATTCATCCTTTCTATAGCACGATTAAGAGCTTATCTCAATTCATCATTCCTAACCTCAGATTCTCTCTCAGTTCTACTAGTACCAGCTGCACTATCAACATGTTCCCTCGCAGGAACCACAGACTCAACTTCCCTTTCTACTTTAGTTCTTCTAAATATTTGGGGTCTACCACGTCCTCTCTGATTTTGAATTCCATCTCTAGCCCTAGCATGTCCACGTATCATCCTCAGACTTTGCATTAAAATAGTTTATTTAGATCTATCACTTCTTTAAGTTCTCTTGCAGTCTACAGAATCATAAAACCTAATGCTCTGATACCAAAATTTTAACGACCCATCTCGGGTTGGCCACCCCCGAGACAGTGTTGTTATATTTTGAAAATCCCAGCACGACACATATATGTGATGTGCCGATTATCTACCTAAATTAATATGCAAATAATCGTTCTAGTTTTACTTGCAAGTGCATAAGGTCTGTGGTAGCATAGTGTACAAGTGCGATATCATTTCCACAGGGATTGGTGAATTTCTTTTTAGGGCTAATTTCTTCAAGTTTGAAAAGAGAAATAATAGTTGATTATGAGTGAATAATAATAATGAGAATATATGACTACAATATCCACCCTAATTATACTTTCCCACTAAGTAAAGTTTCAATGCTCTAGCCTTATCATGGATATCTAATGGTTGCCAACCTAAGGGTTTGGTCCACACCTTAGGTTATTGATCTCCCTATGCAACGAGTTAGGCATGGTGTATACTCTAACTCTTTTCTCTTTTAAGGGATTCAGCATGGGTGTATACTGAGTTGTTCCTTAAGAAAGTATGAGGGCTGTGGAGATCGGTAACCACACAGGAACTAGGGTTTGGTCTGCTCCCGATTTCCCATGTTGATTAACCTGGGAATCTGGTGTGGATATCCCTTGTTACTAATGTCGAACCCAAGACTCGGTCATCCAAATTGATCCGATTAACCTATCCATACCACATGCATATGTTGATTAGGCACACACATATGAGGAATTTAATTACAAACAGGTATTAATCAAGTTAAACATTCAGACAGGGCTATAGCAAAGATAGTCAATGAATAGATGTGGAAAAGCATAACTAGGGCTTCAATCGAGCCCTATAGGTGTTTAGTTACACATGCTAAGTAGAATAAACATGCTAAACATTATGAAAATAAAAACTGAAAACTAAAACCGAAGAAACTTGGGAGACGAGTCGTCAATTCTTCTCCTAAGCTCTCTACTTCAAGTCTAGAACAAAAGATCCTCTCTTATGTGTTTTTACAAGGCTATTTATAGGGTCCCGAAACCCTAAACCCTATTTGGAGTCGAAGGACTTCTTTCCAATTTTGGCTTCTGCTGCCTCTAGAGTAATTGCGCTCGAGTGTATGCAGGTTGCGCTCGAGCGTAGGTGTGTGCTTGAGCCTTCTTCAAGTGCGCTCTTGTCCTTGTGCGTTTGATCTCCATGAGGTGCGCTCGAGTGCACCTTACTGGATGGCAGAACTTCGTGTTTGCTTCTAAAAGCTCCAATTTATTATCTTTTTGTCCAGGTCTTGAGAAAAACACATAAAAGACGAAAATGAAGTAGAATCCATATAATTAGCTAGGTAAAGAGTCTAACAAGCGTAAATTAGGGAGCTTAAATATGACTATTTAAGCACTTATCACACCCCCAAACTTATATATTGCTAGTCCCTTAGCAATACAAAACTAAAGACTATGTGAAAACAAAACTTTGAAAGATAAATTCATTCTCATGATACCTAAAAATTTGGGTTGTGCATAAAAACTATGATAACTGTTCATGAGTAAGCTTAAAATAAAAACACATTTGGATTGTAAGAGGACTTTCAAAAGTTTTATGTTACTTACCTAAGGTTGGCTTAAGGCATCGCAAGTTTGATTTGTGTGTGATGAGTTAGCACATATAAGATGAGACTTCCATATAATTTTAGTGTATAGTGCTTCGGTGCTCAAAATCTTTATTGAATTTCTTGTTAAAGAGAATAAAATAGCATAATACTTGCTTTTCTTTTTTTTCTTTTATCAAGCGATCTTTTCCATTTTGAGTTCCATCGAGCTTTCTATTTGACTCTTGTAACGAGTTTTTTGCCAATAACCCCTAAACCATATGGTTTTAGGGCATTGAGTGTAAAAACACCCCTAAGGACTTACTAACTCGAGTCAAAAAGGCTACAGAACTAACAGGTTTTTATACTTTTTTAATGAAATTCCCACCTTTTGACGTGAACGCTCAATGCTTACTGAGGCAAGAGGCCCAGTTACTCAGTGGAAATTTCTATTACGATCATTAAGGGCTTACTTCCCACTTTTTGACTTAAACACTCAATGCTTACTGAGGCAAGAGGCCCAGTTACTCAGTGGAAAGTTCTTAATGATTTTTAGAAGCCTTTTGAATTTCTTTTTGCATGATGATTATTTTTCTTTATTTTTATTATGCCAAAGGGTTCTTTTCAACAAGTTATCTGATTACAGTTTAGGTAATGGAAGTAATACAGAAGAATTACATGTCATACCCCACACGAATGCGTGCTAAATGTGCTTGTGAAATTTTGGATCAAACTCGTGAGTTCTTAGGTGCCTTGAGGTAGGTAACTAAACTTTGTAAAACTCCTATTGCAAGACTATGTGTTTTAGCTTTTAAGCTTACTAATGAAGTGTTATCAAAATTTTAAATCAACCAATTTGTTTATCAAAAGAGCATGCATTTATCTTCCTAAAAAAAAATTGGGACTTAGTGTGTGCGCATGTGTTTTAAGTACGTGTGTGATAGTATCTAGTATCTCCCATTACCCCCAAACTTAAAATGCACATTGTCCCCAATGTGTGTGGCATGAAAAGATCTGACCTAGGAGATGGAGAACTAGGTTGTTTGCTTGCTTGTATACGCCCCCAAACTTGAACTGGATGCACGCACTAAGTACCTGACAAAGGAAAACAAATGTTGTTCCGGAAAACAAAATATAAATAGTAGACATGTAAATATGATTATAAATAAACGAAAAGTACTAAAATGAAAAGGATATATCTAGAGTGCCTCCCATGAGTGCTATGTTTAACGTCTTCAGCCAGACTGGGTATCTCCTCACTGCTGATCATCAGTGGGTGCAGTCGAGAAGGTATCGGGTATAGGAGGTAAAAAGTCAAGGATGGCCTACAGTATCACCTCCTGTCATGTGAACTGTGCCTCTAACCTATCGATCCGCTGATGAATCAAATGAGCTGCCTCACAATCCTCTCAATGAATGTCAGATAGCTCACAATGGAAAGAAGATAGCTTGTCTAGGAGATGTTGATACTCTGTGGGGCCCATGTCTGTATGATCCCCCTCCCATGAAGGGCTCACTAGTGGATGCTCGGCCTCCATCGGATCATCCACTATCAGATCATCAGCAATAAGCTCGGCGGGATGAATCTATGCCCTGGGTCCTTGAGGCATGTGTGACTGACTGAGGCTCCACTGTGCTCTCCTAAAGAAAGGATGGTCACTAACCGCGCCATCTACAGAGAATCCTCGAATCCCCTTCTTCTTGAAGATATGACTGAGCTAGAAGGGAAAAGGAAGACCCCAAGCATTAGCTGTAGTCGTTTGCCGGTTATGTAGCCCATCCTAAAACTTGTGAATCTGACTCCATATGACCGCTTGGATGGAGTACCAATGACCCCGATGAAAAGCATAGATGGCTTGTAAGAACTAATCTTGCCTCTGTGTCTTGTGCCCAAGGGGACACACATTCTGCTGTAGGACTGAGTCGATAAACCATAGACGGGGTGGCAACCTCAATCGGCTCCCCGCATTGTTATGGCGGTCAACATATTGCCCTACACACATATCCTCAATGATGTGTGGGAAAGGGAATGAGTTAGGCTGCTCCTCTATGTGGCTGTCCTTAGGTGGGGACTCATTGCAGCAGTGTAGAGAGCTGGCTATATCAGTTGTGGTCAGCTTGATGAATCGGCCCTGGACTGAAGAAGATAGGATCTTTGACTTGATGCAGTCATAGGTCAGGTTCTCGTAGAAACTGAACACAAATCGAATATATACTGTCAAGCAAGCCGGCTTAAATAGCCGCTTAAGTCCTCAGCGCTTGAATTCTTGGACAACCCACCTTGTGGCGTCCAAAGTCTTGAAGTCCTCTTCGATATTAAATGTAGTCTCAAGTAGTACCTCACATTGTTCAAAGCTGGGCTGGGATGTCGGAGGACGACTACTTGAAGCTCGGGAGATGGAAGCCATGTTTTCAGAATCTGGGTAAGTGCTGCTATCAAAATTGCGCTCGATCACTTGGTATTATGCGCTCGATCGTTAGTGCCTAGCGCTTGATCACACTCGGTCAGGCACTTTGTCGAACACTTGATGTGCACCAAAACTAGAAGCTGTATAATGTTTCAGACCCTTGATTCAAACCTCCTGCAAATGTAAGGATACCTGATCAATACACAAGAATAACATATATCTAGATAATGTATATGCATATTGAAGTTCGAAATTCTTGTGTGTGAGTATTTAGGAAAAAACCAAACCAAAAGGAATGTGTGTATACCTTGTGTATGGAGGAGGGTAACGTATATGCAAGGAAATGTGGTGGATTGGTGGTGATTTTAGGTGGTAGGTGGTGGTGTGGTGGATGAGGCTTGAGTGTAGTGATCGTGCACGTCTTAGGGCGAGAGGAAGTAAGTGTGATTTTTAGGGTGTATGGTGCCCTAAAGCGTAAATGAGAGAAAGAAAGGAAGTTGTGCATAATATGTATGTGCACTTCCTGCCCCGATTGCGCTCGAGCACATTTGCTGAGTGCGCTCGATCACATGATGCGCAAGTGCTTAAAGTATTGCGCTCATTCGCAATGCGGTGCAAGGTGGCGCTCGAGCGTATGAGGTATGCGCTCGATCGTATGCCAGAAATTTGATATATTGTAAAAGCATAAAGAAATAAGGAAAAGCAAAAAAAAAAATATATGAAACTGATACAATCTTACCAATTTGTAGTGGCCTCAGTACTACTTACCGTGATAGAGGCACTTGAGCTATAAACTGAGCAATTTGATTTGCTTAAGTGCTCTCTATGATTTCTATTAAGGTTATGTTTTGTGAAGAAGGCACTTAGGGCCCTCATCAGATGAGTCTAGTGCCTTGGATAACTGCTTTGTTTCCAATCGTGGTGCCTGGTCTTTAAAACAAGGAGAAACAATGTTAGTAAGTGCTAGATTTTTAACATTATACTTACTTGAGAATTTGGGTATGATCTTGAGGGTGTGTATAGCTCCATGAGTATTTTAGTTTACCTTATCTTTTTCTGGCCTACTGTCTAATCTTGTAGTGGCATAGCTGGGGATGGTCCTTAATGGATCAGTGAATTGGGCTTTAGACACTTTCTTACGAATACCATGTATGAAGTTTACATTATGATACTTATCACTAGTCTCAGGGGGGTCTATGGTATTAAAGATTTTAAACTCCATCTTCTCATCATTTACTCTCATTGTGACAATACCTCTTTTTACATTAATGTTTGCGTCAGCAGTGATCATAAATGGTCTCCCTAGAATGATAGGGAGTGGTACAGGCATCTGGCACTCCTCCATGTCTAATACAATAAAATCAGCAGGTAAAATAAATTTACCTACTCTTACCAAAACATCCTCGAGGATACCTCTAGGCCGTTTGATGCTTTTATCAGCTAATTGTAATGTAATGGAGGTTGGTTGGAGTTCTCCCAACCCTAGTGTCTCAAATACGCTGTAAGGTAGCAAATTAACACTTGCTCCTAGATCCAATAATGCACGTTCGAATAGCTGGTCACCTAGCCTGCAAGGAATAGTGAAGCTACCAGGATCTTTAAGTTTAGGTGGCAATTTTCTCAATAATACAACACTTATCTCCTCAATCAAAGCTACTGTCTCATGTTCCTGAAACTTCTGTTTGTTAGTGCAACAATCTTTTAAAAACTTAGCATAAGCAGGTAGTTGTTTTATTACCTCTAATAAAGGAATATTTATTTCTACCTTTTTCAAGGTTTCAAATATGTCAATCATTTTAGTTTCCTTTTTAGGCTTTACTAACCTTTGAGGGAAAGGTGGAGGTGTATTTACCTTTTCTATCTCCTTTACCTTAGATGCAGATGGTTGGTCTGGAGATGTTTGTGAAGGCTCGTTGGTGCCGATGACCTTTCCACTTCTTAAGGTTGTTATGGCATTCAGCTGCTGGTGTCCTCTTGGATTAGGCAGTGGTTGGGCCGGGAGTTCTCCTTACTTTCTGGTACTCAATTCTTTGGCCAACTGCCCCATTTGCACCTCTAGTCCTTGAATGGCTTGCTCGTGCTTGGCAGTGATCTACCCCATTTCAGTCTGAAACTGCTTTGACTCTTCCATGAATTATTCATGTTTATTTAGGATCTGTTGTTGCTGAGTCGCTAATTGTCTCACCAGGCTTTCAAGGTCATTCTTCTTTGGATCAGGAGCAGGTTGGGCTACTGTTTGGAAAGTTCTTTGCTGCCCTTGATTGTTTTGGTTGTTGCTCCATGAAAAGTTCGGGTGATTCCACCATCTAGGGTTGTATGTGTTGGCATAAGGGTTGTTCTTTGGCTGATAATTGTTCGAACCCACAAAATTAGCTTGCTCATGATCTGCAGATGAATATAGAATACAAGTATTAGTATCATGATCAAACTGTGAGCAAATGGCACATACTTGTAGTGGTGCAGCTGATGGATTAGTCGAGGTGTTTTGAGCGGCCATGGCTTTCACTAATAGGTCAATTTTTCTTTCCATGGTGGCCGTTTGAGGAGATGATCCTCCGTTCATGCTTACCTCATATACACCCTTACTTTTGGCTATGTGTCTACCTCATGAGGAGAACTGCTGTGTGTGTTCACTTAGGGTTTCGAATAGTTCCATTGCCTCTTCGCTGCTCTTTTCCATCAGCACTCCTCCACAACTTGAATCAACAATATTTTTGTTAGAATCACTTAAACCTTTATAAAAGGCTTGTACCAGTTCGTCCTTGGGTAGATTGTGGTGTGGGCACTTGAGTAGTAGCTCGTTGAAGTGTCCCCATGCCTTGAAGAACAGATCCCCATCCTTTTGTTGGAAGGATTGTATTTCTTTCCTCAGTTGCCATGTCTTCTAGGCTGGGAAGAACTTCTTTAGAAATTTTCTTGCTAACTCCTCCCAAGTGTGGATGGAAACTGCAGGCAAAGAATTATACCATAATTTAGCATTATCTTTCAAGGTAAAAGGGAAAAGAATTAACCTTATTCCTTCTTGGTCTAATCATCGGATATGCTGGAATTTGCAGAGGTCGGAGAACTCTCGAAGGTGTAGATAAGGATCCTCACTAGGTGTACCCCTAAAATGAGTTAGTGCACTGAGTATCTGCGGTGATATGTAATAGTTTCCTTTCGCCTCAGGTTGATACGCAATGCATGACGGTTGTTCGAGGTTCTGCGGGATGAATGATTGCTTCATCGGCCTCCGTTCGGGTGGTTGCTATTCAGCTATTTGTTCTGCCATCGGTATCTCTTCCTCGCTCCCTTCTCCCACTTCTTTCGAGTTATCCTTAAACCTTTGTCGGATAGATCTCTCAAGCTCGAAATCAAAGGGAAGGATTGTTGAATTCTTGGATCGACATCCGTGCATGAATTTGTTGCTGATATGTGAGTGCAGTAGTCAGACACTGCTGCTCTGAGCACTCTCTGCCTCAATTGTGCTCGATTGCACAGGAGGGGGCGCTCGATCGCAAGTGGTACAGAGGGGAACCTGAAACAGAGAAAAAGAAAATTAGGGTTATGAGATAATAATTTTAAAAACAGTAATAAATGAAAAATTAATACTAAAAGAAAATTTAGCGCAATCCCCGGAAACGGCGCAAAAAACTTGTTGTGCCGATTATCTACCTAAATTAATATGCAAATAATCGTTCTAATTTTACTTGCAACTGTACAAGGTCTGTGGGAGCATAGTGTGCAAGTGCGAGATCATTTCCACAAGGATTGGTGAATTTCTTTCTAGGACTAATTTCTTCAAGTTTGAAAAGAGAAATAATAGTTGATTATAAGTGAATAATAATAATGAGAATATAGGACTACGATATCCACCCTAATTATACTTTCCCACTAAGTAAAGTTTCAATGCTCTAGCCTTATCATGAATATCTAATGGTTGCCAACCTAAGGGCTTGGTCCACACCATAGGCTATTGATCTCCCTATGCAACGAGTTAGGCATGATGTATACTCTAATTCTTTTCTCTTTTAAGGGATTCAGCATTGGTGTATACTGAGTTGTTCCTTAAGAGAGCATGAGGGCTGTGGAGATCGGCAACCACACATGACCTAGGGCTTGGTTTGCTCCCAGTTTCCCATGTTGATTAACCCGGGAATCCAGTGTGGATATCCCTTGTTACTAATGTCGAACCCAGGACTCGGTCATCCAAAATGATCCGACTAACCTATCCATACCACATGCATATGTTGATCAGGCACACACATACGAGGAATTTAAATACAAACAGGTATTAATCAAGTTAAACATTCAGACAGGGCTATAGCAAAGATAGTCAATGAATAGATATGTGGACAAGCATAACTAGGGCTTCAATCGAGCCCTATAGCTGTTTAGTTACACATGCTAAGTAGAATAAACATGCTAAACATTATGAAAATAAAAACTGAAAACTAAAACCGAAGAAACTCGGGAGATGAGTCGTCAATTCTTCTCCTAAGCTCTCTACTTTGAGTCTAGAACAAAAGATCCTCTTTTATGTGTTTTTATAAGGCTATTTATAGGGTCACAAAACCCTAATTCCTATTTGGATTCGGAGGACCTCTTTCCAATTTTGGCTTCTATCGCCTCTAGAGTAATTGTGCTCGACCATATTTCTTCTTTAGCATATTTGTCTCTTTGTGAGACTCATTCCTCTATCAATAGATTTACAATCATAAATAGTACTTTAAAATATCAAGAAATAACAATAAATATTTAAAGCAAATGTAATGCGTGAAGTTAAATGTTATTATTATTGGGAATGTCTTCCCATATATCAACATGTTTTTATCTTAGACCAGTTGCCTTCCCGGTTCTTTCATTCTAATTTAGATCGACTGTATTCCCGGTTCTTTTATTCTCATTTAGACCGGCTACCTTCCCAGTTCTTTTATTCTCATTTAGACCGGCTTCATTCCTGGTTCTTTTATATTCATTTAGACTGACTTCCTTCCCTGTTCTTTTATTTTCATTCAGACTGGTTGCCCTCCTATTTTTTTATTTCATTAAGACTGACTGCCCTCCCGGTTCTTTGATTTCATGCATATGCATATAAATAATGATATGAATACCATTCTAATATTATCCTTGACTCCTTTTCACCCCATCTAGGCGGGGTCTTACCATTTCACGAACATTCAATCATCATAACACAAAAACAATGAAAAGAAAACAAAATTCTTAATGCATTTACATCCATAACCATCCATTTTATATTGATCATAGTACTTTCCAACAAAGAAAAAAAAATAGTTTCTACGCATTCACGCCACAACAATCTTAATCACGATCCATTTAATCAATCACACTATTTAATTCAAATATATATAATTTCATCATATACAAGCATATATTCGTACATATTTATATATACATACAGGTGATCACGACACTCATTCATAACTTTAAACTTTTCATATTCCTAACATATTCAAGTTTTAAGATTTCTAATTTATTTCTCGCTTACTAAAAGTAATATGTGTAAAACTTAAATATAATCTAAACATGCTAAACAATTTAAATAGCATATAGATCAAATGCGGAATTAAAAGGACCGTAAACATACCTTCGGCCATTGAAGCTTTTCACTTACACAATCTGTTATTCTCTCGGTATTGGTTCTTCTAGACTCTCAGAAATCTCCAATTTGATGGTGTATGAAAGAAAAAAAATGAGTAGTCCCGAGTCTAGGGACTAAACCTGTATTTATATTTGTTCTTCCATCAAGAACGTCCATTCGTATTCCATACATTTGTTACCACAATCAATGGGTAGCCAAAAGGTTGAGGCAGCCAAAAGGTTGAGGTAGCCAAAGGTTGAACATGGACCATATATAGATTGGTTACATTCTCCCACTTGGTCCATACATTTAACCTAACTTAATCCTATTGATTATATTTTAAGAAGTAAATGCATGAATCATGGCAACAAGTCCTCCAAGAGTGAGTATTACCTTCCATGTATTACAATGCATTTAGTTCCTCAAGTATTATTCTTCATGTGGAAAGATTTCTTAATTAATAAACTCTATGTTTATTCTTGGTCCTATACAGATGAATTTTATCAAAGAAATTAAGGTGCACATGAATATGAGAAAACATCAAAATATGTAAGAGTTTCATTAATAAACTGTATGTATACACTTACAAAGTGGAACCAAGTCCCATTTTCTCTACATGATCCTTGAATTTCAGAGGTGGCATGCCCTTAGTCAAAAGATCAGCGATCATCAATTTAGTGCTAATGTGTTCAATGACCACTTTCTTTTCTTCTACATGTTCTCTTATGGCTAAATACTTAATGTCGATGTATTTACTTCGACTTTCACTTTTATTGTTCTTAGCCATAAAGACAGCAGCTGAATTGTCGCAGAAAATTCTCAATGGCCTAGATATAGAATCCATAACTCTAAGCTCAGAAATGAAACTCCTAAGCCATACACCATGTGAAGTGGTCTCAAAACATGAGACAAACTCGGCTTCCATAGTAGAAGTAGCAGTCAATGTCTGCTTGACACTTCTCTAAGAAACAGCTCCACCTGCCATCAAAAAAATATACCTTGATGTTGGTTTACGTGAATCAACACAGCCAGCAAAGTCTGAATTAGAGTAGCCAATCACATCCAGATTGTCTGTCTGTCTATATATAAGTTTGTAGTCTTTAGTTCCTTGAAGATACCTCATTACTTTCTTTGCAGCTCTCCAGTGGTCTATACCTGGGTTACTTTGATATCGCCCTAGCATCCTTACAGCAAATGCAATATCAGATCTAGTGCAGACCTGAACATACATAAGGCTTCCAACTGCAAAAGCATATGGAATGTTCTTCATGGATTCTCTCTCAAAATCATTCTTCGGGCATTGGTTCAAATTGAATCTATCACCCTTCACAATGGGAGCTATACTTGGTGAACAATCTCTCATCTGAAATCTCTCTAAAACTTTGTTGATATAGGTTTCTTGTGACAAACCTAAAACACCTCAAGGTCTATCTTTATGGATCTTAATGCCAATGACATAAGATGCCTCACCCATATCTTTCATATCAAAATTTTTAGAGAGAAATTGTTTCACCTCATGTAGCAAGCCCTTATAATTGGTTGCAAGTAAAATATCATCCACATATAAAACAAGAAAACAAATTTTACTCCCATTGACCTTCTGGTATATATATTGATCCATGAGGTTTTCAACAAAACCAAATGAAGAAATTACTTCATGGAATTTAAAATACCATTGACGGGAGGCTTGTTTTAAACTGTATATGGATTTCTTAAGATTGCAAACCAAATGCGCACCATCATTAGAGGAGAAACTTTTAGGTTGTTTCATATAAACCTCCTCCTCCATATCTCCATTAAGAAATGCAGTTTTCACATCCATTTGTTGCAGCTCAAGGTCAAAATAAGCAACTAATGCCAAAATAATACGAAGAGAATCTTTCTTAGATACAAGAGAGAAAGTCTTTGTGTAATCAAGTCCTTCTTTTTGAGTAAATCTCTTAGCAACGAGTCTCGCTTTGTATCTCTCAATGTTGCATAATAAATCTTTCTTGGTCTTAAAGACCCATTTGCAACCAATGGCCTTCGCCCTATTAAGCAACTCTACAAGATCCCAGACTCTGTTGCTTTTCATGGAATTCATCTCTTTCTTCATAGCATCGTGCCATAAGGTTAACCCTTTGCAACTCATGGCCTGTGAAAAGGTTTCAAGATCATTTTCGGCTCCAAAATTATAGTAGATTCTTGTAGATACACAATATAATCACTAGGAATTACTAATCTCCTGTCTCTAGTAGATTTTCTTAATGTTGTACCAATGTCTCCCAGGGGAGCTTGTGGTTCAACTGGTTGTTCAAGAGCTTGTGGTATTTTCCGAACTACTTGATCTATTAGAATGTTGTCAACAGCTTGTGGAACCTCAATGATCGATTGTTCAACATGAGCTTGTACTTCAGGCGTGCTATGAACTATAACCAATCTATCATTTGATAAAGGTTGAGATTCTGTATGATCATGTGTAGGAACTAAATTCCTGAACCAATCCCTCCCACTGATCATGTCATTATCTAGAAACTTAACGTTTCTTGATTCCATAATACTAGTAGTATGAATTGGACAATAAAACTTGTAACCCTTGGACCTTTCGACATATCCAACGAAATACCCACTAATGGTCCTCGGATCTAGTTTCTTCTCTTGTGAGTTATAAATCCTCACCTCAGACGAACATCCCCAAACGTGCATATGTCGTAAACTCGGTTTTCAACCTTTCCATAATTCAAATGGTGTCTTGGGAACAGCCTTGGTTGGAACTTGGTTTAATATATACGCAGCCGTCTTTAGTGCTTCAATCCACAAAGATGTAGGAAGGTTGGAGTTGCTAAGCATACTTCGCACCATGTCCATCAATGTTTGGTTTCTTCTTTCTACAACACCATTCTGGTCTGGGGAACCAGACATAGTTTAATTGGCAACAATCCCATGTTCTTGAAGAAACTTGGCAAAAAGACTAGGTGCTTGTCCACTTTTTGTGTATCTACCATAATATTCTCCACCTCTATCGGATCTCAGAATTTGTATTTGCTTTCCGCATTGGTTCTCAACTTCAGCCTTAAAGACTTTGAAGGCATCAAATGCTTCATTTTTCTTATGAAGCAAATAGATATACATATATAGTGAGTAATCATCGATAAAAGTGATGAAATATTTCTGACCATATGCGTCCATGTCTGGACAACATATATCAGTATGAATGATTTCTACTATGTCCGAACTCCTATTAGCACCTTTCTTGGACTTGTTGGTATGCTTTCCCTTAATGCAGTCCACACAAGTCTCAAAATCAGTATAATCTAGAGTACTAAGTACCCCTTCATTCACTAATCTTTTAATTCTTTCTATGGAGATATGTCCTAATCTCTGGTGCCATAACATAGAGGAATCCTCGTTAATATTACACCTTTTAATGCCAGTTTGAACATGCATTAAACTATAAGTGGTATCATTTTGTAAATAAATATGATAAAGACCATCAGATAAAATATCATTCCCAACAAAATCAATTTTATAAAATAAACTGAAAGATGTGTCTTGAAAATTAAAGGAATATCCAAATGGTACAAGTTCGGAAACAGAAATCAAGTTTCATGAGAAAGTTCGTACATAAAAGGTCCTTTCTAATTTTAAAATAAAGCCACTACTTAAAGTTAAAATGCAAGTTCCAATCGCCTCCACATGTGAGCCCATCTTGTTGCCTGATAAGATGCTTTGCTCACTTCTCAATGGCTTCCTTAGGTTTTGCATACCCTGTAAGGAGTTTGCAATATGGATTGTAGATCTAGAATCAATCCACCAGGTGTTAATATTAACATTAACCATATTAGATTCATAACAAACAAATAAGGTTAGATTACCTTTCTTCTCAAGCCATTTTTGGAATTTGATGCATTCCTTCTTCATATGTCCCTTCTTTTTACAAAAGAAACACTTTTCTTCCTTCTTGATATCAGTTTGAGGTGGTATTTTACCTTTCCCCTTCTGATTAGCTTTGTGATTGGCTTGAGATTTGATAAGTTTAGCTTTGTCCTTCCTACGGGTAGTAGCCAGCATTGCACTCACACCCAATTCCATCACAAGTCTCTCTTCTTCTTTAATACACTTGGTTATTAATTCATTAATTGACCATTTGTCTTTATGTGTGTGGTACGATATTTTGAAAGGCCCATACTGAGTTAGAAGGGTGTTCATAGTGCACTAAGAAGGACTCCGACATATCAACCTTGAGTTTCTTAAGTTGAGCTGCAATGTCACGCATTTGCATTATGTGCTCGCACACACCTTTTACGCTGATGAGTCTGAGGGATGATAATTTCATTATCAGGGTGCTTGCGAATGCCTTTTCTGAAGTGACGAATTGATCGTCAATGGCTTTCAACAAATCACGGAATTTCTCATACTGGTTGGGAGAACCACGTATACCAGCAGTTATCTTAGTCTTGATAAACATCACGCTGAGCCGGTTGGATCGCTCCCATCGCTCATATAGCATGATCGCAGCTGGAGTGTTGTTATCGGCGATTGCAGGTGGTTCGTGTTTCCTAATAGCATAATCTATGTCCATCCACCCTAGATGGAGGAGAATCCTCTCCTTCCATATCTTATAGTTATGTCCCCTAAGTTCGGGTATGTCACAACGGATATCAGAAAAACTAGTGGGTTGAGTAACTGTATAAAGTCCAAAAGCTTATGTCAAGATTTGAGGTCTAATTTTCTAAATTGCATGTTTTACCAATGTAAAAACACGCTGAAATTGAATCTAATTTCATTAAAAATTACATGTGGGCTAAATTTTTAATTCAATAAGATTCTTTATGCTTTATGATAGATTTTATCAAACTATTTTTACTAAATTCATAATGTATATTATGATTACAGTTTGATGTTTTTCTATCTTTAAACTTTATGATAAAACTATTAAATTAATTCTTCCTAACTCCTGTGGGTAAATTAAGAAAAACTAATTTTAATATATTATCCTAATTAATTATATAAACATAATAAAATCTTTGTGGGTCAAAATCATTATATTTATATAATTAATTACAATTAATGTCCATTATGTGATCCTAATCCACTTAATATATAATTTTTATATAATTAAAGATGTTGTGGCTACTCTTTAAATATTTAAAATTATATGGCTCACTATACATTTATATTTACTATATTTTAGGCTCTACTTAATGCCTAAAAACAATTACACAGTAACATAATAGGAAATTACTAAGAGTGCTCCCAAGATAATTGGTCGGAACAAAGCCTCATTAAAAACCAGAATCCTTAGACAAAGCATTGTCCCAGATCATGCTGTCTTATGCCAACTACAAATTGTTTATGAATTATTCATAATTTTTAACTTAATTGTTCATACTAATATATTATGAACCTTAATGTGTTATGCACCAATTAAGTTTTATGAGAATAACCTAAGTTTACATAATCTAACAATATCTAAACTTAATAATATGTTATCATATGTAAATAAAATTCTCATAAATAAAACATAAATTGCATAATTAAACATAATATTATGCACTTAATTTAATTCATTGCATAAAATAAACTCATTCTAAAAGCATGAGTTGAAAAACAAAATATCATGCTAAATATGTGCATTTAATCAAATTGCATAGTATATATCCATAATCTTAATTTGAGCAAAATAATCAAAAGTATGATCCCAAGGGGAATCGAACCCAAGACTATGCACCTACCACACAGTCCCAAATTTGCCCTTACCACTAGGCTACCCCGGGGGGGTTCATTAACATTATTTTTGCAAATAATTACAAATCATATGCAAAATTGTGAAAATCCATAAAATTAGGCCAAAATCAGAACTTATATATATATATATATATATATATATATATATATAGTATTTCTGGAAAATTACTGAATTTGGAAACTGCAAGATATTTTTCTAAACCAGTTGTCTTCAACCTTCAGCCGGGTCGTTTATGACCCACTTTCAAAACCGAACTAAATCTTGGCTTCCAGGATACCAAGGCAAGATTTTAAAACTCAGAAATACTAGAAATCAAATTTCCTAATGATTTCTAACATTATTTTCCATCAAAAAAAATTCTCAAAAAACAAACTTTGAAACCAAATTATTTTTCGGGTATAAATCGAAAGTTTTACAGATTGCTTAATACTTCAAAGCAGAGACAAACAATGTTCTAATACCAAATGTAAAACTTAAATATAATATAAACATGCTAAATAATTTAAATAGCATATAGATCAAATGCGGAATTAAAAGGACCGTAAACATACCTTCGGCCATTGAAGCTTTTCACTTACACAATATGTTATTCTCTCGGTATTGGTTCTTCTAGACTCTCAGAACTCTTCAATTTAATGGTGTATGAAAGAAAAAATAATGAGTAGTCCCGAGTCTAGGGACCAAACCTGTATTTATACTTGTTCTCCCATCAAGAACTTCCATTCGTATTCTATACATTTGTTACCATAATCAATGGGTAGCCAAAAGGTTGAGGCAGCCAAAGGTTGAACATGGACCATAAATGGATTGGTTACATTAATATGTACTCACCTTGTCATGTGACTAACAAATTTAACCTCGAACCACTTCCTTTTTCCTTTAAGTTGTTCATCACTAGTACGTAGATACAAATAACGCTTTGATTTATCATTATAAATCATGCACGTATACGATGAGCTCTAATAGTATCCATATACTTTTCATTTGAACTTCTTGGATCTTAATGAGGATTTCACATTGATAGTATTACGCATTTGTAGTTAACTCATATTTTTCAATGTATATAAAGGTTTTGTTAACTTTGAAAGGTTTCTAGGATTCAGGGCCAAAAGAATCAAAAAATATAAGAGGTATTTAAGATGATGTAGTTGACCAAACCAGCATGCAAAAGCCTTGTGTTGTCGACTACATAAGGTTGTAGTTGACTATAGAGCTGAATTTTCAACCAAGTACCTTACAAAGACCACTTATAGTCGACTATGATAACTCTGAATAAATCATGTTATTATACTGCTTTTAGGCACGCTTTTTGTGTTAATCTTAAGCATTAGAATTATGTTACATGTGTTTTTAGCAATTTGAGTTTAGTCTATCTTATTTTACTAATAAGTTGTTTTAGTTGAATGATCAATGCTAAGTCATGGAAATCTATTGTGCAGACACTTGCTGGAGCACTGGAGAGCACTGGAAAGCCAAAATGCGCAAAGGAGACAGAAACTCAAGGCTGCAGCGCCGGGATGTTGGCACTGCAGTGTTGGGATGTTGAAGCTGCAGCGCCAGACTAGGGTTAGAAATTCGTCCTGAAGCTACAGCGCCGGGATGTTGGCGCTGTAGCGCCAGCCCGCGGATTCTGAAAGTTATAAATTGAAACCCTAGCTGAACAAGAAGGGAGAGCGCGGCCGTAGAAGAAAAAAAACAGAATTTAGAGGAAAGGAGACGCAAAATAAGAGTTGGAGACACTCCGGGAGGCTACACATCAAGCTTTTAAATCATTCTTCTCTAGTTTTGTATTGTTCTTATCTAGCTATGTTGATGTTTTATAATATGAACATGGGTTGTTTGAATATTATTATGGAGTAGATATTTTTGTGTTAAGGATAGATGGATCCTAAACCTATATCATGAGTGCTATTTGGACAAGTTGGAATTTACTTTGTTTTTCAAAGAGTGTGTTTTATTGTTCTTAATGCTGTTTATTATTTTGATTCCTTCTTGAGGCATGGTGATGTGTCGAATAGGGAAGCTGTGCTTTTATGAATGGTTGAATTAATAAATATGATGTTGGATTATTATCTATGCAAGGCCAGGGTAAAACATGCCATGAATGAAATAGGAGTAACCGAATAGGGATTCTAGGAAGTTTATGTGGTCCGTTTAAATCGTAACCGAATAGGGAGATTTAACTGAAAGGAATTCCATTGAACTTAATGCTTCTTAAGTTGAATTAATCTAGAATAGACTTGGAATATGGATATTTGAAGTTAATGATTCTTGAGATTGTGGTTAGACCTAGAATATGGATAACCAATTTATTAGGGATTCTACTATCTTGTAAAACATAGTAAGTGAAACTTGTCCATTCAAAACTCTTGTCAATTATGGTTTAGGTGAAGTCGAGTCCTTAGCACGTTAGTTCATAAGAGTCTTTATTCCAAAGTTTGCAAATCTTCCATTAATTATTAGTGCTTCTGTTTTTAGTTAATTGCTAGTAAACTTTTCTCCTACAATTATTCGTTTGCTCAAATAACAGCAAGAGTTGAGTCATAATTTCTGTTGTATTTGCTCAGTCCTCGTTGGGACCGATATTTACTCATCATTTTATTACTTGAACGATTAGTGCACTTGCTAGTTTTAATTTCATCGCATCAAGTTTTTGCCACCGTTGTTGGGGACCGAAATAAAATATTACATTTATTGTGATTCTACCAGTTAATTTAAGAGTTTGTTAAGTTGGTTTTTAAGTCTATTTTACAGGGTTTTCGTTTCTAATGCATGACATGTACTAGTGGGAGAATACTTGCAGAACTTAATCCAAAGATTGAGTGCACTTTTCACGCTTTGAGAAGAGTAGCACCAGTAACAGTTAATACAATGGCAGAAGGAAACAATGCAGAGGTGCAACGTGCACTGTGGGATTATGCCCTGCCAAAGATGGATGGTGTTGAATCTAGCATTCAATGACCACTTATACAAGCGAACAATTTTGAAATTAATCCCGCCATCATTCAGATGATTCAACATTCAGTACAATTTGGGGGCCTATCGCAAGAAGATCCAAATGTTCACTTGACTAATTTCCTTGAAATTTGTGACACATTCAAGCATAACGGAGTATCGGAGGATGCAATTCGCTTAAGGCTTTTCCCATTTTCATTGAGGGATAAAGCCAAAAGCTGGTTGACTTCTTTGCCTACCGGATCCATAACAACATGGGCAGAATTGGTATAAATTTTTTTAGGGAAATATTTCCCTCCTGCAAAAACTACAAAGTTACGTAATGAAATTTATATGTTATTGCAGGTCGATCGGGAGTCACTTTATGAGGCATGGGAACGTTTTAAAGACCTGTTGAGAAGATATCCTCATCACGAGTTGCCCTCTTGGATGCAGGTACAAACTTTTTATAACGGTTTAACTAGTACAACCCGAAACATGATTGATGCAGCTGCAGGTGGCACTATCATGAGAAAAACTCTAGAAGAAGCCATTGAATTACTAGAAGAAATGGCCACAAACTCTTATCAATGGCCAATTGAAAGGTTACCTGTCAACAGAGCCTCAGGATTACACAATGTAGATGCTGTTACCGCTCTAGCAGCACAACTAGAGACTCTCAACAAGAAGATTGATGGACTTAATCCCAACTCACATTCAATATGTGAATTGTGTGGTGGTAGTGGCCATCACAGCAGTAACTGCCAAGCAGGTAATCAGTTTGCATATAATTCATCTGCTAAATAAGCTAATTTTGTTTCAAATTTTCACAGGCAGAACAATCCATACAGTAACACATATAATCCGGGATGGAGGAATCATCCAAACTTCTCGTGGAATCAAAACAATACGAAGCAACCTCCTCCTGAATACCCACCTCAAGAAAAAAAATCCAACTTGGAGGACATGATGGCCAAATTCTTAAATGCAGCTGAAACTAGGTTCTAAAATCAAGAATTATCCATTAGAAATCTAGAAGTTCAGGTGGGTCAACTAGCAACCATAATTTCTGGACGAGCACAAGGCTCTCTTCCGAGCAACACAGAAAAAAATCCTAAGGAAGATGTCAAGGCCATAACACTAAGGAGGGGCACACAATTGGATGAGCCAAAATCTAAAGAAATCTCTAATCAAGAAGGAAAGAAAAAAGAGACCATGCAAGAGGAGAAACTTGTTTCAGAAAAGAAGTCTACAGGTAAAGGTTTGATCAATTCTAACTCTGAAACTAAATATATGCCACTTCTTCCCTATCCTCAGAAATTTATGAAAGAAAAATTAGATAAACAATTCTCAAAATTTTTAGAGATTTTCAAGAAGTTGCATATTAACATACCATTTGCAGAGGCATTAGCACAGATGCCTAGCTACACTAAATTTTTGAAGGAAATTTTGTCTAATAAACGGAAGCTCGAGGAACACGGAATGGTGATATTAACTGAAGAGTGCAGTGCCATATTGCAAAACAAACTACCTCTAAAATTGAAAGATCCAGGGAGTTTTACTATACCCTGCACTTTGGGAAGTTCATTCTTTGATAAAGCTTTATGTGACCTTGGTGCAAGTATCAATCTTATGCCTCTTTCAATTTTCAGGAAACTTGGATTAGAAAAATTCAAAACAACGACAGTGTCATTGCAATTAGTTGATCGATCTATTAAGAGACCATAGGGAATTATAAAAGATGTATTGGTAAAGGTCGACAAATTTATATTCCCTGTAGACTTCATTGTTCTCGACATGGAAGAGGATCATGAGATACCTCTTATACTTGGACGTCCATTCCTTGCTACAGGGAGAGCCCTAATTGATGTACAACAAGGGAAATTGACTTTAAGAGTCAATGATGAGCAAGTAGTTTTTGATATGTATAAAATTATGAAATACCCTTTTGGCTTATCTATTTCTTTTTGTTTTCAAGTGGATATTATTGATAACCTCATTGAGGAGTTTCAGGAGAAAACATTAAATGAAGATACCTAAAAGAGATGCATCATGGAATCAGGAACTGCTACCATCACTGAAGAAGTCGTCATCCAAGAAGAAGCAAGGAATTTTGAGTCTGAAATGGGAAAAGAAGTGCCAGAAGAACAAATAATAATAATTGAATTGAAAACTTTACTTGCTCATTTGAAATATGCTTATTTCGAGAAAAATATTTTCCCTGCTATAATATCTTCTTCGTTGACAGGTAAAATGGAAGAACGGTTGCTGGAAGTCCTAAGAAGGCACATATTTTCGGGAAAGCTGAAATCTCGGTGGACTAGACCATACATCGTGATAAGTGTATCACCTTGTGGTGTCGTTGAAGTACAACACGAGAAAAACAAGGAGACGTTCAAGGTCAACAGGCACAGATTGAAGCACTACATCATGGGGACGTTTAACCCTCAATCGTCCACAATCATTCTTCAAGAGCCATAAATCAGAAAGTCAAGCTAAAGACTATAAATTAGAACTAACATTTTGTTTTTTTATTTTTCTTGCCTTTTGAATTTGTTTTGTGTGTTTATATTTTTTGTTTTGTTTGGTTTGACTTTGAGTTAAGTTTTTATTATTTTAAATGTGTTATTTTTTGGTTATTTTCAGGATTAATTGGAGTCAGGACAGAGACTCCGCGATGCAACCTTACACTTTAGGCGCTGCAGCGCCGATCCTGCCCTTACACGCTGATCTGACCAGAGATTCAGTGCTGCAGCGCCAGGTTGCACACTGAACTTTTAAATGAACAGATTTGCCATCGTTAGGTCAATTCAATTTCTGATTTCCAGCGCCTCTCTCTCTCCAAATCACTAAAATTCAACCTCCTTCCCTCATCGCACCACCATATCCCGATCATAGCAATGATCCGGAGGATGAGGACATTGACGAGGACAACTGATTCGGCCTCCGACTAATCAGGGCAGTTCTCTTCTCTTACTTTATAATTCAAATTTTATACATTGCAGACAATGTATCATTTAAGTTTGGGGGTGGGAACTTTATCTAGGTGTTGTGCGCTACTCATGTTTCTAGTTATTTTTCTATTTGTTATATCTGAGTGCTTTCGGTTGTTTGATTTTGATTCTGTCTATGATGAGAAATAGATTAACTTGATTTTAGCCATTAAAAATTTGAAAAATGTTGTGTTTGTCTGTGTGCTTGAATTTGTTGTTGGATTTATTTTACATCGAACTCTTTGAACACAATGAGCACTTACACCTAAGTACTTTGTTGTCTTGCTGTTTCAAAGAGCGTTTATGTGAGCAGTGTAGTTTTGTGATCTCTTGGACTCTAGAACTTGTTTGAAGACCACTCGAGGCGAAATCCTAGGTAGTACTGTACCAAAGAAATAATCCAGGCCATGTTTAGAAAGTTTGAGCCTTTCTAGCCAACCCTTGATATGTGATTATCCTTAGTTTTCCCCCTTTTGAGGTTGGATATCCATTATTTTGTCACCCGATCATCTAACCTATGTCTTTTTCAAAAAAAAAAAAATTGCTACAACTCTACCTTTCACCTGTAAGCACATCGATTAATGAATGGACTATTCTCTTAAGTGGTGGCAGAGAATTGAGCAAGAGAAAGCAGTCTTCGACTTGGCTGTGTTAAATACCAAATATTTTCCATCGAGAGTGACCAAGGGAAAGATCGAAGTTAAAAAGTGTACCACACGAACTATTTGATCAAGTTGTATTCTGCCTATCATAGGCAGCTGGCAAAGCCGTGTTTGATCGTTGTGTACATTCTATGTTATGGTTTCATTAATGCACACGGAAATAAAGACTGGTGCTACTATAGTACAAGCATATGAAAAAAAAAAAAAAAAAAGAAGAAAATAAGAAGAAGATGTGACAACAGCAAAAGTATTGGAAGTATTCCATGATAACTGAGGGAAAGTTTGAAATAAAATTGTTATTGGTTGATGTACTTAAGGTGATGTGAGCCTCAAATCAATCTTTTACCATACCTTAACCTTAGCCAAAGTTATAAGCTGAATAAAGTCCTGGTGATCTCGGGTATTGTCATGGCCTACATTAGTGGAGAGTGGTGTGAAAAGCAAGCTTATTGACTTTGAAAGATTGGCATTATCCTACCTGCTTGCATAAACCGATCAGAGTGGTGAAACGATTAAGTTTATAAAGGTGTTACATACACACACGTTTGAAGAATTTGATGTAAGATAAAGCTGGCAATAAATTTGAAATTCTAGACATTAGCAGCATTTGGAAAGTTTTCATGCGTTATAATCTATATGCAATCTTTGAGGCATGTTATATCAAATCTAATCAAACCATCTTTCACTCTTAGGTTGTGTGTGCATAGAATTTTGTTGTAGTTTGCTCGAGGACTAGCAAAAACGTAAGTTTGGGGTGTGATAACTCTGAATAAATCATGTTATTATATTGTTTTTAGGCATGTTTTTGGTGTTAATCTTAAGCATTAGAATTATGTTGCATGTGTTTTTAGCAATTTGAGTTTAGTCTATCTTATTTTACTAATAAGTTGTTTTAGTTGAATGATCAATGCTAAGTCATGGAAATCTGTTGTGCAGACACTTGCTGGAGCACTAGAGAGCACTGGAAGGCCAAAATGCGCAAAGGAGACAACAACTTAAGGCTGCAGCGCCGGGATGTTGGCGTTACAGCGCTGGAAGCTGACAAAAAGAGAAGATTTGGACAGAAAGTTGGCACTGCAGCGCTGGGATGTTGAAGCTGCAGCGCCAGACTAGGGTTAGAAATTCATCCTGAAGCTACAGCGCCGGGATGTTAGCGCTGCAGCGCTAGCCCGCGGATTCTGAAAGTTATAAATTGAAACCCTAGCTGAACAAGAAGGGAGAGCGCGACCGTAGAAGAAAAAAATAGAATTTGGAGGAGAGGAGACGCAAAAGAAGAGTTGGAGACACTCCGGGAGGCTACACATCAAGCTTTTAAATCATTCTTCTCTAGTTTTGTATTATTCTTATCTAGCTATGTTGATGTTTTATAATATGAACATGGGTTGTTTGAATATTATTATGGAGTAGATATTTTTCTGTTAAGGATAGATGGATCCTAAACCTATGTCATGAGTGCTATTTGGACAAGTTGGAATTTACTTTGTTTTTCAAAGAGTGTGTTTTATTGTTCTTAATACTGTTTATTATTTTGATTCCTTCTTGAGGCATGGTGATGTGTCGAATAGGGAAGCTGTGCTTTTATGAATGGTTGAATTAATAAATATGATGTTGGATTATTATCTATGCAAGGCCAGGGTAAAACATGCCATGAATGAAATAAGAGTAACCGAATAGGGATTCTAGGAAGTTTATGTGGTCCGTTTAAATCGTAACCGAATAGGGAGATTTAACTGAAAGGAATTCCATTTAACTTAATGCTTCTTAATTTGAATTAATTTAGAATAGACCTGGAATATGGATATTTGAAGTTAATGATTCTTGGGATTGTGGTTAGACCTGAAATATGGATAATCAATTTATTGGGGATTCTGCCATATTGAAAAACATAGTAAGTGAAACTTGTCCATTCAAAACTCTTGTCAATTATGGTTTAGGTGAAGTCAAGTCCTTAGCATGTTAGTTCATAAGAGTCTTCATTCCAAAGTTTGCAAATCTTCCGTTAATTATTAGTGCTTCTGTTTTTAGTTAATTGCTAGTAAACTTTTCTCCTACAATTATTCGTTTGCTCAAATAACAGCAAGAGTTGAGTCATAATTTCTATTGTATTTGCTCAGTCCTCGTCGGGAATGATATTTACTCATCATTTTATTACTTGAACGATTAGTGCACTTGCTAGTGTTAATTTCATCGCATCAGACTACACCTTCAATTTTCAGTAAAATTATTACGTAAACTCACTTATTTCTTTCAAAATTTCTTTTATTTTCATAATATTTTCTCAAATCCTCAAAGATCCAAGTTCTCACAGTTTTATATCAACAAATCCTACATTACATACAAAAAAATTTGAGCTTTTAACTTCTAAATCGTGAAATTTGGTTTGAAACTCATCCTTATTGAAAGTAACCTAGATCTCTCAAAATTTTCTTAAATAAACTTCAAATCCTTCTATCCAAACTCAAATCCTAAGTTTTTAAGTATATGTTGAATATAAACATAGAAAAAAAGGATTATACCTTGATTTTGGGACATTTTTCTTCAACTTTTTCCACTTCTTCCTCTTTTCCTTCCCTTTCTCTTTTTCTATCTTTTTTTTCTCTTCTCTCACAAACCCTCTGGAGGTTTCTACCAAAATATCTACTGCCACTTCTATTTATAAGCCCTTGCACTCCACTTTACCACTTTGTCCCTCTCTAACCATTTTTTATTTGTTTTAACTCAACTCCTTTTTAGCAACTTCCAAGAAATTATATTTAGTCTCATAAAATTCCATAGAGAATTTTATATTCCTCCCATGGCATATTTTTTTAAAATTAATTATTTTTTTATTTATCTACTTACCAACTTACACACTCTAAAATGAATATAAAGATTATTTTCAATAAACATAAAAATATGTTTTAAAAAGTGCAATTCCACGATTAAAATATAATTAATTAAATACCAGGCTTTACATGAATCCACTAAGAAATGTCTACCATTCTTCAAGGTACTGAAGAAAACTAAGGACTTTGCATGGACTGAAGAGTGTGAAACAGCCTTCGAAGAACTCAAGGACTATCTTAGCTCGCCACCTCTGCTAACCAAGCTCATTAAACGAGAAGAGTTGCTCGTTTACATTACTGCGAGCCCCGCGACCATTGCCACTGTACTGATCTAAGAAGAAAGTGGGGCCCAGAGACTCATCTACTATGTCAGTCAGATTTTTTAAGATGCAGAAACTCGATACCTACAAATTGAAAAACCGGCCAATGTCATCCTCATCACAGCTAGGAAGCTACGACTATACTTTTAGTCTTATACCATTATGGTCCTTACTAACTAGACGTTAAGGCACATGTTGCATAAACCAAATATCTCCGAGAGATTAGTGAAGTGGTCCATAGAACTAGAAGAATTTGACATTTGCTACAAGGCATGGACTTCCATTAAGGCTTGGGCCCTAGCTGACTTTATTATAGAGAGTACACTATCTGAAGAGCCCCCTGAGAGGTAGGAGCCAAAGATAATCATCAGGAACCAGAGTTGACATTATTCGTTAACGGGTCCAACAACAACTCTAGTAGTAGAGTTGGCCTCATCCTCATAAGCCCCGAAGGTTTCATAGTCGAGTACACCCTAAGATTTGAATTCAAAACCTCCAAAAATGAGGTAGAGTACGAAGCCTTGCTTGCAAGGATGAAGCTAGCAAAGACAGTAGCTGCCCAAGTCTTAGAAGTCCACAACGACTCCTAACTGGTGGTAAACTAGATGAAAAATGAGTATGAAGCCAAAGGAGCGAAGATCATTAGGTATTTGGAAAAAAACCCGAGAATAGGCTGCAAGTTTTAAGAGATTCCAAATCTCTCAAGTTCCCCGAGAACAAAACACTAACACAAATTCCCTAGCTCGACTCACGTCTACCAGACAATTAGACCCACTTAGACTGTTTATCTTGAAACACTGATTGTGTCTAGTATAGACGAGCAACTGGTCATACTAATCACCGAGAAACAAACCTGGATGGACCCGATCCTCTAGTACTTATAGGACGGAAAGCTCCTCGAGCAAAGAAATGAAGCAAAAAAGGTTATCTCTCGCTCCTTATAATTCACTATCATCGAGGGCTAATTGTACAAAAAGGGATTCACTACCACTTAGTTAAAATGCCTTAGTCCCATAAATACTGATTACGCCCTCTGAGAGATTCACGAAGGCATATGTGGAAATCACTTGGAGGGCAGAGCTCTAGCTTATAAAATCTTTTGTACAGGTATTATTGGCCCAAAATTCTGTAAGAAGCTACCAACATGATCAAGAAGTACAAAAAGTGTCAAGAGTATACCCCGATCTCACTCCGGCCCTCCAATCTTCTGACATCCATTACAAGCTCTATTTCTTTCGCCATGTGGGGAATTAACATCCTCAGACCATTCATGTAAAGCTTTGAAAGAGAGAAAACACTTGATAGTAGCAATCAATGACTGATCACAAGACGCGAGAGTTCATGTAGAAGTCACTTGTGTGCAGCTTTAGGATACCAAGAATCCTTGTCATTAACAATGAGAGATAGTTCGACGCGCCTGGTTCAAGTCTTTCTATCAAGACTTCGAGATTGAGCATTGGTTGACCTTTGTAGGTTATCCCCAAGCAAATGGACAAGCTGAAATTGCCAACAAAACACTCATGCAAAGTTTCGAGAAAAGACTTAAAGATGTTGGAAAACAGTGGCTCAAAATACTACCTAATGTCCTTTGGGTCTACTTGACAACAACTCGAACTCCCATAGGGGAGACATCTTTCTTCTTAGCCTATGGATCCGAAGCCTTCATCCCCCTCGAGATTGGGACTCCTTTGCTACGAGTGCAACACTTCAACCTTGAAAACAACGAAGAAACACTTAGAATGAATGTTGACCTAATCGATGAAGCAAGGGACAAGGCTCAAATCAAGCTCGCTGCCTACCACTAGAGAGTAGCTCAATATTAGAACTCCTGTGTCAAAGGGAAGACATTCAGACTCAATGACTTAGTACTTGGAAAGAAATAAATCTCTTATCTACGAGAAACAAAGAAACTCATCCCAAACTGGGAAAGCCCCTACATTATTCGAAGAATTTGTCAAGCTAGCATATTCAAGCTTGAAGATCTTAATGGAACTCCAATCCCTTGGACCTGAAACGCTGAGAATCTTTGTAAATTTTATCAATAGTATGTTTCTTATTTTTTACATAATTCTTTATCATCGACATATTATAAATAATATCAGTTTGTTTAAGTTCAAAACTTAAGTCCAAAATAAAACCTTTAGCCTCTGACGTACAAAAATCTTGAGGAAGAAGCCATAGGCTATTCTTCTCCTCTGGACCACTAAGACAAAAATCCCGAGGAGGAAGCCCTGAGCTATTCTCCTCCTTAGAACCATTGAGATAAAAATCTTAATGATAAAACCTTGAGTTGTTCTTCTCCTTAGGGTCATTCTAATGAAAATCCTGAGGGGAACACACCGAGCTATTCCCCTCCTTAGGGTATTGTTAACCAAGATACTTCTAGGGAAAAAACCTTAAGTGTTCTACCTTAATATGCTTATATCAAAAGCATAGTTTGTCAAGCACTCTGAACCAAAAATCATAATAAAGTTCAAGTACTCAGCTAATGAGGTCCTCACAACGTGGTCTACAAGGTGCTAAAACTTAAAATTTTAACATTAAGGCATGGTAATAATCAAATAAAGAAACAAAGGCACGCAAATGATGCGGTTATTCCATTCATCAAATAAATATTTTACATAGAAATATCCTAAGTCCTTAAACCTCAAGATCTTTAGGTGCATCACCAGCTCCTTTACCTCCATCCTTAGTCGAAGTCGCCTTATCGAGAAGATTAATTCCATAGACATCAACCTCAGGGTGGGCTTTGGCTACCTTGGCCTTCTCGGTCTCGATTCCTTGGAAAAGATAGACCTCGACCTTGACCTCGTTAGAAACTAAGTCTTTGAACTCCTTCGAGGCCTTGTAATATGTCAAGGCCCACTCATGAGCAGCAGCCACCTCTGCCTTAGTCTCTTTTAAAAATTCACCATATCAACATTGAGGACTTTATTCTCCTCTTAAAATCAAGCCACCTTAGTCTCTAAGGGAGAGATTTTTGTCTCAATAGACCTAGTCAGACTCGAGTTGAGCTATGCAGAGGTCACACTCCGTCAACTTCTTATTCATGTTGGCAAAACGGTGTGAAACCATGCCCTTGACAACAATGGTCTGCGAGTACATGAATGTCAGACCCAACACTTAGAATGAAAATTGAAAGAAAAAGCAGTGAGGACAACCATTACCTTTGAAAAAAGCTCATCCGCCATATTGATGAAGACATCCAGATCGGAGGCCAATTCTGTCTTGTCCCTAGACGGAATTTCTTTTATTAGATGTTCCCGAGCCACTCGAGGGCATCCCATCAATGAGTCACTTATCTTAAGGAACCAATTAAGAATAAGTATATCGATCCTCAAAGGCTGGAGAAAAGGACCAACCAAGGGGGACTTGATCCCCAGCACTATGCCACTCGAGAAGGGATTCCCACTAGCCACTAAGAGCAGCAAGAACCTTAAGAGTCCTGGAGCTAGAAAGAGCCTTAGGCATCTTCTCAGTCTTGCAGGGGATCTCAGTAATATCTTTCTTCTCAACCTATCTCTTTTTCAGCTTCCTTAAGACTTACTACAAATTTAAAGGCATCACTGCAAAAACAAACATGAATGTATAGGACCACAGCAAAAATAAATTCCAAAATAAAATGGCAAAAAACCTAGTAAAATCTTTATACTCTCATAAGGGAAAAGACCATAACAAGATAGGGAGTCATTTTCATCCAACTCCGTGGCCATAATAGCCTTTGCAACCATCTCTTTCATCACTTTCTATTTCCCTCATTCAAAGGAAGGCACCGAGACTTCCTCAGAAAAGAGAAGTCCAATTTCCCTAGGATCCCAAAACTTAAGTCATTATGGAATGGAAAAACTTTTTTTTTTTTTCCAGTCTTTCATCGAACTAGGGTTCTTCTTGACTATCTTGTTCTTTAACCTTTGACTGAAATATACCCAACCATTATCAGTATGATAGTTGACAATAAACAAGTTCTTGAATAGGTCAATAGATATGAGCTCTCTGACCTTCTAACAAACATAAATAAAGCCTATAAATAAGCGCACTCAGTTAGGCACAAGCTATGTAAGTACGATCCAGTAATGGTTGAGGATCATACGGATGAATGAATGAAGTGAAAACCTCACGTATGCCTTTATTGTGTCAAGGTAGAGTCACAACGCATATGAAGGATCCTCGGGTGGCACATCACAAGCTCTTTCTCCTTTCTCAGCCATCCACAATGCAAACTCTGCGGGAACACGAAGTCTCATTCATAGGTGGTTAAAAGTACGATCGGATATGGTACTCCCCTTATGCTTGGTAGAATAAATCAAGTCTGAAGCCTCTGCTGCCATATCCCTTTGGACATTTACTAGTGTGCGTTCAGGTTCAACCCCCCTTTGAGACGCTGTTACGAATAGAATTAATATTAGAGAACTAGTTAATTGCATAAATCATTAGTTAATTATAGTAGTTGGTTACTAGTTTGTTAACTAGTTAGTTAGTTAGTTACTTACTTACTTACTTTTGTATTCATCTATTGTAGCCTATATAAGGCAATTGTGTAATAGCTTTTGCATCATCGAATAAGAATTCTTTGTTGGGAAATCACCTTGAGATGCCTAGGTGGTGATCTTCCAAACATCCAAGTCTAGAATGACTTGTAATGATTAGAAACAGAAACAAAAATCAAAGAAAGGAAAGAACACAACAATTTGTTATCAAGGTTCGACAATAGCCTACGTCCTCGTGAGTTCCTTCGAACTCTCTGTATTAAACCAATGAGTTCTTACAAGTTACAGCAACTCCTCTCCAAGAATCTCAAGTTCTTGAAGAACCAAAGAAGAGAAGAAAGAAAGTGATAAGAACTATTACAAAGCCTTCTACCCACAATCTATATTACTTTCTCTTTACAACCAGCCTCTCTTTTGAGATCTATTCTAGTGCCTCTCCTATGTTTTGTGTCTTTGCATTCTCACACTTGAACTTGAATTCTCTTGTATGATGATCACTTGTGTTTACAACTTGCGTTATTGTGTTGAGATTGAAGCTAAGTGACCCTTTATATAGTGCACCACTTCTTGAGCCTATATTAAAGGTCAATCTCCACCCTTAGATCTTAAGGACCAATCAATCATAGCCCTTCATCAATCCTAAGTGATCCTATGCATTTTGGTCATGCCTTACGCACCATTTGAAATGCTGAAACATAAGCATCAGGTGTGCCTCATGCTGAGGCTTGGAATAGCGCGTGCTGAGGCTTAGAGCTTCGTGTTGGGGCTTGGATGGGCTGGGCTGCGGTGCAGACCAAGGCACTCTTTTTATTCTTTCTGGGTGCCGCAGCATGGGGGAAGCTGAGCAGCAGCGCACACCTCCTCCAAGTCTTCTCCTTTGTAGGTGGCCGTAGCGCACAGCTTGACCTGATGATGAATTTCAACCCCCGTTTAATCCTTAGAAAAATACCAATAATCTCTACCTTTGTCTAAGCAATTAAACCCGAATCCATTATGCAGAGAACTCAGGATCCAAACTCAACTTGAGTCACCATATCAACCGACTCCAATCCTAAGAAGTCCAAGGCAATGATTGAACTTACTTAGAGGTAGAACCTTGGTGACTAAATCTGCAAGATTTTCCTCTGTGGCTACCTTGTCCACATGAATGCATCATTCTGTAACATTTTCCCAAATGAAATGATACCGAACATCCATGTGTTTTGTCCTCTCATGGAACACCGGATTCTTACACAAGTGCAATGCATTTTGGCTATCCGAATACACCACCACCTGCTCTTTCAGGACCTTTAACTCTTCCAATAACCCTTTGCACCACATAGCCTCCTTAATGGCTTCTGTTACCACTATGTACTCAGCCTCGGTTATTGAGAGTGCTACCACCAGTTGTAACTGAGCTTTCCAACTTATACAACATCCGTTAAGTTGAAGAAGTATGAGGTAATCAATCTTCTTTTATCCCGGTCTGCTCTATAGTCCGAATCCGCATAACCCTCAAAACATATGGACTTACCCTTTTTCTTATAAATTAGCCCTGCTTTTAGGCTTCCCTTCAAGTACCTCAGTAACCACTTTATCCTAAGCCAATGCTCTTTTCCGGGATTACTCATGAACCTGCTGAGCACACTTATTGCATGAGCAATATCAGGTCTAGTGCTTACCATGGTGAACATAACTAAACCAACCGCACTAGAGTAAAGGATCTTTTCTATTTCCTTTTTCTCCGCCTCCAATCTCGGACAATGATTGTTGGAGAACTTGAAATGACCAGTAAGGGGAACCTTCACTGGTTTGCTATCTTCCATAGAGAACTTAGATATCATCTTCTCTATATAGGAAGTTTGAGAAATCTTCAATCTGTTTCTCTCTCTTTCTCAGATTATATTCATCCCAAGGATCTTCTGTGCATGGCCAAGATCCTTCATCTCAAACTCCGAACTGAGTTGAGACTTCAATTCTTCTATCCTCTCCATGCTACTCCTAACCAGCAACATATCATCAACATAAATGAGGATGATCACCACTTCCTCCACCTTGTGCCCCTTATAGTATAAGCACCAATCATAGTAGCTCCTCATAAAACCCAAGCTAGTTACAAAGGAATCAAATCTCTTATTCCATTGCCGAGGTGATTGCTTCAAGCCATAGAGAGATTTCTTCAAATGGCACACCAACTCTCCCTGCCTTCCTTCCTCATAGCCTTCGAGTTACCTCATGTAGATGGTCTCATCAAGCTCTCCATGTAAGAATGTTTTCTTCACATCTATTTGCTCGATTTCCCAATTGAATTGGACCACCATTTCCAACATTATCCGTATCGTCTTGTACTTCACAACTGGTGAGAATATTTCGATGAAATCTAAGCCTTCTCTTTATGTGAACCCCTTCACCACCAGCCTAGCTTTATACCGGACTTCATCTCCTAGAGTATTCCCTTCTTTGATCTTGTTGATCCACTTACAATTCACAACTCTCTATTTTTCTGGTTTGGGCACCAATTTCCAAAGGTTGTTCTTCCTCAAAGAATCTATTTCTTCCTTCATAGCTAGCTGCCACTTTGAAGACTCCTTACATTCCATGGCTTCCATGTAAGTTTCTAGTTCAACCATCCCTCCTTCTGTCCAATGAGCTGCTACATTAGCATCCGCAAACCCATATCTCAAAGGTGGTCTGACCACCCTCCTTCCTGGTCCCTTGTGAGCTGGTAGTCATTCTGACTTGCTGTATTAACCTCTTCTAGTTTAATCTTCTCTTGAGTGCCTTGATCTTGGCCTTCATCAATGGGCCCTACCTGGTCTGAAACCTTTTGCCTTCTTTGCCTTACCTGAACTGAATTTTCCTTGATGCGATGCTCCATAAATTTTGGGCTGGTTTGCTCACTCCCTGTGTTGGTGTTCTTGCTGGTCCCCAAAAGTCCGAATGAATGTAGTCAAGAATGCCCTTAGACTTGTGCACTCCAGTATTAAAGCTGACCCGGTGTTGTTTCCCAAGAATACAACACTCGCAGAAATCCAATTTCTCTACTTTGTCACCACCAAGTAGACCATCCTTGCTAAAAACTTGCAGGCCCTTTTCGCTCATATGTCCCAAGCGAGTGTGCCAAAGGGTTGCCTTATCCATCTCAGTTATCAAGCTTGTTTCTTGATTCTTGATTTCTATCTCTCCGATCATCTCATAGAGTCCATCTTTTATTGCTACTTTGATCACTATCAAAGATCCCTTGGTCACCTTGACCTTTCCTCCCTCTACTTTGTATGTATACCCCATGGAATCTAGCTGCCCCAGTGAGATCAAATTCCTTTTCAAATCCGAAAGATACCTCACATTCCGTAGTAGCCTTGTGACTCCATCAAATATCCTCAACTGGATGTCTCTTATCCCCCTCACTTAGCAAGAAGTGTCATTCCCCAAGAAAATCTTTCCATCATTGGTTTCCTAGAAATTCTTGAACCAATTCCGGTGAGGAAAAATATGATAAGTGCACCCGGAATCCAGAATCCATTTCTCGTTGCCTTGCCTCTTGCTCACATTTGAGCTCACAATAAGAACATCATCTTGCTGTTCTCTTTTGGCAACCAAAGCCTCTCTATTATTGGTATGGCTTCTTCCTCTCTCATCCCACATCTTCTTCTTGCAATCTTTCCTGAAATAGCTCTCTTTGTTGCAGTAGAAACATCTCTTTCCTCTAAATCTTGGTTAGGAATGAGATCTCCCATGGCTTTATCCTCTACCTCTTGATTTCTCTCGGTAGTTGCCATGAATGCTACTGCCATTCCGAGTTACTGGCCTTCCTTTAATGAACAACCCTTCACCACTTGATGCTTCCCTCATCTTAGCTTTGAAATCATGAGCCCTTATAGCATTAATCATGATTTCCTTGGCTAGTATATCTCTTCCATATTCAATAGCATTAATCAAATTATCAAAATAATCAGGAAGAGAATTTAACAAAATAACAGCCAATTGTTCATCCGGGAATGTAATGCTATAACTATTCAAATCTTGAACTAGCTTATTAAACACATCAAGATTATCTTGCAACTCTTTATTAGGATCCATTTTAAAAGAAAAATTCTTTTAAGAAGATAAATCTTATTAGAGAGAGTCTTAGTAAGAAACAACTCATCTAGTTTCTTCTACATGACAGCTGGATCTTTTGAGTCACCTTACTCCCTTGTGACACTATCCAACATGTGCAAGAAAATGGTGTTGTACGCCATCTTCTTTATCTCAATCCACTGGTCTTCCGTGATACTTGCTGGAAAAGCGTCATCTTCTCCAATAGCCAGGTCCACCTTCTGTTGCATAAGAACAGCCTTGATCTTCCGCTTCCAAAGGGCAAAGTCTTCATTTCCATCAAACTTCTCAACAATGAAATTTGAAGCCATCTTGCGGAGAAAATTCTAGATTTATGCAACAACCACAATTCTTTTCCAACTTCTTCTAAACCTCAAGAACACGATTGAAGATTGATCTCAATACTGTTCTTGAATCACCCTCAAGAACATGATCAGATCTTGATCTTTACTCCGTTCTTGAATCACCCAAGAAGTTGATCTTTGATTCTTGGAGTCTTGACTCCGATACCTTCTGTTCCAGCTCTGATACCCGTTCTCCAAAGCTCCTTCGGCTCTGATACCACTGTTATGGTATCTCCTCTAGCTCTGATACCACTATTGGGAAATCACCTTAAGATGCCCAGGTGGTGAAATTCTAAACACTCAAGTCTAGAATGACTTGTAATGATCGAAAACAGAAACAAAAATCAAAGAAAGGAAAGAACACAACAATTTGTTATCGAGGTTCAGCAATAGCCTATGTCCCCGTGAGTTCCTCCGAACTCTCTGCACTAAACTAATGAGTTCTTACAAGTTACAACAACTCCTCTCCAAGAATCTCAAGTTCATGAAGAACCAAAAAAGAGAAGAAAGAAAGTGATAAGAACTATTACAAAGCCTTCTACCCACAATTTATACTACTCTCTCTTTATAACCAGCCTCTCTTTTGAGATCTATTCTAGTGTCTCTCCTATGTTTTGTGTCTTTGCACTCTCACACTTGCACTTGAATTCTCTTGTATGATGATCACTTGTGTTTACAACTTGTGTTATTTTGTTGAGATTGAAGCTAGGTGACCCGTTATATAGTGCACCACTTCTTGAACCTATCTTGAAGGTCAATCTCCACCGTTAGATCTTGAGGACCAATCAATCATAGCCCCTCATCAATCCTAAGTGATCCCGTGCGTTTTGATCATGCCTTACGCACCATTTGAAATGTTGAAACATAAGCATCATGTGTGCCTCGTGCTGAGGCTTGGAAGAGGGCGTGTTGAGGCTTGGATGGGGTAGGCCACGGCGCAGACTAGGGCACCCTCTTCATCCTTTTTGGGTGCCGCGGCGTGGGGGAGGCTGAGCCGCGGTGCACACCTTTTTCCAAGTCTTCTCCTTTGCTGGTGGCCACGACACACACCATCTGGGGCGCAGCGCACAGCTTGACCTAATGATGAATTTCAACTCCCATTTAATCCTTAAACAAATACCAACATTCTTTGAGGCATTTCTTCTGAAATGATTTAGGAGATTTCCACATGCTCGAAAAGTGGCACTATCTCTTTCAATTTTGCTTCATTCTTTTCCATTCTTCCCATTTGTTTCTTTATTTTCTATTCTTCCTTTCCTTCCTCTAATTCCCATCCTAACTTTGGTGCTTTCATTCTTATTTGATTCTTGAACAACTTTTGTTCTTGAATCAAGTCCAAAAATTTTCAGCAATTCATCTTCCTTTCTTCTATCGATTTTTCATTGTTACCAATTCTTCTACTTCTACCCTTCTTGAATTACCAGCCCAAATTCCTTCATTCTGGGTCAATATGGAGAACCAGTATGCTATGATTAATGAACTTATATGTGAAAAAATCAAAACACTAAAGAATTAGATCAAGAATAATGTAGATGAATTGAAGACCATGATCAACGAGTTTATTTCCAATCTTGATAAGAAAACCTCAAGAAATGAGTCCAATATGAAAGAAAATCACGAGGTGATATATCCACCTTCAAATATGCAACATGTGACTATAGCAACGCACGTGCCAAAGGCAGTATGGGTGTACCACCATAATGCACAAGGATCAACAATAACTAACGAAGAGTTCTAGAATTTCAAGGTAGAACGACATTACATGATGAACAACCAAGGCAAATTCAAAATGCAACAATGTCTCCAACGCGTGAAGCATTACATATTGATATGATCGAGTTCAGATTTGACATGGGAGTTGTTCAATAACATGCATGTACAGCTGACCATCATGCAAACAACATGAATATTCAGGTTATTAATCACTGAACCATTGGCAAAAATTTTCACAAGATTCATGGCAGTAACTTTGACACTGAAACTCTAGAAAAGTTCACAATAATCCAGCAAGCTACATAAGTACCTCTTCAAGAATACTATAAACAAGTTCTTGACAAGAATACAAGAAACATCAAGAACACATCAAGCACATATTACACCGAAGAACAACCATATAATGTTATTGGGGCGAGGAAAATCAAAGCACAAGCAACACATAATTTCCAGGAATTCGAACACTTTCACAAGCTGGAACGAAAATAAGAAGGAAAAGAAAATAATGAGCCTGTAGCCCAACTTCTTGATGAAACTGTCCCTGCTCTTATGAGGGCTAATCAGAAACGTGGGATGCACTGGACAATTGAGAAATTGATCATGAATGACGATGATAAGAACACCAACTGTTATGTGTTGTTTGAAACCCAACCAAGGACAACACAAAAAACAATCATAATAACAACTATGCTTGAAGAAAACAATTCTTCAAGAAACACCATCTTCAACAAAGGTACCGCATTAGCTTATGTTCAAAATCTTACTTTTGATGGATCTATAAGTCATGCACTGGATTTCCATCTTCATTATAAATCACCAGGAAAGGATCTGCCCCAAACTTTAGTATTTTAATTACCTTACTACTGGTTTGTTGTGTATAGTGAGCTCCATCTTGGTCTTAGATGGATTCCTAGCATAAATAAATTTTTAGATCATGCCATTACATTATAGGATCCTGGAGGAATTGAGGGAAAGACGTATGCAAGGAATTTTTAGCCATTATCTTTTTCTTTTACTTTTCTATGTCCAAGAGACTTAATTTTCTTGATTTTCGTAATCAGTTATTGCTTATATTCATCCATTGTAATGCAAACACAAGCCCACCATGGAACTTATCTAGAGTCATTGATTTAGGAAAATATCCAAATTAATGTGTATGTCTCTTAGGATCCTTGGAGTATGTGCTTTTATATCTTTGATAATTGGCATCACAATTCACAATAGACAGATAGCCTAAAGGAGCTCATGATGGCCTTAGTGTTATTGCAAAATATCCCGTTGAATTTGTTTGTTACTGTAACATATGATTCTTGCCAAGCTTTCCAATTCCTGGTGGTTGTTGTCCTTAGTATTCCACTGGTCTCAAGGCTGCATCTTTAAAGGAGAAATGACTTACATCAACTGGCACTTTGTAGGGAATTAAATCTAACCGAAGTCCTTTATCAAGTTCAATGATGAGGTTTCTAAGGGTGTCATTACTAGAACGTTGAGGACAAGGTTCATTTGATGGGTTGGGGAATGTTACAAATAGAATTAATATTAAAGAACTAGTTAATTGAATAAAGAATTAGTTAATTGAATAAAGAATTAGTTAATTATAGTAGTTGGTTATTAGTTTGTTAACTAGTTAGTTAGAATGTTAGTTACTTTTGTATTCATCTCGTGTAGCCTATATAAGGCAATTGTGTAATAGCTTTTGGATCATCGAATAAGAACTCTTTGAGGCATTTATTCTGAAATGATTTAGGTGCTTTCCACTTGCTCGAAAAGTGGAACTTTCTTTTTCAATTCTGTTTCATTCTTTTCCATTCTTCCCTTTTCTTTCTCTATTTTCTGTTCTTCCTTTCCTTCCTCTAATTCCCATCCTAACAGATGCATGGCCCTTACACTAGACTTAGCCTCAGTAACCGAGCTGGTACCTCTGATATTTTAGCCTCCCGAACTGATATCTCTACCACCTCAACCTTGGCATCCTTAGATGAAGCCTCGCCCTGAAACAAAAAACCTATCCTCTTGAGGGAAAAACTCCAAGAACTCTCCAACTCTCGACCCGAGTCCCTCATACTATCATTACTCCTACTATGGTGGGAAGTACTCGAAGGTGAAGACATAGTATTTAAAATATAGGAAATGAGTGCTTACTAAGGATAAAGAAAGCTACCAAAGACTGAAAAATCACCGAGCTCTCCTTAGCGCCCTAGGGCTCTGAAAAAGAAATTGATAAGGAATGAAAGAAATGAGATGCCAAGACCTCATATCTCTCCTCCCTTATATAAAGAAATGGATGGCTCAGATAATTTGGAATCAACGGTTACGATAATGACCCTTACATTTTTCCATAAAGTACAAAAGATGAATGGTCTCATAAAAAACTCTTTAGAACCTCCCTTAGGAAAAATGAAGAGATAGATGTTGACCACACCTAATGAGCTTCCCGTGCCAAGCAGGCTTCTCACCCCAAACGGACCTTCCAAGCCGAGTGGGCCTCCCATGCCTAGTGGGCCTCCTATGCCTAATGGGTTTCCCACACCAAGTGGGCCTCCTATACAAAACAAAGCATATGACCCCCTTACAAGCATGGAAAATTCTAAAATATCTCTGCAAGTAAAAGGCCTCGATATTTACCCTAGAAAATGGTGTAATAAATGTACTCCGAGAAGACCTTGAGTGTTGAGCCCGGAGCCCCGAGCTCTTCATGGCTCGGTACCTAAGGAATTAAAATATCGAGCCTAGAGCCCCAAGCTTTTCATGGGCTCAGTACCTAAGGCATCAAAATGCTGAGCCTAAAGCCCCGAGCTCTTTATGGTCTGGGTACCTAAGGCACCAAAGTGCCGAGCCCAGAGCTTCAAGCTCTTCATAGGCTCGGTTCCTAAGGTATCAAAATGCCTAACCCAGAGCCTCGAGCTCTTCATAAGCTCAATACCTAAGGTAATAAAGTACAGAGCCTAGAGCCCCGAGCTCTTCAACAGCTTGGTACTTGAGGATAAAAAATACTAAGCCCAAAGCCCAAGCTCTTCAAGGGCTCGATACCTGATGATCAAAAATATCGAGCCTAGAACCCCAAGCTCTTTAAAGGCTTAGTACCTGAGGGTCAAAAATATTGAGCCCTTCAAGGGCTTGAAACATACAAAGATCGAGTCCAAAACTCTCGCTTGCATGCATACCGAGAAATACTTCCTTAACTGCACAATTGCATTCAAGGAAGTGGGGGGCATATGACGTAGGTATAAATTCTCTAACCAATAACATGATGACACATGACATCCTTCAAGGGCAAGAAGATAATTTCACTAACAAGACATAATAACCAATCAAATAGTTACTCGTAACAAAGGACAAAACAGTAATCTCACAGCAAAATCCTAATTCTATTAGGTTACTCCAACCTATGGAAACTCTAAATGCTCCAACTCATGGAAATCCTAAATTCTATTGGGATTCTCATCTTTGAGAAACCCTAGTCCTACTATGACACTTCATGTCCAATATTAATCAATTTTCTAATTGGACTCTACTCGGTTCTAATTATCACATGTACATACAATTCATTCACAATCCTCTAGCCTTCTTGCTCTTTGTTTTCTTCAGCCCTAAGATCACTAACTTAGGCATTAGAGAGCTCTTAGAGGAACAACTCCTTCAGTCTTCCAACGACTCTTTAGGGTTTCTTTTGTATTTGTTTACGCATTTACTCCATCATATCCATTTGTTTGGCCTAGCAGATTTTCCACCTCAATAATTATTAGTACAAAATTTTAAAGAATATTTCACAACTTTTCATAACATAAAAGTTCATTTGTAAACACTTCCATTACTATATTTATTTTAGACATTTTCTAACTAATTTTATCAAACTGTTTGATTGTATTCGATTCGCAACTCTTTTATAAACGTACTTTTATTTGTGAAAGTTACGGCAATCTCAAACTAAACCTAGATTTAAACAAAAGTAAACCACACTACACTTTTGTCTATTTTCGCAACCAAAAAAAAAAAAAAAAAAAAAAAAAAAAAAGGGAGAAATCACATATAGTCAGCACGATGTACCAAGCGGCATCAACAGAAAATTCATTCTGAAGCAAAACAGCCACAATTTTTTTCCTCAATTTTGTTTTACTTTTCGTGCGGGAATATCGCTTGCTCACTCAGAGGATTTCAGCTGAACCATTACTCACTTCAAAATGACGTCGTTTGTGGCGTTCCCTGCCATTTCTTCGCTCCATTCTTCTCTCTATAGAGCTTCGTTTCGGCCTCGGCTCTTCTCGAACCGGTGCTCTCTATCTCCCTTCAAATACACACACGTGTATATATCATATTTTAAAGTTGGTCATTGTGAAGCTTGGTTGATTGCGATTGCTTTCCTGTTCTTTTTGCAATTTTTTTTCGTTGGAGCTGTATAATACTTAAAATTTGGTCTTCTTGTGTGTGTATTGAATAAGTTCTCAAAAAAAAAAAATGGTAATATTTAAGTTTAAACTCATCGTGTCGAGGGTTTTGTTTTTTGTTTAATTCATGTGTTTGAAATTTTCATGAATGGATGGCGATGAAGAGATTAAAATTGGATTAGGAGAATATCAATGACAATTAAATTTGAAGTGCTTTATTGGTTTCTAGTGTAGATTATTATAATTAGTAGGAGTAGTTGGTTTTCATAGAATATATCTTCCTTCAGTAATTGTTACTGTTTTATTTAAGGCTGAAATACACGGGCTTAGATTCAGTGGAAAGTTAAAAATAAAAGTGTGCATCCTTAGATTCGTTTTAAATTTAATGGGACAGATTTTGTGATTAATTGTTAACAATGGACGTAAGAGCAATTGAGGACAAAAATGAGAGCAAGTTGTAATGATTAAATTAGCCTGAAAATGTTAATTCAGCTTAGCTGCCTGATTCTGAACCCTATGATCTTAGAGATTGGAAGGTGATGATACGAGGTTGACAATGACTTAGTATGAAGAGTTGGTTGTCATTGAATGCTCTTCATTGAGTAAGGAAAAGCAAGGTATTTGTAAAGCATAAACATACTTGATAACAATTGTTATAGTTAGTGGCAAATTAAAAATGTGATAAAGTACTTCCAGTGGAAAGTGGAAGTTGCACATCTGCAAATTCATTTTAGAGGTAGTGCAAGTTGAAAACAATACGACTGAACATTACATCAATCGAGGACAAGATGGGAGAAAGTTGACGACGAAAACCAGAGAAGTTGAAGGTTGCGTAGAAAAATGCGAGTTAGTCTTATAAAAAACTGACTGGTTTTGCCAGATTCTTCAATTGTAGCAATCTTAAACAATAATGGAGGGTTAACAGTATCATCTCAGATGCAGTCACTTGCATATGTGCACCTTCGCCGGTTGCTTGTGTGGTTCTTGATGCTAACTCTTCTAATTGTTTGCCTCTATGCTTCTCATGGAGTGAGCCAAAGATATTCATAAGCTCATACTATGACACTAATAATGTTTATGTAATGGCCATATGACACTGATATTGTACGAGGACTTGTCAAGTACTATTGTGTTCAGGTAGGAAACAGGAGCAACAATATTGTGTTGAGAAAACCTATAAGATATCCTTAAATCATAGATATGGTGGTGTAAGTGTCACTATTGCCCCATGAGCTCATATTATTCTGTCATTAATCTTGTAAAAAATCCCTCAGTGATTTGCCACCAAACCACAATGTTTTTGTCCCCAGAATATGTGGTTGTCAATTTAAGTCCCTAGATTGATGTGTTCTAGCCCATTTTTGGATATTGTCCATGCTTATCCTTTCTCAGCTATTTGCTAATAGCCAGGCTTTTCCATCTCTTAGGACTGTCATTCCTTCTAGTTGTTGTTGTTGTTGTTGTCATTAACTCCATGCTGTAGCTGGCTCAGTCTACCGTGATATCGAGACGTCTAGATCTAGTTGCATTCAGGGAGTAGTTGCTCATTGTTGATCCTGCTTTGGTCATGTTTCGATCGTGAAGTTGCCCTGTTTACTTGACAATAGGTTGGAGCTGACTGGTGAGAAAGGATCTGCTAAGCTGATCCCAATCAACTAAGAATTTTAAATATAGCACTGTTGAGTTGAGGAGGTACAAAATGAAAATAATCAAGGAAACAAGATATAATAGTCTGTATTCCTGTGTCTTATAAGGTATGACATTGGATGGAGATTACTGGTAAAAAGGATCTGTTTAACTATTACCGTATAACACTGGTTGAATTAAGGTTTATGGTGAAAAGAAATATTTTCTTCTACAACTCATAGTAATAGATTAATGTTGAACTATTAGGATTGCATGAGCTGCCAACAATGCTAGCTGTGGTCAGTAAATTTAACAGTCTAGCTTAGATGTGTTAATGGCTGCTCAATATTCCTGGATTTTACAAACTAGACACTATTGTTATACTGTTGAGGCTATGTGAACTTGTAAGTGATATATTTATGTTTTTGTTTACAGAGAGTAATGTGAAGGAATCATTGAATTGTACATGGTACAGGATGGTTTTGGTGCATAAGGTTTCATAAGCAGGAACCAGAAAAGGATTTGATAGAATTTCAATGGAACTAGACTATTCACTAGTCTCCACAGAAACTTCTTTCTGGAAAAATAAGATAGAGCTATGCATGGCTTGCATTCACTATTCCAAATTGTTACAGAGTTCATCTCTGTATGTAATTAGGCATGCTACTTTCCTTGCATTTTCTGCAAACAAATAGTGCCTCGCAGGAACACTGATGATCTGTCTAGTTTTCATGCATTACTAGTGAAAAGTTATAACGACTCAGCAAACAATGTTCATCTATTTTGCTATAATTCACAACTTGATTTGACGCCTAAAAGAATAAGAAAATCCGTGCACAGAAAATTATGTATTGTGAGAATTTGTTCAACTTTCTTGGGTTACTACTGTTTCTCACATTGAAAGCGTTGTGCTTTGAGACTGAATCTAATGACACTATGCACTTTTTCAATCTGAGTGCAGCTCATGCAAGTTTGGTGTCAAATGCAGCTCTGCTGAAGCAAGTGTGAAGGATGACTCTAGATCTGCTACAATAGATGTTCTGGCCGATGTTAAATCTGAACGGGTATGAAATGAAAGAACTGTCTAAAATCTAAATCTTCAAATTTGAGTTTATAAATAAAATATGCATGTTTTTGGCCACTTTTAGTCAATTGATTTCTCACCAACGTGCTTTTCTAAGTAGGTTGTAGTTTTAGGAGGCAGTGGTTTTGTTGGTTCTGCAATCTGCAAGGCTGCAGTGTCGAAGGGCATAGAGGTCATAAGTCTTAGCAGGTGCAAGAAATGGTTTATAATCTATTTTATATATCTAAAATGGAGATCATTGTAGGAAAAGTTTTTGTGGCATTCTAATGTATTGTTTACCTTCTCTTGGTCCCTATTAGTTTGGATTCTGAAACTTCGGTCATTTCTCAGGTCAGGGCGTCCTACTTTCCCAGATTCATGGGTGGATCAGGTTACTTGGATATCAGGCATGTCTATTCTTTATGCTTCCTGGAATAGGCTTTTAGTCTTACAACTCAAACTGATTTTTGATTAAATAAAACAAGTTTTAGCTTTGTTATCATCCTGCAAGAAGTAGTTGAAGTTTACTCACCTTTCTCGGGATCCAATTACTAGATCCATCTTAGCCTGCAAAGTTGTTATTCCCCTAATTGGGTAAGATGAGGAACTAAAGTTTAAGCTTAGGCATTATTACGGAAATAGCCCTTTTACTCTCTAATTAGACTAGTGTCACACTCAATGATGCCACTATAGAGCTTACAGTTTATTAGATATGTTCTTGAATGTTGTATGCACGTATTAGTTCAAGTGTGATAATGTCTGTCTGGGCCCTGCTTTGTTTTGGGCTCTGGTATCCATGGTCTTTATAAAGATGCAGACTCTTAGATTTATGTCCATATTATGCAGGTGATGTTTTCTATGCAAACTGGGATGAAGTGCTTGTTGGGGCTACTGCGGTGGTTTCAACTATTGGAGGCTTTGGCAGTGAGGAGCAAATGCAAAGGATTAATGGTGAGGCTAACGTTGTGGCTGTGGATGCTGCAAAGAATTTTGGTAAGGATTGTCAAATGATGACATTGCAAAAACTTAGATCTCTTTTGTTTTTCTTTAAATTGTATATTTAATTTGCAAACAATAATTCTTCCATAAGGCAAATCTGTTTGTAAGTTCAACTGCCAAGTTTTGCTGATTGGCTTTATAACTTGGGCATTACCTCTCCACAAAACCTCAAATTGATTGTCAAAAATAAATTTTAACTATGAGGAACTTTCCTACTATAATTGTGCTTGATTATAGGTGAACTAGATAATATTATTGTGGTTAAGCCTTAATGTTAGCTAAGCTCAGTGCCCTGGTTATTGGTATTAGTTCTTGATATGAAGAGCTCAAGTTCCTGGTCTTATGCAGGAGCCTTAATGTAGCTCCAAAAGAGAAAACCCTTTGTTTTTTATCCCTCAAAACTTCTGAAAGACTTTGTCCACCTAAAGAAGAGCAAAAGAGTCGTTTATTGCGGGCCGTATACGTTTCACTGTGTCAGGCTATGATTGTTAAATTGTTGACTTGCTAATTATCATAGCTAACTGGAATTTTATTCACTAGTTATAATGGAATTAGGGTACCATCTTGGGTTTTCTGGAGCTCCACTATGGAACCCAACTAGAATAGCGTGATATCCATTTGATTTCAGGCATCATGATTCGTGGAAACTTAGCACTCTAGAAGTACTAGCAAACTAACTTCCTAGAATACAATTATAAATCAGTTCCAAAAATGATTTAATTTTTTTTTTATCAATACCAAAATTATTTCATTAGAGATGCCAAATCTGTAATAGGATTAATTGCTAGGACAAAGGGGTGTGTGGGGAAGATAATAGCATTCATTGTATTTCTCCTACATTTTGTTTATTTTTTTGCAGGGATTCCCAAGTTCATCTTGATCTCAGTTCATGATTACAACCTTCCATCATTTCTACTTTCTTCTGGATACTTCACTGGAAAGAGGAAAGCAGAATCAGAGATTTTATCCAAATATCCAAAGTCTGGTAATTTCTAGTAGCATTCTTTTTTAATCTTTGGAATTCTGATGTCCTTTTTTCTTTCTTTTTGAGATAAAGGAGATGTTGTAATGTCTAATATGGTAATACCATGGGATTGGTTTACTTGTATTTTTGGCCAAAGCAAATAACGAAACAGAAACTTCTTGGGTGAATAATGGGTTGATAAAATCAACAAACGCATTTAGAAGTCCCTTTCTTCAGGATGATCAAGAAGGCTTTAAGTGGAGAGAATCACAAAGCGGGAATTCAGAGGTTCTATTAGTTGGGTTTTGTTGTACAACTAGTTGTTAATGCACCTAATTAATGCCAAAAGCGGCCAATTAGTGCTAAAATGTTAAATAAAATCTTTTGGGAATGATTGATAAAGAGGATTTGTGTTCAAACCCAAACCCTCCACAGGCCACATTCCTCCTTCTAACTCTCAACAACTTGTATGTCATGTCTTAAGTGGTGTGCAAATAAATAGCTGTCTTCATTTCTAATTCTCTTGTTGGACTTCTTCAGGTGTTGTGTTAAGACCTGGTTTCATATATGGCAAAAGGAAGGTGGATGGTTTTGAGATTCCTCTTGATTTGGTTGGGCGACCGTTAGAGAGAATTCTTCGTGCTACAGATAACTTCACCAAACCATTAAGCTCTCTTCCAGCATCTGATCTGCTCTTCGCTCCACCTGTCAGTGTTGATGATGTAGCACTTGCAGTTATCAATGCAGTTACAGATGATGATTTCTTTGGCATTTTCACAATTGATCAAATCAAAGAAGCTGCAGCTAAAGTGAGGGTATAAATTAGCTTTTTCAAATTGAGTTAATAGAAGTAACTTATAGTCAGAGATCGGTGACAAAATTTCTCTGGTTCTGCAACTCTTTGTATTTGGATGTCCACACACTAATATAAATACTCAGCTAGATCGGAACTTGACGCTATTTGACCCATCGCCACCCCTAAATTAATAGTATGAACACCTAAATTGCATCCGATTTCAGGATTACTATCATTCTAGTTTGGTAATCATGAGATGAGTACTACCAATATAAAATATCACAGAAAATGCTGCAACATAATTATCTACTAAGAAAATCACATATAAATACAGAATTAGGCGCTCAAGAAGTCGCTTATGACTAGTGATAAAACCTGTTTATGATTATAATATAAAAGTTGGTAGCTTTTGATGTATTTGTTATTTAATATGTATGAAGAAAGCTATGATTAACATTTTGGTTTTATCTTAAGAAGCAAGTCATTTGTATATATTTTTATGTCTCTAGAGACCTGACTTATAATACGTTTCTAAGTATCAATTTTGCTGAAGATGCCCTGAAACATAGAGAACTCGTTAGAAGTAGGAGTAATTTACTCCATTCCTTGCTGATAGAGCACACAAAGTGGTAATTGTATGACCAGTCCTGAAGCTAAAACTTCAGTAGTAAGAAGGCTCTTTTGGCAATTAACCAAAGAAAAAACAATGAACTTTTAGCCTTTGGGAGGGTAGGAAGACTTCAGATTCTGTTCCAAGGAAGCAGGCATTTAGACGGATGATTAAATTTATACCTCTCCTTGACAGTAGAATGTATTTGTTTGATTTTAAAACCATTCCGATCAGGCTTGTATAAGTTTGAAAATGAATAAGAGGGGGTTCAAAGAATTAGATCAATGAGAATGGAGTTTAAAGGTACTTTTAGTCAAAGCTTAAAATTCAAGGTTTGGGTGTCAGGTTGTATCAACTATAAAGTCACTGACCCTCATTTGCAAAAGATTTCTAGAAGGGCTTAAAATCCAAGGTTTTGAAGCTCTGAGTGCAGTTTATCAACCAAATATCCAAATATGTTTCAAGTAATCCCACCATTTATCATGTGCTTACCCTATTCTCTCTTGGAATAGCCAGAAAAAACCTAATAATTCCCTAGCCAAAAATGAATGCGTCTTCTTTGAGAATAGAATGGACGATTAATATAGATTAATATTTTCCATCGAACCTAAACTATATTTCAAATAAAAAATGCATTAATATAATCATTAAACACAGAAGAAAACTATTAGGAGTAACTTTTTTCCACCACCTGATAAAATATTTGTCAACCTAAGTACAAGGGGAAAAGAGGAGAGTTGAGAAACGCCATTTGCTTTTCCTCCTGCTAACATCTCCTTTCTCTTTTCTCCAGGGCCAGGGAGCAAGAAGGAACAAAAATTGCCACGTGGAGAAAAAGAAAAGAATCTAACAGATAAAACAATGCTGGTCACTGCTATCACCCAGGGGCCAGATTTTCTATAAATCACATTAATAATAAAGACACAAGGACCTTCCAAAAGCAAGAGGTACAAACTGAAACTCTCTCATCAATAACTGTCAAGGCAGCCATATGTAAAACTATAGGTGTTTGTTTAATTACCTTGAGCTGGTGAATGAATTTCGCGATCCACCGCATTCTTCGTTTGAAAGTCAGAACCACATTGGAGAAAGTCCGTGACAACCATTTTGCTTCTGCATTCTAGTGTGATAGAATGCTCCATAAGATACCTGTCAAAATGCAAAATCATCAAGATTTTGGATAGTTTAATGTAACATGACTTGCTATAATCAATTTAAAGGATTGCTACCATACAGTCATTAATATGAGAACATATATGTGAAGAATGACAAAAAAAAGGAAATATAGGATATACATGAATGAGGTTATATGATTGTTAGGAAAAGAAAAATTCAGAAAAAGTTTAGTATAAAAAATTGTTCTTTCTATTATGTATTTTGTAAAACTGATGGAAAAATAAATAAAAAAAAATGACATAAAAAAACTAGTTCAATTTACTTTTCACTTTCTAATCATTTCAACTTGGAAGGACTGATTTGTACGCGTGGAAAAAAACCTCGATCTTCTCAATTTTCTTTTTTTCTCTCCAACCAAACAGCAAAAAAATACTTTCTACTCTTTTTCTTCACCTTTTTTTTTTTTTTGTCACTTTACTCTCTTACCACACAGCATAAAGGAGAAACAATAAAGAGACAATGATCCCCATAGACCCCTCAATGAATGTGTATGCAATCAAGTTCTTAAGGACTAAATTTCATATCCAAGAAAACAATAAAGACATAGGTCTTGCAACATATAAATCAGATAAACTTCCAAGGACTTTGATTTAATCAAGAAAAAGAATACCTGCTTATCCTATGTTTGTGTCAATAGTGCATCAAATCCTTTTCTTTGATAAAATAGTGCATCAAATCCTCTCTCCTTGACACAGCCATTCTTATGTTCATATAGATTTGTGATACTTAACAGACCAAATGAGATAGGATATTCAATAAATTAGGCCACACACTATAATCATTCACCTCACCACACAGCCGCAATCTCTTCATTTCTTTCTTCCTCATAGCCAAATTTGCATAATAAGAAGATAACTTTGTAATGTTCATTTATTGAAATTAAATACTACAGTTTTGAATCTGCCAAGCCTCAACATGCATGGACAACACAAACATAAAAACACTCATGTGTTCCCCATATTTACTTAAATGAAGAGAATTTCACCGTAATCAGTGTCACACTAAAACAAAATAAATGTTGTTGGATCCATCAGAAATAAAGAATAGCATTTGTGAACGACAATAAGCCAACTACTTTTATAACAATATTGGAAAATAATGCCCTTTGGTTAATTTTGAGAAATGAGATGTCCAAAGGCATTTCAAGTCCCGAGGCAAGATGACGAGGCAATGTCCACACATACATGAGTCCTTTATATCCCCAAAAGAAAACTGAAACTGAGATGAGACAAAAAAAGGCTTCAACCAAGTTATATGCTTACTTTATAGCCCCAGAACTTTCGTTAGCATTAGTAGTGACATTTTCTTGAGTGCTGCTGATGAAATTTCCTCCTTCGATGGAGCTGTTACTATTTTTCTTGCCATGTATTATTTGCACAATGGATGTGAGATGAAAAATCGTTTGTCAGAACATGTTAAGCTGATTTCAACAGAAATTGTGAAAACTAAATAAAAACAGAATTCTGGATGAAAGCACATAAAAGCAGTAAAAAGATATTTTGCCGAGTTTAAAAGAATACATTTCTTGTGTTTAAATTATCAATGTATCTTTTATTAATCAAACACTTTGTCCTAAGCAACATAACTAGATCATAGTTTTCACAAATCTGCAGGCCCAATTGTTAATCCCTCATTTTCAAAATTTGACTAAATCCAATTTGTCATTAGTTTATTCAATTCTAAATCACTTTATTTATCTTGTCCATCATGCAGCTGTTAAAACTGAAGAGCTCCAGTGAGTCAAGTAGCTCTGCCTCTACTTCGAAGCAATATTGAAGGGACCTTGAGCAGGTAAATGAATGCGAATAATGCATAGCAAATATTACATGCCTTTACATGTTTACGCAAGTAAATATAACCGCACAAATCCACAACCGTAGTTTAATATAGGGTGAGAGCCATTCAAATCTCTTCAATCACATTATAAGCTGTATTCAAAGCCAACACACACACATATATATATAACCTTGTACTTAGACATGGCGTTGTTGAAGGCAGAGTCATCCCACAAATCACCCTCCTTCCCCATTCTCTTCTCCTTTTCTTTCTATCTAATTTTCAAATACTTTCTACTTGAAGCTGAAAGTTGATGCACAACATAAACCAAAACCCTTCCCGACTTTTTTTTCTTTCGAACAAAACCCTTTCTTTCTCATTGTCTAAGTCCATGGCAAAAAATAGTCTAACAGCAACTCAACCATTTTATAACCGAACTAAAAAAATATTAACCATATTAAATTTATGACTAAGATATTTTTTTGTTATATTTATCATTATGATTATTGATATTTAAAATATATGGGTTAATCATTTAATCGAATCATATCAATATATATATATATATATAATATATGTGTGTGTGTGTACCTAATTATAATTTTATTTCTATAACAATAAATTAAATCTGTTTTAAGACTAAGATTAATGATAAAAATGCTTAGTATCTATATAGTTAAGAAAATATCCTAAAAATCTAAAATCCTAAATCATTTTTCACAATCATCATTCACCTCACCACACAGCCGCAATCTCTCCCTTTCTTTCTTCCTCTATCCTCTCTGGCTCCCATGCATTTTGCACCTTTGTTCTAACTCTCTTCAGTCAAACGAAAAGTTCTCGATCCACTGTTGTCATCTCAAAATCCATTGCGTATTGTTGAACTTTTCTGTTCACACTTCAGAGCAGTTTCAACTAAGCCACTCTTCCTCCATTGTGGATTAAATAGTGTTAAGAATTTTAATTTGAATTTACTAGTATGAATTGAATGAGATTGTGGTATTTTAACTTTTAAATTATATTATACTTTGATTAGTATAACTTTCTTGATGTGGTAAAAAATTGTTTTTTTAACGGTGGGTAGTTGCAAAATTTCCTAAAAAACCGAACCAAAAGTTTAGTTATTGAAAGAAATAGTTTAGTTTATGGTTATGGTTTTAGACAAATCAAAATTTTGGTTATGGTTATAGTTCCACCAAATTATGTTGTTACCGAACCACACACACCCATCTTTTGGTTCGTTGTAATTTACCTGAGGTACACTTTTAGGGTAAATTACATATTACTATCCTATTGTTGTCATTTTTATCAAATCCGGTCCCTGCATTTTAAAAATTTACACTTTTTTCGAAGGATTAAAAAGTCGCATTTAGATATCTCGTTATGTTATGACTTATTATTGTAGAAAATGTTTTTCATTTTTTATTTCCATTTTCCATAATACTTTCCTCATCATTTTTCTTGTTCCTAATATAATTTGAAAAACAAAAATTTCTTTCCAACATTATATTGGAAAAGATGGAAAAAAAGTTGTTTCCCAACTTTTTTAATATTATGTTGGAAAGAGAAGTTTGGAAAACAATGCTTCTCTTTCTTTCCAAACTTCTCTTTCCAACATAATATTGAAAATGATGGGAAACAAAAAAAAAATGTTTCCCAGGTATTCTAATATTATGTTGGAAATAAGGTGTTGTTTCTCAAATTATTTTAAGAATATGCAAATTGTTGAATAAATTGTTTTTTGGAAAATGAAAATGAAACACTTTTCACAACTAAACACACGGTCTCTTTTATTCTTATTGTGACACCTAGTAGGAGTAACAAATGGGTGGGTATAGGTAAGTCATAAATGGGTTGGGTTAATCATTACCTATGAACCCATTTATAACACATTTATTTATAGATGACAAAACCTATATCCAACCCAAACCCAAATAACATTCAACCCACTCATCAATCCGGATAAAAATCTAACACTTGTTGATTTTTTTTTTCTTCAGAAAAATATTTATACTCATAACACACACACACACACACACACACACACACACACACACACACACATATATGGTTGCTCAAATCATTGGTTGTTAGGGTTTTGGGTTGTTCGGGTTTTGGATCATTGTATCACAAGTCGCTCGGATTTTCAATAGTTGGGGTCATGAGTTGCTTAGGTTGCACATCGTTCGATTAACAGGTTGCTTGGGTCCCGAATTTCTCGTCTTGGGTCACTTGGTTCATAGGTTGTTTATGTCACAAGATACTTGGCTCACAGATTAATCATGTGACGGGACGCTTAGGTCATGGGATTTTCAGGTCACAAGTTGTTCAAATTATGAGTCGATTGAGTCATGGGTTGCTCGGATCTCGTATCGTTCAATTCACATGTTGTTCAGGTCACAAGTTGCTTGATTCATGGGTCACTCGTGTCTTGGGTCTTGGATCGCTTGGGTTCCAAGTCGATCAGTGTAGATAACCAATTACATTCTAAACAAATCATGTGTGGCTCTAATGTAGGGAAAAATTGGCTCTTTAGTAATATAATGACATATGGCAACCAATGTAGATAAAAATGACATTTAACGATCATACAATACAAGCAACTGAGGGTTGACACCTCGTAAAGAGTTTGATGGTAATTTCACCGTAATGCTATTATAGCGCAACTGTCCTTGAAAAATTCCTCACACAGCTTCCTTTTTTAAGGTTCGCATCCTTAGCACCAAAATGATGACCACGTTTCATAAGCACCCAAAAAGATAAACAAATTTCTGGAACCTACTCCAACTAACTATATAAAGGCCTTTCATGTTCACAAGGTACACATTCACACTCACTATTTCGTGGCTTTAGAATAATTTTTTCTCTCTTCATTTCTCTCAAAAACCCTAAGGCTAACTTAGGCATCAGAGAGTCTCCGGAGGCTCCCACCCCTACCCTCCGGTGACCTTTAGATTCATCTCCTTGTCTCGTGTGTATAGATTCAACCCACCAATCGCATTCACCCTTCGTAGATTTTCGACATCAATAGATTGGTGCCATTTATGGGAAATCATAATCTTTTGTTTTACTGAAGAAGCGAAGAAAAACCATAAGAACTCATCTATTGCCATACCATCCAAAAATACCACCAAAAACACCACCAATGGCGTTGCTGGAAAAAGTACTGCAGCTACGAGAACAGGCGCCCATAGCTAGCAGTCCGATTTGCGATTCCCCACCATCTTCGAACATGCTGCCCCTAGTCAAAATCCACCTGGATCTCCTAGCGAGAAGACCAGGCAAATGGAACCTTCTTGTCACAAGTCGGTAGAAAATGGTCCCCAAGAGAACCAAGGAGCATCTCCTTCACTGCATCTTAGCATTCCTGTAATTCAGGAATAGTTCTTGGAACTCTCCCGCCTCATTATTGACTTGGCTACTAAAGTTCGAGGAAGAACTCGTCTTTCCTCATCTCCATCCTCATGCCAAAACTCCAGACGAAAAAATTGAACCAGTCACGGCAAGTCCTCTAGTAGCCGTTCTACAGCAGAATCCTCTCCTCCTCGTATAACCGGATCCCAGTATAACTTCACTTCTAGACGGTCTCTAGCAACTAGATCTAGGGTTTTCCCCCTCTAGAAACAACACCTGTACACACCTAGACAAAATGTTCGAAGAAATAGAGGAGAAGATAAATAAAGCTTTCAAAGATAGAAAGAACAACGCCTTAGATGAGCTGAATATCCAGGATCCACCATTCAATAAAGAGATCCTTGTGGTCCCTCTTCCTTTGAACTTTCGAATGCCGCTCATCAAGGCCTATGATGGCTCCACTGACCCTATGGATCACTTGCAACTCTACAGAACTACTATGATGTTGCATTGTCACCTAAACGCAATCATATACCGAGCCTTTCTCTTAACTCTTGAAAAGGCCGCCAGCACTTGGTATTCACACCTCAAACCTGGTAGCATCGAATCATTTAAGGAGACCAACCGAGCTTTCGCAGTGCACTTTCTTAGTAGGAAGGTTCCTCGGAAAACCTTTGAAGCCCTCTTTAGCATCATTCAGACTTGAGTTTATCTCGCGATTCGAAGCCGCGATATGGGAGATCCTTGACCTTGATCCGGCTATGCATATTTTAGCAATAAAGAATGGACTTAGATCCAAAGCCTTTAACCATAAACTCATATGGTGCCCTCCTAAAGATATGAGCGAAATCCTAGCTAGTACCAAGGAATACATGCTTACCAAGGATGACCAAGGCTTTCGAAAAGAAAAAGAAGGAGGACCCAAGAAGAAAAAGAAAGACTACAACGAGGCACGAGATGGCTCAGCCAAAAAACCTCGCCATTATAATAGAATGAAGACTGCCACAAGCTTTGGGAGCTTTACTCCTTCTAAACTCTTCAAGAACAAATATCTTGATACAGCTCCAAGTCAAGGAGATCCTCCACTGGCCTCCAAAATCACTCCACCCCAGTGGGAACCGAAACAAGTGGTGTCAGTTCCACAAGGACCATGGTCATGACACCGAGGAGTTCCATTCTCAAGTAATAGATCAAATCTCTTATGAGCAAAGGGTATCTGAAGGAGTTCACCAGGCTTCAATGGACTTGAGAGGATGATGAGGTTTAGTCAACTATACTAAGCTTCTAGGGCATGTGTAGTCGACCACATCTCATTTTAGTCGACAGATACCTTCCCTAACTCAGTAAAGATTGACTTGATTCGAGACAAGCCTAAACTCTAAGAAAGTTACAAGAAGGTAACTAGAGAGATGAAGAGAAAATTCTAAGTATTTGATTAATGAATCTAATTACACATTACAAGTCTTATTTATACCAGCTTAGGACTAATGCATTAGCTAAGTTGTTAGTTAGTTATGATTACGTTTTAGTTATAACAGTTTTGTAACTAACTCTAACTAACTATTATTCCTCTTAGGTCTTATCTTGGCTATCTGGATTGTTAAGGTTGTAATACTTGAAGCCTCAACGATATTCTAGGCTCTAGGAAAACTTCTTCCATGTCCTTTCCTTCCTTTGTTGCCTTGTTTCCTTAATCCGTCTCATGCCTCTCTTTGTCTGTAGCTGCATCATAGACTACACAGACTTTTCCCAAAATTTTAATCACCTTGAAAGGGTTATATTTTATCATATTAAATTTTAATCTAGACCCATAAGCACATCTCTTAGTTAAGTAAACATAATGAAGTCACATGGAACATAATTGCTCAATTCCACAAACAAATGAAAGATGACATCCAGAATTCCACAAAAAAAAAAAAAAAAAAAATTCTATAAAAAAATTCTATAAAAAAATTGCCAAGATTCAATATGACATTGCAGACTTGAAGACCAATGTTAGCAAACATGAAGCTCATGCACCATCATCTCATGATAATCAAGACAAAGAATACTATGCAACCTACAATCCCACTCAATTCAAGCAACTCAAACTAGATTTTCCAAGATTCAGTTCTGGAGACCCCTCAGATTGGTTGTTCAAGGTGTAACAATACTTTTTGTGTCATCAAATTCTGGATTTTTAGAAACTTACTATGGTTTCTAAATTTTTTTTTTTTTATTTTTAGAAACTTACTATATTTTCAAAGATAATATTGAAAATTTTGTTGAAAAGAGTTAGAAATTTTTTAAGAAGAAAATATTGAAAAGTTTTTGAAATGAAAGAATTTTGAAGAAAAATATTGATTGAAGTTGAGGAAAATAATTAAAAAAATTTGGAAGAAAAAATTTATATTTCTCTATAATTTTTATAAAATTTTAGGAAGGAAGAAAAGTTGAAAATTTGACTTTTAAAGGGTAAATGGAAAATATGTAATTATGTAATGGCAAAACAGTAAATTTTAAATGACGGTTGAATTGTAAATAAACAATGGCAAATATATAAATTGTATTAAAAAAAACTCTGAACGATTAGGCGATATTTTTGTGTGTGTAGATATTCATGCATAATATGTTATATATATTGTTTCAGATGTGATATTAACAATGTAACTCCCCTGTTAAGGGTTAAGCATTGATATATATATACATATATATATATACATATATACATATATATATACATATATATATACATATATATATATATATATTCAGTTGATTTATGTTTTTATATTGTTGCATATATATGTCGTGCTGGGATTTCAAAACGTGTCGACACCGTCTCGGGGGTGCACAACTCGGGATGGGTCGTTACATGGGATCAGCCACCTAGCTTCAGCCCTTAGTAAGCTCAGGTGGCCTTCAGGTCGGGCCCCTTCAAATTTTTAAAAAATTGCACTCAAACTCTTAATTTTTCTAAAAATTATCTTGAGCCCCATAAATTTTCTTAAAATTATATCTGCGCCAACCCCCAATGCGATGCATCACTATATACCACAAATCATTTATCACCAGAAGGAAGCACTAATACCAGAGCAGTAGTCAATTTCTCTTTCAACAGTTGGAAACTCTTCTCACATTCTTTTGACCACATAAACTTCACTTCTTTCCTAGTCAATCTGGTCAATGGTCCAGTAATAATAGAAAAATTCTGGATAAACCTCCTATGATAAATCTCCCTCATAAACCTCGTTTCAACACATCAGGTTCTGTTCTAGCCATTTCCTCTAATCTCCTCTGTAAATTATAAGTTCTTTCTTCGGCTACATTCATTCTCTTTATAGCACGATCAAGAACTTCTCTCAACTCATCCCTCCTAATATCATATTCTCTCCCACCTCTACTAATACCAACCATACTAGCAACCTGTTCCCTTGCATAAACCACATACTCGATCTCCCTTTCAGCTTCAGCTCTTCTTAATATTGGGGGTCGACCACGTCCTCTCTGGTTCAGTACTCTACCTCTAGCTCTAGCACGTCCACGTGTCATCCTCAAACTATGCATTAAAATATAGTTTATTTAAATCTTCAACATCTTTAAATTTTTATGCAATCTATAGAATCATAAAACCTAATGCTCTGATACCAAAATTGTAACGATCCATCTTGGGTTGGCCACCCCCAAGACGGTGTCGTCACGTTTTGAAATCCCAGCACGACACATATATGCAACAATATAAAAACATACATCGATTGAAAATATATATACATCAACCTTCAACCCTCAACAAGGGAGTTACATTATTAATATCCCATCTGAAACAATGTATACAACATATTATGCATTAATATCTACAATTCATTTTTTTTACCGCTTAACCGTTCAGAGTTTTTTAAATACAATTTACATATTTGCCATTGTTTATTTAAAATTTTACCGTAATTTAAAATTTACTGTTTTTCATTACATAATTACAGTTTTGCCATTATATAATTACAGTTTTGCCATTTACCCTTTAAAAATCAATTTTTCATATTTTCTTCCTTCCAAAAATTTTATAAAAATTATAGAGAAATATAAAAAAAAATTATATTTTCTTCCAAAATTTTTTTAAATTATTTTCTTCAAATCCATTCAATATTTTTCTTCAAAATTCTTTCATTTCAACTCTAAATTTCAAAAAAAAATTCAGTACTTTATTCTTAAAAAATTTCTAACTTTTTCAACAAAATTTTCAATATTATCTTTCAAATATTACTTCAAATCAATACAAAATCTTTCATCAATGAATTATTTAATTCATCATAATATATGTAAAATTACTTCTTTACCCTTATTTTATGAACACGAGTACTACAGCCCAAGGCCACTTTAAGGGTTCAAATGCAATTTCAAGAAAATTTAAAGAGCTCAAGCGTAATTTTCAAAAAAATATTAGAGGGCTCAAGAGCAACTTTCTAAAAATCTAAAAGTGGTTGAGCTTAAGGCCACCAGAGGGGCTCGAATATAATTTCAATAAAATTCAAGGTGTTAGGCGCAATTTCCAAAAAAAATACGGGGTCAAGTGTAATTTCTACAAATTTGAAGGTGATCAATCCCATGCCACCTAAGCCCGCCAAGGGCCGAGCCTAGGTGGTTAAGCCCAAGGCTACCCAAGGCGCTTGAATGCAATTTAAAGAAAAATTAGAAGGCTCGAGCCCAATTTTCTAAAAATTTGAAAGTGGTTGAGCCAACCATGACCAACCCCAGCGGTCGAGCCTAACCGACGGTTGAGCCAGCGATTGAACCCAACTTGGACCGAGCGGAGCAAGGCCGAACCGGTCATGATCAAGCTAAACAATCAAGTCCAAGCCTTGGTGGCCAAAACATAGAGCCATTTGAGCTAAAAAACAGTCAAAAAATGGAAAATATGCGCTGAGCATGAAAAAGTGCGCCAAGCACGCAAGCATACACCAAGAAAAAAAAAAGGGTCGAACACGAAATTCAAGACTACTTCACTAACCATGGAAATAAGCTCAAAGAAGTAGGGGGCATATGATGTGAGATAATGTCATCTTGCCAATGACGTATCGACACGTGGCACCCTTCACGGCTAAAGTGTAATTTCACAATCCCAGTCAAATGACTAATCGTACACATATACGTAGCATAGGGAAAAAGGTATTTTTCACACGTAAACCCTGACCTTAAGATATTCTGGCTAACCACATTAATTACTCGATGACAGTTATGTATAAATGACATTATTACCCAACGTTAAACCTGAGTAAATCTTGATATTATTACCTCACAATCACACTTGATATTATTACAATTATTGTGTCTAATAACCACAACATTATTTCCCGTCATCATTTCTAGACTGAACCCCATGCGCTATATAAAGTGGGCTCCTACTATTTCCCAAGTATGTCACAATTCTTTCTACAACCCTCTTACTTTGAGATACTGACTTTAGCACCAGAGAGTGCCCCCCGAAGGCACAACCCTTCTGAAGACTTCTAGTATTTTTTTATGTTTCTGGTGTACACAGGTGCTTCACTACTCTCGTAAGATTACTTGTTATGAAATCGACATCAACAAAAATATATTATTGGTTTCATAATTTTTTCAGAGGTACCTAGTTAATTATTGGTCTTTATACACCATTGTCAATATTTCAAAGGTTACTGCACTTTCATGCTTGATAGGTTATGGTGTGTTTGAAAAAGTTTTTGCCCACAGAAAACAACTATTAGAAACAGACGAGGGAGCTTTTTCTAATTTAATGTTTGGGGAAATTTTACTGTATGCTAGAGACAGCTAAAAATCTCCTTTTAGGAAAGCAAGGGTAGGAATACTTTTAAACTATGCTTGACTAGGTACCACCTAAAACTTTAATGATTTTTATGTAAAACCGAAACCACCGTTACCACCTCTCACCAATTCCCACCTAGTTCTCTATATATTCAAATGATCGGATCCTTATTTCTACCATTTTTTCCATCTCAATCATTTCTCTCTCAAATTGACGAGCTTGGCCTCCCTCTCTCGGCAACGGCGATTACGATGGCAATGTCAACATCAACTACGATGGCAACGTCCCCTTTTTCAGTAAGTCTTCTTCTGTTAGTCTTGTTGGGTACTTGAATGGATCTCACATGGATATGTAGGCTTCGTCTCGCATTCGAATGATGTTTACCTCCTTCCATGGAAATTGACTGAGGAAAATCTGGTGAAATTTTCAATTGGTAGTTTATTGCATGCTTAGGGTTCATAATTAATTCAGTTCCCACTAATTGGTGGTTTAGATACTCGTGGATTGAGGGATAAGATCAAAGACGAGTGATTAACTTAGAAACAAAAAGGACAAAATTTGTGATTTGTACTGTAAAGAGAATGCACAAGATTTGGGTAAGTGATTTGGATGCTGAAAATCGGCTATAATGGAGAAATAAGACTAGAGAAGATGATGATCACAATAGCACAAGGATAGGCTAAAAAGATGGGAAAAATGAAATGCTAACAATTGATTTTCAAGATTTTGGAAGCTAGAAGAATTCAACCAAAAGATTCTACTGGAATTGCAAACAAATTAGATTCGAAAATCTGATTCCCAAATCGTGGATTAGGTATCAGGCTCTCACAGAAGAGAAAAAGTTGCCGGGAGTTAGTAAAATTGCTTACAATCTCCAAGATGCTTAACTCCCGAAATGGTGTCTCTAGATTTCTCATCAAAAGTGAATGGATATAATTCATCCAATAAACACCTTGCTCGCAATGTCTTGATTACTAATGATTATTTGGAAATGAATTAGCTGGCAGTATTGCCATGTTGGAAGGATATTGATATGGCTTCCGTTTAACTGCTTAGAAATGTACAAAAGAATTAGACAAGTGAATTTAAGACCTTTTCTTATGTTATAGTTTTTATTACTGTCATCTGAAAGATTGTTTTGTGCATCTGAAAGATTGTTTTGTGCATCTAGGTTTGTTTAGACTAGATGAAAAAAAATATATATTTACGGGCAAGTAGAATCTTGACAGGAAGACATTGGCCTCATAGTTGATGCTTCCAGATTTTCCATATCATCTGATATTTATGATATTCTCTATTATTTTGTTATGTGGTTTTTTCTATCAAGTGAATTACCCAAAAGTTCGATAAGTATTTGACAATTTTCCAAGTTTATATATAGTTTATAACAATCTTTGTACATATGTATGCTTCAAATTGAACGGTTGCTTACATTTCTTTTTCATTTGGTTGGTATGAATTCAATCTAGGGTCATTTCTCAACATCTTAAAGAATTATGGACAAAGCAGACTCTTATTACAGATTATGAAGAGTTATTGGAAAATTTGTAGTGATTGCAACACTTGCAGGATGCTCTGCTATGTACACTAACAACTCTATGTAGTAAGAAGCGCTTGCTTGCCAATCATTGGAAAGACTATGATGTGTGCAATGGTCTATTAGGTGGGATTACAGCAATCACTTATGGCTGATCTATGGTTGATCCTTGGGATGCAATCGTTTGTGGGTTTGTTGCTGCTTGGTTGCTAATTGGCTGCAACAAGTTATCTCATGAGAAATTGAAGTACAATTAGATTAATTAGGTTCCTTAAGGAAATAACAGATCTTCAACAACCAATATGATGGTGGTTTTGAGTCAATTTATTTCTGTAAATATCTTAGAAATAATATTCAAACCTTTGATATTGTTTTTGATAGAATTGACATTGATCTTTTTTATTAGTTTTGATGTCCATTTATAACTTCAATGATTAAATTATTTCATAAATGTAATTTGGTGCCATAACTATATTGCTTCATCATTATCTTAAATTCTTAAGCATTTTGATGAAAAAAATATATTTTAAAATAATATTGCAGTTGGGTTGTTTGACATAAATGGAAATTCCAAATTACATAAACTTGATTTTTTTTTTTGGTTATATTAATTACAATTTTAAGTACTTTTTAATTATTGATTGGTACAAAATTGTTGATTGTTACTTTCACTAATGCCAAGAGTAACTCTTTATTGAATAAAATAATTCATTAAAAATGTATATTTTTATATCGTGTCTATTTTGATAATTTTGTAGTTTCATAGCATCTTTAAAATTACAATTACTAAACATTAATATTAATCATAACACTTTCATAGTGTTTTTGCAATATAGTTTACCGAACGTAACATTAACTTTTAGCAATAGCATTTTCCATAACTCTTTTAGTGCTAGCTCCTCACAGTATTTTTGGCACCAAAACGCCTACGTACTGCACTCACAAACACACCCTTACTTAATTAAATTTTTTTTCTTCATGTTATCATATTGATCATTGTCAATGATTTCTTTTACGTGTCATAAAAAGATCATAACTATTTCTTTGCATGTTATTTGCACTGACAACACATTTCTCAATGTCTGATTTTTTTTTTCAATCACAATAACAAGAACGAAAATTCTACGTAAGCTCAGCTTCTTGGGGAAAAAAAAAATCTCAGTAAACTATTTATTATAACTAGAATGTTTGAAAAAATTAGAAAAAGAAAAAAGAATCCAATGTCCTTAATAACTATAGTTTCACTTTAAGGAATGATGAACATTTTTGCATAAGATAGTAAAGAGCCACAGCAAGGACGTGATTAAAAAAAAATTATATAGATGTGATGTTAGGAATTTGTGAAAACATAGAAGGGCATCTTAGGTTATCAATAATATTCATTAAACTTTCCCTACGTTTCAAAATGTTGGGTTGCTCGCAGTCTCCTACTCACTACGAGAATTTCACTGTTTGCACCGCTACATTGACAAAACGGGATCAACCTGTATGCTTTACCAAACACTAAGTTTAACGATGTTGCGATAAGAGAACTAGATTTGAACACCTTGCCACAATATCAAACACAGCTTTAATTAACATCAAAGTTTTTAAAAATTAAGTTTAGTATCATGTGGTATCTCTATTAAATAATCAAAGCAAACAGTATTAAGTCTGTAACTTCATACTAAACCTAACAGTAAATAATAAGTATGTATCCATCATTCATTCGTTGAAAAAATATTTAATAACAAAAACCAATCAAATATAAATACAAAATTAATTTTAACTCTCAACTCTTCCTCCTCACCAATGTAAATACAAATAAACAATGTTCGATTTCTCTTCTCAATTAAAAACCATTCATTTCAATCACACCAAGTCTAGGTTTTAGATCGTAACTCAGTAAGTCAAGGAAGTAAGTCAATGCAAATGGCAAATGGAGACTCGTTCATGAAGATAGATCACCAACAAGAGAAAGATTTGTTTCTTGTGTTCATCGAGTATGCGAGATCGATGATCGTACCTAAAGAAGATGAAGAAGAAAAAAAATCCAAATGAAAATTGAGCAAAGATGGATAGCCCGAGGTGGAGTTAAGTCACATCTGGAATTGATCCTTAGGCCTATACCTCTTATTCTTAATTTTTTGGATTTTCAATATTTTAATTGACATTTCTTAGATATATTGACTTTTGATAGAATAAGACCAAAAAAAAAAATAAAATATTTGAATTTTCCTCTAGGAAATGCTATTTTGGTGCCTAAAATTTGTGCCAATTAAGGCCCTTATTAGTTGTCCAAATTTGGCTTTGAAAGTCTTGATCTGCATATGTTTATTTAAGATCCTTAAATATTTCATCATATATATATATATATATGAGTAAAAATATGGAAAGATCATATCGTTAACGTATGAAAAGGGAAAAATAGAGCAGCTTACCAATTAAAGAATTTTGTCTCCCCTAAATTTATGTGTTTATTGTCATGAGATGATTTTTTTCTCTAATAAATTTTCCAGCTAGAAATTTATCTCCTAATCCTATTCATACCCACATGAAGTGTTGAAACATGCTCTTTAAGCAAAAGAATTAAGGTGTGTTTGGTTTTTGAAAACGTTTTCTAAAACAGAAAACGAAAGCAGTTTTCATTTTTCATTTTCTGTTTTTTCGAAAACTTGTTTGCTCAATGAAAATAAAAACTATTTTCTAAAAATGAAAACAGGAAAAATGTGTTTGGCGATATTGTTTTTTCTTGAGAGAAAATTTGAAAATGATGTATTAGTGTTAAGTAAACTGTTATGGTAAAATATTTTTGTCTTTATATTTACACTATTACTAAATAAAATTATGATCGATTAACAATATTCAACATTATATCCAAGTAATATGAATGAATCAAAAAATAATACTAATAACCATATGTCAAACATAAAAGTATAAGAGGTTACTAAATTAAAATAAAAGTAAAATAGAAAATATCACAATGTCAATCACTAAATCATAGTTGTTACTGACATATAATCACCTTTAACATCAAAGACTATAATAGTAGATCTTTATCCATAGTCGATGTTGGATCAAATTTGTCATCGTATATCACATCGAAAGCAAAATAAAACCAACAAAATATAGATAAATTAATAAATTTAAAGGACAAAAAAACAAAATTAAGCTGAAAAACAACTTCTACTATTCATCAAAAAAGCAGTTTATGTTCATAGTACAACTAATATGTACATCAAGACATCTACTTCATTTGGTTGAGCATGACCACAAATGAGGAGCTTTACTTTCGGTATGTTATTTTCTTTAGCAAATAGCTTTTCACAACTCCAATAAATAAAAACTCCACATTCTTCTGCAGAGGTTGTTGCATAACCAATGTGACATTAGAGATGCCAAGATCAAAATCACAGACGAAGTACACAGTACATTGATGTTAGCAGTACTGCGAATATTGCTAACAGGAATTGATCCGTTTTCTCAATCAACAAATTAAGTGCAGGCTATAAGCATAGAAAGAACACAAAATTATTAGTCTATCATGCTGTGATCAGTGCCTCTATCACACGTGGCTAATCCTTCTTACCTTTTAAGTTGAAAAGGAACAAGTTTTTCATGATGACTTTACCCTGCATATTCCACAATATCATCCACATTAGGTTCCAACTATGAGCAACTTTCCAATAAAAAAAGCATGTTCTTATTCCCTTACAATAAGGTACTTTATATGTATCAACATGGAGATAAGCATGGGGTTCGAGATGGTCGAACTAAAGATATATTGTATCATCATTGCTTTTCAAGCCCATTCCCTTACAAGAATTGGAAGAGAGAAAAGAAAAAGGAGGAGAAAAAAAAACCCATGCTTTTGCAGTATTTGTAATAGCAAGAAAGTCACATATGGTGCATGTCAAACACAAAACTCAATTAGAAATTATTTCCTCTGTAAGTCAGTTTTCACATCAGAAAATCACTTAGAAATTAGAGGTGAAGTTTACAACAATTTTTCTAATCCAGTTTCACACCATGATCAGTTTCCAATCACTTCTATGTCTCAAGAGTGGCTTACATATATAGTATGTTCTAAATCAAAAAAGACAATGTTGGTATTTGTCTAAGGTTTAAGCAGGTCCCAACATGGTTCAAAGATGGTTAAAGTCTAAACCAAGGGTGGAGAATTAAAGTTCAGCAAGTTAGAAGATTGCACACATGTGTGTGCATCACTATGGAGCAAGTTAAGGCTAGGCACACTAGTGTGCGCACTTCTGCACACAAGCAGAAGGGTGTGCACACAGCTGGGAGAAGGGGGCAGCATCAGTGTGCGCCACACCCCTCCTTCTCCAGCAACGCACCTTGCAGAATGGGGACTCTAGAGATGCACCAGCACCGCACCACGCACAGCCCAGCACCGCACCGCCCAGTGTGCATGCCTCCAGGAACGCACCAGCACCGTACCGCGCACGCACCAGCACCTCACCGCCCAGGAGCTACTCCAAGTGGACTCTGCCCAGCACCTCATCGCGCCCTGTTGAGCACCTAGGCGCTAGACAAAATGCTGCACACATGGACAGCCTGTTTCAAGCCCCTTTTAGGTGCGTGGGTGCAAGCTTAAAACGCACAGCACCACTTAGGAGTGATGGAGGGCCATGATTAAGTGGTAATCATGATCAAAGGCACTACAAGATAAATTGTCAGCGCCGGCGCTTTTTTTTGCATATTCCAGCGCTTAAAAGTGCCGCAATATGAATTTCTGGCGCTTTTTGCAAGCGCAGGACCAAGTGCCGGAAAGTGTAGTGACGAAACGCAAATACCGGCGCTTTGAAGAAGCGCCGCAATAAGCAAATTATTTCGGCGCTTATATAGCGGCACTTCAAAGCGCCGGTATATAGCGGCACTTTAGAAGCGCCGGTATGTAAAGCGTCGGTATATAGCGGCACTTTTAAAAGCGCCGGTATATAAGCGCCGCCAAATATACAGTTTCTCCCCAGCACACGTTTATTTCTGTTTTTACATATCTTTGACTTAAATATCAACATTCCATATGCAAATGTTCTTCGATATATAAAACGCATCATCCATAAAGATTCTTTCAGTCAACATAAACATCTTATTTATACAAAAAAACAATCATAGTTCATATATAAAATTCATACAAAAACAAGGTAATGGAAATGTAGATAGTATAAAAAATTATTTTAACATCACGAAATCAATCATGAGGTCCTCTATTAACCAAATGCTGTAGTAAAGACTTCAGCTCATCCATTTGGGATTGCATATTATTTATTTGATCATCGTGTCTCGCCGTTATTTGTTGAATTTTTTGCGCATACTGTTGATTGTTTTCTTCTATTTGTGCTCTCAAACTATTTATCTCTTCAGCATATACCCCATGGTGTCCCATATCATTCCTTATTTGAGCTGAACGTCCAAACACAGCAGAGGGTGTAACTCCAAAACCATGACCTCGAACACGACCGGAACTCTCTTCACCCATAAGTTCGGTGAAGACTTCATTTTGTATTGCTAAATTATTGCTAGCATCAGAGGATCCTGAAGCTGCAACAAGTTCAGCAACACGAGCTTCAGCTGTCACCTACAATTAAGAAACAATAAAAATTAAACTCCCAAAATATTTAGTAGCTAATAACAGCGCAATATACATAAAACAAAATGTGTTTATCATATTTTATAGAAAAACGGGCAGCATTTCCCGTATTTTTTCATAAAACCTCCTGCAAAATAAAAGCAAATATACAATCCAAGCAATGTACCTAATTTAGACAAAATGTGCAAAGCAACAAAGTATCATCTATGCTTGTCGGTGGTCACCACCATACAAAATCATCCCACTTTTATCAGCACAATTCAAAAAATGTAACTAGGTCACCACCATACATTCAACTTCCTTTGTTTAGTACATAAAATCTTCACGATACATAAAATTTGTTTAGTGCTAATCTAGTTTGGAAAAATATGAACAGCATGATCAAGTTCCCAACCTCACCTGCTGCCAATCAAACACATTTACTGATCTAAGATTCAGATCTATATCTAATCAGTAATTAAAGAAAGAACTATTGATCATTAAGGCTATGCAGAAAACGGATCATATTTCAAACACAGCTCTAATATATATGTCAGGATCACATTGCCCAACAGATTATTCCTAAAGGCACAAGAACCAGACAAATGTATTCCAAAGGCACCAAGCGAGTACTACATGTGTACACAACAAAAGAACCATTTACAAAAACAAGAGAAAGCGCCAATGGAGTCTATGAAGTCATCCTCATTTAAAAAATAATAATAATAACATCAAACTTTTGGGTCAAATATTTTATCACCCTTCCTTGATGAAAGCTATATATTTCTTAACTTAATTGAAGGCTCTCTTCTTTCTTTCATTCCACATCAAGTGAAAATAGGAAGGAATTTTAAAAAATTAGGCTTTTTCCCTATTTTTAAAGATGTTCAACTTACCATAAATTGTCGTGATGCATTATCAATAAAAGTTCCATCCTTACGTTTATGAGTTTCAGCAAAAAACTCTACGCGTCCGGGCTCATTCCCATGTGTCATCTCCTACCATGTATGAAAAAAGATCAAATTGTGACAGTGACATCTTAAATGAAAGATTGGATTAATAAAGCAAATTAACTCACATATCCATCCTGTCGTCTAACAAAACTCTTTGAACCAGACGTGTGAGGACATTGTTGTCTTTCACGTGCCGCTGTCCCTATAGTCGAATATTTCTACACCAATAATAAACCAATTGAATAATCAATCATTAATAGAAAAATAGAAACATTGAGAATCCAAATGACCATTATTGTCTTAAAACAACCTCACTCTGGTCAAAAAACCAGTAGTTCACCAGTTGCTTCCACTGGTCTTGATCTACGCCTTTTGGAACATCATTGCTCAAAACTTGTTGTTTCGTTTTGTTCCTCACGTAGTCCCTTTTCAGCACATATCGGTAGTCCCTCCATTTTTTCCCTATCATCATCAACAAAATGTTGTCTATCGCCTCAATCGTAGGGTAATGGAACTTCCTCTACCACACAGAAAGGAAATCGATGTCAAATAAGCACAAATAAACAAAAACAGAAAGAGAGATTGGAGGCAATCAATGGTTATTAAGTTGTTACTTACCTGAATCAATATAACAAGGTCCTTCTTGTAGCTAGAAAGGACCTTCTTCCAATCCGTGTAATTAAGTGGAAAAAGGTTCCCTCTCTTCGCTACCTTCCCCAACCATCTACTTAACATTTGGCCACCTTTCTTAATAGGTTGATGACGTGCATTGAAGTGGACCATAATTTTTTCTCCACGTTCAAGAGACCACACTTGTGAGGTAAGACACGTGTCTGCTTCCTCACCCTCCCTTCAGAATCTATACATTGAAGACATAAATTATATAATTAGTATAATAATGTGGTATCAAACTAGTTATAGATAGAATGTATTGTACTACAGAAATTACCAATTATCTCGTATTGTTCACTATCATTGTGCTCACTTCTCGATATTATTGGATCGGTATCAGAATCAAGTTGCGTGTCATCATCATCGTCAAGGTGATAGTCATGCTCATTGTGAATATCTTCTTGAGGGTGTGAAGACTCAGCTGCATACTGGTTTGACATGTTATCTCTAACCGATGGAGGAATATTTTTTGACCTATACATCTTGCAATCTGTAGAGATAAAAATATTAAAATGATTATATCTCACACTATCAAAAATACTATGAAAGTTAACAATAATTAGAAGAACCACACCTGAAAGATAGGAAAGGTCAAGGAGTCGCAGCAAATGCAGCAATCAATTACTTCTGAGTACCTGAGAAGTTATGAACAAATAAATGATTCAAATTGGATTTAAAGAACAAACAATAATCTGGAGGACTTCTGCTGGCATTCTAGTGGATCTCGATGGCTTTGCTACCAAGAGGGGAAGCGCCGCACGACAGCTGCGAGTGGAATCTCTCTATCCATATATTATTAGTTTTAATTTATTTTAAGTTTTAAAGTTTAAATGTTTAGCACTGTAATTGTAAAAATTATGTTCATAATTATGCGAGACTAAAATCTTCATCTAAGGTTAAAGATGAAGCATCGCCATTGTTTAGCATTATATTTTCATATATATTCGTACAGTTCTAATATTTTTTGTGTAAATGTTATGTTTCAATTGTTTGAGTAAACTCTTATGATTAATTGTTTTTAAATTGTTAAATTGGATATTCCTTGTGTTTCATCTACCGGATACGGCGGATTATTTAAATTAGATTGGATATCCATTGTGATTTGTTAATTAAACGGATACATTGGATGGTTTTGGTTTAGTTTGGGTATTCGCCGTGATTTGTATAATGGTGGATTCATGGAATGATTTGATAGATTATTTTTTATATAGAACATGAAGATATATGCTTTACTTTGGTGGGGTGGATTTAGAAAACCTTAGTGTTTTTATTAGTTGTTTTTAAATCAATTTAGTTTAGTTTATATTTCTTTGCAAGATACAATCCAAAATTCGGAACTAGGTTAAAATAGGGTTAGTTTAGATAAAAATATTTTTTCACAATGCAATTCCTTGTGGATTCGATCTCGCACTTGCACAACACTATATTATAAAAGACTCGTGCGCTTGCGAGTAATTTAAAATTCACAACAGTCCCAACTAAGAAAAAATCTCTTACCTAGAAGGATTTTTTTTAATTCCTATAAGGGTTTAAAACTCACGGCCCATAGCATAATTCTCTAACAATACTCATCTCAAAAATCATGTTATACTAGAATAAAACTTCAAACTTTGGGCATAAAATCATCCTAACAATCTTCAAACTTTACAAATTCATAAATTAATCATATCAAATCCAAATGACCTCAAACAAAAGCTAAAAATAAACTTCAATAAGTCTAGTTTAAGTTTTTAGTTGACAACTTTTTGAAATTACCTTAATTTCTTCAAGACAAATCCAACGGAAGAAAACGGGTTTTTCTTCCTTTGCTCGACGCGTGTAGGCCACGCACCACCATGGCCGAACGATAGCTTATAGTGGCAGAAGATGGTGTTTGAAGTTTGGGGACAAAAAGACCTCGGATGGTTGGGTCAAGGCTTGGTCAAAGTTTGGGAAGAAAATGGGTTTTTGGAGAAAAAAATTTCTGGAACTTTTTCTCTCCTCTCTCCCTTCTGCCGAGTTTTTCAATTCCAAATGAGAGATTTTACTATTCTAGGTTACATTTTGGTTTATATACTCCCACTAAAACTTGGCCTTGTATCACTCTACCCTTACTCTTCTTCTTTTATTAAACTACAAATCCCTCCTTTAATTTTCCTTCTAGTTATTAAACACCCCAAAAGTTTTTGTTTCTTATTAAGAGTTCCCTAAAAGAATTGAATTATAAAATAAAATATAACAGCATAAAAGAAAGATTAGATTCTACAATTAATGCATATTTTTTATTTCATAAAATAATTATGTAGGAACAAATAACAAATATTTAATATTATATTAATTTTTAATTATACTATATTTTATTATTAGTCATATATTACTATATTTTTATTATTAAATCATATTAATTATTTTTAAAATATTATTTATTTATTAAATATTAATATATACTAATTCATAAATAATATTTAAATGTGTATTTTTTTTTTACAAATAACAAAAATAATTTAAGATGGATTTTTAAATGTGTTCATTATCACTGACGGATTAATTCTGTCGGTGATAACTAAATAATAGTATTTTTTGTTTTAAAAAATAAAAAAAAAATGCATTTATTATCACCAACGGAATATTCCATTAGTGATAGTATTTTTTGGTTTTAAAAAATAAAATAAAAACAATGTAACATGTTTTTAAGGATGATAGGGTTTTTGCTTGGTTAAAGTTCGGAGAAAATGGGTTTTTCTCTCAAAACTATTTCCTCTCTTCCTCTCTCCCTTTGCTGTCGACAATTTGAAGAAGAAATGAGAGTTTTTTTGTTGCCGTAGTTAAGTCTTTAAGAATATATAGTACCAATAGCAATTACCTCTTTACCTCTCTTCAATTCTTTTAAGATTTTGCAAGTCTTTTCCTCTCATTTCACAGTAATAAAACTAAGGCTCAATTTCTTTCTTTCTAACCAATTTCTACTATTTAGATTTCAATCATATTGAAACATCACTTTAATTAAATATATAAAGTCATTTATTTTGATAATATGCCCAAAACACTTTAATATAGACAGTAGTTTCCAAATCAACATAAATATGAGTCAAGATAGCACAAATTTTTAAACTAGGCTCTACAGTTTGGTTAATTAACATGTTCATGACATTTTCATATATTTATATGTATTATTTATATATTATATATGTACTGTAATAATATTGCATTACTTAACTATATATATTAGCTAACTATATTATTTTCTAATATCCACTATTATAAATATTTAATTAAATTTTCATTTTATTAATTATTAGTATAGTTCTATGTAGTTTTAGGCTAGGGATTACCAAAGAGTTAGCTTTAGTAAGGGATTAACACACTTAAAATCAAAACTACGTTGTTTTGATTTCGGCAAGGACAATTTTATTACGATTTTTAATATTAGTAACAGTGACATTTTCAATTATGTAAAATATCTTCACTAATGATAAACATTACGTTATGTCAATGATTATGATTTTAATTTATAACATGAAACCAATTATTAAGTTTAATATAACTAATTTATTTTTAAGACATTGTGTTGAAAAAAATTTCAATGCTATTTAATACACTCTATGTATTTTTAAAGTATGTAGAAATAAAATATTTGTTTTAAATTAAAGAATATTTTTATTTCATAAAAAAATTATTTAGAAACAAATAAAAAATATTTAATATTATATTAAATTTTAATTATACTATATTTTTATTATTAAATCATATTAATTATTATTACAATATTATTTATTTATTAAATATTAATATATACTAATTCATGAATAATATTTAAATTTAAATTTTTTTGTTTTACAAATAACAAAAATAATTTAAGATGGATTTTTAAATGTGTTCATTATCACCGACGGATTAATTCCATCAGTGATAACTATATAATAGTAGTATTTGGTTTTAAAAAATAAAATAGAAAACAATTTAAAATGCATTTATTATCAGGAATATTTCGCCGGTGATAGTATTTTTTGGTTTTAAAAAATAAAATTAAAAACAAAGTAATATGTTTTTAAGGATGATGTGGTTTTTGCTAGGGAAAGTTTGGAGAAAATGGTTTTTCTCTCAAAACTATTTCCTCTCTTCCTCATTCTCTCTCTTTGCTGCAGACAATTTGAAGAAGAAATGAGAGTTTTTTGGTTGTTGTAGTTAGGTCTTTAAGAATATATAGTACCCATAGCAATTATCTTTTCACCCCTCTTCAATTCTTTTAAGATTTTGCAAGTCTTTTCCTCTCATTTCAGAACAATAAAACTAAGGCCCAATTCCTTTCTTTCTAAACAATTTCTACAATTTAGATTTCAATCATACTAAAACACCCCTTTAATTAAATATATAAAGTTGTTTATTTTGATAATATGCCCAAACACTTTAATATAGACATTAGTTCCCAAATTGACACAATCATGGGTTAAGATAGCACAAATTTTAAACCCAGGCTCTATAGTTTGATTAATTAACATGTTCATGGTCTTTTCATGTATTTATATGTATTATTTATGTATTATATGTGTACTATAATAATATTGTATTACTTAACTATATATATTAGTTAATTATATTATTTTCTAATATCCACTATTATAAAATATTTAGTTACATTTTCATTTTATTAATTATTAGTATAGTTCTTCGTAGTTTTACGCTAGGGATTACCAAAGAGTTAGCTTTAGTAAGGATTGACACACTTAAAATAAAAACCACATAGTTTTGATTTCGACAAGGACAATTTTATTATGATTTTCAATTATTATTGACGGTGACATTTTCAATTATGTAAAATATTTTCACTAATGATAAATATTACGTTATGTCAATGATTATGATTTTAATTTATAACATGAAACCAACTATTAAGTTTGACATAACTAATTTGTTTTTAAGATATTGTGTTGAAAAACAAAATCAATGTTATTTAATACACTGTCTATGTACTTTTAAAGTATGTAGAATTAAAATATTTTTTTAGAATCAACACATATTTTATTTCATAAAAGAATTATTTAGAAACAAATAAAAAATATTTAATATTATATTAATATTTAATTATACTATATTTTTATTATTAGTCATATATTACTATATTTTTATTATTAAATCATATTAATTATTATTAAAATATTAATTATTTATTAAATATTAATATATAATAATTCATAAATAATATTTAAATGTGTTTTTTTATAAAAAAATAACGAAATAATTTAATATGGATTTTTAAATGTTTTCATTATCACCGACAGATTAATTCCGTTGGTGATAACTAAATAATAGTATTATTTAGTTTAAAAAAATATTAAAAATGCATTTATTATCACCGACAAAGATATTATTTTTTGGTTTTAAAAAAAATAATGTAATATGTTTTAAAGGATGATGGGGTTTTTGCTTGGTGAAGGTTTGGAGAAAATTGGTTTTTCTCTCGAAACTATTCCTCTCTTCCTATCTCTCTTTGCTGCCGACAATTTGAAAAAGAATTGAGAGTTTTTTGGTTTTATATATATATATATATATATATATATATATATATATATATATAAAGTCATTTTTTTGATAATATGCCCAAAACACTTTAATATAGACATTAGTTCCCAAATTGACACAAACATGAGTCAAGATAGCACAAATTTTAAAACCAGGCTCCACAATTTGGCTAATTAATATGTTCATGGCATTTTCATGTATTTTTATGTATTATTTATATATTATATATGTACTGTAATAATATTGTATTACTAAACATTATATATTAGTTAACTATATTATTTTCTAAAATCCACTATTATAAAATATTTAATTACATTTTCATTTTATTAATTATTAGTATAGTTCTATGTAGTTTAAGGCTAGGGATTACCAAAGAGTTAGCTTTAGTAAGGGATTGACACACTTAAACTCAAAACTATGTAGTTTTGATTTCGGCAAGGACAATTTTATTACGATTTTTAATTATTAGTAACGGTGACATTTTCAATTATGTAAAATAATTTCACTAATGATAAATATTACGTTATGTCAATGATTATTATTTTAATTTATAGCATGAAACCAAGTATTAAGTTTAATATAACTAATTTATTTTTAAGATATTGTGTTAAAAAAAATTCAATGTTATTTAATACATTGTCTATGTATTTTTAAAGTATATAGAAATAAAATATTTTTTTAATTAATACATATTTTTATTTCATAAAAGAATTATTTAGGAACAAATATTAAATATTATACTATATTTTTAATATTAATCATATATTTCTATATATATTATTAAATCATATTAATTATTATTACACTTATTTATTTATTAAATATTAATATATACTAATTCATAAATAATATATAAATATGTATTTTTTTAAATAACAAAAATAATTTGAGATTGATTTTTAAATGTGTTCATTATCACCTACGGATTAATTCCGTCGGTGATAACTAAATAATAGTATTTTTGGTTTTAAAAAATTAAAAAAAATTAAAATGCATTTATTATCACTGACAGAGATATTATTTTTTGGTTTTAAAAAATAAAATAAAAAAAACAATGTAATATGTTTTTAAGGATGATGGGGTTTTTGCTTGGTGAAAGTTTGGAGAAAATGGGTTTTTGTAGAATCCAATCTTTCTTTTAAGCTTTTATAATTTATTTTACAATTCAATTTTTTTAGGAACTCTTACCAAGGAGTAAAAGTCTTTAGGGGTGTTTAATAACTAGAAAGAAAATTAAAGGAAGGACTTGTAAATTAATAAAGAAAGAAGGGTAAGTGTAGAGTGGTAAAAGGCCAAGTTTTAGTGGGAGTATATGAGCAAAATTTAACCTAGAATGGTTGAAATTCTCTCATTTGGCATTTGGAGAACTCGACAGAAGAATAAAGGAGGGAAAAAAGCTCCATAAAATTTTTCTCCAAAATCCAATTTTTCTTCCCAATCTTTCACCTAGCCTTAACCCAACCATTAGAGGTCTTTTTGCCCCTAAACTTCAAACACCATCTTCTTCCACCATAAGCTATCGTCCGGCCAGGGAGGTAGACCTCCGCATTTGTTTCCTTTGGGTTTTCGTGCAGAGTTTGAGGTAATTTCGAAAAGTTGTAAACTACAAACTTAAACTACACTTCTTGAAGTTAATTTTAAACTTTGTTTGAGGTCATTTGGATTTGATATGATTAAGTTATGAATTTGTGAAGTTTGAAGATTGTTAGGGTGATTTTACGCTCAAAGTTTGAAGTTTTATTCTTGTATAACATGATTTTTTATATGAGTATTGTTAGAGAATTGTGCTGTGGGCTTTAAGTTTGAAACCCTTGTAGGAATTAAAAGAAATCCCTCTAGGTAAGAGACTTTTTCTTGATTGCGAAATTATGTTTAAAAGGAAGACTTTTTACAAGTTGGAATTTTTTGCTAATTAACCTAAGTAAATGTCTTGAAATTTAAAGTCCTTATGAATTGAGAATTTTATGGAGTGAAGATTTGGAAGAAGTTTGAAATGAGTAATGGAAGCTTTGTTATAAAAAAGAATGGAAAATGAAAATTTGGAGAGTAAAGGAACCAAGTTACTTTGGGCAATGTTATTACCTAAGAAGTTGAAATTTTCTCATCTTTTAAATTGGAATTTTGACTATGCAATTAAATAGTATCATTTTAGATATAATCTCAAACTTAGATAAGGAAAGGAAGTAAAGAATAAAGCAAAGAAGGAAAGAATGAAGAGAAGAATGAACTTTTAGTATTTTCTTTGATATATATGTGTAAGTAAATGGAATGATTGGTTGCTTATTAAGTGTTTAAGTTTTAAAAGCTATAATAATTGACTATTTGTATATGTAGTTGCTTAAATTGTTAAAATGGAATTTCAATAGGTGTGGTGGATGATCGTAATAAAGGTAAAGAAGTGATCCAAGACTAGGATTTAGCGTAAAGTGAGTATTACCCTACTCTTGGTAACAATGAAGGTTAATGGGGAAATCAAAACGATAAAGTTACATAAGAATTATAATTTGTTATTAAAATATAATAATTATATGTATAACTATGTGGTATGATAAGTTAATTATACACTAATGATGAGAATTTGTTGATGTTCATCGTTTGCCTTCATTTCATTTCATGCATTAAAATTTACGGTATGTTATTGAGGGGGGAGTGAAGTGTGGGGATGATAGGTCCCTTCCCACAAGATGTGTATGGGTACCGAATATATTTGGACGATTGGACCTGATCCAAATCAATGAGGGTTTCGAAAATTTATTGTTTGTGAAATGTACCGGTACGTGGGGAGACATCCCCGATGGATTATGATTGATTTAAGAGATAAGACGCATTGCATCATGCTGCATTGGCATATCATATATGAATTTGATTTGCTTGGCCTGTAAAGGCGTATATGAATTGTTTGGTTGTATGGATAAATTGTGATGTTTTGATTAACTACGGAATGGTGAATGTGAATTGGTTATGGGTTCTATAATTACTAAGATTGTTTATTTGCAAAGTGTTATATGACTGTGTATGAACAAATAAAGTAGAAAGGAAAAATAAATATTAATATGGTCTCAACTTTGTCTAACAAGTGATTACTTTGTGTAGAGTAAGAACTCGATGAGCTTTATAGCTCACCCACCTTCTCTTTATAACCTTTTAGGTAAGCTTCTAGGAGATCTCAGATCTTAGGTGGTGAAGTTTTAAAGATTTGACGAAGTTTTTAGGTGGGTCAACGAGCATTGCATCATCGGTCAAGTCTCTTTTGTAATAAGTGTTATATTGTATATTAAATGTCTGAAGTTGTAACCTGTTGGTTGTGTCTCTTTAAACACCTTGTAAAGCTACAACCTTATAATTGTAGTAATTGTATGATCTTAACTTATGTATATTAGATGTTGTCCTATTTTATTATATTAATTGTGTGTCTAGGTACTCGATTCTGAAAGATAATTGACGTCGTTTTGAGTGGGCCCGCTCGAGATAGATCGTTACAATTTTGGTATTAGAGCTTTAGGTTTAAGATTCTATAGACCGTAGAAAATCAACAATCTTAGTAATCATATTACAGTCCTATAGAACCCACAACCAATTTACATTCACCATTCCATAGTCAATCAAAACATCACAATTTATCCATACAACCAAACAATTCATATGCCCTCTTATGGGCCAAGCAAATCAAATTCATGTATGGTATGCCAATGCAGCATAATGCAATGTAATATTTCATCTCATAATCAATCACAATCCATTGGGGACGTGTCTCCACGTATCGGTACATTTCACAAACAATAAATTTTCGAAACCTCTTGATCCGAGCCAGGTCCAATCATCCAAATATATTCGGTACCCATACACCTCTTTGGGAAGGGACCTATCGTCCTCACGGATCAACCCCCCCCCCCCCTCAATAACATACTGTAAGTTTCAATGCATGAAATCAAATCAAATCCAGTGATGAATGTTGTGAGTTTTAAATTACTCACAAGCGCACGAGTCATTTGCAATATAGTGTGTGCAAGTGCGAGGTCGAATCCATAGGGAATTGCGTTGTGAAAATATAATTTTATCTAAACTAACCCTATTTTAACCTAGTTTCGAATTTTGAATTATATGTTGCAAAACAAATAAAAACTAAACTAAATTGATTTAAAACAAATGATAAAAAGACTAAGGTTTCTGAATCCACCCCGCCGAAGTTAAGCATATATCTCAATGTTCTAACAATAGCCTATCAACACATTCTATGAATCCAACTTAAGACAAAAAACAACGAATATCCCGATTAAACCAAAAGCATCCAATGTATCCGCTTTTAACAAATCACAAAGGAAACCCAATTTAATCGAAAATGATTCGATGTATCCATCAGATGAAACACAAAGAATATCCAACAAAATAATTTAAACACAATCAATCATAAGATTCTACTCAAATAATTGACAGAACATTTATACTAAAACATCTGAAAAAAAAACTGAAACTAATATGCCAAACAACGGCGAGGCTTCATCTTCAACCTTAGTTAAAGATTCTAGTCACTCATAGTTATGAAACTAAAGTTCATAATAAAAGTGCTAAACATTTAAACTAAACAAAACAAAATGAAAAGAAATATTTACCATACAAGGGAGAAATTCCACTTGTTGTTGGGCGGCGCTTCCGGTAGCAAAGCCTTCGGAGTCCACCAGAATGCTAGCAGATGTCTACCGGATTACACCAAATGGCTCAGGAATTGCACCACGAATGATGAAGTCAGATGGTGTTTATATAGGGGGAGTCTTGAAGCATTATAGGTTTCAGATTCGATGTGGGATACTGCCCCGAGTGCGCTCGATCGCAGAATAATGCGATCGATCGCATTTGCGCTCGATCGCAGGTTTTGTGCACACGATCGCTTGTGCGCTCGATCGTGAGTCAGGTGCGATCGATCGTAAGAACACTGCACTGCAAAAATTTTGATGTGGGATATTAACCATGCGCTCGATCGCAGCACGGTGCGATCAATCGCTAATGCTCTTGAAGCTTGACATCTCCCAAAATGCTTCATTTTCTCCACAAAAAATATAGAAAACACATAAAATAAAGTGAAATAATACAAATTAAGAATCTAACAAATATAAATTAAAGAGCTTAAATATGCAATATTTAAGACTCATCAAATACCCCCAAACTTACATTTTGTTAGTCCCTTAGCAAAACAAAATAAAAAAAACTAAATGAAAAATAAAGAACATAAAGATAAGTTCATCACTCATGTTATCCAAAAATTTAAGGAGCACTCAAAATCATGAAATTCGTTCATGAGCAAGCTTAAAAAATCTTATCCATTTTCACAATGAATAAGAATTTAAAACCTAATTACTTACAAGAGGCATGATAAGACATCACAAGCTTGAATCAATGTAAAGTGAGTTAGCATATACTGATGAGGTTTCCAAATAAGTTCAACGTACAATGTTTCCACGTCTCAAGATTCACAGAATTTCTCATCAGAATAAACAACGATGGCATAGTTTTATTTATTTATTTATTATATATATAAGGTTATGCTATGTTTAGTTCTCTTAAGCTTTCTAATTGACCCATGTAACGAGTGTTGAGTCAACGACTCCCAAACCAGATGGTTTTAGGGCATTAGGTGTAAAGACACCCTTAAGGACTTACTAACTCGAGTCAAGAAGGCTATGAAACTAAACTGTCCTTAATGCTACCAAGCAAAATTTCCACCTTTTGACGTGAACACTCACTGCTTACTGAGGTAAGAGGTCCAGTTACTCAGCGGAAAATTTCGCAATGATCATTATGAATAAAGTTTTCACCTTTTGATGTGAACACTCACTGCTTACTGAGGCAAGAGGTCCAGTTACTCAATGGAAAATTTATTGATGATGATCATTTTTTTCACACACACACACACACATATATATATATATATATATATATATATATATATATATATATATATATTGTTTTTTATATATACCCTGGTGTTTATCCAACAAGTCATCCCGTTTCAGTTAAGATAAGAAACATACACATTAATATCACATGTCATACCTCACACAAATATGTGCTAATGTGCACGTGTTAGATTGGCTCAAATATGTGAATTCTCAACCGCCTAAAGTAAGTAACTAAAGTTTAAATTCTATCATCAGATCATGTGTTCAAAGTTTTAAACTCACAAATGAAATCACATCACAATTTTTTCAGATTAACCAAAAATTTCAGATGAACATGAACATGCATTTATCTTCACGAAGAGAAAAAAAAAACAATAAATTAGGACAAAATGTGTGTAACATGTCTCCCATACCCCCAAACTTAAATGACACATTGACTCTAATATGTGAATAATACGGAAAGAGCTGACTTGGGATATGGAGAACTATCTGGACTAGTATGGCTCGTAGCATACCCCCAAACTTGAACTGAAGTACGCGTTATCCTTGAAAAATAAATACTGGAAAACAAAAATACTGGAAACAAACATTAATCATAAATATATAAAATAATAAACAAACAAAAAGGATAAGCTGTGGGGTGCCTCCCATGAGTGCTAAGTTTAAAGTCTTCAGCCAGACTCTCCTTAGTAGATGACCCTCAATCAGAGTAAATAGGATTCGTCACTAATATCGTCTCAATGTCCGGACTCCTCAACTCCAAGAATGGTTTTAGCCTCTGTCCATTTACCTTGAAATTGCTACCATTCTTTGGATCCTCAATCTCGATGGCCCCATGAGGAAAAATTGACTGAATAATAAATGGGCCTGTCCAACGAGATTTGAGCTTGCTTGGAAAAATATGCAAGCGTGAATTGTAAAGAAGAACTTTTTGACCCGGCTCAAAAGCTCATCTCAAAATGCATTGGTCATGAGTCTTTTTCATTTGTGCCTTGTAGGACCGTGCACAATCGTATGCATCATTCCGTAGCTCCTCTAATTCATTGAGTTGGAGCTTCCTTTGTGTGCCAGCCTTCGAAAGATTGAAGTTCAGCTGCTTGATAGCCCAATAGGTTCTATGCTCTAATTCAACCGGAATGTGACATGCCTTTCTGTACACAATACGATAGGGAGACATACCAATTGGCGTCTTGAAGGCTGTCCGATATGCCCACAGTGCATCAGTCAATCGCAAAGACCAATCCTTTCTACAAGGGTTCACAGTTTTCTCTAAAATGTGTTTGATCTCGTGATTAGAAATTTCCACTTGTCCACTCGTCTGAGAGTGATATGGGGTGGCAACCTTGTGTGTGATGAAATACTTTTTCATCAACTGCTCAAAAATTCGGTTGCAAAAGTGCTTACCTCTATCACTTATGATTGCTCGAGGCGTACTAAATCGAGCAAAAATAGTGTCCTTCAAAAACTGGACCACAACTCTGTGGTCATTGGTCTTGCACGCAACGGCCTCCACCCACTTGGACAGATAGTCCACAACAACTATAATGTACAAGTAGCTAAAGGAGTTTGTGAACGGTCCCATAAAATCAATGCCCCACACGTCAAAAATCTCAACAATCAGAATAGGGTTGAGGGGCATCATATTCCTCTTAGAAAGACTCCCTAGATTTCGGCAACGCTCACAAGATACACAGTAGGGGTGAGAGTCTCGGAGCAGGGCAGGCCAATAAAATCCACACTGTAAAATCTTTGCAGCAATCTTTTTAGCACTGAAATGGCCTCCACAGGCATGATCATGACAAAAGGCGATGACATTAGATTGGTCATGCTCAGGAATACACCTTCTGATGATCTGATCGAGACAATACTTGAACAGGTAAATATCGTCCCAGAAAAAGTGTTTTACCATAGCCAAAAACTTTGATTTATCTTGCTGCCCCCAATGCAAAGGCATGTGTCCGGTGACAAGATAGTTCACTATATCAGCAAACTATGGCGTGGAACTGTGAGCAATGTGCATCAATTTCTCATCAGGAAAGGTCTCAGAAATAGAAGTGGCGACCTCAGTAAAATCCACAATCAATCTAGACAAACGATCTGCCACCACATTTTCTGAACCTTTCTTATCCCGAATCTTGATGTCGAACTCTTGAAGTAGCAAGATCCATCGGATAAGACTAGATTTAGCATCTTTTTTAGAGAAAAGATACTTCAAGGCTGCATGATCGGAGTAGATAATGACCTTAGACCTTAACAAGTAGGATCTGAACTTGTCTAATGCAAAAACGACTGCTAACAACTCCTTCTCAGTGGTAGAGTAATTAAGTTGTGCGTGGTTTAGAGTTCGACTTGCATAATAGATAACATGGGGAAGTTTATCAACACACTGCCCCAAAACAACTCCAACAGCATAGTCTGATGCGTCACACATAATCTCAAAAGGTACACCCCAGTTGGGTGGCTAAATAATGGGTGTGGATGTCAGAATCTTCTTCAGATCCCCAAATGCTTTCTTACAGTCCTCATCAAATATAAATTGGGCATCCTTCAACAATAAATTGCATAAGGGCTTAGTGATTTTGCTGAAATTCTGGATAAATTGCCTTTAGAAACCTGCATGGCCTAGAAAAGAACGAACCTCCTTCACCGTACGTGGAGGTGGAAGGTTGGAAATCAAGTCTACCTTCACTTTGTCGACCTCAATCCCTCGATGAGATATGACATGCCCCAGCACAATTCCTTACTTGACCACAAAATGGCACTTCTCCCAATTAAGCACCAGGTTCTTCTCCTTGCACCGCACTAAAACCAAGGTGAGACGGTGCAGGCACTCCTCAAATGATGAATCGAAGACAGAGAAGTCATCCATGAAAATTTCTAAGATCCGCTATACCATGTCAGAGAATATTCTGACCATGCACCGCTAAAAAGTAGCGGGTACATTACATAACCCAAAGGGCAAGCAACGGTAGGCGAATGTCCCAAAAGGACATGTAAACGTCATCTTCTCCTGATCTTTGGGGTCCACAGGGACCTGGTTATATCCAGAATAACCATCCAAAAAGCAATAATACTCGTGCCCCGCCAAACACTCCACCATCTTATCAATAAATGGAAGTGAAAAGTGATCCTTTCTTGTGCCAACGTTCAGCTTACGGTAGTCTATACACACTCTCCACCCTGACTGAACACGAGTTGGCACCAACTCGTCATCCTTATTCTTTACTACTGTCAATCTTGCTCGCTTAGGCACAACACGAGTTGGCACCCACTTGCTATCAGAGATGGGATAAATGATCCCTGCATCTAACAGCTTAATTACTTCTGCCCTCATAACCTCTTGCATAGCTGGGTTGAGCCTTTTTTGTGGCCCCCTCAATGGCTTGGCATTCTCCTCCAAATGTATCTTGTGCATTACCACCGAGGGGTTGATTCCCTTAATATCCTCTATAGTCCAGCCGATAGCTTCCTTGTGCTCTCTTAAAACATCTAATAATTTATTCTTTTGAACCTCACCCAAATCTGAAGCTATAATCACAGGCAAAAAATCTGCTAGACCTAGGAACTTATACTTAAGATTATCTGGTAAAGGCTTAAGTTCTTTTTTATGGGGTTTAGGTGCTACTGTCTCCGCCGTCTCATTGCTTTCTTGAGGATCAGACTCCAAAATGGCATTCACTTGCTCGAGTAACTTATATAAGCCCAAGTACTCTCCAAAGTGAGCAAAGCATGTCTACAGGGGATCCTCAATGCTTGATTTGTTCACAGTCTCCTCAAGAATCTCCTCTATCAAGCTTACATTTCTCACTTCATCATACTTCAGTGGTTGCCTAGTGATATCAAAGATGTTTAACTCCACTGTTATATTTTCGAAGGAAATCTTCATCACCCCTGTCCTACAATTGATCAGGGCGTTAGCCGTTGTTAAGAATGGTCGCCCTAGAATAACTGGTATCTGAATCCCTACATTCTAAACTGGCTCTGTGTCAAGCACAATAAAATCCACGGGGAAATAGAACTTATCTACTTTTATCAAAATGTCCTCAACTATTCCCAGTGGTATTTTCACTAACTTGTCAGCCAATTGAAGCATTGTGTTTGTGGGCTTCAATTCTCCTAACCCTAACTGCAGATAGACTGAGTAAGGTAGAAGATTCACACTTGCTCTTAGATCCAATAGAGCCCTCTCGATCTGGCTGACTCATATCGTGCAAGAGATAGTAGGACTCCCCAGGTCCTTATACTTGATGGGTAGCTTGCACTGAAGGATTGAGCTAACCTGCTCAGTCAAAAATGCCTTCTTCGGGACATTCGTCCTCCTCTTGATAGTGACCAAGTCCTTTAAAAACTTGGTATATGACGACACTTGATGGATGGCATCCAAAAATGGGATATTGATTTGGACTTGCTTGAATAACTCCAAAATTTCCTCATACTTCCCTCCTTTCTTGGGCGCCTGTAATCTCTCGGGGTAGAGTGCTTTAGGTATAAATGACCTAGGAGGGTCCTTCACAGTAGGTGTGGCTATAGATGGCTCAGCATCTCTCTTCTCCTTATTGCCACCTTCTTCCCCTTGCTGCATAGCAGGGGTCTCTTCTACTCGATTGTCCACTTGTCTCCCAGACCTTAGTGTAACAATCGATTGCACTTGTTCCTCCCCGTGCGTAAGATGTGAAGAATTTTCAACCATAAATTGTCCCTTCGGGTTGGGCATGGGTTGACTGGGGAACTTTCATTTCTCTCTCTCACCCAAGTGACTCGCAATTTGCCCTATTTGACTCTTCAGCTTGGCAATTGCTTGGGCGTTTACCACTGTTACATTCCTCACATCACTCATATTTTGGCTAGTCGTCTTCATGAACTCCTTAAGGGTGTCCTCTAGCGACTGTGAAACTGGTGCTGGTGTTTGAGTGGGTGCTTGATAAGCAGGTGATAGTGCTGGATGGGCAGAACGACCATGACTAGGAATTTGTGGGGAAAATCCGGGAGAATACTGATTGTGAGCATGATGAGGGGCTCCTCCCTGATTCATTGGTTGGTTCTGCTTCCATGGAAAGTTTGGGTGGTTCCGCCACCCTGGATTGTACGTCTCGGAGTACGATCCATTCGACTGCCTCCGATAGTCATTGAAAGCATTTACTTGTTCCATAGGATACTCGGCAAAAGCCGGCATTGATGGACAATTCTGTGCTAGATGCATGGGACTAGCACAGATGGAACAACTATCAACATTGAATGTGTTGGCAGCATTGATGGACTGGCCCACAGTGAGAGCATCTAACTTCATCCTCAGGTCAGTGTCCTCCTTTACCTCACAGATGCCTCCTCTCTTGGGAGCACGAGTGGATTTATCTCGACAGCTCGAAAAATCCCACTGTTGCGAGTTATCAGAAAACTTGTCCAACTCCTTGTATGCTTCCGCCCCCGTCAGACTCAAGAATGTCCCCCATTCATAGACTCGATGATGCTACGGTTGGGTTGAGTCAACCCTTGGTAAAAGAACTGAACGAGTCTCCACTTTTCATATCCATGTGGAGGGCATCTAATCAGTAACTATTTGAAGCGCTCCCAGCTCTCAGAGAACTTCTCATTCTCGTCCTGAATGAAAGAACTAATCTCCTTTCGGCACTCATTCACTCTAGTCATTAGGAAAAACTTATGATAAAATTTACTAAGCAGGTTTTCCCAAGATGTGATAGACCCGGGCGTGTTGGAATCTAACCACGCCCTAGCTCTATTGTGAAGAGAAAAAGGGAAGAGTCGAAGATGGACAGACTCCTCAGAGAAGTTTTGGAATTTAAATGTAGCACAAATATCTTTGAACTTCTTCACATGACTATAAGGGTTCTCAAGATCTAAGCCATGAAATAAGGGTAGGAGTTGGATGACATGTGGCTTTAAATCAAAATGGGTGGCATTGGTAGGTGGCAACACTATGCAAGAGGATGAATTAGTCACAACAGGTGCGAACAAATCCCTAAGGGATGTAGTGGAGTCCATGTTTCAAGCTCTAGGTTGCTCTACATGTTCCGGATGATATGCATTCCTAAAATTTTCTCCCATTACAACTGTCTCCCTTTCAACTAGTGCTCTTTTCTGTCTCCTAAGAGTTCTTTCTAAGTCGGGATATAAATGTATCAAATCTAAATTCAGGGATCTCCGACCAAGCATACACCGCACAAAAAGCACTAAAATAACCTAACCAGCAGAAATTTGCAGAAATTTTTTTTTTTATTTAACAATGCAAATAGAAACAAATAAAATTGCAAACAGAAAAATCAAACAACAATATTGCTAACTAACTAGTAGAAAAATAAAATTAATTCAGACAAAAATTTCACCAACCAAACAATTCCCCAGCAACGGTGCCAAAAACTTGTTGTGAGTTTTAAATTACTCGCAAGTGCACGAGTCGTTTGCAATATAGTGTGTGCAAGTGCGAAGTCGAATCCACAGGGAATTGCGTTATGAAAATATAATTTTATCTAAACTAACCCTATTTTAACCTAGTTCTGAATTTTGAATTATATGTTGCAAAACAAATAAAAACTAAACTAAATTGATTTAAAACAAATGATAAAAAGACTAAGGTTTCTGAATCCACCCCGCCGAAGTTAAGCATATATCTCAATAACAATAGCCTATCAAAACATTCTATGAATCCAACTTAAGACAAAAAACAACGAATACCTCAATTAAACCAAAAGCATCTAATGTATCCGCTTTTAACAAATCACAAAAGAAATCCAATTTAATCGAAAATGATTCAATGTATCCATCAGATGAAATACAAGGAATATCCAACAGAACAATTTAAACACAATCAATCATAAGATTCTACTCAAATAATTGATAGAACATTTATACTAAAACATCATAAACAAAACTGAAACTAATATGCCAAACAACGGCGAGGCTTCATCTTCAACCTTAGTTAAAGATTCTAGCCACTCATAGTTATGAAACTATAGTTCATAATAAAAGTGCTAAACATTTAAACTAAACAAAACAAAATGAAAAGAAATATTTACTATACAAGGGAGAAATTCCACTTGTTGTTGGGCGGCGCTTCCCCTCGTGGTAGCAAAGCCTTCGGGGTCCACCAGAATGCTAGCAGACGTCCACCGGATTACACCAAATGGCTCAAGAATTGCACCACGAATGATGAAGTCAGATGGTTTTTATATAGGGGGAGTCTCGAAGCATTATAGGTTTCAGATTCGATGTGGGATACTACCCCGAGTGCGCTCGATCGCAGAATAATGCGATTGATCGCATTTGCGCTCGATCGTAGGTCTTGTGTGCATGATTGCCTGTGCGCTCGATCGTGATTCAGGTGCGATCGATCGTAAGAACACTGCACTGCAAAGATTTCGATGTGGGATATTGACCATGCACTCGATCGCAGCACGGTGCAATCGATCGCTAATGCTCTTAAAGCTTGACATCTCTCGAAATACTTCATTTTCTCCACAAACCTATAAAAATACAGAAAACACATAAAATAAAGTGAAATAATACAAATTAAGAACCTAACAAATATAAATTAAATGACTTAAATATGCAATATTTAAGACTCATCAATGAACACCAACAAGTTCTCGTCATTAATATGTAATTAACTTATCTTACCACATAGTTATACATATAATTATTATATTTTAGTAATGAATTATAATTCTTATGTAACCTTATTGCTTTGGTTTCCCCATTAACCTTCGTGCTTACCAAGAGTAAGGTGATGCTCACCATACGCCAAATCTTAGTCTTGGATCACTTTTTTGCCTTTATCACGATCATCCACCTATGACTTTATTACGATCATCCACCATACCTATTGAAACGCCAATTTAACAATTTAAGCAACTACATACACAAATAGTAAATTAGTGTAGCATTTAAAACTTAGACACTTAATAAGCAACCAATCATTCTATTTACTTACACATATAAATCAAATAAAATAAAATTAAAAGTCCATTCTTCTCCTTAATCACCCTTTTTCATTTTTTCCTTCTATCATTCATTCTTTACTCCATAAAACTCTCAATTCATAAGGACTTTAAATTTCAAGACACTAACTTAGGTAATTACCAACAATCTCAAACTTGCAAAAAGTCTTCCTTCTAAACATAATTTCCTAATCAAGAAAAAGTCTCTTACTTAGTGGGATTTCTTTTAATTCTTAAAAGGGTTTCAAATTTACAATCCACAGCACAATTCTCTAACAATACCCATATAAAAAACCATGTTATAGAAGAATAAAACTTCAAACTTTGTGTAGAAAATCACCTTAACAATCTTCAAACTTCACAAACTCTTATTACTTTCTTCCAAAGTGTAGGAATTAATCAAACTTCCATCAATAGATTTTAGATTTTACAATACTTACAACAAAAAATCAAACCTTAACATCAAAGTTCCATTATAAAAATTCCATATTTCTTTTAAATTTTCTCCAAACTAAATCAATTTAAATTCAAATTATCCCAAACAAAATTATAGATCAACTTTAGGAAGTTACTTTAACTTAGAAATAGTTAGGACTTGAAACAAGCTCAAATTCTTGCTGAAAAATAGCTCACAAATCTTCCCAGAAAACATAATTTTTTCCAAAATTTCTGCACAATTCTCCCAACTTAAATAACTCATAAATCCCTCAAATTAAACCAAAAGACCTCAAACAAAATCCAAAATCAACATCAAAAAGTCTAATTTAAGTTTGTAGTTGACAACGTTTCAAAATTACCTCAAACTCTGCACAAAAAAAGGCAAAGGAACTTAACGGGCTGTTCCTCCTCTCCTCGACGTGTGTAGGCCATGCGCCACCATGACCTAGCCTGACGATAGCTAATAGTGGCAGAAGATGGTGTTGGAAGTTTGGGGGCAAAAATACCTTTGAGGGTTGGGTTAAGGCTCGGTCAAAGTTTAGAAGAACATGGGATTTTAAGAAGGAAATTTTTCTGGAACCACTTTTTTCTCTCTCCTCTTTCCCTTCTGCCGATTTCTCAAATGCCAAATGAGAGATTTCAACTTTTCTAGGTTAAATTTTTGCTTATATACTTCCACTAACACTTGGCCTTTTACCACTCTACCTTTCCCCTTCTTCTTTTATTACTTTACATGTCTTTTCCTTTAATTTTCCTTCTAGTATTTAAACACCCTCAAAGTTTTTGTTTCTTACTAAGAGTTCCCTAAAATAACTGAGCTATAAAATAAGATTATAAAAGCTTAAAATAATACCGAATTCTACAATTCTCCCCTACGTAAAACATTTCACCCTCGAAATTTTCAACTAACCTGGATTGACGAATAGATAATGGTATTGGTTCTTCATTTCCACTTCACTTTCCCAAGTAGCTTCTTCGACTCCTCTATTTCTCCAAAGCACTTTAACCGAGGGAATGAATTTGTTGTGAAGAACTTGTTCCCTAGAGCCCAAGATTTTACTGGCATCTCCACATATGAAAGATCCTTTTGAACTTTTAGGGGTTGGAATGAAATGATGTGCGACTCATCCGGTACGTATTTGTGGAAAGCTAACACATGGAAGACATCATGAAGTTGTGAAAGTTTAGGAGGTAAGGCTAAACGGTATGCTACAAGTCCAATCCTCTCAATAATCTCATAAGGCCCAATGTAACAAGGGTTTAACTTCCCTTTCCGCCCAAACCTCAATATTCATTTCCAAGAGGAAACTTTAATATGCATACAATCACCAACTTAAAACTCCAAAGGCCTCCTCCTCTTGTCTCCATAACTTTTTTGCCTACTTTGAGCCATCCTTAAATGTTCTCATCGTCTCTTAATCCTCTCCATAGTTATCTCTAACAATTCTGGCCCCAAGACCTTTCTTTCCCCCACTTCTTCCCAACATATCGGAGACCTACACCTCCTACCATATAATGCTTCGAAAGGTGCCATCTCAATGTTGGTCTAAAAACTATTATTATAGTCAAACTCCATAAGGGGTAAGTACGCATCCCAACCAATCGAAAAGTTCTAGCACACACTCATGGCATATCTTCAAAGATTTGAAATGTTCTCTCTGATTAACCATCCGTTTAAGGGTGGAAAGTCGCGCTAAAATGTAATTGAGTACCCATGGCTTGCTGAAATCCCTTCCAAAATTGAGGCTAAGTTATCTTAGCCATATACAACTCCACTAATCTTTCAGAAGACCAAGTTATCTTGATGGGTAGAAAATGAACATATTTAGATAATTGATCAATTATGACCCAAATGGCATCAAAACCTTTCTGAGTGCGGGGAAATCCTTTCACAAAATCCATAGTCACCCTTTCCCACAGCCACTCTGGCATTGGAAGAGGTTGCAGTGTTGGAAATCACCTTGGAGATGCCCAGGTGGTGATCTTCCAAACACCCAAGTCTAGAATGACTTGTAAAGGTGAATCAGAAATAGAAACAAAAATCAAAGAAAGGAAAGGACACAACATTTTTTATCGAGGTTTGGCAATAGCCTACGTCCCCGTGAGTTTCTCTGAACTCTCTGCACTAAATCAGTGGTTCTTTATAAATACAGCAACCCTTTCCAAGAAACTCAAGTTCTTGAAGAACCAAAGAAGAAGAAGTAAAAGAAAGTGATAAGAACTAACCCTGGAATTTTCTCAAGAAAATTCCCCTTATAAGCCCTTGAATCCCCTTTCTATTCTACTCTCTCTTTCTAAACAACCAGCCTTTACAACGAGTCTCTCTTGTTTTGTGTCTTTGCACTCTTATAATTGATCTCACTTACAATCACAAGTTATTCCTCACACTTATAGAAATTGAAGCTAGGTGACCCGTTATATAGTGCATCATCTTATTGACCTATCTTGAGGATTAATATCCACCCTTAGATCTTGAGGACCAATCAAACTTAGCCCTCAATCAATTCTAAGTGATCTTGTGCATTTTGAACATGCCTCACACACTTAACAAAAAGCTTAACCAAAAGGCATCAGTGTGCCTTCAGGCCGCGGCCTAGAACATGGCATGCCGCAGCCTAGAGTGTGCTGAAACTTCACCATGTTGCATCCGTTCTGGGCGCTGCGGCCTGGGAGAGGCTGAGCCACGAGGTACACCTCCTCCAGGTCTTCTCTTTTATTGGGCACCGCACCTTGGAAGAGCCACGTCGCGGCACACACTGGTGTACACTTGATGCGGATTTTTCCTTGTTTAAACCTTAGACAAACACCAACAATCTCTACTTTTGTCTAAGCGTTTAAACCTGAACCCATTGTGCAGAGAACTCAGGATCCAAATTCGTCTTGAGTCATCATATCAGCTGACTCCAATCTTAAGAAGTCCAAGGCAATGATTGAACTTACTTAGAGGTAGAACCTTGGTGTCTAAATCTGCAGGATTTTCCTCCGTGGCTACCTTGTCCACATGAATGCATCCTTCCGTAACATTTTCTCGAATTAAATGACAATGAACATCCATGTGCTTTGTCCTCTCATGGAACACCGGATTCTTACACAAGTGCAATGCACTTTGACTATCTGAGTACACCACAACCTGCTCTTTCAAGACTTTCAACTCTTCCAACAACCCTTTGCACCACATAGCCTCCTTAATGGCTTCCGTTGCCGCTATGTACTCAGCCTCAGTTGTTGAGAGTGCTACCACCGACTGCAACTAAGCCTTTTCAACTTATATGGCATCCGTTTAAGTTGAAGAAGTAGGAGGTAATCGATCTTCTTTTATCCCGGTCTGCTCTATAGTCCGAATCCGCATAACCCTCAAAACATATAGACTTATCCCTCTTCTCATAAATCAGCCCTACTTCTGGGCTTCCCTTCAAGTACCTCAGCAACCACTTCATCCCAAGCCAATGCTCCTTTTTTCGGGATTACTCATAAACCTACTGAGGACACTTATTGTATGAGCAATATCGGGTCTAGTGCTTACCATAGTGAACATAACTGAACCAACCGCACTAGAGTAAGGGACCTTTTCCATTTCCTTCTTCTCCACCTCCGATATTGAACATTGATCTCTAGAGAACTTGAAATGGTCAGCAAGGGGAATCTTCACTAGTTTGCTATCTTCTTTAGAGAACTTAGATATCTTCTTCTCTATGTAGGAAGTCTGAGAAATCTTCAATCTGTTTCTCTCCTTTTCCCAGATTATATTCATCCGAAAGATCTTCTGTGCATGGCCAAGATCCTTCATCTCAAACTTTGAACCGAGTTAAGACTTCAATTCTTCTATCCTCTCCCTGCTGTTCCCAACCAACAACATATCATCGACATAGATGAGGATGATCACCACTTCCTCCACTATGTGTCCTTTGTAATACAAGCAGGAATCATAGTAGCTCCTCATGAAACCAGGCTTATTACAAAGGAATCAAACCTCTTATTCCATTGCCGAGGTGATTGCTTCAGGCCATAGAGAGGTTTCTTCAATTTGCACACCAACTCTCCCTGCCTTCCTTCGTCATAGCCTTCGGGTTGCCTCATATAGATGATCTCATCAAGCTTTTCATACAAGAACGCTATCTTCACATCCATTTGCTCGATCTCCCAATCAAATTGGACCACCATAGCCAATACTATCCGTATCGTCTTGTATTTCACAACCCGTGAGAATATTTCAGTGAAATCTATGCCTTCTCTTTGTGTGAACCCCTTCGCCACCAACCTAGCTTTATACCGGACTTCATCCCCTGGAGTGTTTCCTTCTTTGATCTTGTAGATCCACCTGCAATCCACAACTCTCCATTTTTCTGGTTTGGGCACCAATTCCCAAGAGTTTTCCTTCCTCAAAGAATCAATTTCTTCCTCCATAGCTAGCTGCCACTTTGGCGACTCCTTACATTCCATGGCATCTATGTAAGTTTCTGGTTCAACCTTTCCTTCAATCCAAGGAGCTGCTACATTAGCATCCATAAACCCATATCTCAATGATGGTCTGACCACCCTCCTTCCTCGGTCCCTTGTGAGCTGGTAGTCATTCTGACTTGGTGCATCAACCTCTTCTAGTGCATCCTCCTCTTGAGTGCCCTAACTTGGCCTTCATCAATGGGCTCTACCTGGTCCGAACCCTCTTGTCTTCCTTGCTCTACCTGAACTGAGTTTTCCTTTATGTGATGCTCCACAAATTTCGGGCTAGTTTGCTCACTAGCCCCTGTAGGGTTAGTTTTCTCCAAATAGGGAAATAACGATTCATTAAAAATAACATCCCTACTTATTATGAGTTTCATTCCTTTTGGTTCTAAGGACCACAACCTATACCTCTTAACCCCATCACCATACCCTAGTAATACACATTTTCTAGACCTTAGGTTAAGTTTATCATCCTTTTGATGTGCAAATGCAGCACACCCAAAAGTCCTAAGGTTGCTCAACTCAGAGGATTTCTCACTCCACATCTCCATGGGAGTCTTAAGCTCTAAAGCTCTAGAGGGTGATCTATTTACCAAGTATGTAGCAGTAGACACAGCTTCCCACCCAAAAAATTTTGATCAACCAGACCCAATTAAAATGCACCTAACCTTTTCCAGAAGGATTCTATTCATCCTCTCAGCAACTCTATTTTGCTGAGGTGTTTTTACAACCGTTCTATGTCTTAGAATGCCATTTAACTCACAGAAGTTATCAAAATCCTTATTGCAAAATTCTAAGTCATTATCGGTTCGTAAAGCCTTAACTACCCTACCCGTTTGAGTCTCCAGCAATTTTTTCCACACCACAAATTTATTCAAAGTATCTGATTTATTTTTAAGCAAATAAACCCAAACCTTTCTTGAATAATCATTGTTGACCCTCGCCCGTATTTTAATGATGGCAAAACACAACTGTTATTTAACTAACATGTTTAAACTAAGTTGTATTAAGGATCAAACACATTCAACCAAGGAACAAAGTGCAAAAACTCGAACCAAATCAAGTAACAAGTGAAGACTGAAGATCTAGTATAGGTCTTAAGGTTTAGAACCAATGTAAGTCTCACTCATACATTGTATTAGCTTGTTTAATGGCTCAAACACAAATGGTTTTTCTAAAACCATTAATTTTAAAATGTTTTTAAATGAAAAACAGAAGAAAAACTGGGTTGGAAGACAACCCAGTCGACTGGGTACATATACCAGTCGACTGGTATATGGGTCAGAAGGTACCCAGTCGACTGGATGAATTAACCCAGTCGACTGGTACTTTGACCAGTAATTTCCCAGTCGACTGGATGAATCAACCCAGTCGACTGGCAAAATGGACAGAAAGTCCCCAGTCGACTGGATGATATATACCAGTCGACTGGATACCCAGAAGGTCTGAAAACGTATATTTTTCAAGTGAACCCAGTCGACTGGTATCTCGACCCAGTCGACTGGTAGTTCAAAAATATGACCGTTGGACTCCAAATCTGAACGTTTTAAAGTAAATCTTTTTCAAATTAAAGTCCAAAACGGCCATATTAATTGATTGCTATATAAACCCACTCAGCAAAGCATTCAATAACAAGCAGCACATATTCAAAAAGAGTTGATCTCATATAATCAAGTTTTTATACTCTTGAAACACAAAAAGCTTTGAAATAATCTTATTGAGCCATTTCTTCAAGCTTTACTTTGAAAGAGAGACATTTCTGTTGTAATAAGCTTTCATTTGTTGTCTCTCTACCTTTTACTTTACACCATCTTTGTAAAGGGATTACTTCCGAGAGGAAGGGGAAACTTCCGAAAGGAAGGGGATTTGTCGGTTTAAGCAATTCCTGTAAATTGCTTGTGTACGGTTTGTGCAACACCCGGCTAAGTTGTGCGACTAAGTTTTCTTAGTGGATTACTTCAAGGAGTTCCTTGAAGAGAGTGGACGTAGGGTCGGAACGAATCCGATATTGCCGAACCACTATAACTGTGTTTGCATCCTCTTTCCTTAAACTCTTTATTTACAGCTTTCTACTTGTATCAATTATTTGTTGCTTATCAGTTTTTATAAACTTGTATAAATTCCGCAAAAGTTTTTAAAAACCCAATTCACCCCCCCTCTTGGGTTGAAACCTCGAGCTACAATTGGTATCAGAGCCTAGTTCTCTTTATAAGGCTTAAATTCCTAGAGTTGATCCAATGGCAGCAAATAGCTACTCTGAGGGACACTCTTATACTAGACCTCCATTGTTCAATGGATCAAATTATAACTACTGGAAAAATAGAGTGAAAATCTTCGTCGAAGGACAAGATTACAATCTATGGAGAATTATAGAAGAGGGACCTAAAATTCCCTCAAAAAAGAAATAGTTATTGGAGAGACTCTTCATACAATGCCTAAACTCAAAACTGAGTTTACTGACGAGGATTGTAGAACAATGTCTCTCAATAGCAGAGCAACAAGCATGCTACATTGTGCTTTAGATATTTCTGAATATAACAAAATATCTGCATGCGTTTCTGCTAAAGAAATATGGGACAAATTGCAAGTCACATATGAAGGAACAAGTGAAGTAAAAAAGTCTAAAATTTACATGCTAATTTCTGAATATGAATCTTTTAAGATGTCTCCTAATGAAACCATTTCTGAAATGCACTCACGATTTACTACTATTATAAATAGTTTAAAATTGCTTGGCAAGAATATTGAGGAAGTTGAACTAACCAGAAAAATCTTAAGATCTCTACCTCCAGAATGGAAACCAAAGAGGACAGCCATTCAAGAGGCCAAAAATCTTGACAAGCTTGATGTTGAGACGCTGCTTGGGTCATTATTGACATACGAGATGGAAGAAATGACTCCCATCGTCAATGATGATGAGAAGAAGAAGAAGCAAATTGCTCTCAAAGCTTCTACGAGCAACAAAGAAAAGGAATTAGAACAAGAAGCAGAGAGCAGTGAAGAGGATGGTGAAATGGCTTTAATCACCAGACGATTCCATAGGTTCTTGAAGAAAAGCAAGAAACCTTACTCAAAGGATCCCACCTCAAAAAGGGAACCACTTATGTGCTATGGCTGCAAGAAGCCAGGACATATAAAAGCTGACTGTCCAGTTTCAAGCAAACCATACAAGGGCTTCAAGAAGAAAGCTATGGTAGCAACTACCTGGAGCGATGACGAAGAAGATGAGTCATCAGACAAAGAAATTGGATACGAAGAGATTGCCAACCTCTGTTTAATGGCAATCGATGATGAAAGTGAGGTAACATCTTCTCCCTCTTCAAAAAATAATATTGTTACTAGTAGTGAAGAATTACTAGAAGTCATAAATGAAATGCATGAAGAATTAAAGAAATTTGATTCTAGAAATTCTGTTCTTAAGAAAGAAGTATCATCTCTTTCTAAGGAAATGATAGTTCTTAGAGAAGAAAAAGAAAAATTATCATCTTTACTGTATAATTCGTCTCAAGATTTTCTTAAAGATGAAAATGAGAATTTGAAAAATAAAATTTCTGAATTAAACAGCACTGTATCTAGACTTATGCTTGGTAAAGAAAAACTTGATGAAGTGCTTTCTTCCCAAAGATTAAGTGGAGGAAAATCTGGTGTAGGATATTCTCCATTGGGAAAACAAAAAACAAAAGAGAGCTTATTCATGAAAGCCTCTTGTGTAGATGGAGCTTCTACTTCGAAAGCTCCTAACCTTGTTAAAAGCACTCCCTTAATAAATCCGAGGAACTCTAGAAACTTAAATGATCATACTAAATTGAAGCATCCTAAAAATACTCATGCTTATTTGTATGCTCATTCTAGAAATGCTCATACACAACCTAGAAATAATCATCATGCTCATTCTAGGAACAATGTGTATAATCAAAGAATGCATTCTGCTCATCCTAGGAATCACCATCATGGCTATTCTAGAAATAACTTGCATACATATGCTAGCATGTATCCTAGAATGCATCATCGTTCATTCTCTGGAAATGACATGCATTTTCATACCCCTTACCGTAGAATCATGTATCCTAGGAACTATCATCCTAAGGATTATAGGAATGCACATGTAAAATTTCCTAGAAATTACTATGACTATAATGCTAGGTATGTGCATCATCAACATGTTCATAGAGCACCATATATTGTTAAGAAAGTATGGGTCCCAAAAGGAACCGTATTTTCAAGAACTAACCCCAAAGGACCCAAGAAATTTTGGGTACCTAAAAATGCTATCGTATATCCTTGTGTGATGTAGATTTGCCTTCATACCAAGGAGAAAGGTAACTGTTGGTACCTTGATAGCGGTTGCTCGAAGCATATGACCGGTGATAAAAGCGTATTCAAGGAGCTAACTCTAAGAGATGGTGGACTTGTGACCATTGGAGACAATACTAAAATAAAGATCATCGGGCATGGAAAAGTCGGTAATGATTTCTCAACTTTAGATAATGTATTGCTAGTACAAGGCTTAAAGCCAAATTTACTTAGCATTAGTCAATTATGTGACAAAGGATATAAAGTCACATTTGAGACCTCTCATTGTCTAGTTATAGACATCAAGAGCAACAAGATCAAATTCATTGGCCATAGACATGAAAATGTCTATATAGTTGATTTGAAATCCTTACATTCCAATAATGAAAAATGTTTTCCTGCTTTTAGTGAAAATCAATGGCTATGGCATAGAAGGCTTGGTCATGTAAATATGAACTTGCTAAAAATTGTTTCAAGAAAAGATTTAGTTATTGGTCTTCCTAAAATCAATTTTGAGAAAAACAAAATTTGCAATGCTTGTCAAATGGGAAAACAATCAAGGATATCTTTCAAAGCAAAAAATGTTGTCTCAACTACTAGACCTTTGGAACTTTTGCATATGGACTTATTTGGTCCAATTAGTACCATTAGTCTAGGTGGCCATCAATATGCTCTTGTTATTGTTGATGACTATTCAAGATATACCTTTGTTATTTTTATTGCTTATAAGGATGAAGCTTTCAAAGGATTTGAAAAGTTTTGCAAAAAGGTACAAAATGAAAAAGGAATTTGTATTTCAAGCATAAGAAGTGATCATGGCAAAGAATTTGAAAATCAAAGCTTTTCAAAATTTTGTGATGAAAATGGAATTAATCACAACTTTTCAGCTCCTAGAACTCCTCAACAAAATGGAGTTGTTGAGAGGAAAAATAGAGTTCTAGAAGAATTTTCAAGAACAATGCTTTGTGAAAATAATTTACCAAAATATTTTTGGGCTGAAGCCGTGAATACTTCTTGCTATATTTTAAATAGAATTTTGATAAGGCCCCTGCTTGATAAAACTCCTTATGAACTATGGAAAGGGAGAAAGCCAAATATTTCCTATTTTCGTGCCTTTGGTAGTAAGTGCTTCATCTTAAATAACAATAAAACTAACTTGGGTAAATTTGATTCCAAGACCGATGAAGGGATATTTTTAGGATATTCTACTACTAGTAAGGCTTATAGAGTTTTCAATAAGAGAACTCTAGTAGTAGAAGAATCTGTGCATGTAACTATTGATGAATCTAACCCAATGAGTAGTGGAGAAGTTTCCTTTAAAGATGATGCAGATTTTATTCCAAGAATGGAAACTTCTACTCCCATTGTTGACCCAAAAGTGAGTTCTTCTCAAACAAATGAAGGGATGGCAACTCCAAATTTGGACCAACCATCCTCAAGTCAACAAGAGGAAAATCTACCCAAGGATTGGAGGTATGTAAATCATCATCCAATTGATCAAGTAATTGGTGATCCTTCACAAGGGGTAAGAACTCGCTCTTCCATTAGAAATATTTGCAATTTTGTAGCTTATTTGTCTCAAGTAGAACCTAAGACATTTATAGAAGCTGAAAAAGATAATGATTGGATAATTGCAATGCAGGAAGAGATAAATCAATTTGAGAGAAACAATGTTTGGAAACTAGTTCCAAGACCTAAAGATCATTCAATTATTGGAACTAAATGGGTATATAGAAATAAAATGGATGAAAATGGTATAGTAACTAGAAATAAGGCTAGACTAGTTGCTAAGGGATATAACCAAGAGGAAGGAATAGATTTTGATGAAACCTATGCTCCCGTAGCTAGATTAGAAGCTATTCGAATGTTATTAGCCTTTGCATGCTTTAATAAATTCAAGCTATTTCAAATGGATGTGAAAAGTGCCTTTTTAAATGGCTTTATAGAAGAAGAGGTTTATGTTGAACAACCTCTTGGTTTTGAAAACCCTAGTCTTCCAAATCATGTCTACAAGCTTTCTAAGGCTTTATATGGGCTGAAGCAAGCTCCAAGGGCATGGTACGAAAGACTAAGCAAATTTTTGATTGATAATGATTTTGTAAGAGGAAAAATAGATACAACTCTCTTCACAAAAACTCACAAAAATGACACTTTGATAGTTCAAATATATGTTGATGATATTATATTTGGTGCTACTAATGAATCTATGTGTCAAGAGTTTGCAAAGTGCATGCAAGGTGAATTTGAAATGAGCATGATGGGAGAACTTACCTACTTCCTTGGACTGCAAATCAAGCAACTAAAAGGAGGTATCTTCATCAATCAACAAAAGTACATCAAAGATCTACTAAAGAGGTTCGGGATGGAAAGCTCAAAGCCAATTGGAACGCCTATGAGCACAACCACCAAACTTGATCTTGATGAAGGAGGTAAAACTGTAGATTCTAAATATTATAGAAGCATGATAGGTGCTTTACTGTACTTGACTGCAAGTAGACCTGATATAATGTTCAGTGTATGCATGTGCGCTAGATTTCAATCTAATCCTAAGGAATCACATGTAGTTGCAGTAAAAAGAATCCTTAGATATCTACAAGGGACCCAGACCATAGGATTATGGTATTCTAGAGAATCATCTTTTGAGCTAGTAGGATATTCGGATGCTGATTTTGCTGGATGTAGGTTAGATAGAAAAAGCACAAGTGGAACATGCCAATTCTTAGGTGCTATGTTAACTTCTTGGTTCTCCAAGAAACAGAATTCAGTTGCACTATCAACCGCTGAGGCGGAATATGTAGCAGCTGGCAGTTGTTGTGCCCAAGTATTATGGATGAAACAACAACTAGAAGACTATGGCATGAGTCTCAAAAATATTCCTATATTTTGTGATAATACTAGTGCCATCAACCTAACCAAAAATCCTATTCAGCACTCTAGAACCAAGCATATAGAGATTAGACATCATTTCTTAAGAGACCATGCTCAAAAAGGTGATATAAGATTAGAATTTATACCTTCAGAAGATCAAATAGCTGATATTCTTACAAAACCCTTAAGTGAAGCTAGTTTTTGCAAAATAAGAAAGTTGATGGGATTGCTTGATTTTGATAAATTGAATGTTTGATTGCATCTCATTTCATCATTTGCATGTTTGACATTGAGTGATAGAGTATTAATCCATGTTTAATTATTCCCTTCACTCAAAAATGTCATAGATAAACAAAATCGTGCTAAAAATTCAGGACTGGAAATTTTACTCAGGATCCAGTCGACTGGTAAATGTTCTCCAGTCGACTGGTAAGTCTCTGCCTGTTTTTCTAGTCGACTGGTAATTTTGACCCAGTCGACTGGTAACTCTCTGCCAAAAACTCCAGACGACTGGTAAGTCTTCTCCAGTCGTCTATAAAATCAAATCATGCTTGGAGCCAAATTTTTTCATTTTTTTGAACCCCCAGTCGACTGGTAACGATAGCCCAGTAGACTGGTATCTCACTGTCAGTTGATCCAGTCGACTGGTACGTTTACCCAGTCGACTGGTAAGAGAACTGTTCATCTTTTCAAAGGGGCCCAGTCGACTGGTAAGTTTACCCAGTCGACTGGTATCGCGATTCTATAAAAGGGACTGTTCATTTTCGCCCTCTTTACGCCATTTTCAAAGAGCCCAAGCTTTCTCTCTCTAGAAAAATTCATCTTTTTGATCTAAAAACCATCCAAATCCCTTCTAAACACACCGATCTACTCATTCCTAAAGAGATTTTTAACTTTCTACGGTTACAATCTCTCATTTTTACCAAATTTCCTTTTTCCAAAAACTTCAAATTTCTCGAAAATGAGTGACAAAATCCGTATAAAACTCACAACAAGTGGACCTAATGCGCCCAAAAAGCCTAGGTCTTCAAAACCTTCGGCTTCGGAATCAAAAGGGAAGGGAGTAGCAGGGTCATCCAGCAAGGAGCCCAGAACAGAGTTGGAGCAGGCTCTGTTTTTCAGCCCAGCTGCTCATAAGAGGTATAACTCTATAATCCGTCACAAGAAAATCATGACGGGTAGAGTCGTTGATTTCGACTCCATTCGTCATGGTAATTTCGATATTCTACCAGCCTTTGAGGCAATAAATCTGACCCCACTGGTCAGTATTCATGAAAAATATTACCCGCGACTGATTCACCAGTTCTATGCTAACTTGGTGAAACCCAGTCCTCTGGCTCTGAGATTCAGAACCAGAGTTAGCGGTGTGGAGTTTGAGGTCAACACTGACCTCTTGATGAGCATTCTGAGAATCCCTATAAGGGGGGTTCAATGGAGTCTGGATGGATGGCCAGACAACTTTGAAGTTGAGGAGGCCTATCGGATAGTCAGGGGCGACCCTAACTATGTGTACAGACCCACTACATTTCACACATGTAATGACTTGCCCCTCGACTCAAAAATGTTTCAATTGATTGTCAGTTGGACCATCCACCCGAGACTCGGGAGTCGAGGGTATCTATCTAAAATAGATACGGTATTGATTTGGTGCCTAAAATCTGGGCACCACTTCAATATATATCCTCTGCTGCTCGCCAACATGATAAACGGTGAAGCAAACGACTCCGGGTGTCTTCCTTATGGGATGCTCATTACACTCATCCTCCAGCACTTCCGGGTACCTTTGCCTGCCTCCGAGGCTCAGGATATCGGATTGACGGATATCATCAACATCTCATCTCTAAAGAAGATGGGATGTACTGTTCGTGAAGGGTTTCTCTATCCTAAGGCTGGAAAGCGCCTAAGGATTCGAGAGGATGCGAGTGACAGTGATGAGGATGCTGATACGGCTGCTGAGATGGAGACAGATACCCGAGCACCTCCCATTGGTGGCTCGAGTACTGGTCAGACTGGATATGGTGACATCCTACGAGCTATCACGAGTCTTCAGATGACGATGGAATCCGGTTTTCAGTCCATGCAGTCCGATTATCAGAGGCTGAGCTCCTCCATAGACCATCTACGGGATGACTTCGAGTTACATCGAGAGCACACCGAGGGTTCCCTAGCTGAGATTAGGGAACTTCTTCGTGACAGCTCGGACTCTCCCGCACCATGAGTCTCATTCATTTAATCAGTTCTTAGCACTTTTCCAGTATTTGTCACTTAGCACGGACATCTCATGTTTGTTTTTCTTAGTTATGGCTCTATAAGACTCTACTTGTATTGACTTTTTCTATGATGATGTAATACTATAAGCCATATTTCTTGCATTTATTTAAGCTATTTGTGATATGTTAGAACTGTTTTTAAATATCTGTTTGTCTCATAGCTTATTTGTTAATTGTTCTGCCCCCTTTGGTTGCTGTTGTCAAAACGGGGGAGAAAAATGAGAAAAACGAGAAAATCTAAGTAACGAGAAAATCTAAGTAAAAACGCAACCAATGCATAGATTTAGGGGGAGCATTGCTCCATATCTATGTAAAAATGTTTATTGATTGGTTGAGTTTAATTCTGGATTGGTTGAAAGAAATATAAACTGTGTTTGCTTGTTTACAGGGTGGTTTTTCTCGAAAAACAGAGGAGACTCTGTCCAAATTTTTGTAAAATCTTAACACTTAGTTTTTAAAACTGTTTTTACATTATTAGTTTTGTCATCATCAAAAAGGGGGAGATTGTTGACCCTCGCCCGTATTTTAATGATGGCAAAACACAACTGTTATTTAACTAACATGTTTAAACTAAGTTGTATTAAGGATCAAACACATTCAACCAAGGAACAAAGTGCAAAAACTCGAACCAAATCAAGTAACAAGTGAAGACTGAAGATCTAGTATAGGTCTTAAGGTTTAGAACCAATGTAAGTCTCACTCATACATTGTATTAGCTTGTTTAATGGCTCAAACACAAATGGTTTTTCTAAAACCATTAATTTTAAAATGTTTTTAAATGAAAAACAGAAGAAAAACTGGGTTGGAAGACAACCCAGTCGACTGGGTACATATACTAGTCGACTGGTATATGGGTCAGAAGGTACCCAGTCGACTGGATGAATTAACCCAGTCGACTGGTACTTTGACCAGTAATTTCCCAGTCGACTGGATGAATCAACCCAGTCGACTGGCAAAATGGACAGAAAGTCCCCAGTCGACTGGATGATATATACCAGTCGACTGGATACCCAGAAGGTCTGAAAACGTATATTTTTCAAGTGAACCCAGTCGACTGGTATCTCGACCCAGTCGACTGGTAGTTCAAAAATATGACCGTTGGACTCCAAATCTGAACGTTTTAAAGTAAATCTTTTTCAAATTAAAGTCCAAAACGGCCATATTAATTGATTGCTATATAAACCCACTCAGCAAAGCATTCAATAACAAGCAGCACATATTCAAAAAGAGTTGATCTCATATAATCAAGTTTTTATACTCTTGAAACACAAAAAGCTTTGAAATAATCTTATTGAGCCATTTCTTCAAGCTTTACTTTGAAAGAGAGACATTTCTGTTGTAATAAGCTTTCATTTGTTGTCTCTCTACCTTTTACTTTACACCATCTTTGTAAAGGGATTACTTCCGAGAGGAAGGGGAAACTTCCGAAAGGAAGGGGATTTTTCGGTTTAAGCAATTCCTGTAAATTGCTTGTGTACGGTTTGTGCAACACCCGGCTAAGTTGTGCGACTAAGTTTTCTTAGTGGATTACTTCAAGGAGTTCCTTGAAGAGAGTGGACGTAGGGTCGGAACGAATCCGATATTGCCGAACCACTATAACTGTGTTTGCATCCTCTTTCCTTAAACTCTTTATTTACAGCTTTCTACTTGTATCAATTATTTGTTGCTTATCAGTTTTTATAAACTTGTATAAATTCCGCAAAAGTTTTTAAAAACCCAATTCACCCCCCCTCTTGGGTTGAAACCTCGAGCTACAATCATTAATTAAAGACAAAAAGTAAAAGTTACCTCCCTGTGTTGGTGTTCTTGCTGGTCCCCAAAGGTCCAAATGAATGTAGTCAAGATTACCCTTAGACTTGTGCACTCTGGTGTTGAAGCTGACCCACTGTTGCTTCCCAAGAATACAACACTCGCGGAAATCCAATTTCTCTACTTTGTCACCATCAAGTAGACCATTCTTACTGAGAACTTGCAGGCACTTTTCGCTCATATATCCTAAGCGAGTGTGCCAAAGGGCTGCCTTACCCATCTCAGCCATCAAGCTTGCTGCTTGATCATTGATTTATGTCTCTCTGATCATCTCATAGAGTCCATCTTTTATTGCTGCTGTGATCACTATCAAAGATCCCTTGGTCACCTTGATCTTTCCTCCCTCTACTTTGTATGAATACCCTATGGAATCCAGCTGCCCCAATGAGATCAAATTCCTCTTCAAATCTGAAAGATACCTCACATTCCACAGTAGCCTTGTGACTCCATCAAACATCCTTAACTAGATATCTCCTATCCCCCTCACTTGACAAGAAGTTTCATTCCCCAAGAAAACCCTTCCATCATTGATTTCCTTGAAATTCTTGAACCAATCCTTATGAGGGCACATGTAATAAGTGCACCCGGTATCTAAGATCCATTTCTTGCTGCCTTGACTCCTGCTCATATTTGAGCACACAACAAGAACATCATCTTGCTGTTCTCTCTTGGCAACCGAAGCCTCTCCATTCTTTGTATGGCTTCCTCCTCTCTTATCCCACATCTTCTTCTTGCAATCTTTCTTGAAGTGACCCTTCTTATTGTAGTAGAAGCATCACTTCCCTCCAAACTTTGATTTGGAATACGATCTCCCATGGCTCTGCACTCTACCTCTTGATTTCTCCCAGTAGTTTCCATGAATGCTACTGCCATTCCGAGTTACTGGCCTTCCTCTAACGAACAGCCCTTCTCCACTTGATGCTTCCCTCATCTTGGCTTTGAAATCATGAGCCCTTATAGCATTAATCATGATTTCCTTGGTTAGTGTATCTCTTCCATCTTCAATTGCATTAATTAAACTTTCAAAACAATCAGGAAAAGAATTTAACAAAATAACAGCCAATTGTTCATCCAGGAACTTTATACTACAACTAGCTAAATCTTGAACTAGTTTGTTAAACACATCAAGATTATCTTGCAACTTTTTATTAGGATCCATTTTAAAAGCAAAGATTCTTTTAAGAAGATAAATTTTATTAGGGAGAGTTTTGGTAAGAAACAACTCATCTAGTTTCTTCCATATGACTACAGGATCTTCCGAGTCTCCGCAGTCCCTTGTGACACTATCCGACATGTGCAAGAAAATGATGTTGTATGCCATCTTCTTCATCTCAATCTGCTGGTCCTCCATGATACTTGCTGGAAAAGCATCATCTTCTCCAATAGCCAATTCCACCTTCTGTTGCATAAGAACAACCTTGATCTTCTGCTTCCAAAGGGCAAAGTTTCCCTTTCCATCAAACTTCTCAACAATGAAATTTGAAGCCATCTTGCGGAAAAATCCTAGATTTATACAGCACCCACAATTGCTTCCCAACTTCTTCTAAACCTCAAGAATACAATCAAAGATTGATCTCAATATTGTTCTTGAATCACCCTCAAGAACACGATTTGATCTTGATCTTTACTCCGTTCTTGAATCACCCAAGAAGTTGATCTTTGATTCTTGGAGTCATGACTCCGTCACCTTCTGTTCTAGCTTCAATACCCGCTGTTCAAAGCTCCTCCGGTTTTGATACCACTGTTGTTGACCTGTGGTATCTCCTCTAGCTCTGATACCACTGTTGGAAATCACCTTGGAGATGCCCAGGTGGTGATCTTCCAAACACCCAAGTTTAGAATGACTTGTAAAGGTGAATTGAAAACAGAAATAAAAATCAAAGCAAGGAAAGGACATAGCAATTGTTATCGAGGTTCGGCAATAGCCTACGTCTCCATGAGTTCCTCTGAACTCTCTGCACTAAATCAATAGTTCTTTACAAATACAGCAACCCTCTCCAAGAACCTCAAGTTCTTGAAGAACCAAAGAAGAAGAAGTAAAAGAAAGTGATAAGAACTAACCCTGGAATTTTCCCAGAAAATTTCCCTTACAAGCCCTCGAATCCCCTTTCCATTTTACTCTCTCTTTCTAAATAACCAGCCTTTGCAATGAGTCTCTCTTGTTTTGTGTCTTTGCACTCTTACAATTGATCTCACTTTCAGTCACAAGTTATTCCTCACACTTATGGAGATTGAAGCTAGGTGACCCTTTATATAGTGCATCATCTTCTTGACCTATCTTGAGGATCAATATCCACCCTTAGATCTTGAGAACCAATCAACCTTAGCCCTCAGTCAATTCTAAGTGATCCTATGTGTTTTGAATATGCCTCACGCACTTAACAAAAGGCAGAACCAAAAGACATCAGTGTGCCTTCAGGCCGCAGCCTAGAACAGGGCATGTCGCGGTCTGGAGTGTGTTGAAACTTCACCATATTGCATCCATTCTAGGTGCCGCGGCCTGGGAGAGGCTGAGCCATGGCACACACCTCCTCTAGGTCTTCTCTTTTGCTAGGAGCCACACCTTGGAAGAGCTAGGCCACGGCGCACACTGGTGTACACTTGATGCTGATTTTTCCTTGTTTAAACCTTAGACAAACACCAACATGCAGCAACCCTGCCAGATGTCTATGCTTAGTGTTCACCTACTAGCATATTAAGCATCGAGAAACATAGTTTGCTACGTCTCTTTTTAAACCTGACCACCAGAAATTTTTCTTAAGCCCTCTATACATTTTATTACTCCCCGGGTGCATAGAATAAATAATGACGTGAGCTTCCTTTATGATCTTCTTCCTTAACTCCACTTGATTTGGCACACGGATTCAATTTCCCATCATCACCATTTCATCCTTTCTCACCATAAAATCACTCTGCTTATTTTCTAAAACCTTCTTCTTAATAGCCATTAACACTACATCCTTACCTTGAGCATCCAATAGATGACCTACTATTGAGGATTTCATCACCATGTTAGTTATTATCTCCCCAATTATGTTAACTTTAAGCTTCACTTCTAAACTTCTTAATTCCTCAACCCAAAATCATAAATCTTCAAAGTTGCCAACTTGCTACTGGATTTTCGATTTAATGCAAGTGCCACCACATTAGCCTTTAAAAGATGATAACTGATGGTACATTCATAGTCATTGATCAGTTCCATCCATCACCTTTATCTTAAGTTTAAGTCCTTCTGGGTGGGTAGATACTTAAGGCTCTTGTGGTCCTTAAAGATCTCACATTTTACTCCATAAAAATTATGTCTCCAAATTTTCAGGGCAAAGACTATCGCTACCAACTCTAGGTTATGGGTGGGTAGTTCTTTTTATGGTTCTTCAATTAGTGCGAAGCATAAGTAACAACCTTCTCATACTACATCAAGACACAACATAACCCTTGATGTGAAGCATCACTGTAAACCATGAACCCCTCATCACTCGAAGGAAGGACTAATACTGATACCATTGTCAGCTTTTCCATCAACACTTGAAAACTTTGCTCACACTCTTCTACTATATAAACTTTTCTCCCTTTCTTATCAATTTGGTTAAGGGTACTGCAATCAATGAGAAATCTTTGATAATTCTTCGATAATACCCCGTCAAACCCAAAAAGGTCCTAATCTCGGTCACATTTGTAGATCTCTTCCAGTTTAAAACTACTTCAACTTTCTTAGGATCCACAACTACTCTTGCTTTTGACACCACGTGCCTTAAGAAGGTCTTTCTTTCAACCAAAACTCACACTTGTTAAACTTGGCATAAAGTTTCTCCTTTCTAAGAGTCTCTAGTACTATCTTCAAATGTTTGGTTAGTTTTCTTCTCTCTTTGAATATACTAGAATATCATCAATAAAAACTACCACAAATATGTTCAGGAATGGCCTAAATACTCTATCAAGTCCATGAAGGCTGCGGGGGCCTTAGTCAATCCGAACAGCACAACCAAGAATTCATAGAGTCCATAACGGGTACGGAAAGCAGTCTTTGGAACATCCGAATCTTTAAAACATAGTTGATGGTAACCCAATCTCAAATTTATTTTAGAAAACACTCGAGTACCTTGCAACTGCTCAAACAAATCATCAATCCTCGATAATGGGTACTTATTGCGAATGACAGTTGTCTATAGTCCACACACATTATCAAAGTCTCATCTTTCTTCTTGACAAATAACACTGGAACTCCCCAAGGCGATACACTAGGATGAATGAGATTCTTGTCTAACAACTCTTGAAGTTAGACCTTAAGTTTCTTTAATTCTGTTGGTGCCATTCGATAAGGGGGTACCAAAATAGGAGTAGAATCGGGTGCGAGATCAATAGGAAAATCAATTTCCATGATAGGTGGTAAACCAAACAACTCTTTAGGAAAAACATCTGGAAATTTGCTAACTACAAGTACAGGTACTCCTCCCAATTCCACACCTTTCTCAGAAGAATTGATCACATAGGCCAAATAATCTTTGTATCCCTTCTTCAACAATCTCCTAGCTAAAAGGGCAGAAATGAAGTATTGTGAAAGTACCTTATGTTCTCCCTGAAAAGAAAATTCTTCTTCCCCTGGAACTCGAAACATTACCTTCTTCCCGAAACAATCTACTGAGGCGTGATACTAAGCCAACCAATCCATACCCAAAATCAAGTGAAAGTCCATCTTCAAAGGCAGTAAATCCACCTTAAGTTCTCTATCCCCATTGTTCACAACACAGTCCCGAAACATTCATTGGATTTTCACCTTCTCTCTTGTAGGAGTCTCAACAATCATGATATTATGCAAATGTGTTCTGGGTAAATCAACACATATAAGAAAAGAAATAGAAACAAAGAAATGTGTTGTACCAGAATCAATTAACATTATAGTAATTCTACCTAAAAGAGAAATCATACCAGTCACCACGTCGGGTGCGGCTTGAGCATCCCGCTGAGTGATTGTAAAAACACGACCTTGCCCTCTTTGACCTTGACTAGCATCCCCTCTACCTACCATGACCCCTCGGTCTTGACTACTATTTTTACCACCTTCAGTCCTATTGCATCTACCCACTTGGCCCTTTTCAGAGCCTTTAGTTGTAGTCACACTACCAGTCGGCTTGAGTCTTAACCAACAGTCTGCTCCCACATGACCACCCTGACCACACACAATGCATATAACACCTTTTAACATAGGATAGTCCTTTTAAAGATGTTCAATTGATCCAAAATGATGACTCAATTTAACATTACAATCTCTAGATAAGTGACCCATATTACCACACCAAAAACATCCTTTAATATTCATCCCTAACATGGTACCACTTCCTCTACCTTGTGCACGACCTCATCTGCCTTGAGTTCTTAAGGGAAATTATTCTCCTACCATTCTTTGAATTCCTCTCGTTGAATTTTGCACTACAGATGCTGCTAGTTCGCTCTGAAAACCTTGACTCATCTCAAATAGCTTACTTCCCATACTCTGCCCTCCTTAGAAGACTGATTTACTCCACTGAAAAAAATGACCACCTCTGACTCCAAACTCGTAACTACCTTCCCTAGCACTCTCTGACCTGCTCCTCTTTTATTGATCCAGGCATCCCTTCAATTTCATTACATTCTTCTATATAAGTAGTGTTTTATCCACCAATCTTGCGTAGTTTGGGTGATCCAAATACGAAAGCCGAGTATGAATTTCAAAATTTAAACCATCATGGAATCTCTTACACTTTCTTTTTTTAGTACTGATTAAATTTGGTGTAAATCTAGACAGGGCGATGAATCTCGCATCATACTGAGTTATCGACATAACACCCTGTTTTAGGAAAATAAAGTCCCTCTCCAACTGAGCCTTAACAGATTCTAGGAAATACTTGTCATGAAATACTTTCTTAAACTTCTCCCAAGTTAATAGTTCATCAATATCCCCTAATAACCCAGGAAGTATATCCTCCCACCAATTTTCCGTCTCTTTCTCCAACTTAAATGATGCAAATGCAACTTTTTGTCATTCCAACACTAGCAATACCTTAAACAAACATTCCATCTTCTTTATCAATGCCTCAGCATCTAGAGGGTTTTCAGTACTTCAAAAACTCGGTGGAATCAACTGGTTAAACCTGTTAAACACATCCCTTTCCATTTCCCACCTCAACTCATCCTCCCCTAATGGCTCATCATGCGCTACAGGAACATCTGCAATCTCTTCTGGAAAATTTGGAGCTCATCTATTTGGTTCTTCCAATCTATGCTCTAACTCCCCAATTCTACCTAATGCTTAAGCTAAGGTATCCCTCAACTCACCTCGCTCTACAGTAGCATCTCTCACACTCGCAGTAGTAGCAACAGTCGCACTACCAACATGTTCCCCCTCAAGAATTTCAGGTTCAACATTTGCATCCACCTTACGTAACAAGGGTCGTCCACGCCCTCGAGTTGGAACATTTTAATACCTGTATTTGTAAAGTAAGGGTAAAGAAGTACTTTAATAAATATGACATAGAGTTAAAATAACTAAAATATATACAAATGCGAAATATTTAATTTTTATAAAACAATTTTTTTATAAAAAAAAAAAAATCGTGCATAGCATGAAAAAGAAAAAAAAATGTGGCAACAGGTGTTGCCACCTATTGCCAAAAGGGAAATATAATGCTACATGTAAGGCAGCATTAAAAAAATGTGGCAAGCATGGGGGAGGGGAGGTGCTGAGTATTTGTTCAAAATTTGGTATATATATACAATGTTAGTTTATTTTATTACTTATCAAATCCTGTTTGGTTTTCCTTCAACTATAATTCAAATTACTCTCTTTTTTTAAACACTTAGGGATCGAAAGAAATGTTGAAAGAGTAAAATTTTGAAAGGGTTTACGGGAGAATTTTATAGAGGGCCACAGGAAGCTCTAAGAAAAACAGAAGGTAATAACATGAAGTTTATTTTTTAAATTTTAGCATATATGAAATTTCCTGGAATTTCAAGTGGGACTTTTCAAAGGGTGTGAATTATGGAAGAATTGAAGAATAAATTAGAAATTTAATAAATATTATGTCATGTGTTGACGATCAACAACCGGAGGAAATTGCTGAGAGGAGCAGGAAAGGCAAAGAGGTGATCCACGGGTAGCTCTAAGTGCTACGTGGTGAGTTAGATTTACTTTAAGTAATCAAGATAAATATGAATTATATAATGATAATATTAGAATAAATTATTAACTTATGCTTTGGTGGTAGATGAAAAATTGGTTGATAGATATGATAAGAATAATAGATGTGTAGAAAATTATTATATGAAAAGTAATATTATTAGAATAATGAGTTGATTTAATATTAAAGGTGATAAATAAAATTCTTGACGAGCTATGGTTAATGATTTGATATGAGTAATGAGGAGAAGAATTTAGTTGAATTTTTCAAATAATAATTTGAGAATAATCAGGATACCTAGTTTAAATGTCTGAATACATGCTTGCTTTTATTTTATTATTCATATGCATATTCATATCATTATTCATATGTATATGCATGAAATAAAATAACTGGGAGGGCAGCCGGTCTAAATGAAAATAAAAGAATCGGGGAAGATAACTGATCTAAATGAAAATAAAAGAACTAATAAGGTAGCCGGTCTAAATGAGAATAAAAGAACCGGGAAAACAACTAGTCTAAATGAGAATGAAAGAACTGAAAAGGCAGCCGGTCTAAGATAAAAGCATGTTGACATGTGGGAAGATGTTCCCAATAATAATAACATTTAACTTCACGCATTGCATTTGCTTTAAATATTTGTTGTTATTGCTTGATATGTTAAAGGGTTATTTATGATTGTAAATCTATTGATAGAGGAATGAGTCTCACAGAGAGACAAATATGCTAAGGAAGAAATATTGAAATATGTCTAATGAGTAACTTAAGAAGAGATTGTGTAATAAGGGAATTATGAAATTGAGTAGTGATTACAGAATATTTTTACTGAATTATTTGAGGAAAAAGATGAATGAATATCATAAGATTTTTTTTAAAAGTAATTGAATTATAAGATGTAACTAGGAGTATAAAATTGAATACTTCTAGTAAATTTAATTCACTGAGCATGTGAAGCTCACTCCTCATTGTACAATGATTTCAGGTAGCAAGCATAATAGATAGTTTGGTGAGTTGAGATACAGAATAAGTCATTATTTGTAAGCCACGTGCATGTCCATATCCTCAGAATAATGAGAAAATAAAATAAAAATTTATTTTTAAATATTCACGCATATTACGTTGTATAAAATGTTTGAGTCAAGATCAGAATGACGTATCTCCTCTGTTGAGGGTTGAGGGTTGAGGATTGATGAAAAAAAATTGTTGGTATTATTTTTATTATTGCATATATGTGTCGTGCTGGGGTTTTCAAAATGTGGCAACACCATCTCGGGGGTGGCCAACCCGGGATGGGACGTTACAATTTTGGTATCAGAGCATTAGGTTTTATGATTTTGTAAACTGCATGAGAGCTTAAAGAAGTGGAAGATCTAAATAAACTATATTTTAATGCAAAGTTTGAGGATGACACGGGGACGTGCTAGAGCTAGAAGTAGAATTTGAAATCAAATGGGGCGCGGTAGACCCCCAGTATTTAGAAGAACTGAAGCCGATGGGGAAGTTGAGTATGTGGCTCCTGTGAGGGAACAGATTGATAGTGCAACTGGTACTAGTAGAGCTGGGAGAGAATCTGAGGTTAGGAAGGATGAATTGAGAGAAACTTTTAATTGTGCTATAGAAATGATGAATGCAACTAAAAAAAATGGCTGATAATCTACAGAAGAGATTAAAGGAAAGGGGTAGAGTAGAACCTAATATGGTGAGACGAGAGGTTTATGAGGGAGAAGATGTGTTTGTACGTGAGATGTAAGGGGATTGTTTTGTGAGATTTCTTAAGTTTAAACCCCAGTCTTTTAGAGAATATGTAAATCCTATGGAAGTTGAGCAATGGATAAGACATGTTGAGAAATATTTTGAAGTCTTACCAATGACAGATAAATAGAAGGTTGTTTTTGCTTCCTTTATACTGGAAGGTGAAGCTTCACAATGGTGGGAAGATATTCTGCCTATGGTGAGTACACAGGTGGAACAACCTTTAACTTCGAGTAAGTTTAAGGATGAGTTCTTTGCGAAATACTTTCCAAATACATTTTGAACCAGCAAGTGAAAGATTTTATTCACTTAAGGTAGAATACCTTATCTGTGGCAGAGTATGATAGTAGATTTGTAACTCTGTCAAGGTTTTTACTTGAGTTAGTGAATACAGATTAGAGGAAATGTAAACAATTTTTAAACGGGTTACACTACGAAATTCGATCTAAACTCCCTTACATGGGCATAAGGAATTATGCTATACTAGTGGATAAAGCATTACAGATTGAGAAAGATTTGATGGAGTTTAAAGGTAGGAGAGATTGGCTGAAGAGATCTAGATTTGAGGGACCTAGAGGTGGTAACAATATAGGTGTACAGGCAGGAGACCACCCTAGAGGGGGCATTCCTTGTCATAAGGAACTATAGTATAGAGTCAGAGGCAAGTAGGATATTTTGCTTCTGTAGCTTAGAGTAATATCGGTGAGACCCTTAGAGTTGGGAGACAGGCTATGAGAATTATGGTAGATGAGTAAATATGCCACCAAGGAAAAGTAGTAATCTGATTGATGATCAAGAGTCAAGGGTTTGCTTTAAATATAATTAGATAGGGCATTCGTCTCGAAATTACTCTAAGCAGATATGTTTTGTATATGGTGAAGGAGGACATATTGTTGTAGATTTTCTAGTGGGGAAATCTATTGACGTAGGCATTGGAAGTGTTGGGAGAAGACCAGTGGAGAGAGATGGTTGATCAGGGAGTGTGCGGGGCAGAGGTCGAGGATCAGTAGTTGAGAGAGGATGTGGCAGCCAGTTTCAGTCCAGAGACAGTAGAGTCTATGCACTTACCCAACAGGATACACAAGTCACTCCTGATGTTGTTATGGGTATGATATCTATCCTTGGTAGGCCTGCTAGATTATTGATTGATCCTGGTGCAACCCATTCTTTTGCATCTAGTATTTATATGTAATCTATTGATGCTAGTGCTAGTCCTTTGATGCATGCGATTATTGTTAAGGTTCCTACTAGAGATAGGGTTATTATCAGGACAATTTATTGGGTTGTGTGATTAATATTGCTGATAGAAAATTTGAAGTTGATTTATTGCCTTTAGATATGACATATTTTGATTTAATTTTGGGAATGAATTGGTTATCTGTATATCATGCTTGGGTAGATTGTTTTAGGAAAAATGTAGTGTCCAAGATACCCGGACATGAGGAGTTTAATTTTAGGGAGAACGTAAGATACTTGCTAACTGTCTTATTTCTGCCTTAACTACTAGTAAAGGGTTGAAGAAGGGTTGTAAGTTTGGCATATATGGTGGATTCTAGCAAGAAAAGTAAGAAGTTAGAAGAAATATTGGTAGTGAAAGATTTTTCTGACGCATTCCCTAATGAGTTGTCTGAGTTACCTCTAAATAGGGAGATTGAGTTTCCTATTGAAGTGATTCTAGGATTAGCACCCATATCTATAGCACCTTATAGAATGGCACCAGCTAAATTGAGAGAATTGAAAGTTCAGCTTTAGGAGTTACTAGATAAACAATTTATTTAACCAAGTATGTCACCTTGGGGAGCCCCTATCTTGTTTTTCAAGAAGAAGGACAGGACAATGAGGTTGTGTATTGATTATAGATAGTTGAATAAGATCACCATCAAGAATAGATATCCTTTGCCCAGGATAGATGATTTATTCAAACAGTTACAAGGAGCTAGGATGTTTTCTAAGATAGACCTAAGATCAAGTTATCATCAATTGAGGATAAAGGAGGAGGACGTGCCTAAGACTAATTTTAGGACATGTTATGGTCATCATGAATTCCTGGTGATGCCATTTGGGTTGATTAATGCTTATGTAGCATTTATGGATCTAATGAATCGGGTGTTTAAACCATTCTTTGATAGATTTGTGATTGTGTTTATTGATGATATTATGGTATATTCCAAGAATGAAGAGGAGCATATACAGTATTTAGATATAGTGTTGGAAATTTTGAGGAGAGAGAAATTATATGCAAAGTTCTCTAAGTGTGAGTTTTGGTTGAGTTAAATATCTTTCTTGGGGTATGTTGTGTCGGGAGAGGGAATAACAGTTGACCCACAAAAAGTAAAAGCAGTGCTGAATTAGAAAAGACCCACGAGTGTAACTAAAATTAGAAGCTTTTTTTAGGTTGGATGGTTATTATAGGAGATTCATCCAAAAAAAATCTATGATTGCTGGACCATTGACTAAATTGACCAGGAATAACATTGAATGTGAGAGAAGTTTCCAGCTATTCAAAAGAAAAATTGACTACTGCCCTGGTATTAGTGCTTCCTTCTAGTGATGAAGGATTTATGGTATATAGTAATGTGTCACATCAGGGGTTGGGATGTGTGTTGATGCAATATGGGAAAGTTATAACTTATGCATCTAGGCAATTGAAGAATCATAAGAGGAATTACTCGACCCATGATTTAGAATTGGTTGCCATAGTTTTTGCTTTGAAGATTTGGAGACATCATCTATATAGAGCCAATTGTAAAATCTTTACTGATCATAAAAGCTTGACGCATTTACTGACCCAGAAGGAGTTGAATTTTAGGCAGAGATGGTGGATGGAGTTGATTAGTGATTATGACTATACCATTCATTATCATCCAGAAAAGGCTAATCTAGTAGCTGATGCATTGAGTAGAAAGGCTACAGGGAGATTAGCTACTATTGGAAGTCATAATACTAGCTTGAGGATAGAATTAAGAAGAATGAGGATGCAGTTGAGTGTCAATGATAGAGGAGTATTGATGGCAAATATGGTGGTACAATCTTCTATTTTTGATCATTTATTACAGATGCAGGGTAAAGACGAGGAGGTAGAGAAAATCATACGAGAAGTGTTGAGTGGGAAGCCAACTAAGTTTAGAATTAGAGAAGATGGTATAGTGGTATTGGGGAATAGAGTTTGTGTTCCCAATAATGTGGAGATAAGAAATGAGATACTAAGGGAGGCTCATGATTTTGTATATTCCATGCTCTCGGGTAATAATAAGATGCATAGGGGATTGATATAAAATTATTTGTGGTCAGGGATAAAGAAAGATGTAACATAACACATTTCTAGATGTTTGACTTGTCAGCAGGTGAATTCTGAGAATAGACATCCAGCAGGTTTATTACAACCTCTTCCAGTACCTGAGTGATCATAGGAAAATGTGAGTATTGATTTTTTCTTTGGTTTTCCCCGTATCCAGAGAGGACATGACTCTGTATGGGTTATAGTGGATAGACTTTCTAAGTCTTCACATTTTCTTCCTATTAAAACTACATGGAGTCCTGAAAAGTTGGTTGAATTGTATGTAGTGGAGATAGTGAAATTACATGGAGTACCCTTGAGCATTGTATCAGATAGAGATTTTAGATTTACCTGTAGATTTTGGAGAGGTTTTCAAGAAGCTATGGGTACGCAATTGCAGTTTAGTACAACTTTCCATCCACAAACTGATGGGCAGATGGAGAGGATCATCAGAATACTAGAAGATATGTTGAGGGCAAGTGTATTGAGTTTCTCAGTGAGCTGGGATGCTTATTTGCCTTTGATTGAGTTTGCATATAATAATCAGTATCAAACTAGTATTGGGATAGCACCATTTAAGGCTTTATATGGTAGGAGGTGTAGAACTGCAGTATGCTGGTAAGAAGTTAGAGAGAGAAAGATATTTGGTCCAGAAATGATAGATTTGACTACTGATAGGATCAAACTGGTTAGAGAAAAACTTAGAGCAGCATAGAATAGACAAAATGGATATGTTGATAAAAGAATACGACCTCTCGAGTTTCAAGTTGGTGATTGGGTATTTTTTATGATATCTCCGTGGAGGGGTGTATTGAGGTTTAAAAAGAAGGGAAAGTTGAGCCCGAGATTTGTGGGGTCATATGAGGTGATTGAGAGAATTGGACCAGTACTAAATCGATTTGATTTTCCCCTAGAGTTAAAGCAATTACATAATGTGTTTCATGCTTGAGAAAGTATTTACACGATGAATCCCATAGTATCTCGAATCAGGCAATAGAACTTCAAGAAGATTTGACTTTTATGCAAGTATTGGTCAGAATTATAAACAGAAAGGAACAAGTCTTACGCAATAAAGTCATTCCTTTGATTCAAATATTATGGCAGAACAAAGATTTTGAAGAAGTCACTTGGGAGCATGAAGCAAGAATGAGGAAAAAATACCCTCAACTCTTTCATGAATTAGGTAAGGAAATTTCGAGGACAAAATTTTTGTAAGGTGGGTAGAATTGTAATTCCCGTATTTGTAAAGTAAGGGTAAAGAAGTACTTTAATAAATATGACATAAAGTTAAAATAATATATATATATATATATATGTGTGTGTGTGTGTGTGTGTGTGTGTGTGTGTGTGTGTGTGTGTGTGTGTGTGTGTGTGAAAGATTTAATTTTTACAAAACAATTCTTTAAAAAAAACAAAAAACGTAGCAACAAGTGTTGCCACCTGTTGCTAAAAGGGAAGTGTAATGCTGCATGTAAGGCAGCATTACAAAAACATGGCAAGCATGGGGGAGGGGATGTGCTGAGTATTTGTTCAAAATTTGTTAGGTGTATATATATATATATATATATATATATATATATATATATATATATATATATATATATATATATAGACAGACACACACACACACACACATACACAATGTTAGTTTATTTTATTACTTACCAAATCCTGTTTGGTTTTCCTTCAACTACGATTCAAATTACTCTCTTTCTTTAAACACTTGATAACCGAAAGAAATGTTGAAATACTAAAATTTTAAATGAATTTACAGAAGAATTTTATAGAGAATCACGAGAAGCTCTAAGAAAAACAGAAGGGAATAATGTGAAGTTTATTTTTGAAATTTTAGCATACATGAAATTTCTCTAAATTCAAAGTGGGAATTTTCAAAGGGTGTGAATTATGAAATAATTGAATAATAAATTAGAAATTTAATATAAATATTATGTCAGGTGTTGATGATCAGCAACCGACGAAAATTGCTGAGAGAAGCAGGAAAGGTAAGGAGGTGATCCACGGATAGCTCTAAGTGCTACATGGTGAGTTAGATTTACTTTAAGTAATCAAGATAAATATGAAATATATAATGATAATATTAGAATAAATTATTAACTTATGCTTTGGTGGTAGATGGAGAATTGGTTGATAGGAATAATGGATGTGTAAAAAATTATTATATGAGAAATAATATTATTAGAATAATGAGTCAATTTAATATTAAAGGTGATAAATGAAATTTTTGACAAGCTATAGTTGACGATTTGATATGATTTATGAGGAGAAAATTTTAGTGTAATTTTTCAAACAATAATTTGAGAATAATCATGATGGCTAGTTTAAATGTCTGAATTCATACTTGTTTTTATTTTATTATTTATATCGTTATTCATATGCATATGCATGAAATAAAAGAACCGAGAGGGCAGCCGGTCTAAATGAAAATAAAATAACCAGGAAGGCAGTCGGTCTAAATGAAAATAAAAGAACCGGGAAGACAACCAGTCTAAATGAAAATAAAAGAACTAGGAAGGCAGTCGATCTAAATGAGAATAAAAGAACCAAGAAGGCAACCGGTCTAAATGAGAATGAAAGAACCAGGAAGGCAGCCGGTCTAAGATAAAAACATGTCGACATGTGGGAAGACGTTCCCAATAATAACAGCATTTAACTTAACGCATTATATTTGTTTTAAATATTGATTGTTATTGCTTGATACGTTAAAGGGCTATTCATGATTGTAAATCTATTGATAGAGGAATGAGTCTCACAGAGAGACAAATATGCTAAGGAAGAAATACAGAAATATGTCTGATGAGTAACTTAAGAAAAGATTGTGTAATAGAGGAATTATGAAATTGAGTAGTAATTACAGAATATTGTTATTGAATTATTTGAGGAAAAAGATGAATGAATATCGAAAGATTTTTTTTAGAAGTAATTGAATTATAAGATGTAATTGGGAGTATAAAATTGAATACTTTTAGTAAATTTAATTCAAGCTCACTCCTCATTGTACAATGATTTCAGGTAGCATGCATGACAGATAGTTTGGTGAGTTGAGATTCAGATGAAGTCATTATCTGTAAGCCATCTGTGTGTCCATATCCTTAGACTAATGAGAAAATAAAATAAAAATTTATTTTTAAATATTCATGCATATTACGTTGTATAAAATGTTTAAGTCAAAATCAGAATGATGTATCTCCCCTATTAAGGGTTGAGGATTGATGAAAAAAAAATTGTTGGTATTATTTTTATTGTTGCATATATGTGTCATGCTGGGATTTTCAAAATATGACAACACCGTCTTGGGGGTGGCCAATCCGGGATGGGTCGTTACAAACATTGCCCCTTCCTTGGGCACTGATGAGAGTCATATAATGCATCTAAACAATATTTAATTGTTAGCATTTTAGGGTTGATCTCGGTCGTAATCGCACTTTTAAATGTTAATAACTCTAAAGTGATATTCATAAATCATTGACTTAATTCGATGCATTTTCAGGTGCTTTGAGTACAAAAAAGATGATAAAGCGATCCATGTTTAAAGCGCCAAAAGATCTTGGGTGTCAGTGCTCGTATTTGTCCAAGGTTTAGACATGTCCAAACATGATTCAAAGATGGTTAAAGTCTAAACTAAGGTTGGATTAATAAATTACAGTAAGTTAAAAGACTGCACACAAGTGTGTGCATCACTTTGGAGCAAGGTAAGAGTAGGCACACTAGTGTGTGCACTTCTGCATACAAGCTAAAGGAGTTTCACTAAATTGCCAGAATTTTCCGTACAGATCAATCATCTTTGTAGATTAAAATGTATTGATGTAAGAAGAACCAGGAGATGAGCCATATATTCTTAGAAAGATCCAGAAGTCTATTTTCTGGAGAATTTTACGATTCGTAAAAAGGAGTTTTCTAGAGAAAGTTATGGCAGTTTTAGTATACACGGATCAGGCCTCCAGATCAGCATCCATCTAGCGCCGCGCCTATCACTTTCCAGCGCTGCACTCTCACTTTCCAGGGCTGCACCTCTCACTTTCCAGCTCCCACTCGGTCCAAGACCAAATTAGGGCTGCACAATGACATTTTATGGACCAAAATGCCCCTAACTACTTGCGATCTATAAATAGATGCTTAAAGAGTGTGCAGCCAACATTCATTTCAAGAAAGGATGAGAGAAAAAAGAGAGGATCAAAGGGATCCAAATCCAGCATTCTTCCATTTTATTTCTAAGTTTCTTGAGGGCTGGAAATCAAGGGGGAGAGCATCCATATTGTTCATCCTCCTTGAACTCCATGGCCAAATCAAGGGGAGAGCATCCATATTGTTCTTCCACCTTGATTTCCATGGCCAACTAATCATCTTACAAGGGAAAGGGATGAATCTTTAGGGATTTATTGTTCTTTATTTCTTGTTCTTGATTCAGTTATATGGATTTATTGTTGAATATTGTTTACGAATTATTCATTGATTAAGTAAGAAGGATTTGAGTTCATGTGATAGATGCACTTTTTATTCTTCTTCTTTTAGATTCTCTTAATCTGGTGATTGCATCCTTCTCCTCCATTGAGGTTGTTTGGATGTGATTGATTTCGGTAGATTTATCTTATTGATTGTCCATTACTGTTGTATTGTCATTAAAGATATATTATCGTTTCTTGATAATCTTTAAGATCGGTCATGTGTGCATGAACCGGAATCAATGATTAATTTGTAGCAATTATATTAGAGTTATAAATGTGCTTGATTGAATATATTTCGATTGCTTGTTTAGGAGCATATATCGAGCCAGAATCTACAGATGTTACTGATAACATCTTTAAGGCCTCTCCGAAGCACACAAGCACCAAATTTAACAGTAAAACAGTTGCTAGTGCATTCAACTCATGCTTGTCTATGAGGGAATAAGAGAGTCTGGCTGAAGATGTAAAACTTAGCGCTCATGGGAGTCACCCTATAGCATATCCTTTTATTTTTATTGTTATTGTTTTTCATAATTCTTTTTCTTGTTTATTATTAGTATTTTGCTGTTTTCCAGTTTTACTTTCGTATTTCTTTTTCAGGGACAAATATACGAAGTAGTTTAAATGGTGGTGCACAATTTTTAGCTTCTGTGCACTTTTGGCTACAAAGGGAGTTTCCTTATCTTTTGCTTTCACATTGAGGACAATGCCTACTTTAAGTTGGGGGTGGAGGAAACATATTCCTATTTTTCATGTTTTCATTGAACTGCTTGGTGTCATTTTACCTTTTTGTTTGTTTTTAGCATGCTTTATGTTAACCTTGGAGTTAATTCATATGTCGATGATACGAGCCTAATTGAGATAGCATATAGCGTTTAGAAGAAGTTAAATCTTGCTTCGCTTTGAGAATAAATTAAGTGTCAATTTTGCTTTGGTTTGAGACTCTGGTTTGTGGTAAGATTGCATGATTAGTCTAAAGCATTTGGAGAAATTTTATGTGCGATTGTTTTGTGAATACTTTTGCGGTCTCAACAAGCTCTAGAACTTATTTGATAATCACTTGAGGCGAAAACCATAGAATGCACACTACTTAGGATATGATGTAGGCCATTTTTGGACCGTTTGAGCCTTTTTAAACTTACCCTTGTTATATTTATCGCTAGTCACCTATTTGAGCCTTTTTCTTGAAAGGAAAAATTGAGCCTTGTTTTTTTTTCGATAAACTATTTACTTACCTTTATGAGCCTAAAAATATTTTATCCTTACCTTTCTTTTAAAAGAACTTAGTTATACACATGTTGTGAGAAGCACTTAAAAGGAGTAAAGGTGGAAATATGAGAAAATATTACTACCATAACCCAAGTACATTAAAAGAGATAAGTTGGGGGTTGTGGAAAAGAAAAGAAAAGAATGAAAGAGGAGCTGAATGGTCTTATGCCAAAATAATAATAAAAAAGAGAGAAAAAATGAATTATGGCAAAGAGAAAAGAAAAAAAATGGTGATTTGTTGAAAGAAATGCTCGAAAAATGGTTGAAAGAGTTGGGTGCTGAAGTAAGGTTATCTTGTGCTTAAAGTGGTTGTGTTTAAATTAAGAGACTTAGTTCTTTTATTTGCTTAAACTTTCCCGTTCTTTCTTGACCTTTACCCTAGCCTAACGTTACAAGCTTATAAAAGACCTATTGATCCAATGTAGTGTGATTTTTCTACATAGTGGAGAGTGATTTGAAAAGTAAGCCTATGGAGCTTGATTTGTGATTGATGTCACGCAATTAATAGGTTTTTAGAGGCCAAGACTTGTATTCATGCTATGTTGTGCATAAAATCGTCCGGGTGTTTGGACTAATTTATTGTGGTAAGATGGATGTTAAGAGTCGATAACGATTTTAAGATTGACATTTGGATTATTCTTGGACATGAGTGATATTTAATGATTCTATTTGTTGTATGTTATGCATGATTTTTGAGACAAAGATTTTGAATTACTCTTGGTTAACACCAGCATTGCTGTATTTTGATTTGGTTTCTAAATAAAGAATTCATTTCATGTCTTTCGCTTGAATTGCTAGGGACTAGCAATAAGCTAGTTGGGGGATGTGATGAGAGTTATATAATGCATCTAAACAATACTTAATTGTTAGCATTTTAGGGTCGATCTCGGTCGTAATCGCACTTTTACATGTTAATAACTCTAAAGTGATATTCATAAATCATTGACTTAATTCGATGCATTTTCAAGTGCTTTGAGTACAAAAGAGATGATAAAGCGATCCATGTTTAAAGTGCCAAAAGATCTTGGGTGTCGGTGCTCGTATTTGTCTAAGGTTTAGACATATCCAAACATGATTCAAAGATGGTTAAAGTCTAAACTAAGGTTGGATTAATAAATTACAGTAGGTTAAAAGACTGCACACAAGTGTGTGCACTTCTGCGTACAAGCTAAAGGAGTTTCATTAAATCGCCAAAATTTCCCGTACAGATCAATCATCTTTGCAGATTAAACTGTATTGATGTAAGAAGAACCAGGAGATGAGCCATATATTCTTAGATACATCCAGAAGTCTATTTTCTGGAGAATTTTACGGTTCATAAAAAAGAATTTTCTAGATAAAGTTATGGCAGTTTTAGTAGACACAGGTCAGGCCTCCAGATCAGCATCCACCTAGCGCCGCGCCCCTCACTTTCCAGCGCTGCACTCTCACTTTCCAGGGCTGTACCTCTCACTTTCCAGCTCCCACTTGGTCCAAGACCAAAATAAGGCTGCACAATGACATTTTATGGACCAAAATGCCCCTAACTACTTGTGATCTATAAATAGATGCTTAAAGAGTGTGCAGCCAACATTCATTTCAAGAAAGGAGGAGAGAAAAAAGAGAGGATCCAAGGGATCCAAATCCAGCATTCTTCCATTTTATTTCTAAGTTTCTTGAGGGCTACAAATCAAGGGGGAGAGCATCCATATTGTTCATCCACCTTGAACTCCATGGCCAAATGAAGGGGAGAGCATCCATATTGTTCTTCCACCTTGATTTCCATGGCCAACAAATCATCTTACAAGGGAAAGGGATGAATCTTTAGGGATTTATTGTTCTTTATTTCCTGTTCTTGATTCAGTTGTACAGATTTATTTTTGAATATTGTTTACGAATTATTCATTGATTAAGTAAGAAGGATTTGAGTTCATGTGATAGATGCACTTTTTATTCTTCTTCTTTTAGATTCTCTTAATCCGGTGATTACATCCTTCTCCTCCATTGAGGTTGTTTGGATGTGATTGATTCTGGTAGATTTATCTTATTGATTGTTCATTCCTGCTATATTGTCATTAAAGACGTATTGTCGTTTCTTGATAATCTTTAAGATCGGTCATGTGTGCATGAATCGGAATCAATGATTAATTTGTAGCAATTATATTAGAGTTATAAATGTGCTTGATTGAATATATTCCGATTGCTTGTTTGGGAGGTGAAACTTGCAATCGAGATAAAATCAATTGAATCAAGAGTGGAAATAGGGAACATTTTATCGTTTAACTTTTACCGTTCGTTTTAAGGTTCACACCTTTCCTTTGTAATTAACTTGTTTCTCTGTGGAATCGACACCCTAAAGCTGTACTAAAATAACCGCGTTATACTTTGGGTGTAATCAGGCATGCCCTCCTCCTCGAGCTCTACCTCTCTTTTGCCCACGAGGCATCCTCGAATCCTACACAAAAGTACTCATTTAGATACAAAAACACTAGAATTGTACGATCTACAGAATCTTAAGCCTAAAGTTCTGATACCAAAATTGTAACGACCCATCCCAAGCGAGCCCACTCAGGACGGTGTCAATTATCTTTCAGAATCGAGCACCTGGACACACAATTTATATAATACAATAGAATAACATCTAATATACATAAGTTAAGATCATATAGTTATTATAACAATAAGGTTGCAGCTTTACAATGGGTCTCAAGAGACACAGCCAACCTGTTACAATTTCACACACCTAATATACAATATAACATTTATTACAAAAAGACTTGATCGAGGATGCGATGCTCATGGACCCACCTAAAACTTCATCAAATCTTCAAAGCTTCACACCTAAAATCTAATATCACCTAGAAGCTTACTTTAAAGGTTATAAAGAGGATGGGGTGAGCTATAAAGCGCAACGAGTTCTTACTCTACACAAAGTAATCACTTGTTAGAAAAAGTTGAGAGCTTATTAACATTTCTTTTTTCTTTCTACTTTATTTGTTCATATACATAGTCATATAACACTTTGAAAATCAATAATCTTAGTTATCATAATATGAACCTATAGAATCCACAACCAATTTACATTCACCATTCCATAGTCAATTAAAACATTACAATTTATCCATACAACAAAACAATTCATATGCCCCCTTACAGGCCAAGCAAATCAAATTCATGTATGGTATGCCAATGCAGCATGATACAATGCAATGTTTCATCTCATAATCAATCATAATCCAATGGGGATGTCTCCCCACATACTAGTACGTTTCACAAACAATAAATTTTCGGAACCACCCTTGATCCGGGATGGGTCCAATCATCCAAATATATTCAGTAACAATACACTCTTTGTGGGAAGGGACCTATCGTCCTCACACATCACTGCCCCCTCAATAATATACTGCAAATTTCAATGCATGAAAAGAAATGAAATCAAGTGATGAACACCAACAAGTTCTCATCATTAGTATGCAATTAACTTATCTTACCACATAGTTATACATGTAATTATTATATTTTAGTAACGAATTATAATTCTTATGTAACCTTATTGCTTTGGTTTCCCCATTAACCTTCGTGCTTACCAAGAGTAGGGTAATACTCACCTTACGCCAAATCCTAGTCTTGGATCACTTCTTTGCCTTTATTACGATCATCCACCACACCTATTGAAATTCTGATTTAATAATTTAAGCAACTACATATACAAATGGTCAATTAATATTGCATTTAAAACTTAGACACTTAATAAGCAACCAATCATTCCATTTATTTACACATATAAATCAAAGAAAATAATACTAAAAGTTCATTCTTCTCCTTAATCACCCATTTTCGTTCTTTCCTTCATTCTTTACTCTATAAAACTCTCAATTCATAAGGACTTTAAATTTCAAGACACTAACTTAGGTAATTACCAACAATCTCCAACTTGTAAAAAGTCTTCCTTCTAAACATAATTTCCCAATCAAGAAAAAGTCTCTTACCTAGAGGGATTTCTTTGAAGTCTTATAAGGGTTTCAAATTTATGGCTCATAACACAATAACAATACATATCTCAAAAACCATGTTATACAAGAACAAAACTTCAAACTTTGTGTAGAAAATTACCCTAACAATCTTCAAACTCTTATTACTTTCTTCCAAAGTGTAGGATTTAATCAAACTTCTATCAATAGAATTTAGATTTTACAATACTCACAACAAAAAATCAAATCTTGACATCAAAGTTCCATAATAAAAATTCCAAATTTCTTTCAAATTTTCTCCCAACTTCAAATATTTCAAACTAAATCAATTTAAATTCAAATTATCCCAAACAAAATTCTAAATCAACTTTAGGAAGTATAATTTAACTTTAAAATAGTTATTACCCAAAATTACCTCAATTTCTTGTTGAAAAAATAACTCATAAAACTGCCAAAAAACATAATTTTTTTTCCAAAATTTCTGCACAATTATCCCAACTTAGGCAACTCATAAATCCCTCAAATTAAATCCAAAAGACCTTAAACAAAAGCCAAAGCCCAACATCAAGAAGTTTAGTTTAAGTTTTTATTTGAAAACGTTTCGAAATTACCTCAAACTTTGCACAAAAAAAACCAAAGGAACAAAATGGGCTGTTCATCCCCTGCTCAGCGTGTGTAAGCTACGCGCCACCGTGGCCTGCTCATGGAGGCTCACTTTTCTGGTCAGACTATAGTGTGAGAGATGCTGCTATAGAAAGAGATAAGCTAACGGAAGCCTTAGTCTAAGCATTGGGTAGAATTGGGAAGTTAGAGCATAGATTGGAAGAACAAAACAGACGAGCTCCAAATTTGCCAGAAGAACATGAAGATGTTCCTGTAGCGCTTGATGAACCATTAGGGGAGGATTAGTTGATGTTGGAAATGGAAGGAAATATGTTTAACAAATTTAACAAGTAGATTCCACTAAGTTTTAGAAGTGCTAAAAACCTTCTAGATGTTGAGACATGGATTAAGAAGATGGAACATTTGTTTAGGGTATTGCCAGTGTCGGACCGACAAAAAGTTGCATTTCCATAATTTAAGTTGAAGGAGAAGGTAGAAAATTTGTGGGAAGATATACTTCTTAGACTATCAGATGACATTGATGAACTGTTGACTTGGGAGAAATTTAAGAAAGTATTCCATGACAAGTATTTCCCATAATCTATTATGGCTCAATTGGAGAGAGACTTTACTTTCATGAAACAGGGTACTATGTCGATAGCTTGGTATGATGCGAGATTCATTACCCTATCTAGATTTGCACTGGATTTAATCAACACCAAAGAATGAAAGTGTAAGAGATTCCTTGAGAGTTTGAATTATGAAATTTATACTCAGCTTTCGTATTTGATCACCCAAACTAAGCAAGATCAGTGGATAAAGCACTACTTATAGAGAATGATGTAACGGAATTGAAGGGATGTCATGATCGACAAAAGAGGGGCAGATTGAAGAGTTCTAAGGAACATAGTTATGGGTTTGTAATCCGAGGTGGTCATCCTTTTCAGTGAAGTAAATCTGTTTCCTAAGGAGGGTCGAGTGTGGGAGGTAAGCTATTCGAGATTATTCAAGGTCTTCAGAGTGAAACAGCAGCATCTGTAGTGTAAAGTTTAGCGGGAGAAATTCAAAGAATTGCAAGACAATCATTTCCCTTAAAAACTCAAGGCAGATGAGGAAGTGCACAAGGTAGAGGAAGTGGTACCATGTCAAGAATGAATACCAAATAATGTTTTCGGTGTGGTCAGATGGCTCATTTATCTAGAGATTGTAATGCTAAGTTCTATCATCATTGTGGATCAGCTGAACATCTTCAAAAGGATTATCCTGTGTTACAAAGCATTGCAAGCTTTGTGTGTGGTCAGGGTGGTCAAGTGGGAGCAGATTGTTGGTCAAGACTCAAGCCAACTAGTAGTGTGGGTATAGCTAGATGCTCCAAAAAAGGCTGAGTGGATTAAAGCAATGGGACTAGAGGTGGTAGGAATGGTAGTCAAGGCCAAAGGGTCATGGCAGGTAGAGGGGATGCTAGTCAAGGTCAGAGAAATCAAGGCTGTGTTTATGCAATCACTCATCAAGATGCTCAGGCCACACCTGACGTGGTGACTGGTATGATTTCTCTTTTAGATAAAAATGCTAGAATGTTAATTGATCCTAGTGCAACACATTTCTACTTCTTTTTTAATATGTGTTGATGTACCTAGAATATGTTTGCATAATATCATGACTGTTGAGACTCCTATAGGAGATAAGGTGGAAATCTAATAGATGTTTTGGGAATGTTTTGTGAACATTGAGGATAGAGAAATTAAGATGGATTTGCCGCCTTTGAAGATTAAAGACTTTGAATTCATCTTGGGTATGGATTGATTAGCTAAGTATCACGCCTCCGTAGATTGTTTCAGGAAGATGGTAATGTTTCGAGTTCCGGGGGAAGAAGAATTTTCTTTTCAGGGAGAACGTAAGGTACTTTCACAATGCCTCATTTCTGCCCTTTCAGTTAGGAGATTATTGAAGAAAAGATGTGAAGGTTATTTGGCCTATGTGATAAATTCTTCCGAGGAAGGTGTGGAATTTGGAGGAGTACCTGTAGTTGGGGAATTTCCATATGTATTTCCTGAAGAGTTTCCAGTTTACCACATATTAGAGAAATTGATTTTCCTATTGATCTCACACCCGGTTCTACTTCTATTTCGATACCCACTTATCGAATGGCACTGGTAGAATTAAAGGAACATAAGGTTCAACTTCAAGATTTGTTAGATAAGAAACTCATTTTCCTAGTGTATCGCCTTGGGAGGTCCAGTGTTATTTGTCAAGAAGAAATATGGGACTTTGAGATTGTGTGTGGATTATAGATAACTAAACAAGATGACAATTCGTAACAACTACCCATTATCGAAGATTGATGATTTGTTGGAGCAGTTGCAAGGAGCTCGGGTGTTTTCAAAAATAGATTTGAGATCAAGTTACCATCAACTACAGATTAAAGATTCGGATGTTTCGAAGACTGCTTTTCGTACCTGTTATGGACACTATAAGTTCTCGGTTGTGCCGTTCGGATTAACTAACGCCCCTTATAGCCTTCATGGAATTGATTAATAGGGTATTTAGGTCATTCCTAGATAGATTTGTGGTAATTTTTATTGATGATATTCTGGTATATTCAAAGAGTGGAGAAGACCATGCTAGAAATTTGAAGATAGTACTGGAGACTCTTAGAAATGAGAAGCTTTATGTCAAGTTTAACAATTGTGAGTTTTAGTTGACAGAAGTGACCTTCTTAAGGCATGTGGTGTCAGAAGCAAGAGTGGTAGTGGATCCTTAGAAAGTTGAAGCAATTATAAACTGTGAGAGACCTATAAATGTGACTGAGATTAGGAGCTTTTTAGGATTGGAGGAGTATTATCGGAGATTTATTAAAGATTTCTCACCGATTGTGGTACCCTTAACCAAATTGATAAGAAATGGTGAAAAGTTTATACGGTCAGAAGAGTGTGAGAGAAGTTTTCAAGTGTTGAAGGAAAAGCTAACAATGGCATCGATGTTAATCCTTCCTTCGAGTGATGAGGGGTTTTTGGTTTATATTGATGCTTCACATCAAGGGTTAGGTTGTGTCCTGATGCAACATGGGGAGGTTGTTGCTTATGCTTCACGCCAATTGAAGAACCATGAAAGGAACTACCCTACACATGACCTAGATTTGGCAACGATAGTTTTTGCCTTAAAAATTTGGAGACATCATCTTTATGCAGTAAGATGTGAGATCTTTACATACAACAAGAGCCTCAAGTATCTAGCCACTCAAAAGGAGTTAAATTTAAGAAAAATGTGGATGGAATTGATTAGTGACTATGAATGTACCATAAGTTATCATCTTTGAAAGGCTAACGTGGTGGTTGATATGTTAAGTCGAAAATCTAGTAGCAAGTTGGAAACTTTGAGGACTTATGATTCCGAGTTAATTGAGGAATTAAAAAGTTTAGAAATGAAGGTTGAAGCCAATACCATTGAGGGTTAGTAGCTAACATGGTGGTAAAATCATCAATAGTAAGTGGTCTACTGAATGCTTAAGGTAAGGATGCAGTATTAATGGCTATTAAGAAAGGGGTTAAAAAACAAGTGGAGTGATTTTGTGGTGAGAGAGGATGGAATGGTGATGATGGGAAATCAAATTTGTGTGCCAAACAAAGCAGAGTTAAGGAAGGAGATCCTAAAGGAAGCTCATGACACTATTTATTCTATGCACCCTGGGAGTAATAAAATGTATAGAAGGCTTAAGCAAAATTTCTGGCGGTCAAGTTTAAAAAGAGATGTAGCAGACTATGTTTCTTGATGCTTAGTATGCCAGCAGGTGAAGACTGAGCATAGACATCCGACAAGGTTGTTGCAACCTCTTCCTATACCGGAGTGGTCGTGGGAGAGGGTGACTATGGATTTTGTGACAGAACTTCCCCATACTTAGAAAGGTTTTGATGCCATTTTGGGTCATAGTTGATCGATTATCTAAATTTGATCATTTTCTAACCATCAAGATAACTTGGTCTCCTGAAAGATTAGCGGAGTTGTATGTGGCTGAAATAGTGAAACTGCATGGTGTGCCATTAACTATTGTATCGGATTGTGATACTCGGTTTACATCTCGATTTTGGAATGGATTTTAGCAAGCCATGGGTACTCAATTACATTTTAGCACGACTTTCCACCCTTAAACGGATGGTCAATCAGAGAGAACAATTCAAATCTTGGAAGACATGCTGCGAGCGTGTGCTATGAACTTTCAGTTGGTTGGGACACGTACTTATCCCTTATGGAGTTTACATATAATAATAGTTTTCAGATCAGCATTAGGATGGCACCTTTTGAAGCATTATATGGTAGGAGGTGTAGGACTCTGACATGTTTGGAAGAAGTGGGGGAAAGAAGGGTCTTAGGGCTGGAATTGGTAAAGATAACCATAGAGAGGATCAAGAGAATACGAGAACATCTAACGATGACTCAAAGTAGGCAGAAAAGTTATGCAGACAAGAGGAGGAGACCGTTGGAGTTTCAAGTTGGTGATCGTGTGCATATTAAAGTTTCCCCTTGGAAGGGAGTATTAAGGTTTGGGCAAAAAGGAAAGTTAAGCCCTCGTTACATCGGAACCTTATGAGATTATTGAAAGGATTGGACTTGTAGCATACCGATTAGCCTTACCTTCCGAACTTTCACAACTTCATGATATCTTCCATGTGTCAGCTTTGCGCAAATATGTACCAAACGAGTTGCACATCATTCCATTCTAACCCATAGAAGTTCAAAAGGACCTTTCATATGTGGATATGCCAGTAAAAATCTTAGACTCTAGAGTACAAGTTTTTCGCAACAAAGTCATTCCCTTAGTTAAAGTGTTTTGGAGAAATAGAGGAGTCGAAGAAGCTACTTAGGAAAGTGAAGTGGAAATGAAGAACCAATACCCTTATATGTTCGTCAATCCAGGTTAGTTGAAAATTTCGAGAGCAAAATTTTATAAGAAGGGGAGAACTGTAGAATCCAATCTTTTTTTTAAATTTTTATAATTTATTTTACAATTCAGTTATTTTTAGGAACTCTTAGCTAAGGAATAAAAGTCTTTAGGGGTGTTTAATAACTAGAAGGAAAATTAAAGGAATGACTTGTAAATTAATAAAAGAAGAAGGGGAAGGGTAGAGTGGTAAAAAGTCAAGTTTTAGTGGGAGTATATACGCAAAATTTAACCTAGAATAGTTGAAATTTCTCATTTGGCATTTGGAGAACTCGGCAGAAGAAGAGATGAGAGAAAAAAGCTCCATAAATTTTTTCTCCAAAAACCCATTTTTCTTCCTAAACTTTGACCTAACATTAACCCAACTATCCGAGGTCTTTTTGCCCCTAAACTTCAAACACCATCTTCTGCCACCATAAGCTATCGTTCAACCAAGGAGGTGGACCTCCACGAGTAGGCCACGGTGGCGCGTGGCCTACACGCACCGAGCAGGGGAGGAAAACTCTGTTTGTTTCCTTTGGGTTTTTTGTGCAGATTTTTAGATAATTTTGAAATGTTGTCAACTACAAACTTAAACTAGACTTCTTGAAGTTGATTTTTAGCTTTTGTTTGTGGTCATTTGGATTTGATATGATTAAGTTATGAATTTGTGAAGTTTGAAGGTTGTTAAGGTGATTTTCTGCTCAAAGTTTGAAGTTGTATTCTTGTATAACATGATTTTTGATATGGTAATTGTTAGAGAATTGTGTTGTGGGCTATAAGTTTGAAACCCTTGTTGGAATTAAAAGAAATCCCTCTAGGTAAGAGACTTTTTCTTGATTGGGAAATTATGTTTAGAATGAAGACTTTTTACAAGTTGGAATTTGTTGGTAATTACCTAAGTTAGTGTCTTGAAATTTAAAGTCCATATGAATTGAGAGTTTTATGGAGTGAAGATGGTTAGACTTGAATGAATTCTTTGAGTTGGAAGAAGTTTGAAAAGAGTAAGGGAAGCTTTGTTATTAAAAACATAGAAAATGAAAATTTGGAGAGTAAAGGAACCAAGTTTCTTTGGGCAATGTTATTACCTGAGAAGTTGAAATTTTCTCTTCTTTTAAATTGGAATTTTGACTATGTAATTGAATAGTATCATTTTAGATATAATCTCAAACTTAGATAAGGAAAAGAAGTAAATGATGAAGGAAAGAAGGAAAGAATGAAGAGAGGTGATTAAGGAAAAGAAAGAACTTTTAGTATTATTTTTTTATATTTATATGTGTAAGTAAATGGAATGATTGGTTGTTTATCAAGTGTTTAAGTTTTAAATGCTATACTAATTGACTATTTGTATATGTAGTTGCTTAAATTATTAAAATGGCATTTCAATGAATTCAACACGACGAGATCCCATTTGCTTAAACATCTAAGGTTACTTATGGAGTAACAATCCTTATAATTCTCTTTCTTTCTTTTTTTTTCCTTTCTCAATAAGAGAAGACTCTAGGGTGGTACTACCAAATGTCTTCTATGATTCAAATGACACCAAGCCTGCTTCCTATTGATGAGATTATTGTCTAGAAATTAAGCCACTATGGACATTTAGAAAACAATGGCACAAGTTGAAAGCTCACTGGAGCAGCTCTTTGGCATCTGAATGATAGATTCTGGTGGATATATCCATCTCATGCTTGATGTCATGCTTGTTATTAAAGGATGAAGAAACGTTTTTAATAGTGTTTTTGGCGCGTGCTCCAAGGCGAGGCATAGTTAAAATGCCTCGAGGCCAAAATGTCAGGCACTTCCCTTTGTTTTCTGTTCAGAAGCTTTTCTTTGTCTTTTTAAATGGCATAGATGTATTTTTTACATGTCTAAATGGAATTCTAAAGCCTGAAGCTTCCCCCACATGTAGTTCATTTTAGGCAGACCAATTGTCTATTGTGAAGTGGGGACCTGCCAATATTGACCAGAAAATTTGTTATTTCCCTACCACCAAGCATTTGTGCCCAAAAAAAAAAAGTGATTTCACCACACACACACACACACACACACACATATATATATATATATATATATATATATATATATATATATATATATATATATAAGACCACCTTTAAAATTAAAACAAAAAAAGATTTCTGTTATAAAGATATGATTATACAGTTGCATTGGCCGTGACCTTTAGCATCCAAGTGTAGCAGAGTTTTCTTAGCTCAATAATGCTTTCAGAGTATTCTAAAGAAAGTGAAAAAATTTATTATTCAAATTTCTTATATGGATTTTATTTGTTACTTTATCATTTTTGTTATTTTTATAAGTGTTTATTATTTTATATTATATAAAAAAATTGATTCTTAAAAGGTGTACACTCCAATACCTCGAAGCGTATGCCTTGCATAACAAAGTATAAAACCTCTTGCCTTCACCTTTTAAAAACATTGGGATGATGTTGGTTATTTTGGACCCATCAAGCCTGGATTTGAAATGTGCTCCCTAAGAATCCAATAGAGTAGATGATTTCTCTAGGTGTAGCTTCTTTCAGAGTTGTAAGCATGCAAGAATGTCATTGCTCAATTTTTTTGGAAGGACTTTTGTCACTTAACAAAACCCTAGCATCTCTGTTGAATGCTACATGCTAGGAGTATGTCATTACTTTTCTTCTACTTGTCTTAAAAAATAAAAAAAAAAAAAGAATCGTTTTCTTTAGGTTTACCGATGAATTGCCAAGTAGAGATATTTATTTCAAAACTTTATTGCCTATATCATATGGAAATTGTTTAGATCTTTTTAATTAATCTTTTGTTTCTGTTTTTGCAGGAGGAAGATGGATCGAATGGAGGTGTTTTTTGGATTGCAGAAGAATAATTTTGTCACATCATTTTAAGGATTTTGTTTAGATAATAGGTTTGTGATTAATACTTCTAAACTAGTCATTAGAGATGAGCTGCACAAGATAGGTTAAGAAATCTGCACAAGTATAATCTTTTCTTTTGAACAGAGAAGAAGAATTTTAAGGATTTTGTTTATAATAGGATTACCAGAGTCGAAGTGTTTTGAAAACGCCACAAAGCGTGAAAGGTTGGGCGTTTTTGTCATTGGGGGCTCGCTTTTTGCCTTGGGGCGTGCGCCCAGGACGTAATTTTTGCGCCTCGGGCGTACGCCCCGTGAAGCTTCAGTTGGGCGCTCGCCTTTTGCCTTGGGGCGTGCGCCCGAGACATAATTTTTGCGCAGGCGCCCGAGACGTAATTTTTGCGCCCTAAGCATACTCCCCGTGAAGCTTCCGTTAGGTGCTCGCCTTTTGCCTTGGAATGTACGCCCGGGCACCCGGGAGACAAAAATTACTCTGAAATTTTTTTTTAAAAGCTTAAAATTTAGGAAAAAATGCACATTAAAGGCTCAAACTCATGACCTAATGAGTGTCATAGATCTTAACCATTAAGCTAGTGGTTTTGTTGTCACATTATTACATGTTATCTAGTTTAATAATAATTACAAACTATTTAATTAATCACTTACAAATTACAACAATATAGAAATATAAGTTATACTTCATATAATTTATATATAAGTATATATTAATATTATAAAATTATAATTATCACACTATAAAGAGTTAATAAAATATTAAACTTTGATTAAAAAAATAATTAATTAATTTAAATTTAAATTATTTTTATTTTATTATTCTAATTAATTAATATTATTTTATTAAAATTTTAAAACGCTCCAAATAATTCATAAAACTTACATTCTAACGCTTCAAGACAAAAGATCTCGTCCAACGCCTTAACGTGCACTCTCCATTTGTATGCTTTACCATAAGTCCCATGTTCTGATATGGTTAATAATGTTGGTGCATTGTCTATGTGATTTGACGAGCAGAGGAATTCGTCCCCTCCTTGAAGCATATGAGGGGATGAATTCAGTTGATTGTATTGGGTCCCCATCCCTATTATTTATGTCATCTTTGTCCAAGTTCGTGCATCCCATTTTCATACTGTCATTAGTTTATTAAGGCTTGCAAAATCAAAATCCATTTAAATTAAAAACTCCAGTCCCCTCTTGTATGTTAATTCCTTAGTCCAATCTGTTCTTATATATGTGATTTAATCATTTATCTTGAATTTAACGTTTGGGATTATAGTTTAGGGTTTGAGTGATTTAGGGGTTGCACCTTTTTCCTGTAATGCAGTTTTCAATACATGAAAATTTTGTTTTATGTTTATGTTCATGTTATTTTTTTTTTAGTTTTTTTTTTATTAAAATTTTTCTCATTAATTTAAAAAATAAAATTTTAATTATATAATTAAATAAATATCACATCACAGTCACATTGTATGCTTCATTAAACACAATGTAAAAGAAGTCATTATATCGCTTCATTCAACATAAAAGTAAGTGCACAATAACCTTATTCATTGATACAACAGTACGGATTCCACTTTATGGGTCCATATTGTAAAGATGCAAAGCCTAATAAGGCCTGCTTTTATATGTAGACCTTCTGTGATTCCCTAACTTTAGTCGTACGTCTTTAGGCTTTAGCTTACAACCCATTCAAACATTGCTAGATGGGGAGATATCCTATCTTTTAATGTGAGGTGTAAAAACAGTGGGTTATGTTTGGTTTAGAATTGAACTTAAGCGGAACATGTGGGCCATGGCCTGCCCATGCCACTAACCAATCACCGTCAACCTTCTCAATTGTCTATACCCAAAATGATAAAAGGAAAAAAAAGTTTCTTAATTACTTTATCAGAACTTACAGAAGAAAAAAATAATAAAAAATTAAAAGGAGAGTTCATCCATTGATTCCCTGATCAGAGGAGTAAATTTCTATTGGATCACTACTAATGATATAGACAGAGAGTTCTTGATAACAACTGCAAGTATTTGATGGTGGTCTTCGCTGATGTGGCGATGTAAAAAAATTTTTGTTCTTTTTTTAAAAATTTTATTTGGTGATACCATAAATGATACAACCAAAGCTAAAAGTTGATTGCACTAAATTAAATCAAATTTCAATTTTTTTAAAAAAAAAAATCAAAAAATCTTGCCCCGAATACAAGGATCATCAATAAAAGAAAACCTGAAATCTTGCCCCAAAAAACTTGATGCATTTACATTATAAGAACAACTATAAAAAAATCTTCCTCTTTTGAGTGAATTGCTTGAACCAACCTGAAGCAATCTCCTTTCAACAATACATGTTAGTTAGTATCTTTTGATTGCGTGCATTAAAAAGCTGAAAATTGATTGCCTTAAATTAAATCAAATTTCAATATTATTTTTTTGTCTTACACAACCCTTGATTGTGTGCATTAAAAAACTAACAAAGTGATTGCCTTGACTGAAAATTTTAAATTTCTTACCATAAACAACAGTAAAAAATCAGTCAAATATTTGATTGTTGTTAGTTAATTGGTTGTTGTTTAATTAACCATGATTTTTGTTCGATTAGCTTATCGAGTTGTGTTCGAATTTCAAACTCGCTTCGTTAGACTTGTGAGCCAACTCAATTTAATTTATAAATTATATATATATATTTAATATATATTATAAAAATATATATAATATATATTTTATTTCGAAAAACTCGACTTGAGCTTGAGTTTGAGTTAGTTCGCAAACCGAGCTCGAGCTTGAATTTCACCTTACGAATCGAACTCGAGTTCAAATTTTTTAATTCAGACTCGACTCAAATAAGTTTTTTACTCACAAACTAGACTTGACTAGACTCGGTTCGGCTCGAATCAACCCCTCCCTCCACCACTTACATTTTCTCTTTGTTTAGGTAATAGCAATATGGTTGACTACAATGGTGCTTCATGGTATGGTAAGTTGTTACTTCCACATTATCAATATTATACTTCCCTTACAAATCTATTTTTTGCAAAGGTGACTCTTTGCTTTACATTAGCACGGTGGATTCACTCATGACCATTGAAATTGGTTCATTTCTTTCTAATTTTTTCAACTCTTTTAACTAGTTGATTGCACTTTTGTTATTGATATTTGACTATTATGTAAAAGATAATGATTCTATAATTCTATAAATTTAATACCAATTACCAGAGCATGTAAAATAAAAAATGAAAAAATTTACAAGGTCATAGGAAAAAGGAAACAAGTAATCTGTTGTTATTTAATTTTTAACAAATAAATGTCAAAATAGATATTTTAAATCAGTGCATGTTAATTGACAGATTTTTTTTTTTTTTTGAAATAGAGAAAAATGCACCACTAATATATTAAGTTTATGAAGAATATTTTATTTAGCTAAAACAACATGCTGATAAACAATTTTTTGCTAAAAAGAAAGGTAGTAAACATAATACCGTTAATTTACTAATTGTATGAATTTAGGATAAGAAAATAAAAATTAAATATTGACCAACAGATTTTTGCCAAAATAAAACGTTAATTATGCGTGATACGAAAATCATGGCATGAAGAAAGAAATAAACTCCCAATTGATACTATTAAATCGATGAAGATATTAAGGCATTTTAATTGACAATTTTTTTTCAAAGAGAAAACAAGGCACCAATTTTACAAGTTCATATATAATTATTAGGAAAAAAACGGATTTTTGCCAACAAGAAAATAAAGCACCGTTAACTTTTCCAAATACATGAAGATTTTGTTTAGGAAAAAAAAATTAAGTATGCATGACATGTGCCAAAATCAAGGCATGAAAAAAAAAAAAAAAAACATTGACCCTATCGATTTTGCTAAATCAACAAAGATATCAAGATATATTAATTGTTTGATTTTTTTTCTTTCCAAAAATGAAATAGACACCACCAATTTCTCAAGCTTATAATGAATTTATTTAGTAGAAAAAAAGTTATGCATGATGCCAAAATAAAAACACGAAGAACGAAACAAAGATCCAATGGTTTTTTGATACATGTATAAACGAAGAATTCATATAAAAAAATGTTTAATCAACGTGCCATTCTTTATGAGTTTTCCATAAGTTTTTCAATCTCAATTATTTATTTTCTTCTTCATTTACAACTAAGCATATCAATTTAACATTGGTTAGATCATAGTTTCTTAATTATATGTGATATGTAAAGCATAAAAATGATCTACCACGTGGGTGTATTAGAAATTTTTATCTCTTCTTCTATTTAATGATGTTTAGTGGCTTTTTAACTATGTATTTTTTAATAATTTTTTTGGTATAATATTGTAATATATATATATATATATAGAGAGAGAGAGAGAGAGAGAGGGAGGGAGAAAGAGAGAGAGAGAGAGAGAGAGAGAATATGTATAGATTGGAAGCCATTATGCTAATGTAAATAAAAATTTATACAATAAACTATAAACAAATTTCTTAAAAGAAAAATTTATCCTAAGTAAATCAAATTCCATTAAAGGTAGAAGAGCATTAAAAATTAGTACTATAAGGGTCTGTTTGGTTCACGGATATGATTACAGTGAGATAAGATTAGGATTAACATGTGATGGGATAAAGTGTGATTAAAGAAGTAATACATTAATCTTATATTTAGTTCATCAGATTGTTAGATTGGGATTAAAGTAAGACAAAAAGTTTAAGTACCAATATATCCTAGCAATATTCATCATCCTTAACAATCTCTAATTTCTTCACAAACACTAAAAATTAATTATTATATTTTTACTATCATAATAATAATATAGAGTAGTTATTATTAAATTATTAATTTTTATCATCATAATTACAATAATTATTATTATCATTAATAATCATAATAATAATTATTATCAGTATTCTAATCATTATTATTATAATTATAATAATTATTATTATAAGTAATATAATTATAATTATTATCATTATCATTATAATATTATTATAATTATAAGAATAAGATTATTATCAGTATTATTATAATTATGACAATAATAATTATCATTATCATTTTCATTATCATAATTATATTTATTAATATTTTATTATTTTATTATCATCATCACTAAAACTATTATTACATTTACTATCATTATAATAATTATTATAAATCTTATTATAATATTAGCAAATAACAGTTATTATTAAATTACTATTAAATCATCATAATTATAATGAAAAAAATATTAATGTGAATTATTATAATTATGATAATAATTATTATCATTATTACTATCATATCATTATAAATATATAATAATACTATTACAATTATAATAATTATTATTATCATTACCATAATTACTATAATAATTAATATTAATATTATTATGAAGATAAGAATTAATTATTATAAAAATACTATTATTATCAGTATTATAATAATATTATTATAGTTGTGATAATAATAATAATCATTATTATTATAATATTATAATTGTTATAATAATTATTTTTTTGATATTATTATTATAAAATTTTATTTTAAATAATATTATAATTATTATTATTGTAATAATAACTATTATTCAAAGGTAAAAAGAAAAATTTTAGTTCTACATGTGTGGGATAAATTTTATCCCATGGGGGGTGGGATTAGGGAGAAGTTCTTACTTGGCATAGTACCATGAGAGATACTTTGCACAGTGTCATAAGAGATACATGACACAATGATCTATCTCACCGTTAAATGGTATGAGAAGAGAAAAAAAAAAGATAATTTATTTTCATTTAAGGGTGAGATGGATCCTTGTGCCATGTATCTCTCATAACACTGTGCTAGCCAAGAATTTTTCGGGATTATGACTAATTTTATCTCACCTTAATCTCACATGAATAATAAATCTTTCCAACCAAATGATGGATAACTATTCATATGGGATTAAAATAATCAAATCTCACCTTAATCCCACAAACCAAACAAACCCTAGCTTAGTTACTATAAAAGATGATTTTTTTATTATTATATTTTTAATATATGATTGCGATTAAATTTCGTCTTATTAATATATTATATATGATATTTTCCCTGTTCATAGCATGTGTTAGTATAATAAATACTCGATTCACTATATTTATATAGACTAAAGATGGACTCAAACTAAGGTTTAATCGAGTTATTCGAGTTCGAGCTCGATCAAAGCTCTATCGAAACTCGGCTCATCGAGCTTCAAAGAGAACTCGAGCCTAAAAAATATAAGTTCTAATACCTTATCGAGCTAAACTTGAATAATTCACTATTCGACTCGTGTTCGAATCGAGATGAGCTCTAATCAATGTGAGCTTGAGTCAATATTTATATTTTAATAATAATAATAATAATATTTTTATTTACTAAAATTAATGTATATTTGCTTGTTCCAGTCCATTCACTTACTGAAACTATCATTTAATTATTCTAAAATCTTATCTCTTACATCATCATGTTCTTATGACTCAAATAAAAAGGTCAAACCTTTTCTTTGCTGTTGTGTTTATCTCGTTGCTTCTTAGCCCAAAAGCTTGAAAATCGGAAACCAACCCCAATGAGAAACAAATTCAAAAGCTTTCATTAATACTCCATACAGATACATAAATTTCCCTATGTGTTGACTTATATATGATTGTACACATTGGAGATTAATAACTTGGTTTTGTACTAAATTGACTGGATGGATCACACATCTCCGTTTTCCACAAGTTAAAGATAATAAATATAAGAAAATGAAAAATTGAGGACAATAATCTGAGAAATATTTGATTGTCTCAGGTTTATAATATAAGTTTTAGTATATAAAAAGCTTCATTAATAATTTAAATTTTTTTTATTAATAATATTATTTTTTGGATCTCACATCTATTATGACATTATCGATGAATCTCTTTAAAATTACAAATGTAGTATTTCATATATCTAAAACCAATGTTTTGAACCTAAGCCAATAAATTTTTTTCCTAATAATTTAGCGTAAGATTTCCTTATTTATAAAGAATATACAACTTTCATAAAAAGTGAGTTTAATTGCAAAATTTCAAAAAAGTTTAAGGTTAAGTAGCAATTTATTCATTGAATTTTTAAAACGGATAATTTAACTGCTGATTTTATCAATTTGAAACAATTCAATCATTGGTCTGATTCTGACTAAATTCCAACCAAAGATTACCGAAAATCTTAATATAGTTTCTAACTTGTCACGTTAGATAACTAATATATTATGTTTTTGATAATTTTAACCATATGACGTGACAAGTTAATAAATATATTAAGTTTTTTGATAAATTTTTAATCGAAATTTGGTCGAAATCAGACCAACAGATTAAATTGTTTCAAATTGACAAAATCAATGATTAAATTATTTTTTTTAAAAGCTAAGAAAAAAAAATTCTGCTTAACCCTAAACTTAAAAAAAAAAAATTACGGTCAAACCAAAAGAGTAAAAAAAATAAAAACCATGGACTGCTTTATAGTTGTTGTGAGAAATCATCAAGCCTTTTGGAGTCGTCGTTTGACTTAAAAGAAGTGTTTTATGCCCAATGACCAATAGCCATAAACTCATAAATTTAAGGAGTAATAATTTTATAAATATTCAGTTGGTCCTAATCTGCCTTTTAGTGACTTTGTATGAGCCCTATGCATATTGAATTAGATTTTTATAATTATGGCAAGGATAATAAACCAATTGAGATTGAAATTGAAATTCAAATCCTCAATTTTAATTATCTCAATTGATTAGAAAAATCTTTTTGAAATTATCCACGTGAATGTCGGTAAATAATTACGAGAGAAAAAAAAAAGTTAATTCGAAGCAGCCAAGGAATTGTCCTAAAAAGTTAATTGGATAAGCTTAAAAAAATGTGACGATTGGATAGGAAAAACATTAAAAAGAAAAAAAAGAAGAGAGATTTAAAAGGGAAGTAAATGTAGATAGAGAAAATGCAGAGGGTCGATATATATTACTGGAGTATAAAAAAAGCTACTCTTTAAATAATGGCAGAGCGAACCAAATTCACCCATTGATTGTCCCTTCCTCAGTCCCTCCTGTGGCTGGGAGTAAAAATTCCATGGGCCACCACCACGGTACATGACAGATTACTCTATGGTAACAACTGCAAATGCATGCTTATTATTGAAAGTATTTATTTTGGATTTGTTTATAAAGTATAGTAGTTAATCTTATTCATGATTTTGGATCCTCTTTCTTCATGTTAAGATTCAGTTAAAAAGCTCTTGATCTTTTCTACTTCCATTGTTTATTTGTTTTATTACTCCATTGTTTATCAATTATATGGCTTGAACAAACCCACGTGAATGTGCCTTCCTCACCTGTTCGGTCAATTGCCTGAGAGAAACAAACGCAGGACAGCAGGAGAGAGAGGAAGAAAATCTACACATTTTGATTAGTCAACAAACCCACAAATTAAAAGCACCAAGAAAACAATATGCATGACATTATTGAATTCGGCTTTCAAGCCTTTCACACGAATCACACCTCATCTCACAACTAAATACAATCATTGGATATTTGGAATTTTGGATCGTGTTAATTCCAAATATATGTCACAACTTTAGTCCTCTCTCTCCTTTTCAGGTCAGGTCTCTTTAGATTAATTCTTTTTATCCCGGAGATATTTTGGGATCTGGGTTTTGCTTTGTTTCTGTTGTTTCTTTATTTTCATTGTCTTGTTTCAGGAGTCTGCAGATAAATTCCTTTGAAGCCCGGAAATTGTTTTGGAATTCGTGTTGCTTGGTTTTCTTTGTGCTTCAAGTACTTACAAATGAGTGTCTTTTGTAGTTCTCTTTCATTCTATTCTTTTTCTCTAATTCTATGTTATAGGAATTAGGACACTACAGTGTAATTCTTTGAAGACCCAGAAATATTTTTAAGGTTTTTGTTTCTGGGTTTTGCTTGCTTTCTTTGTTTATTGATTTATTGCTTCATGGGTCATTCCCTGTTATGTGCTTGCCTTTTGTCCCTTTTATTATGTACTCGTATTTCTTCTTCTTCTTCTTCTTTTGAAGACCAAGAGAGTGATAGAATCACTGAATTGCCCGGGCAACCAAGGAATGTTGGGTTTGCTCAGTACTCCGGTTATGTGACAGTGAACCAGCAAGCAGGGAGGGCATTGTTTTACTGGTTGGTCGAGTCTCCAGTGAGTCGTGGACCCGAGTCAAGGCCACTGATTTTGTGGCTCAATGGAGGTCCTGGTTGCTCGTCTGTTGCTTATGGAGCAGCTGAAGAGATTGGACCTTTTCGTATTAGGGCTGACGGGAAGAGCCTTTACTTCAACCCTTATGCTTGGAACAATTGTATGCCAACATCTATGTCCAAGGCACACTCATTATTATTAGATTGCTCTTCTTTTACTCTTTGTAATGAGTCCTTTATTTTCTTTTTCATTTGATATGTTGGTAGTGGCAAATCTGCTGTTCCTTGAATCTCCAGCTGGTGTTGGCTTCTCATATACCAATACTACATCAGATTTGTACACGGCGGGTGACCAGAGAACTGGTAATTAATTTGTTTGATTGTTGGGAATTCAGTAGTCATTCTATCTAGTATTACTTGAACTCCGTGTGAGTGATATATGGGTTATTTGAATTTTGTTGTTTTAGCTTAGAATGGGTTGATTTTGACGTCTTTAGATATTACTTTGTGGATCTGGGTGTTGTAAATTTGTAGCTGAAGACGCATATATGTTTCTCACCAGTTGGTTCGAAAGGTTTCCACAATACAAGCATAGAGATTTCTACATTGCTGGAGAAAGTTATGCAGGTCCTAATTGCTTTTCATCAATTTTTAACTTATGGAAACTTTCAATGGATGCTCGATATGATGGTAAACTAATAAGCTTTTGGTAAATGTCTTTCAGGTCACTATGTTCCTCAGTTATCTCAGATTGTTTACAGAAAGATTAAGGGGATTAAGAAACCAGTTATTAACTTTAAAGGTTTCTTGGTAAGAATGTATGCCTTATGAGAATATTTTCAATGAGACGGTTCCAATTTCCTATGCTTAATGACTCTTATGGGTTCCCCTCCTTTTGCTTTGTATTAGGTGGGGAATGCTGTTACTGATGATTATCATGATTACATTGGCACGTTTGAGTACTGGTGGACTCATGGTTTGATATCCGATTCTACCTATCGCAATCTACGGGTTTCATGTGACTTCGGATCCTCTCTACACCCATCACTGGAATGCATGAATGCCCTCAGAGTTGCAGAGATGGAGCAAGGAAATATTGATCCATATAGCATCTTCACACGGCCTTGCAATGATACTGCAACGCTAAGGCGCAACTTAAGGGGTCATTATGTAAGTTCTCTATAATTTTCATGTTTACTACATTATTTAGGGGTTCTATGGAGACTGTCAACTACAGGGAAACTACAATACAAATTAAATCTGAAAATTTTCTTGTTTCAGTCAATGCTGTTTCTCTGCGACTTGGTGTGATGTTTCTTTCATGAAACGGATTTAACTTGGTACCATATTTTGTCTTTTTCTTTGGGAGTTTTGAGTACGTTTTGGCACTGCAGTGGGCCTATGGGTTTGAATTTATGGACTGATTAGGAGATACTAAAAGAGAAGTCAGGACATCTCTCAGCATGGTTTACTATGTGATATTCTGATAACAGTTAGAATGCAAATTCAATGACAACTTGTCCACAAAAAATCAACGCATATTAGATTGAAAGAGGCATATCCGAGAGTGAGTTGGGAATATTAAATGTGCTGTAGCAGATTGGGGTTTTGTTAAATTATTGAAATATAAAGCAGTTTACATATATAGTTTTGATATTTTGACATAACTAATGTTATAATTTTCTTTTTCATGGAAAATACAATAACTTGTGATTTCCTCAAAATCGTGGAAATTCTCAGTGTTTGGTTTCTGAGTGGGGCTTGGCATCCAATTTGTGGGCTGAGCTTGGTTACTTTAGTTGTTTAACATTAAGTTTAAAGCTGTTGGGGGCCCTCAACTGCCATGTTGTACTTGTGCTTAATGATGTTGCAAGCTGAGAAGGTGGATGTTGGTCTTGTGGCCAAGGTTGTTAATACCATATCTGTTAGGGTACTGTTTTTCCTACTGGTATGGTACATAGCATTTTGTTTTGCCACACCATTTAGGACTTAATGAAAACAAGAAAATAAAAGAAAAAATTTAACATTGCAAACATCTTTCAAACATATCGCAAGTGAACTGAAGTTTAACAAAATAAATAACCATCATTAATTAATCATCATCATCCAAACATACAAAAAATGTATATTTAACATAGCTAATAGCTTCATATAAACACAAAACAGCATCAACTAAAATTTGTGGGCAAAAAGCCATTCTTCAGTATTACTTAGAATTTCATAATAAGAAAAGGTTTTAGATTCGCATATTAACTTTTAAATTTTTTTCAAAAATACGGAAAAAGTCATATCAATAGTTATCAATTCTACTGACTGAAACATTAAATTTTGGCCAGTATCAACTGGTGCCCATCTTTTTCTTGGTATTGACCAGTATCAAACATGAGACAATATGGGAGTGTTCCTTATACCGGGCGGTACAAACGATATACTCTCATGTGAAAGTTTGGTGCACTAAATCAAAAGAAGCTAAAAAGAGAAAGGAAGGATACCCTTCCACATATTTATAGGCTTAGAAATCTTATAGAGGTGATATGTATTCAGATAATGATATCAACCGCACACATCAAGTTTGTGATGGTTGGACCATAATAAGCTTTGATCATTTCTTGCCGTTTAGATTTATTCTTAGGTTCAGATGCAGACTCAGTTCTGCGTCAACAATTCTTAATTTCTTTTACTTTCAAATTAATGTTTGCTTCAAATTTGTTACGTATATTTTCTAAAGTTTGTTAAAAATATGATCTAACTCATCCTGAAATGACAAATAATATTTTAAAATGTGTTGCTTTTCCAACACAAGTTTTTTGTTTCTTTCCCCTCCCAATAGAAAAGAAAAGAAAAGAAACTCTGTTACATTCAATATTGCGTGAAGTAACTTCTGAAGCTGGATTTTGTCACTATGGGAATGGGTGACAAAAATTGCCATGTAATTTTCTTTCTTATAATGTCAAGATGAAATCATGCCCCTTACAAATTGTTCGGTGGAGTTTTAGTTGAGCTTACTCTGTTATTTTTTCTTTCTTCTGATAAGTAGAGCTCACTTTGTTGTATTTTCTTTCTTCTGATAAGTAGAGCTCACTCTCTTATTTTAAAACTCAGCCATGGATGTCAAGAGCATATGATCCTTGCACCGAGAGGTATTCCAATGTGTACTTCAATCACCCAGAAGTTCAAAAGGCATTCCATGCAAATGTAACTAAAATTTCTTATCCGTGGAAAACATGCAGGTAAATTTTTGGTTAAAGAAATTCGAGATAATTTTCTCATGTCTGTGGTAGTGTACATGCATATTTGAATTAACTGATTTCTTTCCTTCATAGTGATATCGTCGGCGACCCAAACTACTGGGCAGATTCTCCACTTTCTATGCTTCCTATATATCAAGAACTCATTGCTGCAGGTCTCAGGATATGGGTATACAGGTTGGTTCTGGAACTTCTCATTCTTCCTCACCTCCGTTATTTTTTCTATTACATCAGTGAAATTTGTTTAGTTAAATGGGAACTTATTGTAGTGATAGTCATAATCTACTGATCCATCTCTTTATTACTAGTATTTTTATCTTAACATTTTGTCAAAAAAATATACTCGTAGTTTACTGTACACTATAGCCACTAGTTGGCTTCAGTCCTTGTATCTGGAAGTGCTATGTGTTATGATTTACAGGTGGCCCCTTCTTAGCACTATTCTGGAACAAATTCACAGGGTGCATCCTGTTTGTAACACATGGATCATGGATGATTCATATTGCATGCTTTCATCAAAGGATGGAGAAAATGACTGAATTTCTTTGAGCCATGGTTTATATGTTAAAGAGTGTGCTGGTCAATCATGGAAACCTGATGGCATAGAGGGTAGAAACCTGATTGATGCTCCTCACCTTTCTTTGTTGGAAGTGTTGCTGGGGTGGTGACTGCTTTGAGCTTGTCTTGTTATGACTTAGGAGTGGCCCCCTTGTTAGCACCATGCTAGAACAAGTTCACGGGGTGCATCCTGTTTGTAACTCATGGATCATGGATGATTCATATTGCATTCTTTCATCAAAGGATGGAGAAAATGACTGAATTTCTTTAAGCCATAGTCTATATGTTAAAGAGTGTGTTAGCCAATCATGGAAACCTGATGGCCTAGAGGGTAGAAACCTTATTGATGCTCCTTGCCTTTCTCTGTCGGACGTGTTGACAAGGTGGTGAATGCTTTGAGCTTGTCTTGTTATATCTTAAAATTCAACTAAGCTCTGCCTGAAACCTGGTATATTTGACATGAACATTTGGCCTAAAGGATTTGTTTTTCATCCTTGTTCAACCTGCCACTTGAGAATGCAGGACACCAAGCAATTTGAATAACCTTGATCTCTCGTATTTGATGTTCACAATTATTAATAAAAGATCGTCAATGACCTAGTGTCACTCACTCGCCATTCTCATATCTTTGGCCTCTTCCTTTTTTAGTTCTTCAATGTGTTGCTAAGACTTTTTAGTCTCAAAGTCAACTTTGCCAACTGGTGCAGGCCTTGGCTATTATGCTCTTGGTGTTCTGTGAATAGCTGGGTTCTCCAATTTTAGAATCTACTTCTCAAGCTAGTTGGCTCTAACTTTCTGCATTCGAGTACAATTGATGAATATGGTATTAGTGGAAACAAGTAAAGAAAAAAAGGATAATGCGTATTCATTTTTTCAATGAAGTGTCTTGGTCTGTCTAGGGGCTTTAAAGTAGTCAACGTGATTCAGGCCTAGATGCTTTTGTTGTATGGTGAAAGTTCTCAAACTATCTGTTTGATAGATCCGCAAGTATACTTGGGAAACAGAAACAGGTGATTGATTATGAAGAAAACATGAAGGCCTTATGTGGGATTAATAATTTCATATGGATATAACTGATTGGGGCAAAAATCTATTCTAACTAATTTGATTGTTAAATCTATAATAAAATTTGCTTTGGTCCCTGAATTTGTCTGGGATCACCAATAAGTTTTAGAAGTGAGAATGCCAGAAGGAAAAGGCATATTAAGGGAAGGAGTAATGGGAAAGAGTATTTAATTTTGTCTATCTAAAAAAAAAAGAAGGCTGATTACTATCATTCTCTATATGGACCAAATGGTAATATTTTCTGTTACGGCTTTGTTCAGCATTGTCTGAAATATTTTTGGGTGGGTTATGTATTATTATCTGAAAAAGGTTTCTGATTGAACTCTTTGTCCAGTGGAGATACTGATTCAGTGGTTCCTGTGACTGCAACTCGATACTCCATTGATGCCCTGAAGTTACCAACTATCACCAACTGGCTCCCGTGGTATGACAACGGAAGGGTAAGTGTTCGTATATAGATCTATCCTTTAAACAGGCCATGAGGCTTTTTTCACCTTAATGTCTTGGATTGAGATACTTTCCATTTGAGAATTGAAATGAAGGTCAAGTTTATGGTGAGATTGCATGTCACCATGACAAACTTGAATTTGAATTTTCTCTATTTGATGATGTGACATTCAATCTCACCATGAACTTGATTCCATTTCAATTTTCAAATGAATTGGATCCCAGTCCCCCTACATGTTCCCAAAGCGTGGTATTTGGTTGTTGGTGCTAATACACTATAACAATTCTATTAAAATATGGTTAGCTAATACGCAGGGTACAACAGCCCTTGTTATAGTTTCCAGGCAGCTTCACTTATGATTGTGTTAAAATGACTGTTATGAAGTTTGTCTGTTGGATTACATAACAAATGGTATAATCTTCTGACGAGCCTCTTCTTTTGTGATGTAGGTTGGTGGGTGGAGCCAAGTATATAAAGGGCTGACATTTGTAACAATAACTGGTGCAGGACACGAGGTTCCCCTCCATCGCCCTCGACAAGCTTTTATTCTTTTCAGATCATTTTTGGAGAATAAGCCTATGCCAAAATAAATCTGTTTAGTCTTAATCATTATTTTTGATGAATAAGTGGAAGATAATAGAATTATTCATTTCCATTGCCCTCGAAAATGAAATTGATAAGCATTCTTCTCGAGTGCTCTCCATTCTTACCTGAAGTGGCGCAAATCTAAACTTTTAGTTTGCCATTGTTTTCTGGATATAGTCTGTTAGTAGAAAGGGGAACAAAAAGGTGAGATATCAACTGTTGAAGTAAATTAGTAGAATCCTTTACACCGAAAATTGTAGAATATCTACATGTAATCCATTCTTTATAGGGCTTTAATAATTGAAACTGCTCGAGTATTACTTGTTTGTATGCAAATTATTATTTATTAAGTTCAAATTACTGGGAAATAACATTCATACTTTTGAGTATTACTTGATCTTGTTCTAATTTCTACTATTGCACTCCTTCTCATCTCCCATGTTTAGGGCTTTAGAACTATGGGCGTTTTAAGGGGAAGAAGGAAAGGTGTTTGAAGGAAATGAAGGTAACGTAAAAGGAAGAAAAGGTGAGAAGAAATTGGGTAAAGATCCTCCCTCTTGTTTGGATAGCTGGTGAAAAGGGAAGGAAGAGAATAAGAGACAGGTAAAAAAAATTATAAACTTCCCTTCTGCCCCAAACCCTTTGATTTAGGGTGTTTTAGAAAACTTAGACATGTTGGAGGGTGTGGGAGGGTGTCGGAGATCTTTCAAAAGCATTATCCCATAACTCTTTCATTCTTGAGTAATGGCCTTGGCCCCTCTAATACGGAGTAGAGTAGTGTTACTAGAGAAGGATTTTACCGGCTAACATATTTGACACCTTCAAAATGTGCTAGCTTTCTTAAGTTTGTTAAATGCGTGCAGTTTTAAGGCAGATCTTAAGAGGGAATGAATGTATGATCAAAATTTGGAATATGGTCTTGACCGGTTGGACAAAAAAATCATCCCCTTTTGTTGCATCATTTAGGCCCAGTATCTTGCAAGTATGCGGGGCGAATTAGTGGGCGGTGCCATACTGCCATCTAATTTGGCGCAACTTTCAAGACTATTTTAGTTTTAAAAAAAAACACTTTTTAGAAAGAATTAGAAGCTTAAAAATATATTTTAAAAAACTGAATTTCTGTTATAAATAAAAGCTTCACAGCTGTTTTATCAAATATTAAATAATTTTTAATTTGTTTATCAAAATTTGTCTTAAAAACTCTTTTGACTCTTGATAACTTAAGACTATCACGAGATCAATCGATGCTAAATCTAGATAAAAACAAATATTTATAAATATAATATAAGAAAAAATCTTCAACCAGTCATATGATGACATGTGGTAATAGTAGAGAGTGAAAGAGTAATCTCGTAAAACTTGACAGAATCTCTAACCATACGATCACAAGTGGTAAAAAAACAAAATAGTAATTTCATGCCACTCCAGCTCATGGTATAACGCTCCAGCTTATGACTTTTAGTCTTATCAGAATACTCCACTTTATGAGAATTCTAATCTTATCATAATAATCAACACTAATCACTTTCCTAACTGAACTCTATCTCTAAACACTATATAAAAGGGACTCTCATTATTACATTACACTCTCAATTCACTCTGAAATCTTCCAACTCTCTTGCTCCCTATTACGTCAACCCCTTTGGTCCTCCGATAACTCAAGTCCTAAGGTTTTCTTTTGTTTTTGTATGCACATGTACTGTATTAAGACTGTTAAGCTACTTGACAGATTTTTGACATCAACAAGATACGTGACCAATAATTTAGTTAGATAAACGATAATTAAAATTAAAAAATCATTTTTGCTAAGTTCTTAACAAAAAATCATTCTTTTAACAATGTTAATAATTTGAATTTCGTATTGTAATATTTGGTTTCTCATTTAAAAGAAAATCAATTCTTTTAAGTCACAATTTTCTTTCTCTTTCATTTGTTATTGCACTTGTGTACAATTTAAAAAAGACTGCTCATGATAAATGTATTATCTTTACTTGGACTTAAAAACCTTTTTTTTACATATAAATATATCTAAAAATGAATTTATGATGACATTGCATTTAATCCGAAACTATACTTTGAAATAGATCAGTGTTGGTAAATACCATATCAATAAAAAAAACGATGACCCATGAAATAAGCAAAAAATAACTTATTAAATCTGTTTAAAATTTTATTGGTAATTTTAAAAAACTTTATTTGTAACGTTAGTATTGATATGAAATCCAAAAAGTAATATTATTAATATATTTTTTTAAATTATCAATTAAGTTTCGGACAGGATCAAAACGCGATCTAACCAAAAATTCTTCCTTGATAAAGGGTTGTAGTGGGAGGTGGCAGCGGCCATGGTCAAACATGGTCCCTTAATTGTTGGGCTCAGCTGAAGCGATGGAAGCCGTGGCATTGGTGGACGGACTAAAGTTTGCAGATGATACTGGTTTCCTCCGAGTTGTGATGAAGATTCCAGAACTTCCTAGCAAAGTTCTGTGTAGTTGAAGTTCCTCAGTGTATTGAGGATGCTGTATTATTGGGTCCTTTTTCTTAATGTGATTAAAGCTAGTTTTCCCTTCTTTTAAAACACTTTTTCGTTAAAAAAGATACTTTCTCAAAATTTTATTATTATATTATATTAAGTTTTGATAAATAAATTTTTTTATTTGCTTAACAGATCAGAGAGTAAAACAAAAGATATTTTCCTGCCACAAATAATTGGACTAGTACATTATTGTATCATATTTGTTCATTATGAAATGAAATTATTGAGTTAATGAGATTTAGGTTTAGTAGTTAAACTTGAAATTCTTTTTATTATAAATTTTCAGATTCGATTTTTTTAGTTATATGTTTAATTTTAAATCGATTATTTTTTACTGTACTTTAAGTGGGTTGTAGTAATATTGTGTGTTTCTGTATATATGATGTGATAGTACAAACTTATATTATATTCGAACTATTTGACTTTTAAATCTTTAAAATAATTTTTGGTAAGAATAAAATTACTCAAAATTGTTGGATACTTAGATCAAATTGTAAAGTCTAAAGCGGAAGGATAAAGTTTGAAATAGAATTTATCAAACAGAATCCATGGCTTACAAATATATAGATGATGTTTGAGTCAAACTTAAAGATCATTTTAGGTTGGAATTTGTTTTTTCTTTAAAATTTAAAATTTTAATTAAACAAAATCAGCCTACCTATTAATTAATGTTTAATTTTTATTTAATGAAATTAATTCAATTTAATTAAGCTTTTTATAAATTTTAATATAGAATTACTCTAAACTAAACCAAAAATGCGTTGGATTTTGCAACCCCAGTTAATTAATTCAATTTAAATAAGCTCTTCGATGGACTGGTTAGCAAGCCAATCAGCACAACGATTAGTCTCACGAAAAATGTGTTGGATTTTGCAACCCCAGTTACCACAGATAAGATCTTTGCATGCTGTAATCAGCGCATACTCAGGATGGTTAACTTGGACCGAACTCCAGACAAGGACTTGAGAGTCCAACTCGCAAGTAACCTGCTTCAACCCCATGCTCCAAGCTATCTTTAGGGGGAGGTTGTTATATACAGGACATGTGTGTAAAAAGAGAGGTTAAATTGCTAATTTGATCAACTTGGGTTTAACTTTCTTTCCCAATTATCACACTTCAATCTTATAGGTAAGTTTCCTTATTACAAAAATTCTTAGTTGGTTTAGGTTTAAATGTAATATTTTAAACCAGTTGAGAATCTCATTGATAATTTTGAAGAGTTTTATTGATAATATTAAGATATGTGTGAGATTCAAAAATTAACATTATCAATAAAATTCTTAAGATTACTAGTAAAGTTTTCAATTGATCTAAGCCATTGGATTTGGACTCGAACTAACTTAAAAATAATCTCGTTATTAATGTTAATTCTCTTTGTTAACTCCCTTGATGATAATCTATTTGACAACTATCTCAATTTTATTTATTTTAAAGTAATCATGTTAGGCTATTTAAACTTTCATTTTTCCTAAAATAACTGTATTAGACAAGTAGAGAAAAAGAAGGAAAATGAGATTTTAGAGAAATTTACATTTAAATATAATTGAGGTGGCTATTAAGTGAATTTTCGTCCATGTCCATGTTTCTTAGCGGAGTTAATAAGTAAGTCCAACATTAATGACAGTAAAACGTTAAGTTTTAAAATTGAAGTGTTTAACGGACAATCCCAATTCTTAAAGACCAAATTAATAATTTGCCCTCAAATATGTACAAAGTATAATATGCGAAAATTTTTAGGTGACATATGATTCCCCCAATGCAGGCATAGGCCTCTCTACATTGCTGGAGAAAGCAATACCGTTATGATCAAATTTCTATTAACTTATTTTTTTCCTTTTAATAAAGTAAGAATTAACTTACTTTATTTCATAAATTTTCAGGCCATTATATTCCTGAGCCATCTCAAATAATAATCCTCATCTCCTTGATGAATGTTATGATGCCCTGGTTCGTGGTTATTAAATAATTTCATTAGTAATTTCTATATAATCATTATTTATGTTATCAGTAAAATTAATTAACAATTTACAGTGAAGTTTTCACTTGATGCAAAAAAAAGTGACTTGCACCAAGTGCAAGAAAGAATTTTTCACCTTAAGATGTTATAAATATTTTTTATTATTTAATTAAAATAAATATAATTTTTGCCCCCTGAGTTTTACCACTAGTAATAAATTTCCCCTCAACTATTAAAATTAAACAATTTCTTCTCTCAACTTTAGTCCATCCGACTAATTTTTCAATTGAATCTAACAGAATTTTCATGCACATGTATAGCAAAAGCATGCGACCATATGAGAATAATACGGTGAAATGACCCGCATGCTTTTGCCACACATTTGAAAAATCTATTAGTTTTATCTAAAAAAATTAATGTATGAGACAATTTATTACTGCTTCAAATTCCAAAAAAAAAAAAAAAAATTGGTTGATTTTAAAAGTTGTGAGACAATTTGTTATCTGTGATAAAACTCAAGAGACAAAATTAATATTAACCCATTTAATTATTTAATTACTGATATAGGTTTTCTAACTTTAAATATTTAAGCCTTGGATATTCAGAGGAAATGATAAGTGTGTGGTAATGTAAAACCCCCCAAAGGTGCAAAAGGCTCTTCATGCAAAACTGGACTGATTCTCCAAAATCAATGCTTCCTATCTTTAAACAACTTATAGCAGCTGGTATTAGGATTTGGCTCTTCAGGTGAATTATATTATTTATTGCCTTAGAACTTTTTGTCAAATGATATAACTCAACAAAAACTAGTGGAGAATAGAGAAAACTTTATCGTCAAGAAAGCAGATGAGACTGTTGAATTGAATCACATGGTTGTGAAATCAGGACGATTTTATTCCCTTCTAGTTTTTCATTTTCAGTTAACCTATGGGCTATGGTTATGCCAAAACGTACAATTTGATCCAAGAATAATCCTTGGCATATGCACACAATCACCTACAACTTTGTGTCTTGGTAATTGGTGTTTCGTTTACCTCCCATGTCTACTCAAATTAGAGAGCATATATGCTCAACTTTTTTCTTTTTTAAATAATTGGGGGTTGAAGAATTATACTCAAATCAGTATTTCAACTAATACTTTCTTTTAAGAAACATTTCATTGTGACAGAGATGGTTTTGGTAGGATTTTTATCAATTTATTAAAATATAAATATAAATATAAATAGATGGGAGGACAAAAATGCCACCATACTTGAAGGGGACATAAACCTTATCGCAAAGTACCCTAAGACTCTAAAAAAAAAACAATTACATTTTTCTATACATTGCAATATTATAAAAATTTCTATTAAAAGCTAATTTACAATTTTTAAGAATCGAATTCTAAGATCAATATAACTCCACCTGACAATGAATGCATTTCAACTAATTCAATTTATGTTTTAACTAAAAAAGATTGAGGCAATTAGATAGCAAACTAGGTTTCAGGTTTCAATATTACAACCAGTTTTGCACGTGTTATTTCTCATGCTTATATGTTAATTATTTCTTCTGTTATGTATGAGTTTGTTAAGAGTTATTGTAGTGACTGCCTGTTAAGCCTTTAAAATTCCACAGTGGAATGATAATTGTACTTGTACTTCACCGCTTTCAATTATAATAAAAAGGGCGTTACTCACCTCAATTAAATTGAAATCCACGCTTGTGATGAACTAATGACTAATGAGGCCACGTCAACGCCTTTAAACCGTAGCCTTAAAACTCACCATTTCACTTGAATTTATTCACTTAATGCTACAAGACGCTAGCTCTATTCCATCAAAGCGGGTCTGTTAAAGCAGTTTCTTCTCACACTCTTCTATGTTTTTTCTCTTATATATTTGTTCTGTTAGTTAAGTGATATTGGTAGGGAGGAAAAAAGAGAGGAAGAAAGATAAAGAAAAGAAAAACAGTGATTTTTTTTATCGTTTAGTAAAAAAAATCTGAGATGATTGGTGTTTTCTTCCTATGTAAATAAATCACAATCATCCCAAATCAGGATGAGTGGAGAGTGAAAACTAAAATAAATATTTGTCTTTTTTCTTTCATTACTCCATCATCTTTTCTATGTGAAATTGATTCTTCATATCTCCGAATATTCTTAATAATTTCTCTTTCATGTGTAAGTCTTCGTTGCTCTCTTTTGTCATCATATCTAGATCACTCCAAACTCACACTATAAAAATCACTCAAGCATCGTAAAGTCAATCGCATGATCTTTCATGCTTAACTGAACCATTATTTTTTTATACCACTTGTTAGGCATTAAACAAAGAATTTTAGGGGATAAGAGTGGCATTCATTTATTCTATATCCTCCACCCATGGCTAGCCTAATTCTTGTTCTGATCGTGCTTTGAAAAGAAGCAAAAAGGGGGTCCATGCCCAAAAAGCATCTACATAAAGGCTAAAAACTCAAATATTGAGAATTACCAGAATACCTATAGTATTCCATATTCTTTTTTTTTTCTTGAGATAAATTAACCGCACATTATTCTTTGCTTGCCTTGGAATTGCATTGGGAATTGATGCTTCTTTTTTTTTTTTTTGGTGGGGTGGGGTTTTTTTTTGGTGGTTGTAATTGATGATTCCATCATAATCCATCTCATATTTATGCTGATTATTTGAGGATGGAAACCAAGATTGTCCTAAATAAACTAAATCAATACATAAGTAAAATTATATTCCTGCCTAACATCTACAGTACTGTATACAAAAAATGCTAAAATGGCATTTTAGTCACTATAAAATATAAACAAAGTTCCTTAATGACTAAGAAGTGTAGATTAGTCATTCTACATGCATCAAATAAAGTTCTTGAATAATGAAATACCCTAATACGGGGAAAGCAAATAGAGCAAAGGAGATAAACATTTTGAAATCTTGAAAAGCTTTCAGGATCTAAAATAAAGAAATTAAAAGCAATGTCACCGCCCATTAATTGAAAGAGAAAAAGCTGAAGAAGACACACCTTATAACAAGAAAAAAAGTGACCAAAGAAAGGAAGTAGATAAAGAGAGCTAGGTACTAGCATTTGCAGTGGTGATCAAAAACAAAACACAGAGAAAGATATGTATAGATTTAGCAACACAGTGATAGGGTTTTTGAACCTTTTCACACTCTTAGCTTCGATACCGATAATCGGAGGAGGTTTATGGATGGCAAGGAGCAGCACAACCTGTGAGAATTTCCTGCAAACCCCACTTCTAGTAGTTGGTTTTGTTGTGCTCATAATTTCACTAGCAGGGTTCATTGGGGCATGTTTTCATGTGGCATGGGCACTTTGGGTGTATTTGGTGGTCATGTTGTTCCTTATAGGTACCTTGATGGGTTTAACTGTATTTGGGTTTGTGGTTACAAGCCAAGGTGGTGGTGTTCAAGTTCCAGGCAGGGTTTACAAGGAGTATAGGCTGCAAGATTATCACCCTTGGTTAAAGAATAGGATTAAGGATCCTGATTATTGGAGGACCATTAGGAGTTGTATTTTTGGTTCTAAAACTTGTGCCAAGCTTGCCTCTTGGACACCTCTTGATTATCTTGAGAAGGACATGTCTCCCATACAGGTGATCATCATGATTAACTATAAATTTGTACAATATCATGGTTCATGTTGCTCTTCTTTTACTGAAAATTGGTCTCCAATTTCTTCTTTTCCTTTTTTTTTTTTTAATTTTTCATGCAGTCTGGTTGTTGCAAGCCCCCAACTTCATGTACATACAACATGGTGACAGTGGTGCCCCAAGACCAGGATTGCTACAGATGGAACAATGCACCAAATTTTCTGTGTTACGAGTGTGATTCTTGCAAAGCTGGGGTGCTTGAAGACGTGAGGAGGGATTGGCACAAGCTCTCTGTGCTTAATATTGTGATGCTTGTGGTCCTAATTGGTATTTACTCAATTGGATGTTGTGCTTTCCAAAATACCAGGAGAGCCGAAACGGATTATCCGTATGGTGAGAACCAGATGACCAAAGTCCGACCCAGATGGGACTACCATTGGTGAGTACCATCAACCCATTTATATTAATTAGTAGCAAATTGATATACTTAAATCAGTTTAAGATAAAAATTGTTTAAATTTACTTTTCTAAATGATCAGTTCCTAAACATGACGGGTATAAATATGTTACTTAAGTTTTTGATTAAAATGGTATAATTGATAGGTCTAAACATGACAGTTAAAAATATGTTACTCAAGTTTTTTAGTATTGTAATTATCAAAATTGTCTCTCAATTTTTCTCAAATTGCATCTCATAATTTTGGCTAGACTTGGGAAACTTTGCACATCTCTTTCTCAATTATATGATTCTTTTAAATACATCCAAATTAAAGGATTAAGTTATTTGGTAATTTGATAAAGAAAAGAAAAGAAAAAAGAAGTTGTTATTGAATCATATGAGTATCAATTATATAAAAATTGAAAAGGTAAAAGTTGTTTCATTGAAATATGGAGTTGAATCATAGACAAATAACAAATGAGTGATTTTTAATTTTAATTTGCTTTTATGCAAGATTTGAGTTCTTCCATTGTTACTTTTCTTATCATTTGATCACCACCTTCCAAAAAAAAAAAAAAAAGGTTGTTGGAGCTCCTCTCTTATTTTTTGGAGAGATTTTTAGTTGCATAGAATGCAAAACAATTTTTTTTCATCGGGTTAAAACTTGATTGATAATTTTTAAAAACGTTACTAATAATGTCCGTACATACTCAATTAACATTATTAATCAAATTCTCAAAAATTACCAATTAAATTTTCACCTGTTTCCGCTCTTTGGCTATTTCACTGCTAATATATGCTTTTTTGGGGTAACTTTCATTTTAAAGGTGGAGATGGTGGCACGACAGAAGAGAACAGCTTTACTAAGCTGAAGCAATTTTCTCAGGAAACTTCACAGTTTTATGTCTTTTGGTGCTTCAAAGATAGGACAATCCAGTTTGTTTTCATGGTTTCTTTTCCTGTTTTTAATGTACAAAGAAGGATTTAACTTTATTTCAAAGATCATACTGCCATGCACTATGTTTTCTTCTTTTTACTTTATATACTGCCTTTTCACATCAGTGGTTAGTTATAATACATAAAAGAGGTTTATATACACCACAAGTTGGAAGCATAACATGTGCTTAATGCTTAAGCTCTATTAGTACCTTGTTTGGATAAGGTCAAATTATTCTACTAACACTTGGTTTAATCCAAATTGCCTTGAATCACTTTAAGCTATGTAATTTAATTCAACTCATATACCAATCCAAACAATGCCACCTTAGTACATATGAGCATATTAATTTGGGACCAACAGCCACTAGTATTTAACAAAACATTAAGGGTTTTTGGATATTTCTATCATTAGGCTAAAAAAGAAATAAATAAACGAAGAAAAGAACCAAACTTGGGCATTTTCTCTACAAAGGGCCCTGCCCATACTTAGAGCTGATCATCGGCTCGTTAGTCCGTTTGACCCGTCTTATCCGATCAATAGTTTTTACAGACTTAAACAAGAAAAATTGACCAATTAATCAAGCTTCCACAAAAATTAAACTTGATTTAGAAAATGGGTCAAGCTTGGACAATTAAAAATAAGATTGTCGACCTAACCCAACTCGTTTAAATATATTAAATAATATATAATTCATTTAACATGTGAGATTAATGTTAAAATTCTTTTACTATAATATTCTAAGCAATGAAAAATAGAGGAAAACATAATAACATAGAGTAAGAGATTTTTTTTTTAATTCTTTGCACGTAATATATTATTCGAGCTAAATTAGGGTAGAGGATAAAAATACCGAGCTTGGACTTTACTTATTAGATTGGGTTTGGATAAAAATTAAATCTTGAATTTTTGAATCACCGAACCATATTTATCAAATCTAAAATTAAATGTAAGTACGACCGAAATACAAATTTGATCACCTTTAGCCCATACTATGATTCTGGGAACCGATAAGCTTACCTTGAACTTGGCCCATTATTACATTAATCTATGGACCCAAAAGTTAAAAAAAAATATATATATATGCAGAAAAGGAAGTGCAAAGACCACTATATTTGATTTTAATCTTCAGCTAATTTATTGTAAAAATAAGTCTTAAGCATGTTGAACGATTTGTGGTTTAAGATGAAATAACATCGAAGTTATAATTATAAATTGTTTAATATTTATTAAAATAATTTGTGATATAAATTAAAAATTTTATAAATAAATTATTTCATAAACTTTTTTTTAAACAGGTTTGGATTAGTTTATGTTTATTATAAATAAAAACAAAAAGATAATTTATCATAAATATGGGTCGATTAAGTGAGACATAAAATGAATCCAATAGAACAATTTATTTACAGTGAGCTTAATATTAAGATTGTAAATTTCGCGATGGACAATGTTAGCTATTTAAATGAATCGTTTCGGTTTTGTTCCGTTTCAGTGTTTGGATTTGATTATATTTTCAAATACGTATCTGTCAAATTACATATATTTCAAAAAATATAATTAAAAATATAAATTATAAGAAAATAATAACCATTCAAATATATAAATTAATTTTACGCAAATTTTTACTTTAAAATCAATTATAAATCTTTTTTTTTTATAAAAATCTAAATTAACAAATTACATATATTTCAAATATATATATATATATATATATCATAATAAAACAATTATCATTCAAATATCAATCCTCAATCGAAAATAAAGTTAAAATTTTCAAAAATACAAAAAATAATATTTTAATATTTCAACTGAAAATAGACAGAAACAGATCGAAACGGATCAAAACAAAAGGCGAAACAAAGTATATAAATGTTTTGTTTCGGTTTTAACAACATTTCAACTAAAATGAAATGAAATTAACCTTACTTAATACTCTACCGTATGATTAAATTTATTGAAGATAAGTTTGCTTCCAAAAAAAATTATTTTTACAAATAAATTTTTAACACGGATGTTTTCTTTTTGATGTTAAATTGACAAGAGAAGCAGATTTATATCGCAAATTTAAAACCGTCGTTTTCTTTTCATACGGTAAAAAGTCAGCACAAAAAGTACTTGTAATGTAATGTTTTTTATGATTTGATTTGACTGTAACCATTTGACTCTTCAAGCAGAGTGGTCAAAACTTGTCAAAAGGAAAAATGAGGGTACTTACTGTGAAAAAAGTAATATAAAAAACTAGTAAGATTAATAGCAGTAACGGTGCAAAAGCAGGGAGTGAAAGGGAAATTAAGCGGCCGAGCGAGACTCTCTTCTGACTTCTGAATTGTGATGGCAAATAAAGCAAAATAGCGTGTGTGTGTGAGAGAGAGAGTTTTCACTAAGATTTTGTCTTTAAATGGGGCTTCTCATGTGACATGTGGGTCTTAAACTCTCTGCCTTTACCCATGGGCCATGGCATAGATTTTGGCCTTTTGGGGTTTTGCTCCAACAAAAACTCACAATTAAGCCCAAAAAAAGAATTTTTTTTTTTTTTTTGTCAAGTCAATGAGATGCTTGGACATGGGCTTTTCATACCGCTGGATAGTAAAAATTTCTCCGTTTTCTCATGTTATTTATGGTATAAAATACCTCTCATCCAAACATAGAACATAATAATTGTAAATGTATATACTTCTAATGTAAATAATATTATGAATTTTTAGTCTATTGTAAATAAGAAACTTTAGTCATATTAAAACACTTTGATATATCATAGTCCTATTAGGACACTCTTCTATATACACCCCATAAATATGAGTCTCTAATACTACAATATTGAGCAGTCAGAATATACAAACCCTGAATTTCTATTTCAATATCTTCATGATATCAGAGTAGTAAGATAAAAAAAAAAAACCCTAAACACTTGTTTTTCTCTCTCTAAATCCAAAATCATGGAAAACACTGCTCTAATTACCTCTCCCTTCACTGAAATCCCCTACCCTGCTGTGGTCCTCAGTAGCATCACGGCTGACGTCACCCATTTGCCTAGCGTCGCACATGACTCCTTAGTCCCCTCTGTTCCTTCAACTGGTACTGTCACAATCATGTCTACACCGATTGCCAGTCCTTCACTTGTTACTATAGCCAATCTTTCACTTGGTTCCTCATTCTCCCACTCACCCGACAACTGTCTTATTCTCCCTACAACACCTGGTCCCACACCCATCACCTCCCATCAACACACACACTCTCTCTCTTTTTCTCGGTCACTCTCCCTCTAGAACTCGGTTCCTCACTCTCCCTCTCACTCACCACTTATTCTCTATAGACCCATCAATTTCCTACAGCACCCGGTCCCACACACATCCTTCCTTACGATGCGTCACTACCACAATTTCATATTTTTCCCACCCCGCCAACTAACACAATGCCCAATATACAATTAATTCCTCTATTAGGGTTTGTACCATCCCTCATTAATTCCTTAACTTATCCACCTTTCCCTAATCTCCTTCTGTTCTCCAATCCTAGTATCACCCACCTGGTTAATATTAAACTCGATAATTCTAATTATATTCTTTAGTGCACATAATCCAAGATGTCTATGATCTTCGTACTTCTCGGGATGTTTGGCTGGCCTTGGAACAGCACTACCTTGATTAGTCTAATACAAATGAGTTTGACCTTCGCCTAAAGCTTCATCAGCATACTAAAGCTGGCAAATCTTTGGAACAATATTTTTGGGACCTCAAAGCCATAATTAATGCTCTTGCTGCCATCAATTCACCTCTCTCCAGCAAAGACCTCATCTCCTATGCCTTAGCAGGTCTGCCTATCAAATATGAAAGCTTCATCACCACGGTCACCAACACCAATATTGCTTTCATCTTTGACAGTATGCATACTAAGCTGCTCTTCTAAGAGCAACGCTTGAAGCATTTTCAGGTCCCTTCTCAGCTTTCTGACCCTCCTACAGCCTTTGCCACCACCACCTCTGGCACTTCTCGTGGTCGTTGTAGGGGTCATTCTAGCTATCAGGATCGTGGCCGGGGATGTGACCGCAATGCTGATCATGGTGCCTTCTCCTAGCATGGTTCAAGTACTAATCAGTCCTATCACTTCTCTCATATATTTAATCGATATGCTGGTATTTTCCCTTACAGTCGTGAAGGTTTATTGGGATCGCATCCTGACGCATCCTCCACGTCATGTCAAATTTGTCACACCACCGGTCACCTTGTCTTAACTTGTCCTCATTGGTGCAATCATGTTGTTGTCTCTCATGACTTGCCAAAATCTTTTGCTACAATGTCACTTGATGAGTCTAATACCGCTCAGTGGTACCCTGATATGACTGGCTCCACTCACATGACTCATTAGTCAAGTATACTTACTAACCTTACACCTTATTTTGGAAAAACTAAAATTTTGGTTGGTAATGGACAATTGCTTGATATTAATAATGTTGGTTCTACTTTCTTACGCACCTCCACCAAACCACTTAACCTTAAAAATGTCATGCATGTCCTACAATTATCTCACAATTTACTTTTTGTTAAACATTTATGTTCTGATAACAACTGTTCCATTAACTTTGATGTATCTCATGCTGTCATTAAGGACAACAGTATGAGGAGAACTCTTCTCAAATCCTTTGGTAACCTCTACCCTTTTCTACCTGACTCAGTCACTCTCTCTCCTTTGGTACTAGTCTCTTGTCAACTCTCTGGTAATGTTTGGCATCGTCAACTTGGTCATTTAGGTCCCCGTGTATTTTATCTTTGACAAACTCGCAAGAATATTTAATTTTCTTCTAAATATTTCGGTTTTTGTTCAAAGTGTCAGTTAGGCAAGTCTAAACATTTACCTTTTGATTCTGTTCAGCATTGTACTGACCAACCTTTTACTTTAATACATTATGGTGTTTGGCAATCTCCTATTTTATCAAATCTGGGTTATCGATATTATGTTATTTTGTGGATGATTTTCTCGTTATTCTTGGATTTTTCTTATGCGTAAAAAATCTGAAGTCATTCAACACTTTTGCACCTTTAAAGCTCTTGTTGAAAATCAATTTTCTATAAAAATAAAAACTTTTCAAAGTGATGGTGGTAAAGAATTTGATCAAACGCCTTTCAAACAATTTTTTGCCCAACATGGTATTACTTTTCACATGTCTTGCCTGGACACTCCTCAACAAAATGGTGTCGTTGAACGTAAGTATAGACATATTAGTGACATGCCATGCACCCTCTTAATTCACTCATATCTTCCTGAGTCATTTTGGGTCGATGCTATATACACTGCACTTTGCATCATCAATCGTCTCCATACTTCTGTTTTGCAAAATCAAGCTACTTGTACAAAATTGTTGTCTAAAATTCCTTATTACTCATCTTTTCGTGTTTTTGGGTGTGCCTGTTATCCTAACCTCACTACTAATGCACCTCGATCCAAACAATGTGTAAGGACCCAGCCCACCACTGTTATGATATTGTCCTCTTTGGGCTGAAGCCCGCATGGTTTTATTCCTAAGAAGACTTCGTCTCCCTAAAAGGCCTCATACCAACAGCGGAACCAAGTCACTTATAAGTAGCATATCCTCTTCCCCTCTAGTCGATGTGGGATAACCATCAACCCCTCTCGAGACACAGTGTCCTCGCTGTGTGGCCATAGCCCCCATCCGGCAACCACCCCAGGGCTTTCGAGGGTCCGGTTTTGATACCAAATGTAAGGACCCAGCCCACCACTGGTATGATAACTTTTTGTTAATATTATTTTATTATGGTTGCATATATGTGTCGTGTTGGGATTCTCAAAAATATGATGACACCGTCTGGGGGTGGCCAACCCGGGATAGGTCGTTACACAATGTGTCTTCTTAGGTTATGCTCAAAATTACAAAGGATATAAATGTCTAGATCCCACCACTGGTCGTGTCTATACCAGCCGTCATGTTGTCTTCCATGAACTATGTTTTTCCTATTCTACTCTTATTACACCTGTCCCATCCCTTACACCTAACCACTCATCCATTCTTCCACTTATTCTCACTATGGCTAAACCTCTATATCAATCTTCTTCCTCCCCGCTATGTCTCTAGTAACTCTTGTTCCTAATCTCCTTGTTCCTAATCTTCATTCTCCACCACTGACTCTTATTGCCTCGTTACCTACACCTTTGGTCTCTACCCCTGGACCCCTAATTTACTCTCTCGTCACTCAACCCACCCTACCAATGTCTCTTCCCTTACCATCTCCTTTATCCATCTCCCCAGCCCCAACCTCAGCTTCTTCCACCCCTATTGTCATTTCTTCTCCTGAACCAACCGTTCATTCTATCTCCATTTTTCCATCACAATCCCACTCTGCCTCTTGTCACCCCATGATCACTCATTCTAAAACTGGAATTCGCAAAGCCAAACAATTACTTTCTCTTTCTACTACTACCCAGCAAACTAAACCAACTTGTTTTTCTCAGGCAAATAAAGATCCCGAGTGGTGGATAGCTATGTTTGATGAATTTAATGCACTTTTAACTAACCACACTTGGGATCTGGTTCCATATGATCCAATGAAAAATTTAGTTGTGTGTAAGTGGATTTATATAATTAAATATCGGGTTGATGGGTCTGTGGAGCACTACAAAGCGAGGTTGGTCGCTCAGGGATTCCGTCAACAACCAGGTATTTACTATCATGAAACTTTTAGTCATATTGTTAAACCTACTATTATATGCACTGTTTTATCCTTGGCAATTTATTATTCGTGGGTGATTCGACAACTTGATGTTAAAAATGCATTTCTTCATGGTTATTTTAATGAAGTGGTGTACATGAAACAACATCCTGGTTTTGTTGATACTCTTCATCTCACTCATGTCTGTTAATTACACAAAGCCATTTATGGTCTGAAACAGGCTCATCGGGCTTGGTTTCACCGCTTCAGTTCTTTTCTTCTTACACTTGGTTTTTCTTGTAGTCGGGCAGACACTTCAATGTTTGTTCTTGCGTCATCCAATGGTCTTCTTATCTTACTACTGTATGTTGATGATATTATTCTCACTGGTAATCATTCTAGTCTTCTTTTTCGTTTTATTTCATACTTTATCTAATCAATTTGCTATGAAGGATCTTGGTGATCTTCATTATTTCCTTGGCATTGAAGTTGTTCGTCATCCCACTGGGTTGTTTCTCTCTCAAACTAAATACATCAACAACCTTCTGCTTAAATTTTCTATGTCTTCAGCCAAACCAGTTAAAACTCCTCTACCTTCCCAGACCGCACCTTCACTATACGAGGGTGACCTACTAGCACATCCTTCGAAATTTAGGAGTATAGTTGGAAGTTTTCAGTGCTTAACCATGACCCAACCTGATATTGCATATGCTGTTAATCTAGCTAGTCAGTTTTTGCATGCTCTCCGCATGGCTCATTTTCAGCTTGTTAAATGCATTTTTCGCTATTTATATGGTACTACAAATCATGGGTTACTTCTTGCTTCTACAAATGATTTTTCTCTTTCATACTATGTAGATGCTGACTGGGCCGACTGCCCTGACAGTCGTCGGTCCACCACAGGTTATGCTGTTCTCCTTGGACCAAATATTATTTCTTGGAAAGCAAAAAAAACAACCCACTATGTCTTATTCCAACACTAAATCTGAATACTGATCCATTACCTATGTTATAGTTGAGACCTACTAGATTCGTCAGCTTCTATATAACTTACATATGTTCTTAACTCATCCAGTTCGAGTATATTGTGATAACATTGGTGCCACTTATCTTACTGCTAATCTAGTGTTCCATGCTCGTACAAAGTATATTGAGATAAATTTTCACTTTGTACGCGAAAAAGTAGCCCAATGAGATGTCTAAATCCGGTGCATTCCTACTGATGCCCAACTTGCAAATATCTTCACAAAAGGATTGTCATCAACTCGGTTTCCTCAACATAAAAACAATCTCTCTATGGTTTCACCTTATTCGGAATGAGGGGGCGTGTAAATGTATATACTCCTAATGTAAATAATATTAGAAATTTTTAGTCTCTTATAAATAGGAAACTTTAGTCCTATTAGAACACTCTGATATACCTTAGTGTTATTAGGATATTCTTCTGTAAACACCCTATAAATATGAGTTTCTAATACTGCAATATTTAGCCGTCAGAATATACAAACTCTAAATTTCTATTTCAATCTCTTCAATAATAATCAAGAGCAGAGTCATAAATTTTAACTTGAGGAGCGAATAGTTTATGAAAAATTATATGGTGTATTTATGTCTTCAAAAGATATACCGTTTATATTTAAAAGAATAAATTAATAAACAAGACTATTCGCCGTAACAAACATATGTTCTATGACAAAAGAAATGCTCATTTATTTTCATATGACAAAATAAATGAGAAATTTTTTTTCTAACAACCTAATAAAATTTTCACATTTATAAATAAATAATAATATCAAAAATTCAAACAGAGAGAGAATATAGTTCAATATAAGGTGAAACACTAATTAGTAATTAAACAAATTAGAAAATAAAAACAACTACAAAATACATATATAGCATATTTAAGTAGTATAATTATCATTAATTAAAAATAAGAGTAATTATTAGAGAAAAAAATAAAAAAATAAAAATACTCACAATCACATTCAATTCAATAAAGTTTAGAAAATATAAATGAAAGCTCAAACATACTCAATATTTAATAATTATTGTCTATTAATTTTCAAAATTATTTTGATTTACCTTAGGGATGTCAAAAAGTAGAAAATAAAGTTAAAGAAAATGAATAAAAAAATAATTAAAGAAATGTGTTAAGAGTAGGAATATGGGACTTGAGAAACAATTAAATATTATATTACAGTTGTAGTAAGAAAGCTATGCTATGTTTCTTAAAGAGTTAAAAGTTACTGTAAATTATTTTAATAATTTGTTTTTTTTTTTGTCTAATTCTAAACTTTTAATTATAGTTTCCTATGTTTAAGGAACCATTGAGGTCAACTTATTAGTGGTCAACGGAATGAAATATTTTTTTGAGGCTAACCTCTATTATACAGTCTAAAACTCTAAATTTTATAGTAATATATGATAATTCCCAATTTTGGAGGGGTGATTGAGCCAATCTTAACGGCTCCGCCCATGATAATAATTGAGATACAATCTGAAATATGTTTCTACATTTAATCATTGAGTTAAACTTAAATTTTTGTGCTATATCTTTGACCCTAAAGATTTTATTATTTGGATCAATAATTTTTTTATGAGAATAAAAAGTACAATTAGTTGAAGCCTTTGCAACAAAGTGACGCCTATGTTGGTTTGAATGAGAAACGTGTAATCCAAATGCATACCATCTTCTTTGGTGCTCCTTAAATTCAAAAGAAGATGCGTGGGGGCCGGTGGTGTTCATGTCAACAACCTTAATTTGACGTTACCTACAACCATTAATCTACAATAATGAGACCACAAATTAATTGGGATTATGACAATTGGGAAAATTGAGTACATGTATTTGAAATTTTCAAGATTTAGATATAAGCCCTAAACCTCTAATTGGCTGCACTTAATCCTTCTTATCACGTAATTTAATGCTTGGCTATATAGAAAAAACCACTTGAAAAACGTAATACCTATCCATAATCGAATATGATCAATTTTCGTATAGTACTCCATAGTTGACCATTTCTCAAGTTGACCCCCTACCTTGGCTTATATCAAGGATGTGGACTCCATTAGTTGTGCCCACCTCTTGCCATTGAGTGGACCATGAGGTTGATCGACATAAGTTACCAAATGATGAAGTCGTAATTACTAATAAACTTCTCACACGCAAAAAAGGAGTGCGAGATTTCAGGGATTGCATCGTCCTTGAACACGTAACAGACTTCTCACACTCTAAAAAAGGAAGTGAGATTTCAGGGATCGCGTTGTCCTTAGCACGTGACAAACTTGTTTCCTAAACCACTATAAAAAGGCCCAAGGTATGTAGATTTCATGATTCATTCACGATAAAACACTACTACCACTTGAATCCTCTCCATTTTACCTAAAAAACCCTCGCACTAACAAAGGCATTGGAGAGTCCTCGGAGGTGCCAACCCCCTCTTCCTCTGGTGACTCTTTAGTTCATCGCTCTCTTTCTATGTAGACCTCAGAATTTCAGATCTCCAGCTCAGCAGTAAATTTTCGACATCAATAGATTGGCAACGTCTGTGGGAACCTAATCTCTGATTGACCAATAGAACCGAAGAAATCTAAGAACTCATCTGTTTCCATGCCGCCTAGAAACACCATCAAAAATACCGGCAAGGGAAACACCGGAACCAGTGCCGCACCTACACGAAACAGTACTTATAGCCAACAGTCTAGCTTGAGGTTCCTTGTTGTGTTTGAACACATGACCTTTGGCTGTGACCCGCGAGCTCTTCCGAGAATACAACATCCTCATCAAGCGAAGATAGATTCTTCTGAAGATCTCAGAGGAGCCACCTCAGTGTATCCCTCCATTTCAATAATTCAAGCATAGTTTCTAGAGCTCTCTCGCTTGGTAACGGACTTGGCCACCGAAGTCCGGGGAGAAGGTCGACAGCCCTCACCCCCGATCCCTCACCGTGCTCCGAAGTGAAGTAGCCATCCTACTGACGGGCTCCTCGTCGACAGTTGTTCCGCTGCAAAGTTTTCACCACCTCGTGCCAATAGATCTAGAGGAGGCACCTCCTCTAGTAGCAACCTCGACTTGGATAAATGGATCAAAAAGATAGAAGAAAGAATCAACAAAGCCTTCAAAGGTCAGAATTATAACACCCTGGATGAACTCAGCATCCATGACCCACCATTCATGCAGGAAGTTCTCAAAGCTCCACTGCCACCAAATTTTTCAGATGCCACAAATCAGGCCCTATGATGGCTCAACAGACCCCTTAGATCATCTATAGCATTATAATACCACTATGATGCTACATCGGCATGCTAATCCTGTCATGTGTCGAGATTTTTCCCTGACGCTTAAAAAAGCTACTGATATGTGGTATTCTCGGCTGAAGCCGAGAAATATCAGTGCCTTCAAGGAGCTTAGCTATGCCTTTACTTCCCACTTCCTCAGCAGCAAGGGACCTAAGAAGACCTCGAAAAGTATTTTCAACATCATTCAGCATCAAAAGGAAAGGCTTTGAGCCTATATCTCAAGGTTCAATGCTACCGCATGGGAGATTCCTAACCTCAATCCCAACGTACTGATGTTGGCAAAATGGGTTGAGATTTGGAATCTTTAGCTCCAAGCTCACCAAGCGACCACCTAAAGACATGAACGAGATCTTGGCCCAAGCAGAGAAGTACATGTTGGCTGAAGGCGAGGAAAGACATCAACGATCCTCGAGGTGGGACAACTGAAAAACCCCATCACGAACGCCTCAACGGAGATCTGAGCAAGTGGTGCCGATTCTATAGAAACCTTGGGCACGACGAGGTGGAACGCTTGACCGATCCAGAAGGAGTCCGGGATGTCCTTTTGGCTAAGACTGAGGGCATTGAGCTCCTAGAAAGAGTCCTAAACCGACTTAGAGGAGCCTGACCAGAGAAGCCAAGAAGTCACAGTCACTAGACCCATCAAAACGATATGTGGCAGGCCAACCACCGGAGGCAACTCTGGGCAAAATAAGAAAACATATGTCAGGTCTGTAGCTTCTGTAAATGGACCTCATAAGCGAAAGAAGGCAGGTTAAACAATCTCTTTCACGGATGATGATCTTGAAGGAGTACAAACCCCACATGATGATATTGTGGTAGTTTTCCTCCTTGTAGCCAACCACGACGTCAGATGCATCTTGGTGGAAAACAGAAGCTCAACGGATATATTGTTCTACCATGCCTTCTAGAAATTTAATTGAAAGATAGTCAGTTGAATCTGATCTCAACCCCGCTTTACGATTTTTTTAAGGGCTCAGGTGCTTGTTAAATGCGATATAGTTCTCCCGGTTACTGCAGGAGTAGCTCCACAGTCTACCACAATGCAGACAACTTTCCTGGTAGTTAAGTGACTGTCCTTCTATATTATAATCCTCGGTAGGCCTACCTTCAATGAGTTGAAAGCGATCGTATCCACCTAACCACTAGAAAATGAAGTTCCCTACTGACAATGGGGTTGGTTAAGTCAAAGAATACCAGCAAGTCTCTAGGTCTTGTTATTTGAATTCTATGAGGGAAAGGAAGAAAATTGAAACTTTTCCCTTGAGATAGAAGACTTTAGAGATAAAGTCAAATATCCACGCAGTCGGCCCGTGAAAGAATTGACAGTCGTTTCACTTGGCCAATACATTTCCAGAATGGTCCAGATCGGTCTCGGTCTCCCCGAAAAGCTCAAGAAGTCACTTATTTTTCTCCTTCGGAGGAATCAAGACTTGTTTGCATGGTCGACCTTAGATATGCCAGGGGTCAGCCCTGATATCATCATGCACCAGCTAAATGTGGACCTTGGCCATAAACCAGTTATTCAAAAGAAAAGATCGTTTACCTCGGAAAGGCAAGCTATTATTAAAACTGAAGTTGATAAACTCTTAGCAGCCAATTTCATTAAGGAGGTGGATTACCTCAGCTGGATATCCAATGTGGTGATAGTCAGGAAACCCAATGGCAAATGGTGAATTTGTATTGATTTTACGAATCTGAACAAAGCCCGTCTGAAAGACAGTTTTCCTTTACCGCACATAGATTAGCTAGTTGACGCCACCTCAGGGCATGAACTTCTAAGCTTAATGGATGCTTATTCAGGTTATAACTAGATCATGATAAACAAGTAAAACCAGGAGAAAACAACCTTTTTCACTTACTGAGGGTTGTACTGTTACAAAGTTATTCTATTTGGGCTTTAAAACACTGGAGTAACATACCAGAGACTAGTGAATAAGATATTTCATGAGTAGATCAGAAGAAATATGGAAGTTTATGCAAATGAAATGTTGATCAAAAGCATCAAAGCCAAGGACCACAATTTTGAACTAGATGAGGCATTCGATATACTTCAAAATCACCGGATGAAGCTGAATCTTGCAAAATGGGCATTTGGAGTCACTAGAAGGAAGTTCCTTAGTTTAATGGTCACCCAAATCGGAATAGAAGCTAACTCAGAGAAGATTAAGGCTATCCTTGGTATGACCCCTCCTCGGACGATAAAAGAAGTACAGAGGTTGATAAGAAGTGTAGCGGCACTCAATTGTTTCATGTCGAAAGCAGCAGAGAAATGTCTCATTTTTTTAGAGCCATCAGGAAGTCAAAGAACTTTATCTAGACTGAAGACTGTCAAAGAGTATGAGTTATCCCCCACTTCTGACCAAGCCTATTGCAAGAGAGGAACTCTACCCATATCTGTCGATTGGGCAAGAAGTGATAGCATCTATTTTGATTTTGGAAGATATGGGCATCCTGAAGCCCATATACTATGTTTGCAAAATCTTTCACGATGCAGAAGTATGGTACCTATCGATAAAGAAGATGGTGTATGCCCTCTTAATTACAGCAAGCAAACTTTGGTCGTATTTTCAAGCACACACCATCGTCCTCTTGATAAATCAGTCGTTGAGATAAGTGTTTCATAAGCCGGATATTTCGGGGAGAATGGTTAAGCGGTCCATGGTATAACTCCTGAAAAATAATCAAGGTTCAGGCTCTTGCGGACTATATCGTGGAAACAACACTCCAGATATATTCGAGTAAAACACCAGAATCAGAGATAACCGAGCAAATTCCGCAGTGGACTCTTCACGTAGATGGCTCCTCAAACAATATTGGAAGTGGAGCGGGGCTCATCTTTTGCATTCCAGAAGGGTTCACTATCTAATATGCTTTAAGGTTTGAGTTCAAAGCTTCCAACAATGAAGCAGAGTATGAGGCACTACTCGCCGGAATGAAACTGGCAAAAGCAATGGCCACTGAATCCCTAGACATATACAGGGACACGTAATTAACTGTAAATCAGATAAGCGATGAATTTGAATCCTGAGGCGATAATACCACTTGGTATCTCAAGAAAGCCAAAGAACTGACTATAAAGTTCAAACTATTCTAGATAACTCAGGTTCTATGAGCAGAGAACTCGAAGGCCAACGCTCTTGCTCGACTCGCCTCCCTTGGCATATCAAATAAACTTAAGCTCTCTACCTTGAAACCCTTGCCAGTCCTAGCATTGACGAAGTATCTGTACTATCGGTAACCAAAGAAGAGACGTGGGCAGATCCAATTGTCCAATATTTATATGATGGTCAACTCCATGAGCAGAAGGTTGAAGCTAGAAAACTTATCTCCCGCTTTCTCGGTACGCAGTCATTGATGGAAAATTGTACAAAAAAAGCCTCACAATGCCTTATCAGAGGTGCCTCGGGCCTGTCAAAGCTGATTATGCTCTTTGGGAAGTTCACGAAGGGATATGTGGAAATCACTTAGGAAGTCAAGTGTTGGCCTTCAAAGTGTTTCTCCAAGGATACTACTGGCCCAAAATACGAAGAGATGTTACAGAGTTGGTCAAGAAGTATAGAAACTGTCAACATTACTCCTCCATACCCCACAGGCTGACAAATCCTTTTACCTCAATCACTAGCCTACTTCCCTTTGCATATAGGGAATGGACCTCCTTGGCCTTTTCACTAGAGGGCCTGACCAGAAAAAAACATCTTATAGTGGAAATAGATTATTTCACTAAGTGGGTAAAAGCAGAAGCACTCGCTAGTATAACAGATCACCAAGCACGAGGTTTTGTGTGGAAGTCCATAGTGTGTCGATTCGGTATACTCCGGATATTGGTCACTGATAACGGCAAACAGTTTGATAGCACTTAGTTTAAGGCATTCTGTGAAGAGCTTTGTATCGAGTATCGATTCTCTTCCGTAGAATATCCACAGGTTAATAGGAAAGTCGAAATAAACAACATAACACTCCTATAGGGTATCAAGAGAAGATTAGATGAGGTTAACAAGCAATGGATCGATCATCTTTCTAACGTACTTTGAGCCTATCGAACCTTTTCTCGGACCCCCACTAGAAAAAATCCTTTCTTCATGGCGTATGGGTCCAAAGAGGTCATCCGTTTTGAGATCATAGTGCCCTCGTTATGAGTACAGAACTTTGAACGAGTTAACAATGAAGAAGCCTTGCAGATGAATGCTGATCTTATCGATGAAGCTTGAGATAAAGATCAGATTCGATTAGCTGCCTATCAGTAGAGAATGGTTAGGTATTATAACTCTCAAGTCCGAGAGAGAAGCTCTAAGCTACATGATCTCATTCTACGAAAAAGTGAAATGTCTCATCTTAAGGAAACAAGGCAGTTCATTCAAACTGGGAAGGCCCATATTGCATCAAAATAGTTTGCTGATCCGGCACATTCGAGCTTGGGAAGTTAAATGACAAGCCTATCCCTCGCACTTGGAATGCGAGAACCTCTCAAATTTTATCAATAACGTACTTCCCTTGATTTGTGTGCTCTTTATATTGAAATAGTGTAATTTGTGAGTGCCTCGGTTATCAATGAAAGAGCCTTATTTTCTCCTTGTTTTTTGTTTTCAGAGTTATCTCCACTTGGCCTCCCTCACTACTGAAAGAAAAATGAAAATGAGGATGTTTACAAAGGGCGATAAGATGGAAAAATAGAATTTTGTTAAGTAATGATTACAAGTTTAAGAAAGGCACTACCAGACTTAAAGCACTATCAGACTTAAAATAGATAAGAGAAAAAGAAAAACTGCCACCTCTTTAGGGGTTGACCTCCCCACCAGATGCGGCCTCTTTTACAACGCCGCTCGATTGGCCCTGCACCTCATCTCTTTCGTCAACGCGAGACCCACCAGCCACAAAACTACATCTCCTTCGTCAGCGCGAAACCTACTAGCCACAGCACCACCTCCCTCCTCTGAGGCAAAAAGCTCGAGAGCAGAGAAGTTGACAGAAGGGTATAGAATTTCGGCCTTCTTCTTAGCCTCTATGAACCCCTCGAGGCATTGGAGTTTATCCTCTTTGTCCACAGCTTCTTGGAAAGACGAGGAGTTCTTGAAATCGGCCATAGCCTCTTCTATGACCCTCTTGATGGCCGCCTCAATCTCTCCTCTCAGCTTCTGCTTGGAAGCCTTAGCAGCATCTATTTCTCTCCTCATCGCCTCCCTCTCATCGGCCCTGGCCCTATCAGCCTCTTCTTTATCAAGGCAGACCCTTTACAGGGAGCCTTGGAACTATTAGATTAGTCCACAGTAGTCATTCAACTTGCACTAACACCTAGACAGTTTATCAGTCAAGTCTAAGCAACAACGGGACAACATCTCGCTCACGATGCCAACCTGAGATCAAGTAGAAATAACATACATTAAACCACTACAAAGAAAAAATGATATCAAATGAAAAGACAAGTTCGAAATGCTCACTTGGGAGGCTAAGAGCTCAGTAATGGAGCATAGACTATCAATGGGCTTCCTCTTAAGCTCAATCATATCACACGGAGGAATGTTTAGGACGAGGTGCTCTTATGCTACCCTGGCATGGGCAAGCACCATCCTTCTTTATACCCTAGTTGGGTGTAAAGACCGCAACCTCTGAAGGGGCCCCTTGGGACAAGGATGAGGGGCGCAGATGCTCATGTGGAGGAGCATGTGAAATATCTCTCGACTCAGTAGAGGGCTCAGAAGGGTTCGACTTGTCAACGTCAATGGGGATAGGGAAAGGAGGTCAAGGTTCCTTATTCGTTCCTTTACCTTGCGCAGGCTGCTTACCAACTTGAATGACCTTCTTCCTTTCTAAGGCCATCTTCCTTGCTCGTTCTCTGGCCCTAGTCGTGGCTTCCATTTTTTATTAGCAAAGAAAAATACAAGTATAAGTGGCCAAAAGCAATAGGAGTATAAAAAAGTCTCAAGTGTATACCACTCTCGAAAGTTTTCTCGGGAAACTGAAGGCAGAGGTCGCGCTTCGCTAGCTCCTTATTGTTATATAAGACGTTGACATGAATGGGCACATCCACTCATGGTGCAGAAGGTGTGGTTTCTTACACTTCCCCATATGGTCCAAACTCCATGTCAGTAGAACTCCGAAACTCTTTTCACTTTGAACATAGAAGAATATTTTCTTCCACTACTTGATGGATGTGGGCTTCTTCTTCAACAACCTTTTCTTGGCTCTAGAACTAATCACAACCCACCCGTGCTGATTGTGCTTGCTGATTCAAAAGTGAGCTTTGAAAACATTTATGTTCATCAGCCTTTTCACCTCTATGCAAACATAACTGAATGTCGTGATCAAACGCACGGAATTGGGCACCAACTAACATAGTGCTATATCAAAATATCTCAGCACCGAGCAGAAGAAAGGTTGAAATTGGAATCTGAGCCTAGCTCTCATGTGCTATTCGTAAACACACATTTCGAAGGGTTGTTGACTCTGCAGGGCATCGCAAAATCTCTCCTCTACACCAGCATTCCTAAGAATATACTCTTTTGGAATCTGGTATATGCGCCTAATAGCCTCGAGCTTCTTTACTTCCAGCTTATTTGGCACGGAGTTAGCCCCATATGCCCATTGTACTATTTCTTTTACCATTATGTCTCCTCTAAGCTCGGCCAGAACATTATCCTCCCTATCCTCAAAAGAATCTTCATCCTCCCCCTCTTCCTCACCCTCACACGGAACCATTGCCAATGGTCCTTCTTGAGCATTATCGTTTTCTGAGGCCTCGTCCTCATTAGAGACTACGCTCAAACCCATAGCCTTCCTCAGTTCCCTAGACAGGGCTTCACTATCCTTACTAAAGCTACCACTATCGCTAAAACTATCACGGTAACTACCTACTGAAGATATTATAAAAGTAGAAAATGGAAAACTCACCAACAAGGCAGATCACCATGGTAACTCCAAGCACTTCAAATCCAACTACGAGCAAGCTCCACACCTCGATCCTTTTCTACACGACCAAAGGATTTCAAACTCCAAGTAGACTTTGAGGGCTCTCAAACTTTGGCTGGCTCTGAGGGTTCTCAAAATTTATCTCTGAATGGAAATGAAATAAAGTGAAGAAATAAGAGGAAACTCATCTCTTATATAAAAGTTCGGGCTTGATTAACGAGGGAATTTAACTCAACCCTCAACTGTGAAGACACGAAATTTGGCATAATCAAAGAAAGATGTTACCGTTTCGTTCCCTAAGGCAGCTGAAGGCATACTGTTAAGTACATGCACTGCCTTTACACTCTCCAAAACAACAGCGCACGCTCCAGCATTTAATGCCTCCACAGAATATTCTGGAACAGTCCAAATGACTTTTATGGACCCAAAGCAAAATAAATTTTCCAAAGGCCCTCTATAGGCCCAAAACAAAATGAGGAGCCCAAAAGTCTTCTATGAGCCCAAAAGAAAGGAAGACAGCCCAAGAAACTATGCAGGCCTATAATGATCCATTCCGGGTTGGCCACCCCCGAGACGGTGTTGTCATATTTTGAAAATCCCAGCATGACACATATATGCAACAATAAATAAAAAATAATAATACCAACTACAATTTTTACATCAATCCTCAATCCTCAATCCTCAACAAAGGAGATACATCATTCAGATCTTGACTTAAATATTATATTCAACGTAATATGTGTTGTGAGTTTTAAATTACTCGCAAGCGCACGAGTCGTTTGCAATATAGCGTTGTGCAAGTGCGAGGTCGAATCCACAGGGAATTGCGCTGTGAAAATATAAATTTATCTAAACTAATCTTATCTTAACCTAGTTCCAAGTTTTGTATTATATGTTGCAAAATAAAAGCTAAACTAAATTGATTTTAAAAACTAATAATAAAAACACTAAGGTTTACGAATCCACCCCACCAAAGTTTAACCATATATGTCCTAAAAACATAGCCTATCAAAACATTCCATGAATCCAACTTACGACAAAAAACAAAGAATATCCCAATTAAACCAAAAGCATCCAATGTATCCGTTTTTAACAAATCACAAAGAAAATCCAATTTAATCGAAAACAATTCGATGTATCCATCAGATGGAACACAAGGAATATCCAATAGAACAATTTAAACACAATCAATCATAAGATTCTACTCAAATAATTGACAGAACATTTATACTAAAAAAATGTCAGATTTGTACAAGCAAATCTGAACTACTATGCCAAACAACGGTGAGGCTTCATCTTCAACCTTAGCTGAAGATTCTAGCCACTCATAACTATGAAACTACAATTCATAATAAAAGTGCTAAACATTAAACTAAAACAACTAAATAAAAAGAAATAAATAACTTTATATGGGAGAAATTCCACTCGCTGATGGGTGGCGCTTCCCCTTGTGGTACCAAAGCCTTCAGGATCCACCAGAATGCTAGCAGACGTCCACCAGTTAACACCAAAGTGGCCCAGGAATTGTACACTGAATGACGAGGTCAGATGGTGTTTATATAGGGGGAGTCCCGGAGTAGTATGAGTTTCAAATTCGATGTGGGATACTGCCCGAGTGCGCTGGATCGCAGAATGGTGCGATTGATCGCAAGTGCGATCGATCGTATGTCTTGTGCGCACGATCGCATGTGCGCTCAATCGCATGTCTGGTGCGCTCGATCGCAGGTGCACTGTACTGCAAACATTTCGATGTGGGATTGTTGACCATGCGCTCGATTGCAGCATAGTGCGATCGATCGCTATTGCTCCTGAAGCTTCACATCTCTTGAAATGCTTCATTTTCTCCACAAACCTATAAAAATACACAAAACACAAAAAAAAACATAAAAGAAAGTGAAATACTTCTAACTAAGAGCATAACAAATATAAGTTAAGGGTCTTAAATATACAATATTTAAGACTCATCAAATACCCCAAAACTTATATTTTGCTAGTCCCTTAACAAAACAAAATAAAAAAACAAAATGAACAACAAGGATTATAAAGATAGTTCAGTATTCATGGTATCCAAAAATTTAAGGAGCATACAAAATCATGAGATTCATTCATAAGCAAGCTTAAATAAGTCGAACCCATCTTCACAATGAATAGGAATTAAAACCTAATTACTTACAAGAGCCATGGTAAGACATCACAAGCTTGAATCAGTGTAAAGTGAATTAGTATATACAGATGGGGTTTCCAAACAACTTCAATGTACAAGGTAATTCAAGTCTCAAGATCCACATAATTTCTCATCGGACAGAACAACGATGGCATAGTTTTTTTTATTTTTTTATTTTTATATATATAAGGCTCTGCTATGTTTAGTTCCTTTAAGCTTTCTAATTGACCTATATAACGAGTATTGAGTCAATGACTCCCAAACCAGGTGGTTTTAGGGTATTAGGTGTAAAGACACCCCTAAGGACTTACTAACTCGAGTAAAAAATGCTACGAAATTAAATTGGCCTTAATACTACCAAGAAAAATTTTCACCTTTTGACGTGAACACTCACTGCTTGCTGAGGCAAGAGGTCCAGTTACTCAGCGAAAAGTTTCGCAATGATCATTATGAATAAAATTTCCACATTTTGACGTGAACATTCACTGCTTACTGAGGCAAGAGGTCCAGTTACTCAGTGGAAAGTTTATTGATGATGATTATTATAAATATTAGTAATTTTTTTTTATTTTTTATATATGCCCAAGTGTTTATCCAACAAGTCATCTGGTTTCAGTTAAGACAAGGAAACGTATACATTCAACTCACATGTCATACCTCACACAAATATGTGCTAATGTGCTCGTGTGAGATTAGATCAAACATGTGAAATCTCGAAAATTCCTAAAGTAAGTAACTAAAGTTTAAACTCTATCATCAGATCATATGTTCAAAGTTTTAAACTCACCAATGAAATCACATCACAATTTTTTAGATCAACCAAAATTTTTAGACGAACATAAACATGCATTTATCTTTACGATGAAAAGACAACAAATTAGGACAAAGTGTGTGATGTGTCTCCCATACCCCCAAACTTAAATTACACATTGACCCCAATGTGTGACTACTATGGAAAGAGCTGACCTGAGATATGGAGAACTATCTGAACTGGTATGGCTCATAGCATACCCCCAAACTTGAACTGAAGTACGCATTGTCCCTGAAAAATAAAAACTGGAAAACAAAAAAAATACTGGAAACAAACATTAATCATAAAAATTAAGAAATATATAGAAAAGATAAGCTGTGGGGTGCCTCCTATGAGCGCTAAGTTTAAAGTCTTCAGTCAGACTCTCCCTAGAAAACTACACTCAATCCGAGTAACTAGGATCCTCCAACAGTATCGTCTCAATGTCCAGACTCCTCAACTCTAAGAATGGTTTTAGCCTCTGTCCCTTTACCTTAAAAGTGTTACCATTCTTGGGATTCTCAATCTCAATGGCCTCATGAGGAAAAACTGACCGAATAATAAATGGGCCTGTCCAACGAGATTTGAGCTTGCTTGGAAAAAGATGCAAACGTGAATTGTAAAGAATAACTTTTTGACCCGGCTCAAAAGCTCGTCTCAAAATGTGTTGGTCATAAGTCTTCTTTATTTGTGCCTTGTAGGACCATGCACAATCGTATGCATCATTCCGTAGCTCTTCTAATTCATTGAGTTTGAGCTTTCTTTGTGTGCCAGCCTTCGAAAGATTGAAGTTCAACTGCTTGATAGCCCAATAGGCTCTATGCTCTAATTCAATCGGAAGGTGATATGCCTTTCCGTACACAATACGATAGGGGAACATACCAATTGGCATCTTAAAGGCTGTTCGATATGCCCACAGTGCATCAGTTAATCGTAGAGACCAATCCTTTCTACTAGGGTTCACAGTTTTCTCTAAAATGTGTTTAATCTCGCGATTAGAAATTTTCACTTGTCCACTCATCTGCGGGTGATATAGGGTGGCAACCTTGTGTGTGATGAAATACTTCTTCATCAACTGCTCAAAAATCCGGTTGCAAAAGTGCTTACCTCCATCACTTGTGATTGCTCGAGGCATACCAAATTGAGCAAAAATAGTGTCCTTCAAAAACTGGACCACAACTCTGTGGTCATTGGTCTTGCACGCAACAGCCTCCACCCACTTGGACAGATAGTCCACAGCAGCCAAAATGTACAGGTAGCCAAAGGAGTTTAGGAATGGTCCCATGAAATCAATACCTCACACATCAAAAATCTCAACAATCAGAATAGGGTTGAGAGGCATCATATTCCTCCTAGAAAGACTCCCTAGCTTTTGGCAATGCTCACAAGATATACAGTAGGTGTGAGCGTCTCGGAACATGGTAGGCCAATAAAATCCACACTGCAAAATCTTTGCAGCGTCTTTTTAACACTGAAAGGGCCTCCACAAAGCTGATCATGACAAAAGGCGATGATATTAGATTGGTCATGCTCAGGAATACACCTTCTGATGATCTGATCGGGATAATACTTAAACAGATAAGGATCATCCCAAAAAAAATGTTTTACCATGGCTAAAAACTTTGATTTATCTTGTCGCCCCCAATGCAAAGGCATGTGTCCGGTGATAAGATAGTTCACTATATCAGCAAACCATGGAATGAGATTTTGAGCAATGAGCATTAACTGCTCATCAGGAAAGGTTTCAGAAATGGGAGTGGCGGTCTTAGTGAATTCCACAATCAATCTGGACAAATGGTCTGCAACCACATTTTCTGAACTTTTCTTATCCCGAATCTCAATGTCAAACTCTTGAAGTAGCAAGATTCGTCGGATAAGACGAGATTTAGCATCTTTTTTAGAGAAAAGATACTTCAATGCTGCATGGTTCGAGTAGATAATGACTTTAGATCCTAACAAGTAAGGTCTGAACTTTTCTAAGGCAAAAATGACTGCTAACAACTCCTTCTCAGTGGTAGAGTAATTAAGTTGTGCGTCATTTAAAGTTCGACTTGCATAATAGATAACATGGGGAAGTTTATCAACACGTTGCCCCAAAACAGCTCCAACAACATAATCTGATGCGTTACACATAATCTCAAAAGGCACACCCCAGTTGGGTGGCTGAATAATGGGTGTGGACATCAGAATCTTCTTCAGATCCCCAAATGCATTCTTACAGTCCTCATCAAATATAAATGGGGCATCTTTTTGTAATAACTGGCACAAGGGCCTGGTGATTTCGCTAAAATTCTGGATAAATTGCCTGTAGAAACCTGCATGGCCCAAAAAAGATCGAACCTCCTTCACTGTACGTGGGGGTGGAAGGTTGGAAATCAGGTCCACCTTCGCTTTGTCGACCTCAATCCCCTGATGAGATACGACATGCCCCAGTACAATGCCTTGCTTAACCATAAAATGACACTTCTCCCAATTAAGCACTAGGTTCTTCTCCTTGCACCGCACTAAAACCAAAGCGAGACGGTGCAGACACTCTTCAAAGGTTGAACCGAAGACGGAGAAGTCGTCCATGAAAATCTCTAAGAACCGCTCTACCATGTCAAAGAATATACTGACCATGCATCGCTGAAATGTAGCGGGTGCATTGCATAACCCAAAGGGCATGCGATGGTAGGTGAATATCCCAAAAGGATAGGTAAACATCGTCTTCTCCTGATCTTCGGGGTCCACGGGGACATGGTTATATCCAGAATAACCATCCAAAAAACAATAATACTCGTGCCCAGCCAAACGCTCTACCATCTGATCAATAAATGGCAGTGGAAAGTGATCATTCTTTGTGGCAACGTTCAGTTTATGGTAGTCTATACACACTCTCCACCCTGACTGAACACGAATTGGCACCAACTCATCGTTCTTATTCTTTACTACCGTCAATCCTGCTCGCTTAGGCACGACATGAATCGAGCTCACCCACTTGTTATCAGAGATGGGATAAATGATCCCTGCATCTAACAGCTTAATTATTTCTACCCTCACAACCTCTTGTATAGCTGGGTTGAGCCTTCATTGTGGCTCCCTCGATGGCTTGGCATTCTCCTCCAAATGTATCTTGTGCATCACCACTGAGAGGCTAATTCTCCTGATATCCTCAATAGTCCAACCGACAGCTTCCTTGTGCTCTCTTAGAACATCTAATAATTTCTCCTCTTGAGCCTCACCCAAATCAGAAGCTATAATCACAGGCAAACAATCGGCTGGACCTAGGAACTTATACTTAAGATTATCCGGTAAAGGCTTAAGTTCCTTCTTGGGGGGTTCAAGTGCTGTAGTTTCCTCTGTCTCATTGCTTTCTTGAGGATCAGACTCCAAAATGGCATTCACTTCCTCGAGTAGCTTATCTAAGCCCAAGTCCTCTCCAAAGTGAGCAAAACACGCCTCCAGGGGATCCTCAATGCTTGATTCGTCCACAGTCTCCTCAAGAATCTCCTCTATCAAGCATACATTTCTCACTTCATCATACTCCAGTGGTTGCCTAGTGATATCAAAGATGTTTAATTCCACTGTCATATTTCCGAAGGAAATCTTCATCACCCCTATCCTACAATTGATTAGGGCGTTAACCGTGGCTAAGAATGGTCGCCCTAGAATAACCGATATTTGAATCCTTACATTCTGGACCAGCTCTGTGTCAAGCACAATAAAATCCACTGGGAAATAGAATTCATCCACTTTTATCAAGATGTCCTCAACTATTCTCCGTGGTTTTTTCACTGACCTGTCAGCCAATTGAAGCGTCGTGGATGTGGGCTTTAATTCTCCTAACCCTACTGCAAATAGACTAAGTAGGGTAGAAGATTCACACTCGCCCCTAGATCCAAAAGAGCCCTCTCAATATGGCTGACTCCTATCGTGCAAGAGATGGTAGGACATTTCGGGTCCTTATACTTGATGGGTAGCTTGCACTGAAGGATTGAGTTGACCTACTCGGTCAAAAATGCCTTCTTTGGGACATTCGTCCTCCTCTTGATAGTGACCAAGTCCTTTAAAAACTTGGCATATGATGGCACTTGATGGATGGCATCCAAAAATGGGATATTGATTTGGACCTGTTTGAATACCTCTAGAATTTCCTCATACTTCCCTCCTTTCTTGAGCGCCTGTAGTTTGTCGAAGTAAGGCGCTCTAGGTACAAACGACCTAGGAGGGTCTTTCTCAGTTGGTGTGGTTGTAGATGGATCAGTATCTCTCTTCTCCTTGTTGCCACTCCTTTGCCCTTGCTGCATAGCAAGGCTCTCTTCCACTCGATTGTCCACTTATCTCCCAGACCTCAGTGTGACAATCGACTATACTTGTTCCTCCCCGTGCGTAGGAGTTGATGAACTCCCAACCATAAATTATCCTTTCGGGTTTGGCACTGGCTGACTGGGGAACTTCCTCTTCTCTCTCTCACCCAAGTGACTTGCAATTTGCCCTATTTAACTCTCCAGCTTGGCAATTGCTTGGGTGTTTACCATTGTTGCACTCCTTACGTCGCTCATGGATTGGCTATTCATTTTCATGTATTCCTTAATGGTGTCCTCTAGTGACTGTGAAACTAGCACTGGTGTTTAAGTGGGAGCTTGGTAAGTAGGTAATGGTGCTGGATGGGCAGAACGACCATGACCAGGAATTTGTCGGGCAAATCCGGGAGGATATTGATTTTGAGCATTATGAGAGGCTCATCCCTAATTCATTGGTTGGTTCTGCCTCCATGAAAAATTTGGGTGGTTTCGCCACCCTGGATTGTACGTCTCGGAGTACGATCCATTTGACTACCTTCGATAGTCATTGAAAGCATTTACTTGTTCCATAGGATACTCGGCACAAGCTGGTATTGATGGACAATTCTGTGCTAGATGCATGGAACTAGCACAGATGAAACAGCTATCAACATTGAATGTGTTGGCAACATTGATGGACTGGCCCACAGTGAGAGCGTCAATCCTCTTAGTGAGAGCATCTAATTTCATCCTCAGGTCAGTGTCCTCCTTTACCTCATAGATGCCTCCTCTCTTGGGAGCACGAGTGGATTTATCTCGACAGCTTGAAAAATCCCACTGTTGTGAGTTATCGGACAACTTGTCCAACGCCATATATGCTTCATCTCCTGTCAGACTCAAGAATGCCTCCCCATTCATAGACTCGATCATGCTACGGTTAGGTTGAGTCAACTCTTGGTAGAAGAACTGAACGAGTCTCCACTTCTCATATCTATGTGGAGGGCATCTGATCAGTAGCTCTTTGAAGCGCTCCCAACTCTCAGAAAATTTTTCATCATCATCCTGAGTGAAAGAGCTAATCTCCTTTTGACACTCATTCACTCTAAACATTAGAAAAAACTTATGATAAAATTTGCTAAGCAGGTTTTCCTAAGATGTAATAGACCCGGGCGTGTTGGAATCCAACCACGCCCTAGCTCTATCGTGAAGAGAAAAAGGGAAGAGTTGAAGATAGACTGACTCCTTAGAGAAGTTATGGAATTTAAATGTGGAATAAATGTCTTTGAACTTCTTCACATGACTATAAGGATTTTCAAAATCTAAGCCATGGAATGAGGGTAAGAGTTGGATAACATGTGGCTTTAAGTCAAAGTGGGTGGCATTGGTATGTGGCAACACTATGCAAGAGGATGAGTTAGTCGCAACGGGTGCGAACAAATCCCTAAGGGATGTAGTGGAGTCCACGTTCCAAGCTCTAAGTTGCTCTACATGTTCAGGATGATGTGCATCCCTAAAATTCTCTCCCATCTCAACAGTCTATCTCTCAACTAGTGCTCTTCTCTGTCTCCTAAGAGTTCTTTCTAAGTCAGGATCTAAATGTATCAAATCTAAGTTCAATGATCTCCGACCAAGCATACACCAACAGAAAACAATGAGGTACTAACCAACAGAAACAACATAATAAAGCAAAAATAGCAAACACATTACTCACAAAAATTAACAATTTTTTTTAATAAACAAAGAGAAACAAATAAAATTGCCAAACAGAAAAATCAAACAAATAATGCTAACTAACTAGTAGAAAAATAAAATTAATTCAGACAAAAATTTCACAAACAAAACAATTCCACGGCAACAGCGCCAAAAACTTGTTGTGAGTTTTAAATTACTCACAAGCACACGAGTCGTTTGCAATATAGCGTTGTGCAAGTGCGAGATCGAATCCACAGGGAATTGCGTTGTGAAAATATAAATTTATCTAAACTAATCTTATCTTAACCTAGTTCCGAGTTTTGTATTATATGTTGCAAAATAAAAGCTAAACTAAATTGATTTTAAAAACTAATAATAAAAACACTAAGGTTTTCGAATCCACCCCACCAAAGTTTAAGCATATATGTCCTAAAAATATAGCCTATCAAAACATTCAATTAATCCAACTTACGACAAAAAACAAAGAATATCCCAATTAAACCAAAAGCATCCAATGTATCTGCTTTTAACAAATCACAAAGGAAATCCAATTTAATTGGATGTATCCATCAGATAAAACACAAGGAATATCCAACAGAACAATTTAAACACAATCAATCATAAGATTCTACTCAAATAATTGACAGAACATTTATACTAAAAAAATGTCAGATTTGTACAAGTAAATTTTAACTACTATGCCAAACAACGGTAAGGCTTCATCTTCAACCTTAGCTGAAGATTCTAGCCACTCATAACTATGAAACTATAATTCATATTAAAAGTGCTAAACATTAAACTAAAACAACTAATTAAAATAAATAAATAACTTTATATGGGAGAAATTCCACTCGCTGATGGGCGGCGCTTCCCTTCGTGGTAGCAAAGCCTTCGGGATCCACCAGAATGCTAGCAGACGTCCACCGGTTAACACCAAAGTGGCCCAGGAATTGTACACTAAATGATGAGGTCATATGGTATTTATATAGGGGGAGTCCCGGAGTAGCATGGGTTTCAAATTTGATGTGGGATACTGCCCGAGTGTGCTCGATCGCAGAATAGTGCGATCGATCGCAAGTGCGATCGATCGTATGTCTTGTGCGCACGATCGCATGTGCGCTCGATCGCAGGTGCACTGTAATGCAAACATTTCGATGTGGGATTGTTGACCATGCGCTCGATCGCAGCATAGTGCGATCGATCGCTATTGCTCATGAAGCTTCACATCTCCTGAAATACTTAATTTTCTCCACAAACCCATAAAAATACACAAAACACAAAAAAAAAAAAAAAAAAAGACATAAAATAAAGTGAAATACTACCAACTAAGAGCATAAAAAATATAAGTTAAGGGTCTTAAATATGCAATATTTAAGACTCATCAATATGCATAGATATTTACAAATATTTTTTTTCATTAGTCTGAGGATATGAACCACGTGGCTTACAGATAATGATTTCGTCTGAACCTCAACTCACCAAACTATCTGTCCTGCCTGCTACCTGAAATCATTGTACAATGAGGAGTGAGCTTCAGAAGTTTAGTGAATTAAACTTACTATAAGTATTCAAGTTGTATAAGTAATCTTCCAATTTTCATTCATTTATATCTTATATATTTTGATAATAGAATTCTATAATCACTACTCATATCAAATCCTAATCCTTTATAAATCATTTCTTTTCATATAGCTAATCATCATATTGAGATTATCAATTATATCTCATAATTACCTTATTATGAGGTTCACAGCATATAATTAGTCACCCAGATAATTCTCATCATTTCGTATTTCCATATTTCTTCTCAGCATAATTGTCACTCTGTGTGACTCATTCATCTATCAATAAATTTACAATCATGAATAACGCTTTAGCATTTCAAGTAATAACAATCAATATTTAAGCAAATGCAATGCATGGATTTAAATGTTAGTATTATTGGGAACATCTTCCCACATGTCGATATGTTTATCTTAGACCGGCTGCCTTCCTGGTTCTTTTATTCTCATTCAGACCGGCTGCCTTCCCGGTTATTTTATTTTCATTTAGACCAGTTGCCCTCTCGGTTTTTTTTTTTTTTTTCATTTAGACCGGCTACCTTTTCGGTTCTTTTATTTCCATATATATGCATATGAATAATGACATGAAATATGCATATGAAAAATAATATAGAAACAAGAATGTATTCAAACATTTAAATTAGCTATCCTGATTATTTTCAAATTATTATTTGAAAAATTCAACTAAATTCTTCTCCTCATAAATCATATCAAATCATTAACCATAGCTTGTCAAGAATTTTGTTTATCACATTTATTATTAAATCAACTCATTAATCCAATAATATTATTTCTCATATAATAATTCTCTACACATCACTTATTCCTATCATATCTATCAACCAACTTTCATCTATCACTCAATCATAAGTTAATAATATATTCAAATATTATCACTATATATTTCATATTTATATTGATTACTTAAAGTAAATCTAACTCACCACGTAGCACTTAGAGCTACTCGTGGATCACCTTTTTGTCTTTTCTGCTCATTTCAGCAAATTCTCTCGGTTACTGATTGTCAACACCTGACATAATATTTATGTTAAAATTTCTAATTTATTTTTCAATTCTTCCATAATTCACACTCTTTGAAAATTCCCACATTAAATTCCGGAAATTTCATGTATGCTAAATTTCAAAAAATAAACTTTATGCTATTACCTTCTATTTTTCTTAGAGCTTCCCGTAACTCTCTATAAAATTCTCCCGTTCCCTTCAAAATTTTATTCTTTCGGTCCCAAGTGTTTAGAGAAATAGAGTAGTTTGAATTGTAAAAGTAAGAAAACCAAACAAGATTTGGTAAGAAATAAGTAAAATAAACTCAAATACACACACACACACACACACACACACACATGAAACCTCATTAGTCAGCAACTCCCATCCCTTTAATTTTTGCCACAAAATGCAATGCTGTCTTACATGTAGCATTGCACTTTCTTTTGGCAACACTTACTGTCACTTTTTTTCTTTTTCTTTTCTTACATGTTGTCCACAAATTTTTTTTTTTCAAAAGAATTGTTTTACATAAAAAATTAGATCTTTCACACATATATTATTTTGACTCCATGTCATATTTATTAAATTACTTCTTTACCCTTACTTTACAAATACGAGTATTACAAGGCCTACTCCCCGTTGAAGATCTCTAAGGCCAAGCATTTTGACTAAGCTTCATATGCTCGGTCCTATGTTTCCAAGGTCGAGCATTTTTACTAAGCCTCATATGCTCGGTCCCACATCTCCAAGGCCGAGCATTTTGACTAAGCTTCATATGCTCGGTCTTATGTCTCCAAGACCGAACATTTTGACTGACCTTCATATGCTCGATCCCATATCTTTAGAAAATCTCAAAGGTTAAGCATTTTGACTAAGCCTCATATGCTCGGTCTCATATCTCCAAGGCTGAGAATTTTGACTGAGCCTCATATATTCAGTCCCACGTCTCCAAGGCCGAGCATTTTGACTAAGACTCATATGTTCGGTCTCACATCTCCAAGGCTGATCATTTTGACTAAGCCTCATATGCTTGGTCCCACGTCTCCAAGGCCGAACAGTGTCAGTCCTAAATCTCCAAGGCTGGGCATTTTGACTAACCCTCATATACTCAGTCCCATGCCTGTAAGGCTGAAAAATTTAACTAAGCCTCAAATGCTCGGTCCTACGTCTCCATGGTCGAGCATTTTGACTAAGCCTTATATGATAGGTTCCACATCTCTAAAGCCGAGCAATTTGACTGAGCCTCATATACTCAGTTTTACGTCTCCAAAAAATCTCCAAGGCCGAGCATTTTGACTAAGCCTTATATGCTCGGTCCCACGTCTCCAAGGCTGAACATTTTGATAGAGCCTCATATACTCGGTCCCATGTCTCACAGGCCGAAGCACGCAATCGATGGCACAAAGCTCCATTATACTTCCTCAATCACATAAATATACTTAAAGAAGTGGGGGGCCTATGATATAATAGATAATTCACTCTCCAATAGTCTGGTAACACGTGGATAATCTTCCTTCCAATAGCCTGATGACACGTGGATAACTCTCCCTCCAACGACCTGATGACGAGTGGCAGCAATGATGATGGGCACGTAGCAGAGCAAATGATGAAGCTGTAATCACTAACAAACTTCTCACACGCAAAAATAAAAGCGATATTTCAGGGATTGCGTCATCCCTGAACACGTAATAGACTTTTCACACGACGAAAAGGAAAGTAAGATTTCAGGAATCGCTTAGTCGTAAGCATGCGACAAAATTATTTCCTAAATCGCTATAAAAAGGCCTAAGGTACGCAAATTTCATAATATATTCATGATAAAACACTACTACCACTACAATCATCTCTATTTTACCTCAAAAAAACCTAGCACTAACAAAGGCATCGAAGAGTCCTCGAAGGTGCCACCTCTTTTACTCTGGTTACTTTTTAGTTCATCGCTCTTTTTCTATGCAGACCTCAGAATTTCAAATCTCCAGCTCAGCAGCAGATTTTCAACATCAATAGATATGAACAAATTCGTGTTGATATGAATATTATTGAATTCGATTTTTATCATCATTCTTACATAAACTTGATAAAAAATAATGTAGACTTGAGTAACCAGTGGATGATAATTGATTTGTAAACTACTTGAACTACTTACTATATAATTGTAGATGTCATACCTCTTGAAATACACTGATACATCATCAAAATGTTGACAGAACACTAAAATTACTTAAACTATCAAATTAACATAATTTTTGAGAAAAAATTCTATTTGACTTGAGTGTTTGTGTGCTGAGAGAGTCGTCCCTTGTATCGAGTTCAGAGCCCCCTATTTATATGTAGGAGAAGCTGTTCTAGTGCTATAAGATGCTGATACCAACAAAACTTGGGAAGTGTTGTTGAAAAAACCAACGTAGCATTTAGTAAATCGTCACTTAAAAGTATTATGAAAGTGATGTGATAAATAATAATATTTAGTAATTATAATTTAATAATATTATAAAATTGTAAAATTATGAAAATTAAACATGGTGTTTAATTATTTCATTAAATAAATAGGTATTCGTGCGTTAATTAATAAAAACAAAAAAATAACAATTAACAATTATGTATTAACAAAATCATTCATTGATTAATAATAACATAAAAATATCAACAATTGTGATTAAATTAATAATTTAATAATATAAAATTTATGTAATTTATGTAATTTAAATTTTTTTTAATTTAACCTAATGCTCTTATCAAACTAACAGTAATACCATTTCTTAATTATTTCAATAATTTCTATACTATAAGCACCTTCCACGGATTCTTATTATCATGCTCCAAAATTTTTAAACATAAACATCACTAAATTGTTGAAAATGTTGTCACAGCTATCATGATCCATGATTTATAAAATCTTTAACGGTACCGTTTAAATGCATTAATTTGACATTGGAGTTAAAATTCAATGTTAAATCCATTGTTTGGTTACGTCTTTGGATTTGAAATTGTATTATAATTTCAAAGAGCCCAATTCCAAAGAAAAACAAGAAATTTCTAATTCTAATTTTTCAACTTTTTAACCCGATAACCTAAACCCCTTCAACTCTCTCGACTCTCTGACCGCCGATTTCTCTTCTTCCCATTCAACTCTCTGCCGTTGATTTCTTCGCCGATTTCTCTTCTTCCCCCTCAACTCTCTCTGGTCGCTAATTTCTTCCAAGATCCAGCAAAAAATATTGATTTTCAGGTGAGGTATTTCCTCACTTCGTCTCACTCTCTTTCTCTTTCACTGTACGGAAATTAAGTTAGATTTCTTGTGCTGAATCTGGAGGAGAGAGAAGGTCGAATTGAGGACGCCATGGATATTATCCTCACCATCTCTTTCATCCTGTTTTAGTCTAGCTCTTCAAAGCCTTTTCTTTTCTCCCCTTTTCCTGCTGCTTGTGGTCTATTTAGGGTTCATTTTTCTCTGTTCTGTCCATCTATGACCTTTTCTTCTTTTGCACACCATCCCTTACCGTTATGACAGGCTGGTGGTGGGGTGGTATGATGGGCGAGTTACCAATATGCGCAATTATTATTTTAAGTCAATATTTCGTTTTTTTATTAGATTAAAGTGCAAGAAATTGTTCTTACTGACTATTAGTTGTTGATCTTTCAACTCCATAAAGATCAGCTTCTTGAGAAAAAAAAAAAAAAAAAAATTGTATATATATATATATATATATATATATATAATGGTGCTTAAATAGTTCTGTCAAATGTGTCAGCATGGCATTTGTGGCGCATTTTAGTGCGTGTATGCTTGTAATGATAAAATGTGTGTAAATAAATTTTTTATATACAGATAATTAAATAAATTGAATTTCAAGTGAAATTTAAATTAATTTAAAAGTGGATTTAAACAACAAAATTGAAATTTTAATTTTATGGAATTATAATTTTATAGATTTAAAATTTTAAATCAATCCTAATTTTATGCGGCCATTCGCATCATAAGGTAATATGAATTTAACACAAATTTTTAACAATATTTCTAAAGAAAATAAACAAACCAATTGCATAACAGGGAGGGGTGAAAGACCTAAGCAGTTTATCAAGTACATCTCAACCGTAAAAGCATCTCAAATTAATAATATTATTTAACTTGTTTCTTCTTATGATAGGCTACTGCAAGATACCAGACAAATGTGTTAACCTTACTAACAAAAAATGGTATCTCAGTGCCTAAACAGAGGACAAACTGACTGAGATGGCACTCAGCCTTCCTTTCTGTGTCATTGACTCATTGTGCTTTTTCTGCTCGATTATGAGATATCATTGACACTATTTCTATTTCTCAATTAAAATAAAATTGTAAATAGACATTCAATTTGAAGCATTTATACATATGAAAAATATAAAAAAAATATCACAAAACATATGAGATATATATAGAAGGGAAATGCCTGCTTGTGAAAAGTCATCCGTATTTGGTTTGATTTCTCCTTCCTTTGAACAATTCCCTATCAGTTCAGACTTAGCATATGAATTATCTAAGCAAAAGATCTTGTACGTAGGATTTCAAATTTATATCATTTATCCCACTGAATCATCATATAAAAATAAAGAACACTTAATATCAAATAGATAGAAAGAATATATACTTTGTTTAGGATTCATGGTTGATGACGCAATAGAATCTTCTATCAAACTTAGGAATCGATCCTTAGGCAAGCAATAAGTACTCCTCTAGCTCTAACTTTATATGGTGATCTAATGGCTGGCTCATAAAAAGTCTAAAGATCTACTATGGCTTATACTAGCTAACTCATATTAGACACATTAGAATATTAGGTCAATTATAAATATATTTCCCTACTAAGTTTCCTTTATGTGTCCCTTAATAGAACAATACTTAACCCATTTTATGACAAAACTCAATAAGCCCCAATTAATTAATGTAAGCCCACACATGAAATACTTCCAACATATATAACCTCATATGATAACATTTTTGCAAATCAAGTTACATAAAAGTATTGCTAATTCCATGTCACTTGTCATTGCACAAGACACCAGTGATTAGACCTCATTCGTATATCATGGATGGATTATACATATATTTGTGTAGTCCATAGGTTCAGTGAGACATTTTGTTAGTGAAATTATAATAATTTACTTGAAATAATAAATAAAGAAGATTTTATAAAAAAAAAAAGAAAAGAAAATGTTACATAACATTGCGTTGAGGCGTGACACTCGCTTTCTTTAAGATAATTCAAGCCACTGCGGGTGTTACTTTCTCCACCGATGCAACAGATTATTGATTTGTCACCTCGAAGATATAATAACCTAGTTATACAATACCGCATAGTTCTCACAATATTGCACTTAATATGAGAGCCCAAAACTTCACAAAATATACCATTTTTTGCCCAAAAAATAAAAGAACAACAAATGAGAATAAAAACCAATGTAATAGTAATGCGGCTTGAGGTGTGAATTGAGGTATGTGTGAAACATTCTCATGCAAGCCTTTTATAGGCTTAGAGAGCAAGGGGTTAGTGGGAATGTAGTTACACGTATTGTGTAACTCTCACTAAAAATCTTCATTCTCATATTAAATGCATATTTAATTATTTATTATTTTTAATAAAATATTTGATATTTTCTCACTAATTTTAATGAAAAAATAAAATACTATGAAAATAAAATTAATGGGCAAAAATAAACCATTATGCATCATGAAGGTGTGCTCTACATTGAACTTTCACTTAGTGTTTCAACAATTTTCATTCCAGAACTAGTAATGGACCAAACCTTGAACTATGGTTGCTTAAGGGAGATAGGATATTGCTTTACACACATAATAATCCAGGTATCGGCATAAGCTTTATTAGCCAACACGTTAAAGCCATGGGCTTATCCCAATTTAGTGAACCATGTAGAGAACAAACCTAGTTCTCCTAAGAAGTGGGCTCACTTCCAAGCTCACATAGGTGAAATCCATCAAAGGTTCTCCTGGAATTATGACACCCCACTCATAAAAGCTATGGATCTTCATTAAGAGTTCAAAACTCACCATCCCATTTCATTATAGGATAGATGCATTCTCATTTCATGATAGGGTAGATGCACTTACACCTTAGGGATGGGTTCAAAAGCTTATATGCTTTAGATTTGGTGCATCTCACCACCAAATCACCTTATGGTTTGTTATTTCCATTGAAATCAGTTTTCGAGATCTTTGATCCCCGGGTTGGGTACCCTCATAATTGGTTTTTGAATCTATGGGCTTTAGCTCCATCCATCTCGATGTCATCAAAGCCTTTTTTCTAGCTTGAGCATTTGTTAAAGGATCTACAAGATTATCACGTGGTTTAATATAATCAATAGTTATAACACCATTACTTAAATAAGATCTCACATTACCGTGTTTTCGCTTTATAGGTCATGATTTTTCATTATAATACTTATTACGTACTTTACCAATAGCAACAACGCCATCTAAATGCATCAAGATTGGAGGTATATTTTTTTTTACATAGGAGTTTTAAATAACAAGTCTCTTAACCAATTAGTTTCCTCACTTGTTGATGCTAATGAAATTAGCTAAGCCTCCATAGTTGAGTTAGCTATTATTTGTTATTTTTTTTTATTTCCAACAAATTGCACCACCTCAACTAGTAAAAACATAAATAGTAGTAGATAATGAATTACTTGATTGAGTGTTCCAATCGGCATCACAAAATCCTTCAATGACAGCGGGATAATTTTATAAAATAGACCATAATTTTTAGTACCACTCAAATATTTCATAACTCTTTTAACGACACACTAATGGACAGAACTTGGTTTACTGGTAAGTCTACCAAATATTCCTACTGTATCTAGTACAATCAGTGACATATCTTAAACTCCCAATTATGATAACATATCCCTTTTATCAATGATCTCATTATCATTAATAATAGGCTATATATGAAAGCTGTAGAGTATCAAAATGAGTATTCACATGTTTGCAATCAAAATAATTGCATTTTCTTAATATTTTCTCAAGTAATGTGATAGATCAAGAAAGATGTCATCACATATTTTAGTATTTTTTTTATTAAAATATCTAACACATTTAAACAAAAAAATAATGAACTAAAAAGGTTAACTAAATACTAACTAACTAAAAGAGTCTTTTTATAATTTTTTTATTAGAAATGAAGCGTAAAAGCTAAGGGCATGTTTGAGTAACAATTTTCTTTTTTCAGTTTTTGAAAATGAAAACTGAAAACAATTTTCTGATGTTTTCTGAAGAAAATATGTTTAGATAACTGTAACTCGAAAACTGTTTCCAAAACCGAAAACAATGAAATGTTGTCTGGATAATCATATTTTGAAAACTGTTTTGATACTCCTTGTACTTATTTTTAGTTTTGAGTTTAAATTTAAAATCTATATTAATTTTATTTATCATATTTACTAAATACTTAAAAATAGTTAATATTATTTTATTTTCAAAATTTTAATATTTTTTATATACCATTGAAGAATAATAAAACAGAGAAGTGAGCACTGATTTTAGAGCTATTTTTCGATATTATGTCAAAAAATACTAATTTAAAGTTTTTAAAAAATAGTTTTTAAAAACAGTTTATCAAATATAAAAAAAAACTAAAAACTATTTTTAAAAACTATTTTCAAATATAACCTACAAAATTTATGCTGTTTCTTTTGGTATAAATGCAGCCTTTCTATAATGCAAGTGTTTGAGGAGAAGATGTCATAAATTCCCTCTCATTTTTTTCATAAGCCGCAATAGTTGATTTCGGCGTAGGAATTTCTTGTAATACCTAAGAAATTTTCCTATATATTCCCTTGAAGATCCTCCACGGAATGTAAAAATATATCTTTTTCATTTATGAGTCCTGAAATGATTAAACAGATCCCAAGAGAAGCAGAGAGCCACGTATAAAACCCTGCAAATATCTTGATCTTCCGCAGTCAAATTAGGAAGCCTTTTAGTAATTACAGATAAGGACACGTAACCTAACCTCTTGTCAACCTTTCACGATAATTAATTTTAATTTTAATTTTCAGATAGCGACTTTAAATAATTAATTGGGTCTCACTTCTCAATGACTATTTCAAAATGAAAAATAAGGAAATATGATTATTAATTATAAATAATGTCTTAAAGTTAACGTGTCTCAGTCATTAGTAATTTTTTATAGACGAGGTTATTCAAAACTTTGGCATGAGTTGTTTCACTAATTTTTAGGTACATGCAAACTTTTATCTACATGTATCAAGTAAATTCGGAATAAATTTTTTGTACAAGTGTGACTCCTTAAAAAAAAGTTATATGTATTCAGTGAGGAGACGAACCCAAAACATACGCTATGCTGAACACTTTAATTTTTTTTTACCACGCAAGTTAACTCTTTTTTATGGAATAATTTATATGTAAATGAAATGAATACTAATTAAAAAAAAAATCAATAATATATAATTTTTATTTTTTAAAATATTTATATAATTTGAAAGATTTTTTAATTTAAACATCGAGGAGGTCCGACATATGGGAAACTATGGCTCTCATGATGGTCGGCCCTTGCCTATGTCCATTGGGGAAATACTTACATGTATTGGGTGTAAAATATTTTTTTTTTTTTGTAGTGGATGAAAATTTTATTGGTAATTTTAGAGAACTTTATTGGTAACGTTCTTATAATCACTATTCACGTTACCAACGAAGTTACCTAACAGTTAGTAATAAAATTTCAGATCTAGTACAAAAATAAAATTTTACATTGGATCCAATCAAGAATTTCATTGTCCATTGAGTTGTAGGTAAAAGACAACTTTGGAATTAAAAGCTTAATCAGTAATTACAAGATTATTCATTTGAATTTAGTATTATGCCATAACACCTACCATATTATATTATTATTATTTATATAATAATAGATGATAATGATATTATTTTAGCTAGATTATAAATTTCTATAAGCTACTTAATTACAAGTTTTATTTAAAATTAATTATTAAATAGTATAAGAATGTTGTTATGTCTTTGATTATAATGACCTATTAGATAGTAGATAACCATTTTATAATGTTGGGTGTGAATTTATCAGATTTATTACATAAGTTAATATTAAAACATGAGATAAGATGTAAAGATATTACATAATGATAACTTTTAATTTTTATTAGGTAATTTAATTCAGTGTGCCACGTCGTAGATTTGCCGTCCGGTGATTATTATCACAATTATAAGTACTTGCACATATATGTAGAATTCACTCACAGAGAGAACTCTGCAATTATATACTCCAATTTTTTTTGGCAAGTTCAAAAGGATAACTTGCCTACTTCATCATCTCCCTTATACTCAAACTCTTCTGACTTCTGTTCTGTTTCTTGAATTCTCTAGCTCCACAACTTTTCAAGAGTTTAAGCTTAATTGATAAAAAAAAAAATTCTGAAAAAAAGAAAAAAAGGATAATTTTTTAGGCTTGATAGAAAGAGAAAGTCTCTCATGGCTTCAACCATTAAAGAGCGTTCCTTGGAGGAGACTTCAACATGGGCTGTTGCTGTGGTTTGCTCTGTGTTAATTGTCATTTCAATCTTCATTGAGCATATCATTCATGTTATTGGATCTGTAAGACCTTAATTAATTATTACACATTTTATGTTGTTTTCTGTTTGTTAGTAATTACACTGAAGTTTCTGCACCATTTTACAGTGGTTAATCAGAAAGCACAAGCGAGCTTTATATGAAGCACTTGAGAAGATTAAAGCAGGTAATTATTAATTAATTCATTTTCTGGATATTTAATTCAAATTTGTTTGTTAATTATAATGAAGCTAGCTAACTGTTTTATTGTTTGTTTGGTGAAGAGCTTATGCTCCTGGGATTCATATCCTTGCTGTTGACGGTATTACAAGGACCAATCTCTGATATTTGCATCCCACAGAGTATTGCAGCCACTTGGCATCCTTGTAATAAGAAACAAGAGGAAAAGAAGTATGCAAAAGATAATACTCGTCGAAAGCTTCTTGACTTTGCGGATTCTGCATACTATGATACTCGCCGTAGTTTAGCATCAAAATATGATAAATGTGGAGAAAAGGCAAGTCCATTAATCTCTTTGTTTTTCTCATTTCAGCTGTCGGGAGTTAAAACAGGTTTTGGTAAAACAGCCGTGAAGTTAAAAGTTGTTTAATCTTTCTAGTTTTCAGTTTCTGATTCTTCTTAAAAACTAATTTTTAAGTGATTGACTTAATTTCTTTCTGTTTCTTGAAAGCTTAAGCCGTTTTTTTTAAAACTAGTCAAAAGAGTTAGTAGCAAATTAACCATTTGACCTGCATCATGTATTTTAAATCTTTCTATGAAAAGCCTACCTTTTAAGGTAACCAGTTGATTAGCAAGATTGATTTATAATAATAATAAAAATTACTAAAATATATGGTTCAATTTTTCTTTATGAATCTACAAATATATTGTTAAATTAAGTGGATTGGAGTCTGATTGATTATCCATGTAAATTTCAGGGTAAAGTTGCTTTTGTATCAGCATATGGTATCCACCAGCTACATATATTCATCTTTGTGTTAGCTGTTTTTCATGTGCTTTACTGCATCACAACGTTGGCTTTAGGTAGAATAAAGGTACACAATTTCAGCCCTTCTCTCTCTCTCTCTCTCTATCCATCTCTCTCTAAATGCTTGTTTAATTTGGATTGCAGATGAGGAAATGGAAGGCATGGGAGAATGAGACAAAGACAACTGAATATCAATACTATAATGGTATGTCCTCAACTTCAAACAGAATGGCTTAGTCAAATATTTTTTCTAATAATTTTAGGGACTGATAGCATCAAAAAAAAAGGTAAACTAATCATCAGTCAATAATTACCCTCTTAATATTATCAGAAAATTACTTTAGAGACAAATCAAATAAAATAATAAATATGTGAGCACCTACATATCCACAAGTCAATCTCAAAGCATTATTTTATGGGGACTAAAATTACTTGCACCTACATATTCACAAGTCAATCTCAAAGCAATTATTTTATGGGGACAAAAATTACTTGGTTAGCTTGCTTGATCTGTAGGTTGGCTTTGATAGTGATACATTGTCTACAAATGTATTGGCATTACATTTTAAAGATATCATTTCATATGGGTAAGACTTTATTCAATTCACCCTTGTGATTCATGCAGATCCAGACAGATTCAGATTTACTAGGGACACGTCATTCGGACGTAGGCATTTGCATTTCTGGAGCAAGTCATCAGTTTCACTTTGGATTGTAAGTAGTACTAGCTAGGATGTAAGGATGGTGAATTTTTCATATGATAATATGGATAATCTATAATTACCATTTTGAGATTACATTTTCTTATCATATAATAAGATGAAATCATTGCATTATTGGGAAGAATTTGGGAAACTTAATTATCAATTGAATTTGGGATGTAAATACCATTTAGACAAGGCCCATGAAGTGAATTTTTAACTATGTCAACAGTTCTCTTGCTGACTAATGAGAAATGGCACATATTTATGGGGTTTTCTTTTCACCTATCTGCAGGTATGTTTCTTCAGACAGTTCTTTGGATCGGTTACAAAGATTGATTACCTTACCCTAAGACATGGATTCATCATGGTAAGTAAATCTTGTAGCATTGATAAACTATTTCCAAATTGCATACTATTGGTCTGAGAAGAAATTCCATGTTTTCCACTAATTAAATGAAACTCTGAAAATCTAAAGGCACATTTGTCGCCAGAGAATGAAACAAGATTTGATTTTCAAAAGTACATTAAAAGATCATTAGGAGAGGATGCCAAAATTGTGGTGGGAATCAGGTTGGTACCATCAACCATATAAGGCAATACGTTTGCTTTTATTGATTGTTTTAGTTTGCTATCCTAACTTTACTTAACTTGCATATGCAGTCCTCTTGTATGGTTCATTGCTGTGTTATTCCTTCTTACTAATACTCATGGTAAGACCTATATCTTGGTAAAAAAAAAAAAACCAAGTTATATAAATATGATGATAATAAATCCATTTTATAATGGACTGACCTGCCTAATAAACTCTGACTAAGAAATGGTTTCTTGCTTTGTGAACAGGATGGTTTTCTTATCTATGGTTACCGTTCATCCCCTTAATTGTAAGTGAATTTAGGATTTACAATTTCTATTTTGGGTTTTTGAGCTCGAAGGAAGATCTTCTAATTAACTGGAGCTTTAATGCAGACAATTCTATTAGTGGGCGCTAAGCTTCAAGTTATAATAACCAAATTGGGGGTGAAGATTCAAGAGAAAGGAGATGTGGTTAGGGGTGCACCTGTGGTTCAGCCAGGCGATGACCTCTTCTGGTTTGGACGTCCACGTCTCATTCTACTCCTCATTCACCTAGTTCTCTTTACGGTGATTCTCACAGACTTCTTTAACCTTAATATAGTTTTTGAGTGCCTTTTCTTTCATCCGTGATTCTTTGATTTAACAATAAGCTGTTTGTGCTAACGCATGTGTGTTGCCTTCCATGACTTTTTCTGGTTGCAGAATGCTTTTCAACTCGCTTTCTTTGCGTGGAGCGTGGTAAGTAGTTTTACTCGATCAGTTATTCCTTGCTTCCTTGCTGTTAAATACATTGTGTTTCCCATGATACTTCTTCACTAGCGTTAGTAATTACTTTCTCGCTTTCTCAAACAATAGCTTTAGGCAGATTTTGCTTTCAAAATCATTAAAAGCACTTCCAAAATGCTAATTAAGTAAATGATCAGCTACAAGTGAATGAAACTTGAGAGAATCTAGTACTTATTCTCTGCTGATAACTTTCCTTCTTTTTTTCCAATTCTTTCAGTATGAATTTGGCGTAAGATCTTGCTTCCACCAGCGTCTCGAAGATATCATCATCAGAGTATCAATGGGGTGAGATTTCATCACAATAATTAATGCATAGAATTACTGAACAATTAACTGAATGGTGATTGATGTCAGATAAGACTGTTGCATAAGCAACCTCCATAGTCAAAGATTATTTTTCTCCAAAACTTTCCCTTTTTGTTGTTGTAATGGATTTTTTTCTTTCAAAAAAGTTGAATCATTGCTAATTAAATTGCAAATTTTCAGGGTCATCATACAGTTCGTGTGCAGTTACGTGACTCTGCCTCTCTACGCTCTAGTGACACAGGTGAGAAAGATAAATTAGTTTTCTAAAAGTTTTATGATTAATGAATTTGGGAAGGAATTATGACAAGCGATTTAATTTGTTTGATTTGATTTAACAGATGGGTTCAACAATGAAACCTACAATCTTCAATGAGAGAGTAGCAGCAGCACTAAAGAACTGGCACCGGACAGCCAAAAAACACACGAAACACAGCAAGCAAGGTGAGACTAACACACCATTCTCAAGCAGACCAGCAACTCCAAGTCACGGCATGTCCCCAGTTCACCTCTTGCATAATTACAACCACCACAGCATCGACAGCTACCGTACTTCTCCGAGGAATTCTAATTTCGACAATGATCAATGGGATCCCGAGGCTTTACATTCCCCACACCATCAAGAAGAGACTCATCATGTTAGGCAATCTGATGGTATTGTGAGGGAATTACAAGTAAAGGGGCAAATTCAAGAACCAAGCTCAACCCAACTGCCTCCAGGACCAGGTTCTATTCGTACACAGCATGAAATAAACACCAGTTTATCAGAATTCACATTCAATAAATGATCAATCAAGATTATATGAGATTCGATTATATATGCTAGCTGCTAATGATGGTGTGTACATTTCTTGTACAGGATACGTATTCGAGCCAGATAAAAGGAAACCGTGGCACGGATGATTATATACATTTGTAGGATGATAATGTTATGCTTAATGATTTTCTGCCGCACTTTATATTGTAACTTCACATCTATAAGTCTTAATTTTCTGCTGCACTTTGTATGGCTAGATATCTTTAATAATTCATTCCTTTAGTTAATGATTGAGTAAATTACAAAATCATCTCTTTAAGTAGAGTGAAATTACATATATATCATTTTAGTTTGAAATTTTTTGTTTAAATCCCGAATATGTGGCAACACGTTAGTTTTCATTGGCATAATGACCGTGACAAGTTATCAAAAATCTAAAATAAAAACAAGTATACCTTTAAATTACAGTCGCATAAACCACAAAATGATAATTAGTTTAGAAGAATTCTTGTCATTTTGTAATTTTTAATTGAAATGGATGTTAAGTTTACGATGAAATTGAATGTCATCATAGTAAAACTAGATTTAAATATTTTTCATTTGATGATGTGACATTCAAACTTAATGTGAACCTGACTTCATTTCAAGTTTAAAATAGAGAGAATCCAAATCCAATTAACAACATATATCTTTAATAATTCATTTTTTTTGGTTATTGATTGAGTAAATTACAAAAACATCCCTTTAAGTAGGGTGAAATTACAAACACATTATTTTAGAAAATCACATAATGAATCACTTAATGTGATTAAAAAAAATCACATAATGATAATTAGTTTAGAAGAATTGTTGAAAATCTGTAATTTTCTACCCATCTGTCACAATCATCATGTTAACGTTGATTAATGTGTATGTTTTTGTTAACAATCTAATGATATGTTTCCATGCGAGAGAGAGATATCAGTGCATAATTTCAAATTAAAAGGATGAATCTATTATTTCACCTTATTTAAAGATATGTTTTTTTTTAAGTTACCCTTTTAGATAAGCCTATCTCGAGCTTTAGAACACCAAGCATCTTATATATTTGCTTATTGAAGCTTATAGGCTGCTTACTCAAGCTCATTATAAGACATGAAAAGTTGAAGATCAGCAATCCCAAACGAAGGCTAAACAACCCTGAACTCTTGACTTGTTTTCTATCATCGCCAAATATATCAAAATAGCTTTAAATTTGAACAAAAACAGTTTGTATTAGGCAGAAAATTTATGATTTTGTCTAATCAAATCTATAGTTTGCAATCTGCAATGGTTAACTAATCACCAATGACCTGACCCTATGCATCCCTTAATTATTGAAACAAAACGAAATCCGGCCCGATTTCATTGAATAGGAGGCCGTAGGTTAGAATATATTTATCTATGTTATTAATAAAATCAGAATCTTTATTTGGTGTCTATCCTTTAAAATATATTTTAAATTCTTACTTAAATATATAAATCAAATATTTAAATAAGGTTATATATGTAACTCAATTGTCTCAAACTCCCCCATATTTTTCTTCCATGTTTTTCTCTCTCACTTTACCAATCAGACTTAACTTTTCCACTATCTCTCTTATCTTTAACCCATGTTGATTTTATCTATTGCTCTTTATCTTTTCTATGTTTTCAACTGTTATTATTTTTTTTGGTGATTCTAATCGGATTCTTCTTCTCTTGGGTTTTCTTTTTAGGTTCAGTTTTCTAATGGAGAATATGTGATCATTATGCTTGGCATGCTTATAGGTAAAACGATAATTGTTAACATATTCTTTTATCACATAAAAGAACAGATCAATACACGCGCATAGCGCGTGTTGAGATACTAATTTTGATTATTAAGTAGTAGAGTAGGCATCTTTATGATTAACATGCATGATATTTTCTCAACATTCAAAAGTGTATATGTAATTTTATCACAAAAAGAAGTTTTATATGCAAATAACTAATTAAGCTAAAAATAAATGTACACTCTCTGGTCCCCATTGTTTGTCCAAATGCATATTCATTCAAATAAATGATTAACTTTTTATTCATGTTAAATTAACAAAGTACTTATTTTTTAAATATTACTTTATAGTGTCCACAAGTTTATAAAATTTATTTATTTTTCATAATTTTAAATTTAATAAATATAAAAAATATAAGTCAAAATTTCTTCAAAAAGTCAAAACATGACTAAAAATATGGGATAAAAATGAGTAATATTAATTGAATTCACCTCAACTAAAGTTGACCCTTGTTCGTAATTGCACTCTGTGTTAGTAAAAATATCACATGTGTTTATCATTTGGATTGTTGATGCTGAAATTTTGCTAGGCAACTGAACTGTCGGGATGTGATATCTGTGCACGCAAAGACAAAAGAAACCCTAAGGAGTTGTCAGAAGACTAGGGGGGTTGTGTTTTCGGGGAGACTCTCTGATAACTAAGTCAGTGAACTAAAGGTGTAATAAAGTAGAGAGCAAGAGAGCTAGAAGATTTCTGAGTGAAAAATTGTGTCTCTCTGATAATGAGAGCCCACTTATATAGTGTTTAGAAGTAGAGTTTGATTAGGAAAGTGATTAATGGTGAGTATTATGATAGGATCAGAATTCCTACAGGCTGAAGTATTTTGATAAGACTAGGGTTTCCATAGACGGGAGTGTCCTATTAGGATTTTGGTGTAAAATTACTGTTTTACCCTTTGTCACGTGTAACTATTTGACTGGTTACTCTGTCTTGTTTATGAAATTGCTTTTTTTGTCATTGAAAGGTGCCACGTGTCATTATGTTACTGGTTGGAAAATTTTCCTCTACATCACAGATAATTGAGTGCTTATCATTTGGATTAGCCTATTTTCAACTTAAAATTATAACATGTGCTTTTTATTGATAATGCTTTACGCTTATTTAATGTTTGGATAAATAATTGCTTAATTTTTTTTACCTAATGTGTTGTTTATTTAGTGTTATTGGTTTAAAAATTATTATCACCAAACACTTTTACGTTTTATCTTGTGTTTCAATGTCCCATTTATATGTTAAATTTAACCAATTTACACCTTGCATTTTAAGAGATGTCTAATAAACCCTTCTGATGTAACTTCCGGCAAAATCATCACAACCGCACGTGTTCTATCTGCATGTGTGTTTCTTGCAATAGAAAAGACATTATTTTCCCTCTTTTACACTCTGTTTAGTATGACCTTAAGTATATGATTCAATTTATTTTCAAATGAAACGAGACTATAATTCAATTGCAAATGAACTTAAATGAATTTTCATGTTTGGTATAGTCTTATTTAAATTGTAGAATTGAAATGAATTTTGTGTTTGGAATCAACAAGAATTCAATTTATTTAATAAACTTTACTTAAATACCCTTAACATTATTATATGGTTTTATAACACTTTTAATCTCATTGCATTTTTTTACAAGCATAGGTACCGATCTTTTTCGCTTTGAGATCTATGCATCCGGCTCATTACCCAAGGCCATTCCCCTTATAGAAGGTGGATATGGCGAGGGTATGGATTACGATGAGTAGACATATGAAAATGACTGGAGGATGAGCATGATGAGCATCCCATAGGGAAGGCATCCTGAGTCGCTCGCTTCGCCATTTATCATGTTGGCGAGTAGCAGGGGGTAGATATTGAAGAGGTGCCCAGTTTTAAGGCACTAAATCAATACGATATCTATCTTAGATAGATACCCCCAACTTTCGAGTCTCGGATAAATGGTCTAACTCACAATGAGGTTGAACAATTTCGAGTCTAGGGGTATGTCAATACATATGTGAAATGTAGTGGGTTGAAACACATAGTTAGGGTCGCTCTTAACTATCTGACATGCCTCTTCAAACTCAAAATTATCTGGCCATCCATCCAGACTCCATTGGATCGTTCCCACAGGGATCCTTAAGATGCTCATCAAGAGGTCAGTATTGTCCTCAAACTCCATACCCATAACACTGGTTCTGAACCTCAGAGCCAGTGGACTGGGTTTCACCAAGTTCGCATAGAACTGGTGAATTAGTCTCGGGTAGTACTTCTCATATATCTTGACTAGTACAGTCAAGTTTATTGCCTCGAAACCAAGTAATATATCGAAATTACCATGACGAATAGAGTTGAAGTTGACAACTCTACCCGTCATGATTTTCTTGTGCCGAATAATAGAGGTATACTTGTCCTTCATTGCTGGGCTGGAAAATAGAGAATCATCAAGCTCTGTTCTGGGCTTCTTGCTTTATGAGCCTGCCACGCCCTTCCCCCGTGAATCCGGAGCCATGGATTTGGTGGACCTTGGCCTCGTAGGCGCATGTGGTCCCCCAACGGTGGTTTTTATACAGATTCTATCAGACATTTTGGTAGAAATGTGAGTTTTAGGTTAAATAGGGGTTTAAGTGAAAATGGGAGATTTCAACCGTAGAAAGTTGAAATAGATGGTGTGGATGAGTAGATCGAGGTGTTTAGGAAGTATTTTGATGGTTTTTTTTTTTTTTTTTATCAAAATGACAAGATTTTGTAGAGAGAGAAAGCTAGGATTTTTGAAAATGGCGTAAAAATCTGGAAAAAATGAAGAGCCTATTTATAGATTCGCGATACCAGTCAACTAGGGTTAAGGTACCAGTCGACTGGGTCCTTTGCAGAGATGAACAGTTTTGCATACCAGTCGACTGGATCAAGGTACTAGTTAACTTGATGAACTGTCAGACAGATACTAGTTGACTAGGTTGATAACTGAATTTTTAAAAAAAATGGCCCTAAACAAGGTTTTGATATACTAGTCGACTGATATAGGCTAACCAGTCGACTGGGATAGACTTACCAGTCGACTGGACCCTTAAGAAAATTTTTAATCTTGATTCTTAACACGAAAATTGTTTATCTATGCCATCTTGAATGAGGGAAATATTAAATAAGGTTTAATACTCTTTCACTAGATGTCAAATATGCAAAATGATGAATGATGAAGCAATCAGACGTACAGTTTATCATAATCTAGTAATCCCATTAACAGTCTAATTTTGCAGAAACTAGCTTCACTTAGAGGTTTTGTAAGAATGTCAGTTATTTGATCTTCTGAATGTATGAATTCAAGTCTTATATCACCTTTTTTAGCACGGTCTCTTAAGAAATGATGTCTAATTTCTATGTGTTTAGTTCTAGAGTGTTGAATAGGGTTCTTGGTTAGGTTGATAGCACTAATATTATCACAATGTATTGGGATACTTTTAAAGTTCATGCCATAGTATTCTAGTTGTCATTTCATCTATAACACTTGAGCACAACAACTTCTAGCTGTTACATATTCCGCCTCGGGGATTGATAGTGCAACAGAGTTTTGTTTCTTGAAAAACCAAGAGGTTAACATTGTACCTAAGAATTGACATGTTCTGCTTGTGCTTTTTCTATCTAACCTACATCCAGCAAAATCAGCATCTGAATATCCTATAAGCTTAAAAGATGAATCTCTAGAGTACCATAGTCCTATGGTTTGAGTTCCTTGTAGATATATCTAAGGATTCTTTTTACTGCAACTACACGTGATTCCTTTGGATTAGCCTGAAATCTAGCACACATGCATACATTGAATATTATATCAGGTCTACTTACAGTCAAATAAAGTAAAGCTCCTATCATGCTTCTATAGTATTTAGTATCTACACACTTACCTCCTTCATCAAGATCAAGTTTTGTAGATGTGCTCATAGGTGTACAAAGTGGCTTTAAGCTTTCCATCCCGAACCTCTTTAGTAGGTCCTTAGTGTATTTTGATTGATTGATGAGGATGCCTCTTTTCAATTGTTTGATTTGAAGTCCAAGGAAGTAGGTAAACTCTCCCATCATGCTCATTTCAAATTCACCTTGCATGCACTTGGCAAACTCTTGGCACATAGATTCATTAAGAGCACCAAATATTATACTATCAACATATATTTGGACTAGAAGAGTGTCATTTTTGTGAGTTTTTGTGAAGAAGGTTGTGTCTATCTTACCTCTTACAAAGTTATTGTTAATCAAAAATTTACTTAGTCTTTCATACCATGCTTTTGGAGCTTGCTTCAACCCATATAGAGCTTTAGAAAGCTTGTAGACATGATTTGGAAGACTAGAATTCTCAAATCCAAGAGGTTGCTCAACATAAACTTCTTCCTCTATAAATTCATTTAAGAAAGAACTCTTTATATCCATTTGAAATAACTTAAACTTATTAAAGCATGCAAAGGCTAATAACATTCGAATAGCTTCTAATCTAGCTACGGGAGCATAGGTCTCATCAAAGTCTATTCCTTCTTCTTAATTATATCCCTTAGCAACTAGTCTAGCCTTGTTCCTAGTTACTATTCCATTTTCATCCATCTTATTTCTAAATACCCATTTAATTCCTATTATTGTATGATTCTTAGGTTTAGGAACTAGATTCCATATATTGTTTCTTTCAAATTGATTTATTTCTTCTTGCATGGCAATTATCCGATCATTATCCTTTTCGGCTTCAATAAAGGTCTTAGGTTCTATTTGAGACAAATAAGCTACATAATTGCAAATATTTCTAATATAGGAATGAGTTTTTACCCATTGTGAAGGATCACCAATCACTTGATTAATCGGGTGATAATTTACGTACCTCCAATCTTTGGGAAGACTATCCTGTTGTCGGTTTATAACTGGTTGGTCCAATATGAGAGTTTTCATCTCTTGATTTGTTTGAGGTGAGCTCTCTTTTAGGTCAACAATGGGAGTAGGCACCTCTATTATTAGAATAAAATCTGCATCATCATTGAAAGAAACTTCTCTACTACTAATTGGATTAGACTCATCAAGAGTTGCATGTACGGATTCTTCTACCACTAGAGTTCTCTTGTTGAAGACTCTAAAAGCCTTACTAGAGGTTGAATATCCTAAAAATATCCCTTCATTAGTCTTAGAGTAAAATTTACCCAAGTTAGTTTTATTGTTATTTAGGATGAAGCATTTATAACCAAATCTACGAAAATAGGAGATATTAGGCTTTCTACCATTCCATAATTCATATGGAGTTTTGTTAAGTATAGGCTGAAAAATTGTGAACAATTCCATTTTCATCACAAAATTTTGAAAAACGTTGGTTTTCAAATTCTTTTCCATGATCACTTCTAATGCTTGAAATACAAATTCCTTTTTCATTTTGAACCTTTTTGCAAAAGTTTTCAGATCCTTTGAAAGCTTCATCCTTGTAAGCAATAAAGATAACAAAGGTATATCTTGAATAGTTATCAACAATAACAAGAGTATATTGATGGCCACCTAGACTAATGGTACTTATTGGACCAAATAAGTCCATATGCAAAAGTTCCAATGGTCTAGTAGTTGAGACTAAATTCTTTGATTTTAAAGAAATCCTAGTTTGTTTTCTCATTTGACAAGTATCACATACTTTGTCTTTTTCAAAATTGATTTTGGGAAGTCCAATGACTAAATCTTTTTGATGAGATGAAATTAACACTAGCAAGTGCACTAATCGTTCAAGTAATAAAATGATGAGTAAATATCGTTCCCAACGAGGACTGAGCAAATACTACAGAAATTATGACTCAACTATTGCTGTTATTTGAGCAAACGAATAATTGTAGAAGAAAAGTTTACTAGCAATTAACTAAAGAAAAAAAAACAAAAGCACTAATAATTAACGGAAGATTTACAAACTTTGAAATGAAGACTTTTATGAACTAACGTGCTAAGGACTCAACTTCACCTAAACCATAATTGACAAGAGTTTTGAATGGACAAGTTTCACTTACTATGTTTTTCAAGATGGTAGAATCCCCAATCAATTGGTTATCCTTATTCAAGTCTAACCACAATCTCGAGAATCATCAACTTCAAATATCCATATTCCAGGTCTATTCTAGATTGATTCAACTTAAGAAGCATTAAGTTCAATGGAATTCCTTTCAGTTAAATCTCCCTATTCGGTTACGGTTTAAACGGACCATATGAACTTCCTAGAATCCCTATTCGATTACTCCTATTTCATTCACGGCATGTTTTACCCTGGCTTTGCATAGCTAACAATCCAAAATCATATTTATTAATTCAACTATTCATAAAAGCATAGCTTCTCTATTTGACACATCACTATGCCTCAAGAAGGAATCAAAATAATAAACAGCATTAAGAACAATAAAACACACTATTTGAAAAACAAAGTAAATTCCAACTTGTCTAAATAGCACTCAAGATATAGGTTTAGGATCTATCTATCCTTAACACAAAAATATCTACTCTATAATAATATTCAAACAACCCATGTTCATATTATAAAACATCAAGATAGCTAGATAAGAATAATACAAAACCGGACAAGAATGATTTAAAAGCTTGATACGTAGCCTCCCGGAGTGTCTCTAACTCTCCTTTTGCGTCTTCTCTCCTCCAAATTCTGTTTTTTTTCTTCTACGGCGTGTTCTCCCCTCTTGTTCAGCTAGGGTTTCTATTTATAACTTTCAGAATCCGCAGCTTCAAGACGTATTTCTAACCCTAGTCTGGCGTTGCAGCTTCCACTTTCCAGCGCTGCAGCGCCAACTTTTTGTCCAAATCCTCTCTTTTTGTCAGCTACCAGCGCTGCAGCACCAACATCCCAGCACTGCAGCCTTGAGTTTCTGTCTCCTTTGTGCATTTTGGCCTTCCAGTGCTCTCCAGTGCTCTAGCAAGTGTCTGCACAATAGATTTCCATGACTTAGCATTGATCATTCAACTAAAAGAACTTATTAGTAGAATAAGATAAACTAAACTCAAATTGTTAAAAACATATGCAACACAATTCTAATGCTTAAGATCAACACCAAAAACATGCCTAAAAGAAGTATAATAACACGATTTAGTCAGAGTTATCACACCCCCAAACTTACGTTCTTGCTAGTCCTCGAGCAAACTAGAACAAAATTCTATGCACACACAACCTAAGAGTGAGTGATGGTTTGATTAGATTTGATATAACATGCCTCAAAGATTGCATATAGATTATAACGCATGAAAACTTTCCAAATGCTACTAATGTCTAGAATTTCAAATTTATTGCCAGCTTTATCTTACATCAAATTCTTCAAACGTGTGTGTGTGTAACACCTTTATAAACTTAATCATCTTGCCACTCTGATCGGTTTATGCAAGCAAGTAGGATAACGCCAATCTTTCAAAGTCCATAAGCTTGCTTTTCACACCACTCTCCACTAATGTAGGCCATGACAATACCCGAGATCACCAGGACTTTATTCAGCTTGTAACTTTGGCTAAGGTTAAGGTATGGTAAAAGATTGATTTGAGGCTCACATCACCTTAAGCACATCAACCAATAACAATTTTATTTCAAACTTTCCCTCAGTTATCATGGAATACTTCCAATACTTTTGCTGTTGTCACATCTTTTTTTTTTTTTTTTCATATGCTTGTACTATAGTAGCACCAGTCTTTATTTCCGTGTGCATTAATGAAACCATAACATAGCATGTACATGACGATCAAACACGGCTTTGCCAGGTGCCTGTGATAGGCAGAATACAACTTGAATAAATAGTTCATGTGGTACACTTTTTAACTTCGATCTTTCCCTTGGCCCCTTTTGATGGAAAATATTTGGTACTTAACACAGCCAAGTCGAAGACCGCTTTCTCTTGCTCAATCCTCTGCCACCACTTAAAAGAATAGTCCATTCATTAATCGATGTGCTTACAGGTGAAAAATAGAGTTGTAGCAAAATTTTTTTTTTTTTTTGGTATGAAAAAGAAAAAGGTTAGATGATCGGGTGACAAAACAATAGATATCCAAGTTCAAAAGGGGAAAACTAAGGATAATCACATATCAAGGGTTGGCTAGAAAAGCTCAAACTTTCCAAACATGGCCTGGATCCTTTCTTTGGTATAGTACTACCTAGGATTTCGCCTCAAGTGGTCTTCAAACAAGTTCTAGAGCCTAAGAGATCACAAGAACTACACTGCTCACATAAACGTTCTCCGAAACAGCAAGACAACAAAGTGCTTAGGTGTAAGTGCTCATTGTGTTCAAATAGTTCGATGTAAAATAAATCCAACAACAAATTCAAGCACACAGACAAACACAACATTTTTCAAATTTTCAATGGCTATAATCAAGTCAAACAATTTCTCATCATTGACAGAATCAAAATCAAACAACCAAAAGCACTCAGATATAACAAACATAAAAATAACTAGAAACATGAGCAGCGTACAACACTCAGATAAAGTTCCCACCCCCAAACTTAAATGATACATTGTCCACAATGTATAAAATTTGAATTATAAAGTAAGAGAAGGGAACTCCCCTGATTAGTCGGAGGCCGAATCAATCGTCTTTATCAATGTCCTCATCCTCTGGATCACTGCTATCACCGGGATATGGTGGTGCGATGAGGGAAAAAAGGTTGAATTTTAGTGATTTGGAGAGAGAGAGCTGCTGGAAATCAAACTTGGAATTGACCTAACAGTGGAAGAGTTGTCTATTAAAAAAAATAGTATGCGACCTAACACTGCAGCGCCAACTTCCCAGCGCTGAATCTCTGGTCAAATCAGCGTGTGGGTGCAGGTCCTGGCGCTGCAGCGCCAAAAATGTGAGGCTGCAGCGCTGAATCTCTGACCTGGCTCCAATTAATCCTGAAAATAACCCAAAAATAACACATTTAAAACAACAAAAAAAACTTAACTCAAAGACAAACCAAACAAAACAAAAAATTAAACACAAAAAAAAAATTCAAATGCAAGAAAAATAAAACAAAATGTTAGTTCTAATTTATAGTCTTTAGCTTGACTTTCTGATTTATGACTCTTGGAGAATGGTTGTGGACGATTGAGGGTCAAACGTCCCCATGATGTAGTGCTTCAATCTGTGCCAATTGACCTTGAACGTCTCCTTGTTTTTCTCGTGTCGTAATTCAACGACACCAAAAGGTGATACACTTATCATGGTGTATGGTCCAGTCCACTGAGATTTCAGTTTTCCTGGAAATATGTGCCTTCTTAGGACTTCCAGCAATCATTCTTTCATTTTACCTGTCAACGAAGAAGATATTATAACAGGGAAAATATTTTTCTCTAAATAAGCATATTTCAAATGAGTAAGTAAAGTTTTCAATTCAGTTATTATTATTTGTTCCTCTAGCTCTTCTTTTCCTATTTCAGACTTCAAGTTCCTTGCTTCTTCTTCGATGATGAGTTTTTCAGTGGTATTAGTTCCTGATTCCATGATGCATCTCTCCGAAGGATCTTCATTTAATGTTTTCTCCTGAAACTCCTCAATGAGGTTATCAATAATATCCACTTGAAAACAAGAAGAAGTAGAAAAGCCAGAAGAGTATTTTCTAATTTTATACATATCAAAAACTATTTTCTCATCATTGACTCTTAAAGTCAATTTCCCTTGTTGTACATCAATTAAGGCTCTCCCTGTAGCAAGGAATGGACGTCCAAGTATAAGAGGTACTTCACGATCCTCTTCCATGTCGAGAACAATGAAGTCTATAGGGAATATAAATTTATCAACCTTTACCAGTACATCTTCTATAATTCCTCGTGGTCTCTGAATAGATCGATCAGCTAATTGCAATGACACTGTTGTTGTTTTGATTTCTTCTAGTCCAAGTTTCCTGAAAATTGAAAGAGGCATAAGATTGATACTTGCACCAAGGTCACATAAAGCTTTATCAAAAAATGAATTTCGCAAAGTGCAAGGTATAATAAAACTCCCTGGATCTTTCAATTTTGGAGGTAGCTTGTTTTGCAGTATAGTGCTGCACTCTTCAGTTAACATTACCGTTCCATGTTCCTCAAGCTTCCGTTTATTAGACAAAATTTCCTTCAAAAATTTAGTGTGACTAGGCATCTGTGATAAAGCCTTTGCAAATGGAATGTTAATATGCAATTTCTTGAAAATCTCTAAAAATTTTGAAATTTGCTTATCTAGTTTTTCTTTCATAAATTTCTGAGGATAGGGAAGAGGTGGCATATATTTAGTTTCAGAGTTAGAATCGGTCAAACCTTTACCAGTAGACTTCTTTGCTGAAACTCGTTTTTCCTCTTGCTCAATCTCTTCTTTCTCGCCAACTTGCTGAGTAATTTCCTTAGGTTGTGGCTCTTCCAATTGTGTGTCGCTCCTTAGTGTTATGGCCTTGACATCCTCCTTAGGATTCTTTTCTGTGTTGCTCGGGAGGGAACCTTGTGCACGTCTAGAAATTATGGTTGCTAGTTGACCGACCTGAACTTCCAGGTTTTTGATAGATGCTTCTTGATTTTGGAATCTAGTTTCTGCTGTACTTAAGAATTTGGCCATCATATCCTCCAAGTTGGGCTTTTTTTTTCTTGAGGAGGGTATTCAGGATGATGTTGCTTTGCATTGCTTTAATTCCACGAGAAGTTCGGATGATTTCTCCATCCCGGATTATATGTGTTGCTGTATGGATTGTTCTGCCTATGAAAATTTGAAACAAAATTAGCTTGTTCAACAGATGAATTATATGCAAACTGATTACCTACTTGGCAATTACTGCTGTGATGACCACTACTACCACACAATTCACATATTGTATGTGAGTTGGGACTAAGTCCATCAATCTTCTTGTTGAGAGTCTCTAGTTGTGCTGCTAGAGCTGTAACAGCATCTACATTGTGCAATCCTGAGGCTCTGTTGACAGGTAACCTTTCAATTGGCCATTGATAAGAGTTTATGGCCATTTCTTCTAGTAACTCAATGGCTTCTTCTTGAGTTTTTTTCATGATAGTGCCACCTGCAGCTACATCAATCATGTTGCGGGTTGTACGAGTTAAACCGTTATAAAACGTTTGTACCTACATCTAAGTGGGCAGCTCATGATGAGGATATCTTCTCAAAAGGTCTTTAAAACGTTCCCATGCCTCATAGAGTGACTCCCGATCGACCTGCAAGAACATAGTAATTTCATTATGTAACTTTGCAGTTTTTGTAGGAGGAAAGTATTTCCCTAAAAATTTATGTGCCAATTCTGCCCATGTTGCTATGGATCCGGCAGGCAAAGAAGTCAACCAGCTTTTTGCTTTATCCCTCAATGAAAATGGGAAAAGCCTTAAATGAATTGCATCCTCTGATACTCCGTTATGCTTGAATGTGTCACAAATTTCAAGGAAATTAGTCAAGTGAACATTTGGATCTTCTTGCGATAGGCCCCCAAATTGTACTGAATGTTGAATCATCTGAATGATGGCGGGCTTAATTTCAAAATTGTTCGCTTGTATAGTTGGTCGCCGAATGCTAGACTCAACACCATCCATCTTTGGCATGGCATAATCCCACAGTGCACGTTGCACCTCTGCATTGTTTCCTTCTGCCATTGTGTCAATTGTTACTGGTGCAGCTCTTCTCAAAACGTGAAAAGTGCGCTCAATCTTTTGGATTCAATTCTGCAAGTATTCTCCCACTAGTACGTGTCATGCACTAGTGACGAAAACCCTGCAAAATAGACTTAAAAAACCAAATTAATAAACTCTCAAATTAACTAGTAGAATCACAATAAATGTAATATATTATTTCAGTCCCCGGCAACGGCGCCAAAAACTTGATGCGATGAAATTAACACTAGCAAGTGCACTAATCGTTCAAGTAATAAAATGATGAGTAAATACTGAGCAAATACTACAGAAATTATGACTCAACTCTTGCTATTATTTGAGTAAACAAATAATTGTAGGAGAAAAGTTTACTAGCAATTAACTAAAGAAAAAAAACAAATGCACTAATAATTAACGGAAGATTTAAAAACTTTGGAATGAAGACTCTTATGAACTAACGTGCTAAGGACTCGACTTCACCTAAACCATATTTGACAAGAGTTTTGAATTGACAAGTTTCACTTACTATGTTTTTCAAGATGGTAGAATCCCCAATCAATTGGTTATCCTTATTCAGGTCTAACCACAATCTCGAGAATCATCAACTTCAAATATCCATATTCCAAGTCTATTCTAGATTGATTCAACTTAAGAAGCATTAAGTTCAATGGAATTCCTTTCAGTTAAATCTCCCTATTCGGTTACGGTTTAAACGGACCACATGAACTTCCTAAAATCCCTATTCGGTTACTCCTATTTCATTCATGGCATGTTTTACCCTGGCTTTGCATAGCTAACAATCCAAAATTATATTTATTAATTCAACTATTCATAAAAGCATAGCTTCTCTATTCGACACATCATTATACCTCAAGAAGGAATCAAAATAATAAACAGCATTAAGAACAATAAAACACGCTCTTTGAAAAACAAAGTAAATTTCAACTTGTCCAAGTAGCACTCAAGATATAGGTTTAGGATCCATCTATCATTAACACAAAAATATCTACTCCATAATAATATTTAAACAGCCCATGTTCATATTATAAAACATCAACATAGCTAGATAAGAATAATACAAAACCGGACAAGAATGATTTAAAAGCTTGATGCGTAGCCTCCCGGAGTGTCTCCAACTCTCCTTTTGCGTCTCCTTTCCTCCAAATTCTGTTTTTTTCTTCTATGCCATAGCCTTCTATACCATAGCCATGGGTTTTCACTAATTGCTGGAAAACATCTTTCATTTTTGGAATGCAATGATTTTAAATCAACTATATAGACATTTTCATGTCTATGCCCAACAAACTTGATCTTGTTACTCTTGATGTCTATAACTAGACAATGAGAGGTTTCAAATATGACTTTGTTGCCTTTGTCACATAGTTGACTAATACTTAGTAAATTTGGCTTAAGGCCTTATACTAGCAATACATTATTTATGGTTGATAAATCATTACCAACTTTTCCATACCTGATGATCTTTATTTTTGTGTTGTCTCCAATGGTGACAAGTCCACCATCTCTTAGAGTTAGTTCATTGAATAGACTTTTATCATCGGTCATGTGTTTTGAGCATCCACTATCAAGGTACCAACAGTTACCTTTTTTCTTGGTATGGAGACATATCTACATCACTCAAGGATACACAATTGCACTCTTAGGTCCTTTGGGGTTAGTCCTTGAAAATACGGTTCTTTTTGGGACCCATACTTTCTTAACAGCATATGGTAATCTATAGACATGTTGATAATGCATAATCCTAGGACAATAGTCATTGAAATTTCTAGGATGACTTAGTTGTGCATGTCTATAATGCTTAAGATATGAGTTCCTGGGATACATGTTTCTATTGTGAGGAATATGAATATACATGCCATTTCTAAAAAATGTTTGATGATGATTTCTAGGATATATGCTTGTATTATCATGAGTATGCATATTATTTCTAGGATAACCATGATGGTAATTCCTAGGATATGTATGTGCAGTGTGCAAGTTTTGAGTATTCATGTTGTTTCTAAGACTCATATTATGATTACTCCTAGGATGTGTATAAGCATTCCTTGAATAAGCATACATATAAGCATGAGTATTTCTAGGATTTTTAATTTTTGTATATGTATTAGAATTAGCATTTCTAGACATGCTAACATTCATTGAGGGTGTGTTTTTAACCTTGCTAGTGACCTTTGAAGTAAAGGCTTCATTTACACAAGAAACTTTTATGAATAAGCTCTCTTTCGATTTTTGCTTGCCTAATGGAGAGTATCCTAACCCTGATTTTCCTCCAATTAATCTTTGGCAAGAAAGCACTTCATCAAGCTTTTCTTTTCCAAGCATGAGTCTAGATATTATACTATTCAATTCTGATATCTTCTTCTTTAAGTTTTCATTTTCATCTTGGAGGAAATCTTGAGAAGAATCATAAAGCAATGAAGATAGTTTATCTTTTTCTTCTCTTAGACTTATCATCTCTTTAGAGAGAGATGACACCTCTTTCTCAAGAGTTGAGTTCCTAGAATTGAATTTCTTCAACTCATCATGCATTTCATTTATGACTTCTAACAATTCTTCATTACTACTAACAATGTTATTTTTAGAAGAGGGAAAAGATAATACCTCATTTTCATCATCGATTGCCATGAGACAAAGGTTTGCAATTTCCTCGTATCCAACCTCTTTATCCGATGAGTCTTTTTCTTCATCATCACTCCAAATGGTTATAATCATAGCTTTCTTCTTGAAGCTCTTGTATGGTTTGCTTGTAGCTGTGCAATCGGCCTTGATGTGACGGGGCTTCTTACATCCATAGCACACAAGTGGTTCTCTTTTTGAGGTGGGATCCTTTGTGTATGGTTTTTTGCTTTTCTTCAAGAATATATGAAACTGTTTGGTGATTAAAGCCATCTCACCATCTTCTTCGTTGCTCTCAGCTTCTTTTTCCGATTCCTCTTCTCTGTTGCATATAGAGGCTTTAAGAGCAATCACATTTTTTCTTCTTTTCATCATCATTGACAATGGGATTTATTTCTTCCATCTCATATGTCAACAATGACCTAAGAAGTGTCTCAACATCAAGTTTGTCGAGATATTTGGCCTCCGTGATGGCCGTCTTCTTTGCTTTCCAAGTGGGTGGCAAAGATCTTAAGATTTTTTTTGTTAGTTCAAACTCTTCAATGTTCCTACCAAGAAGCTTCAAGCCATTAACAATTGTTATGAAACATGAGTGCATTTTAGAAATTGTTTCGTTAGGAGACATTCTAAAAGATTCATATTCAGATACTAGCATATAGATTTTTTATTTTTAACCTCACTAGTTCCTTCATATATAACTTGCAATTTATCACATATCTCCTTAGTCGAAACATATGCAGAGATTTTATTGTATTCTGATATATCTAAAGCACAATATAAAATGCTTGTGGCTCTAATATTATGAGACATCATTCTACAATTCTCATCATTGTACTAAGTTTTGAGTTTAGGCATTGTATGATTGATTTCTTCAATGACTCTCCACAGATTATAATCTTGTCCTTCGACAAAGATTTTTATCCTGTTTTTCCAATAGTTATAGTTGGAGCCATTGAACGAAGGAAGCCTAGTGTATGAGTGTCTTTCTGAATAGCTATTTGCTGCCACCGGATCAACTCAAGGATATTAAGCCTAAAATTGAGAATGAGGCTCTGATACCAATTGTAGACTGAGGTTTCAACCCAAGAGGAGGGGTGAATTAGGTTTTTAAAAATTTTCGCTAATCAATCACAAGTTTATAAAAACAGATAAACCAACAAGCATGTAAACAAGTAATGTGCTGTAAATAAAAGAGTTTAAGGAATAAAGGATGCAAACTCAGTTTATATTCGGCAATATCGAATTCGTTCCGACCCTACATCCACTCTCTTCAAGGAACCTCCTTGAAGTAATCCACTAAGAAACTTAGTCATGCAACTTCACGGGTATTGCGCAAACCTTACAATCAATCCCTTCCCGTTGGAAGCAAAATCCTTTCCTCTCAAAAGCAAAATCCCTTCGTCTCGGAAGCTAATCCCTTTACAATAGATGCTGTAAAGCAAATGGTAGAGAGACAACAATGAAAGCTTATATAACTTAATAATATCTCTTTTTCAAGGTAAAGCTTGAAGAATGACTCAACAATAAATATTTCAAAGCTTTTATGTATCAATGAGTAAAACCTTGATTGAATGTTGTCGGGACGGTTATCTACCTAAATAAATATACAAATAACCGTACTAGTTTTACTTGCAAGTGCACAAGGTCAATGGTAGTATAGTGTGCAAGTGCGAGATCATTTCCACAGGGATTGGTGAATTTCGTTTTAGAATTAGTTTCTTTAAAGTAAAAAGAGAAATAACTACTGATTGTGAGTGAATAATAATAATGAGAACATAGGACTTCGATATCCACCACTAATTATACTTTCCCACTAAGTAAGGTGCCAATGCTCTAGCCCTATCATGAATATTTAATGGTTGCCAACCTAAGGGCTTGGCCTACACCTTAGGCTATTGATCTCCCTATGCAATAAGTTAGGCATGGTGTATACTCTAACTCTTTTCTCTCTTAAAGGATTCAGCATGGGTGTATACTGAGTTGTTCCTTAAGAAAGCATGAGAGCTGTGGAGATCGGTAACCACACGAGACCTAGGGCTTGGTCTGCTCCCTATTTTCCATGTTGATTAACCCGAGAATCCAGTATGGATATCCCTTGTTACTAATGTCGAACCCAGGACTCGATCATCCAAATTGATTCGACTAACTTATCCATACCACATGCATGCGTTGATCAGACACACACATATGAGGAATTTAAATACAAACAGGCATTAATCAAGTTAAACATTCTAGCAAGGCTATAGTAAAGGTAATTAATGAATAAATATGTGGAAAAACATAACTAGGGCTTCAATTGAGCCCTATAAGAGTTTAGTTACATATGCTAGTTAAGCTAAACATTCTAAACATAATGAAATAAAAACACAAAAATAAAACCGAAGAAAACTTGGGAGATGAGTCGTCAATTCCTCTCCTAAGCTTGCTACTTCAAGTTCTCAAACAAAAGATACGGTTTATGTGTTTTACAGGGCTATTTATAGGGTCCTTAGGGTGTCCCGAAACCCTAATTTCCTATTTGGAATCCGAAGACTTCTTTCCATATCTGGCTCTGCCACCTCTGGAGTGTTTGCTCTCGATCGTATGGGAGATGTGCTTGAGCGCATGTGTGCAATCGAGCCTTCTTCAAATGCACTTATGTGTCTGTACGCTTGATCTCAAAGGAGGTGCGCTTACTGGATGGCAGAACTTGACTTTTACTCCTAAAAGCTCCAAAATCTCACCTTTTTGTCCAAGTCCTGTGAAAAACACATAAAACACAAAAATGAAGTAGAATCTACTAAAATAGATAAATAAAGAGCCTAACAAGCGTAAATTTAGGGGCTTAAATATGACTATTTAAGCACTTATCACACCTCTAAACTTACATATTGCTAGTCCCTTAGCAATATAAAACAAAAGACTATGTTGAAACAAAATGAAAGATAAATTCATTTTCATGATATTCAAAAATTTGGGTTGTGTGTAAAACCATGATAACCATTCATGAGTAAGCTTATAATAAAAACACACTTTTGTATTGGATAAGGATTTTTAAAAGCTTATGTTACTTACCTAAGGTTGTCTTAAGGCATCGCAAGTTTAATTTGTGTGTGATGAATTAACACATATAAGATGGGGCTTCCACATAATTTTAGTGTATAGTGTTTTGGTGCCCAAACCTTTATTGAATTCCTTATCAAAGAGAACAAAAATGACATAATGTTTGCTTCTTTTTCTTTTTCTTTTATCATGCGATCTTTGCCATTTTGAGTTCCATCAAGCTTTCTAATTGACCCTTATAATGAGTGTTTGGCCAATAACTCCCAAACCAGATAGTTTTAGGGCATTAGGTGTAAAGACACCCCTAAGGACTTGCTAACTCGAATCAGAAAGGCTATTGAACTAACAGGTTTTACTGCTTCTAAATGAAATTCCAACCTTTTGATGTGAACACTCAATGCTTACTGAGGCAAGAGGCCCAGTTACTCAGTGGAAAGTTTTTAATGATCGTTGGAAGCTTTTTATTTTCTTTTTTGTTTGCATGATGAACATTTTTTTCTTTATTTTTCTTATGTCAAAGTATTCTTTTAAACAAGTTATCTGATTACAGTTAGGTTATGGAAATATATACAAAAGAATTATATGTCATACCCCACACCAATGCGTGCAAAATGTGCTTCGTACAAATCTGGGTCAAACTCGTGAATTCTTTGGTGCCTTGAGGTAGGTAACTAAACTTTGTAAAATTCCTATTACAAGACTAGGTGTTCTAGATTTAAAGCTTACTAATCAAGTGTTATCATATTTTAAATCAACCAAAAAATTTTATTACCAAATGAACATGCATTTATCTTTTCTAAAAAAAAAAAAAAATTGGGACCTAATGTGTGCATGTTTTTCAAGTGTGTGCATAACGGTATCTCCCACTACCCCCAAACTTAAAATACATAATGTCCTCAACGTACGTGTGGCATGGAAAGATCTGACCTGGGAGATGGAGAACTAGGTTGCTTGCTTTGCTCGTAACACGCCCCCAAACTTGGACTGGATGCACGCACTAAGTACCTAATAAAGAAAAATAAACGTTGTTTCGGAAAAAAAGAAATAAGGATAATGTAAATATAAATATAAACAAAAGAAAAGTATTAAAATGAAAAGGATATGTCTGAGGTACCTCCCATGAGCGCTAAGTTTTACATCTTCAGCCAGACGGGGCATCTTCTCACTGCTTATCATCTGTGAGTGCAATCGAAGAGGTACCGGGTGCAGAAGGTAGGCGGTCAAGGATGGCCTATAGTATCGCCTCTTGTCATGTAAACTACTCCTCTAACCATTCGATCCGCTAATAGATCAAATGAGTTGCCTCACGATCCTCTCGACGGATGTCTGATAGCTCATAGCAGAAAGAAGACAGCTCATCTAGAAGATGTTGATACTCTATGGATCCCATGTCTGACTAGTCATCCTCCCATGTAGGGCTCACTGGTGGATGCTCGGCCTCTATCAGATTATCTATCACCGGCTATTCAGTTGGAATCTGCGCTCGGGGTCCTCGGGGCATGTGAGACTGATTGAGGCTCTACTAGGCTCTCCCAAAGAAATGATGATTACTAACCGGGCCGTCTATAGAGGAGCCTCTAATCCCCTTCTTTTTGATGATGTGACTGAGCAAGAAGGGGAAAGGGAGGCCCCAAGCATTGGTTGTGGTCGTCTGCTGGTTATGCACCCCATCTTAGAACTTGTGTATCTGACTCCATATAACCGCTGGGATGGAGTACTAATGACCTCGGTGAAAGGTGTAGAGAGTCTGTAGAAACTAATCCCGTCTCTGTGTCTTGTGCCCTAAATGACACACATTACGCTGCAGGACTGAGTCAGCGAACCATAAATGGGGAGGTAACCTAGACCGGCTCCCCGTATTGTTGTGGCGATCTGTATACTGGCTCGCACACATATCCTCTATGATGTGTGGTAGAGGGAACGGGTCAGGCTGCTCCTTCATGTGGCTATCCTCTTGCAGGGACTCATCACAATAGTGTAAAGAGCCGGCTATGTTAGTGATGATCAGCTCTATGAATCTGCCCTGGACTGAAGAAGATAAGATCTCTGGTCTGGTGCAGTCATAGGTCAGGTTCTCGTAGAAGCTGACCACAAATCGAGTATATGTCGTTGAATAGATCAGCTTTGAATAGCCACTTGAGACCCCGGTTCTTGAACTCTTGGACCACCCATCTTGTGGCGTCCAAACTCTTGAAGTCCTCTTCCACGTTAAATGTTGTCTCGAACAGTATTTCACACTATTTGAAACTGGGCCAAGATGCCTGGTGACGGCTGTTGGGAGCTCGGGATGTAAAAGCCATGTGTTGTGAGAAAACAATGTTGCTTCTGGTATGATTGCGCTCGTGCGCAGCTAATGATGCACTCGATCGCACAGATTGAGGTGCGCTCAATCGTTAATTCCTAGCGCTCGATCGCACTCGGTCCGGCAATAGGTCGAATACTTTATGTGCAACAAAAACTAGAAGCTGTAGAAATTACACACCGTTGAGCCAAACCTCCTATAAATATAAAAATACCCAATCAGCACACAAGATAAACATATATGAGTATGTAAACTAAAGATCAAGAACCATGTGTGATGGTGTGTATGTACGTGGGGCAAAAATCGATTTGCATACCGTGTTGGATTTGGGGAATTTCAGGGGAAGATGGTCTTGTAGATGGGTGATGCACGGTGGTAGGGTGGTGATTGTGACGGATGAGCGGTGGTGGTGTGGATTTCTAGAGGTGAATGGGTGGTTTTCAACAGATTTAATGGTTGGTGATGGCAAGTGCGATAGAGTAGAGGAAAAAGTGCGCTGGAGCGTAATATGAGAAAAAGTGGGGTTGTGAGCGAAGTGTGAATAAAAATACAACGTGCTTTCTCTGCTCCGAGTGCGCTCGAGCACATTTGTGAAGTGCGCTCGATCATACGTGTGCGCAACTACTTAATGTGATGCGCTCGCGCGCACTAGAGTGCAGGGCGAGAGGGTGCTCAAGCGTATGTGGTGTGCGCTCGATCCTAGGATAGAAATTTGTTGATAGTAAAAAGAGTCAAAATAATAAAATAAATAAGGGGAAAATAGTAATGATACAGTCTTACCATCTTGTAGTGGCCTCAGTACCACTAAACTCGATAGAGGCACTTGAGTTATATGTTATGCAAGTGGAATTGCTCAAGCGCTCTCTATGGTAGCTTCAGTGCTACTTTCTTTGAAGGAGGCACTTAGGGCCCATGTCAGGTTGTTCCAGTGCCATTGACAGATGCTTTGTCTCCAATTTTTGTGCCTGGTCAATAAAATAGGGAAAAATAGTATTAGTAAGTTTAAGATTTTTAATTTGAGGATTACACTTACTTGAAGGCATGGGTGTGTTCTTGATGGCGTGCACAACTCCATTAATATCTTTAATCACGTTATCATCCTCTGGCCTAATGTCTAATCTCGTGTCAGCATGGTTGGGGATGGTCTCTAATGGAGCAGTGCGATGGACCTAAGAAACTTTCTCACCAATTCCTTGCATGAAATTCACATTGTGACACTCCTCATCAGTTTTAGTGGATTTTAGTGTATTAAATATTTTGAATTCCATATCTTCATCATTTACTCTCATAGTGACAATACCCTTTTTTTACACTAATATTTGTGTCAGTAGTGATCATAAATGGTCTTCCTAAGATGATAGGGAGTGGTAAAGGCATATAGTATTCCTCCATGTCTAATACAATAAAATCAGCAGGTAAAATAAATTTACCTACTCTTACCAAAACATCCTCGAGGATACCTCTCGGTCGTTTGATGCTTCTGTTAGCCAATTGCAAAGTAATGGAGGTTGGTTGGAGCTCCCCCAATCCTAGTGTCTCAAATACATTGTATGGTAACAAATTGACACTCACTCCTAGATCTAATAATGCATGCTCAAAAAGCTGGACACCTAGCCTATAAGGAATAATAAAACTACCCGGATCTTTTAGTTTCGGTGGTAATTTTCTTAATAGTACAGCACTCACCTCTTTGGTCAAGGCTACCATCTCATGCTCCTGAAACTTCCTTTTGTTAGTGCAACAATCTTTTAAAAACTTAGCATAAGCGGGAAGTTGTTTTATTACATATAATAAAGGAATGTTTATTTCCACTTTTCTCAAGGTTTCGAAAATATCACTTAGTTTAGTTTCCTTTTTAGATTTTACTAACCTTTGAGGGAAGGGTGGAGGTTCATTTACCTTTTCCATCTCATTTATCTTAGATGTGGAGGCTTGGTCTAGAGATGCTCGTGTAGGCTCATTGGTGCCGATGATCTTACCACTTCTTAAGATTGTTACAGCATTCAGTTGCTGATGTCCTCTTGGATTAGGTAGTGGCTGGGCTAGAAACTCTCCTTGCTTTCTGGTACTCAGTTCATTGGCCTATTGCCCCATTTGTACCTCTAGTCCTTGGATGGCTTGATCATGTTTTGCAGTGATTTGCCTCATTTCAGTCTGGAATTGCCTTGTTTCTTCCATGAATTGTTCATGTGTATTCAAGAGTTGCTGTTACTGAGACGCCAATTGCCTCACAAGACTTTCGAGGTCATTCTTCTTTGGTTCAAGAATAGATTGGGCCACTGGTTGGAAGTTTCTGTGCTGCCCTTGATTGTTTTGTTTGTTACTCCATGAAAAATTTGGGTGATTCTGCCATCCAAGATTGTATGTGTTTGTGTAAGGGTTGTTCTTTGACGGATAATTGTTTAGTCCCAAAAAGTTTGCTTGCTCATGATCTGCAGATGAATACAAGGGACACGTATCAGTATTATTATCAAATTGTGAGCAAATAGCACATACTTGGAGTGGTGTAGCTAGTGGGTTAGATGAGGTGTTCTGAGTGGCCATCGCTTTAACCAATAGGTCTAGCTTCCTCTCCACAGCAGCTATTTGAGGAGATGATCCTCCATTTAAGCTTACCTCTTATATCCCCTTACTCTTCGTTATATGTCTGTCTCAAGAGGAGAACTGCTGTGTCTGTTCACTTAGGGTTTCGAAGAGTTCCATCGCTTCTTTGCTGCTTTTCTCCATCAGCACTCCTCCACGACCTGAATCCACAATATTTTTGTTAGTGTCACTCAAACCTTCATAGAAAGCTTGTACCAGTTCGTCTTGGGGTAGGTTGTGGTGTGGGCACTTGAGTAGCAGCTCGTTGAAGTGTCCCCAGGCCTCGAAGAATAGATCTTCATCCTTTTGCTGGAAGGATTGAATTTCTTTCCTCATTTGCCTCGTCTTTTGGGGAAGGGAAAAACTTCCTTAGAAATTTGCTAGCCAACTCCCCCCAAGTGTGGATAGAAACTGCAGGCAAAGAATTATACCATAATTTAGCATTATCTTTCAAGGAAAAGGGGAAAAGAATTAACCTTATTCCTTCTTGGTCTAAGCCTCGGATGTGCTGGAATTTGCAGAGGTCAAAAAACTCTCGAAGGTGCAAATGTGGATCCTCACTAGGTGTACCCCTAAAGTGAGTCAGTGCACTGAGTATCTGTGAAGATATGTAGTAGTTTCCTTTAGCCTCAGGTTGATATGCAATGCACGATGGTTGATCGAGGTTATGTGGGATGAAGGATTGCTTCATCGGCCTCCGCTCAGGTGGTTGCTGCTCTGCTATCTGTTCTGCCATTGGTATTTCTTCCTCAATTCCTCATTCTACATCTTTTTAGTTGTCTCTAAGCCTTTGTCGGATAGTCCGCTCAAGCTCAGTATCAAGGGGAAGGAATGCCGGATGCTTGGATCGATGTTCGTACATGAATTAGTGGTAGTTACGTAAGTGCAGCAGTCAAACACTGCTTCTCGGGTAACTCTCTGCCTCAATTGCGCTTGATCACATAGGAGGGTGCGCTCGATCGTAAGTGGCACAGAAAGCTCTCCTGGAGTACCTGAAACAAAGAAGAAGGAAATTGATTAGGGTTTTAATGAAACGAAGAATAAGATAGGAACATAAACTTAAAAATTACTTTAAATAGGAATAGAACAGAATAAAAAGAAATAACAATAATTAAACTAAACAAAAATTAATTCTAAAAGAAATTTAGCGCAATCCCTGGCAACGGCGCCAAAAACTTGTCGGGACGGTTATCTACCTAAATAAATATGCAAATAACCATACTAGTTTTACTTGCAAGTGCACAAGGTCAATGGTAGCATAGTGTGCAAGTGCGAGATAATTTCCACAGGGATTGGTGAATTTCGCTTTAGAATTGGTTTCTTTAAAGTAAAAAGAGAAATAGCTGTTGATTGTGAGTGAATAATAATAATGAAAACATAGGACTATAATATCCACCACTAATTATACTTTCCCACTAAGTAAGGTGCCAATGCTCTAGCTCTATCATGAATATTTAATGGTTGCTAACCGAAGGGCTTGGCCCACACCTTAGGCTATTGATCTCCCTATGCAATAAGTTAGGCATGGTGTATACTCTAACTCTATTCTCTCTTAAGGGATTCAACATGGGTGTATACTGAGTTGTTCCTTAAGAGAGCATGAGGGTTGTGGAGATCAGCAACCACATGGGACCTAGGGCTTGGTCCGCTCCCGATTTCCCATGTTGATTAACCCGAGAATCCAGTGTGGATATCTCTTGTTACTAATGTCGAACCCAGGACTCGATCATCCAAATTGATTCGACTAACTTATCCATACCATATACATACGTTGATCAGACACACATATATGATGAATTTAAATACAAACATGCATTAATCAAGTTAAATATTCTAACAAGGCTATAGCAAAGGTAATCAATGAATAAATATGTGGAAAAGCATAACTAGGGCTTCAATCGAGCCCTATAGGAGTTTAGTTACGCTAGTTAAGTTAAACATTCTAAACATAATGAAATAAAAAAAGAAAAATAAAACCAAAGAAAATTCGAGAGACAAGTCATCAATTCCTCTCCTAAGCTTGCTAATTCAAGTTCTCAAACAAAAGATGCGGTTTATGTGTTTTACAGGGCTATTTATAGGGTCCTCAGGGTGTCCCGAAACCCTAATTTCCTATTTGGAATCAGAAGACTTATTTCCATATCTGGCTCTACCGCCTTTAGAGTGTTTATGCTCCCTCATATGTAAGATATGCTCCAGCGCATGTGTGCACTTGAGCCTTCTTCAAATACGCTCGTGTGCTTATGCGCTCGATCTCAAAGGAGGTGCGCTCGAGCGCACCTTGCTAGATGGCAGAACTTGACTTTTACTCATAAAAGCTCCAAAATATCACCTTTTTGTCCAAGTTCTGTGAAAAACACACAAAACACGAAAATGAAGTAGAATCTACTAAAATAGATAAATAAATAGCCTAACAAGTGTAAATTAAGGGGCTTAAATATGACTATTTAAGCACTTATCAAATGTGTATTCTCCTTTTTTGAAATGCTCAATAGAGTGGGTTTAAATAGCCTTCATGTAATATACCCGTTCTGAACTGAATTGGTACAATTTGTGCTGAAATCTCGCGTCTCAACGGTCATATTTTTTGAACTACCAGTTGATTGAGTCTTTGTACCAGTCGATTGGGTCAAGTTAAAATCCCATTTTTAAGGCTATTGAAGGTACCAATCGACTGGGTATGACTTACTAGTCGATTGGGGACGTTCTGCCCAAAGTACCAATCGACTGGGGACATACTGTCCCATATACCAGTCTTCTAGTATAAGTACCTAGTCGACTAGGTTGCTTAACAACCCAGTTTTCATGCTTTGAAATGTTTTTAATTTAAAATGTTTGATTGAAAAATTCTGTAAAATTTTTTTTGCAAAATGAGCCATAAGACAAGCTTTTTACCTGAACAAGTGAGATTTACAACTTGTTTAAATACCTTGTCCCTATACTAGATCTTCTATCTTGACTTGGTGTTTGATTCGGGTTGAGTTCTTGCACCTTAATCCTTGGTTGAATGTTTTTATCGCTTAATACACTTAGATAGCACTGTTAGTATAATAAGAATTGTGTTTTATCATCATTAAAATATAGATGAGGGTCAACATAATGTTATGGAAAATAAATAATGTTTCTTTTTTTTAAAAGAATTTTTTATTGGGAATAATTTGTTTTTTTTATTGGGATACTTTGTATATAATATTAAATATACAATGATTAGTTTTCTTTTTTTTTTTTAAAAAGAGAACTAATAATGTTTTCATGTAATGTAGCTACATGAATAGTTTGTTTTTTATTGGGATATTTTGTATATAATATTAAATATAGATTCTATGAAAAGATAAGTATAAATTCGTATGGTGATTGATCTTAGAAACGGATTTAGGATTGTTTTTTGGTAGGTCAAAGTATTAACTCAATTTGTTGTTATCAATTTCAGTTCATCCACTTACCAATCAAATCTAAGTTTGTGATTATACCTTTTTTTGCCAAAAATATTTCAATTATGACTTTCTTAACATTGTTTTAGGAAAGTCTATTGGTGTCATCTAAAAATGGATAAAAGTTGGATAGATAAACCGAGGTCGAGTAAAGCCTATATGGATGGTGTTGCAAACTTCATTATATTTGCGTGTCAGAAAGCTTGTGGTCGTAGTAGTATTGTTTGTCCATGTAGGAGATGTGGTAACTGAATCATTCAAACTAGAAATTGTTCAGGAGCATCTATTGTATAATGGGTTTAGTCTAGGTTACACTGAGTGGATTTTCCATGGGGAGAAAGTCTTTTGTATAGACCACACTCACACTAGTTTACAACCCACTAGTGTTCCAGTTGGCTTCATGGGACGAGATGATATGTTGGGTTTGCTCCGAGGTGCTTTCGAGGTTACTTGTGAAAACTCAAACAATGAACCGTTAAGTTTAGGAATCGCAGTGGGATCTTCAAATGAGCATGGTGAAGAGCAATAGGCTCATGATGGGTTTGAGTTCAATAACTGTGGTGATCCTTCACATATCAAACATCCAGTTCATTCTACTATTGATGAGACGACTCAGTATCACAATTTGATGAAAGATTACGATAATGAACTTTATCCGAATTGTCAGAATTTCCCAAAGTTAAGTTTTATGTTATATCTACTACACCTCAAATGTTTGAATGGGTGGTCTGGTAAATCTCTGGCTATGTTGCTTGAGTTTATCAACATAGCATTTTCGATGTGTGCTCCATTGCCATCAAATTATTATGAAGCCATGAAGATTATCAAAAGATTGGGTCTTGGCTATGAGAAGATTCATGTTTGTCCTAATGACTGCACACTGTATTGGGGTGAGCATGTGAATGATGAATTTTGTCACACGTGTGGTGTGCCACAATGGGTTAAAAACAATGCTGATGATGAAGATCCGTTCAATGAGATGGATGGTCAATCTAAAAAGAAAAATCCAGCTAAAGTATTGCGTTATTTTCCTCTAATATCGAGATTGAAGAGGATATATATATCATCTAAAACGGCTTCATTGATGAGATGGCATGATAAAGATCGGACAAAGGATGGGATTTTAAGACACCCGGTGGATGGATTAGCCTGGAATGAATTTAATACTTTGTATCCCGATTTTGCAGTTGACTCTCGGAGCGTTAGGCTTGACCTAGCTAGTGATGGGTTCAATCCCTTTCGAACAATGAGTTCAACTTATAGCACATGGCCCATTCTTTTGATCCCATACAACTTGCCACCGTGGCTTTGCATGAAGCAAACATCCTTCATCATTTCAATGGTTATTCCTGGTGAGAAAAGCCCCGGTAATGATATTGATATCTTTTTGCAGCCTCTAATGGAAAAGTTGAAACAATTATGGGATGGTGTTGATGCGTTTGATGCATCCACCAATCAAAGCTTTAAGATGTGCGCTTCTCTTCTTTGGACCATTAATGATTTTCCAACATATGCAAACTTATCTAGTTAGAGCACCAAGAGGAGGGTTGCTTGTCCATGTTGTGGGGAATCTACACATTCTATATGGTTAAAGTACGAGGAAAAGTTTTGCTATATAGGTCATCGTCGATGGTTAGCAGAAAACCATGAGTTTCATTTTCAAAAGGATCAGTTTGATGGCACCATAGAGTTAGGATCTGTTCCTGTTCCAGCGTCTGCACATGATGTTTTAAGACAACTAGAGGGTGGAAACTATATCTATGGTAAAACCTCGAAGCCTTCTAAGAAAAGGGCAAGAGAGGATGTTGGTACCTCTACAGGGCAAGTACTAGTGGATGAAGTTGATAACCTTTTTGAGGGTGTGGACAATTTCCTAGAAAATGTTGATAATGAGGATCTTCCCATGGATGATGGAGTTGTAGATACGTTGTGGAAAAAAAGAAGCATTTTTTTTTTGAGTTACCTTATCGGAAAGACAATCTATTGCATCATAATTTAGATGTGATGCATATAGAGAAGAATGTATGTGATAATTGGATTGGAACAATACTGAATATAGATGGTAAGACTAAAGATAATAAAAAGGCACGCCGCGATCTCGAGGAAATTGATAGTAGGAAAAACCTCCATTTATTGTTCTTCCTAATGGAAAATATCACTCGCCTCCAACATGCTACACTACGTCCACGAAGGAAAGGCACAATTTCTTGACAGTTTTGGAAAATCTTAAAGTTCTTGATGGGTATGCATCAAACATCTCGAGATGTGTCAACCTAAAGGATCGTAAGCTATCAAACTTAAAGTGTCATGACGGTCACATATTGATGCAATAAATCCTTCCTATTGCCTTAAGAGCACCTTTGCCTAGACATGTTGTAGCCCTTGATCCCCATGGGCTTGACATATTGGAGTCGTGTGTTGCTTTGACACTTTGCCATTTGGAGAAAATATTCCCTCCGGGTTTCTTTACCATTATGGTTCATCTTATCATTCACTTAGCCTCCGAGGCTAGACTTGGTGGTCCCGTACACTACAGGTGGATGTATCATATTGAAAGGTTAGATGTTCAAATCTATTTTGTGCACTCTTTTTTTTATATTATTGGCTACTAAATTTATATTTAATTTTTTGGCTTTGCAAGGTATTTAGTGCGCTTGAAATCTTACGCACGTAATAGAAGTCGACCCGATGGGTTAATTGCTGAAGAGTACAATGGAGAAGAGTGTCTAACATATTGCTCACAATACTTCAAAGGTGTAGAGACAAAATTCAACCAGCCCCAAAGGAACAATGATACTGTCAATTATTCGGATGAATACATGTTTTCCTCGGGTGGACAGATAATGGGAAAGATTGTAAGTGTTGAGCTCGATGATATGTCATTGGCTCAAGCACATCGTTATGTGTTGCTCCATAATGATAGACTTTCTCACCTTCGTAGGTTAGTATCAATAAAGGAACTTAGTAATCATGTGTTTAAATTGAGTAGTTATTATCTGTTGTTATCCCTGTGATGGCTAACAGTTAGAAAAAAAAATTAATAATTGCAGCGAATTTTTGGCTGCTCAAAGACTAACTAACCGTTCCAATTAACCAATACAAAGTCTCGAACAAAAATGGTTGGTTGAGAAATTTCCCTCATGGCTTATGAGACAGGTTAGGCATAATATCAATTGTCTTCGAATGTTATAAGTGTTTTCAATAAAACATTGACTAATGTTGTCTCATATTAATTGTTGAAAAATGTTTAGGTTCCATGGATGGTGGATAACAATTATTCAGATGAAATAATTGCCTTTACTCAAGGTCCGAATAATATTGTTAGGAGATTTAATGGATTCAACATCAATGGCTTTAAATTCCACACAAAGGAACGTAAGAGGTTTAGACGATCTCAAAATTCGGGAGTTATGGTTGAAGCGGATGATCAAATGTATTATGGTGTACTCAAAGATATCATCGAGTTGGATTACGATAGGACGTTTAAGATTGTGTTGTTCCATTGTGATTGGGTGGATATTAATTCACCCAGGGGTTTAAAGAAATATGCAAGTGGGTGCATTCTTGTGAACTTGAATAGGTTCATACACACTGGTCAGTTATTGAAGGATGACTCGTTCGTTATTTCATCTCAAGCGAAACAAGTGTTTTATATGCAAGACCCAACAAAAAAAAAAAGAATGGTATCATGTTGTGATCACAAAGCCAATGGACCTATATAAAATGGGGGGAAAACGCAGGAAAAGGATGATGACACTTACAATCAGTGCATGCCTTTTAATGTAGTGGTAGATGATTAATTAGATTGTATCTCAACTTAGGCTAGGATGGACATTGACGAAGATACCAACTAGTTTTATGTGCATTTCCATGTAATTGTATTTAGATGTGTATTTATGTGATGCACATGTGTGTCAACGAGATTTGTAATGTTTTATGGTATTCTTTCGGGTTACTGTTGCTTTGTATCACACAGTTCAAGAGTCCTAAAATTTTTTGTCTAAATTTTGTGGAATATTACTTCAGAATGTCGTAAATTTCTATTTTAGTTGTATGATTTATTATTGCTTGTTCTTTAAATCCTATTTAAAGCACTTATTTGTTCATTTGTTTACAGGTACTCTGAAGTGCTTCCTGCGTCAGCTAGTCCTTGAGGTTTGCATTCTAAATCGTATTTAGAATCAAAATAATCATTTACTTATTGTTATCCTAAGTAGAATACACAAAGTTATTCATCCACTAATCTACGGAAAAAATGGATGCTCCTATAGAATCAGAAGTTATTGATTGCTGCATTTGCTGGTAGCCTTTGACCATTCCTATCTTTCAGGTATGGTTTTTCTAATTCTTATTAACTTTTAATGCATTCTTGATAGTGTGAGATATAATCATTTTTATGTTTTTATGTATACAGATTGCAAGATGTTTAGGTCAAAATATATTCCTCCCTCAGTTAGAGATAATATGTCAAACCAGTCTCCAGCTGGGTCTTCACACTATCAAGAAGATATTGACCATGAGCATGAGTATCACCTTGATGATGATAATGACTCGCAAAATGATTCTGAGAACAAGCAAATAACAACGGAAAGTGAAAACAATGGTAGTGAACAATACGAGATAATTGGTAATTTTTGTATAATTATACATTCTCTTTATAACTAGTTTGATATCACATTGTTATACTAATTATAAAATTTATGTTTTCGATGTATAGATTCTGAATGGAGGGTAAGAAAGCAAACACGTGTCATGCGAACCTCACGAGTGTAGTCCTTGGAACGTGGGGAAAAAATTATTGTCCACTTCAATGCACGTAATCAACCTATTAAAAAAGGTGGGCAAATATTAAGTAGCTGGTTGGGCAAAGTTGCAAAGAGAGGGAACCTTTGTCCGCTTGGTTACACGGATTGGAAGAAGGTGCCTTCTAACTACAAGAAAGACCTTGTTTTATTGATTCGGGTAAGTAACAACAACTTATTTTCGGGTTTTCCTTTCTTTGTTTGTGGTGTTGTACATGCATATAATCCCTAACACCAAAAATGCTTATTTGACATCAATTTCATTTCTTTGTGGTAGAGAAAGTTCCATTATCCCATGATTGAGGCGATCGAAAATTTTTTATTGAGGATGATCGGGAAAAAATAGAAGGACTACAGATATGTGCTCAAAAGGGACCACAGGAAGAACAAAACAAAACAACAAGTTTTGAGCAATAATGTTCCAAAAGGAGTAGATCAAGACCAGTGGAAACAATTGGTGAACTACTGGTTTTCTGAGCAGAGTGGGGTTGTTTTTTCATAATTATGTTCATTTCAATTCTCATTGTTTCTGTTTTCTTTTAATGACTTATTATTCAATCGGTTTATTGTTGGTATAGAAATATTCTACTATAGGGACAACAGCACGTGAAAGACAACAATATCCTCACACGACCGGATCAAAGAATTTTGCTAGAAGACGAGATGAATATGTGAGTTGATTTACTTCATTTATTCAATCTTTCGTTTGAGATGTAGTGTTTTAAGTCACTGTTTGAACTCTTTTCATAAATGGTAGGAGATGAAACATGGAAATGAGCCCAAGCACGTAGAGTTTTTTGCTGAAACTCATAAACGCAAGGATGAAACTTTTATTGATGAAGTATCACGACAATTTGTGGTAAGTTCACTTAGTTGTTAATTTGACTTATTAGTGAATGTCTTGAAGAAATGGCAGTCATTGCATCTTTCCTAGTTGACACCCTTTACAAATTCCTTTAAAGTAATCAAGGTTAAATGTTCTTGTCCTAAAAATTGGGAGGAATTATTGGTAGGATAAATCTTTAAAAATCTAGTGGTCTTTACTATTGATTATATAAGCTTGTTTTGTCCAGAATTTTGAAGGGAAGCATGGCATGGATGAGCTTCCTTATTTAAAGTAAAAGCATAGTCAGTTTCCATGTTCAAACTAAAGTAAAAGTCTAATATACCACAATTTCTCTATAAAGGAATAAGAATTCTCATTGGTGTTTCTGTATTTGCTTGTAGAGTATACTTTACCCGGAATCATTACCCTTTTTCTACCCTAGTTGAAGTGTTTAACCTTGAGTGGTGGCCCTGGAGTTTATGTATCTGAATTCAGAAACTTTTGGAATTTTGCTCATTATCTAGTGCTGGACTTTAATGATCCAAAACCAAATGAATTATCGAACATTTTTTTTCCTTTTTTTGAGTTACACCTAACAAGGACCCTGCTATTTTTATCATCCCTTTGAATGTCTGAAAATTGTATGAGTTACACCCATCTGTAGCAGTTGCAGCCTTGAATATACCACAGAAGTATATAGAAACAACTACAGATGCCCATCTTTTCCATTCCGCTGCATAGTCATCAACAATTGCCTCCTTTTATCTATGGCACTTTCAACCAACATCTGGTTTTCCAAATGACAACCATTTTCATATATATTATGTGTGTGTGTAAATGAATGATGAAACAATTTTGACAACTTTTTTTATGTTACTTTGTAGTAGCATTGGCTTAATAAAGCGTGGATATGTTCAGACTTCATAACTGTTTTGAGTGGTTGATCTTCAAAACATAAAAATAAATGATGCCATATTTGTAGAATGGTGTAGCATCAACTGTTGTGTAATGGTAATTCTAAAGTTTCTCATAACAGACTTTTGTTTCACAGAAATATCCATATTAGGTAGGAACATTACATTCAAAGTGTGGAGTTGAGTTCCTTTAGTAATTTACGAGTTACCTTTAGATCTTTTGTTATTGTTGTTATATGTGAACTCAATTTTATTAAATTCTCGTAAGATTATGAATACTTTTAACTAGACCAGAATTATGGTTTGCCAATATAGCAAGTAGTCAATCCCTTGGTCATTGGATTCTTTAATGTAGGAAATGTCAGTGGTATTATAGCTGTATACTTGAAATTGTTTATTTATATATGGTCCACAATTGTCAATTTCTCATTTCTAAATGACACTAAGCATTGATGGCTCATTGGAAAGCTAAAGGGAAAGTTGTCCCCCATCCCTTGATTCTTTAACGTTTTCTGTATTGGATACATGATCATCATGTTACATGCCAGTTACTTATAACCTTGTGAGATGGTTTCTAGCCTTTCAATATGATTTTTAGTGTGCCTAGATTCAGTTCGTAGTGTACTTTTTAGAGGGTGGAAAATGATGCAAAAAAAAAAAAGAAGAAAAAAAACAAGTCTAGCAATTAGCAATTCATTAGTTTTGCTATAAAACTTGGCTAAGCTTTGTTTAATACCCCATATTTTTCCAAGAGATTCACTTCACTACTGCTTATACATTCATTTATGCTGCCTTTTGTTGATGGTTGCTATCTCAATTAACTAGTTGAAACTTAGATCACTGTTTAGTTTATTTTGTTTGGACTGTATTTTTGTTTTTTATTTGCAAGAGGTTTTATGGAAATATAGGGGAAATTCTGCCCGTTTTTCTATAAAATCTGATATGCAAATTTTCTTTTATGTAACTTTCGCTGCATAATCTTTGGAGGAGTTTAATCTTTATTGTTTCGTAATTGTAGGTGACAGCTGAAGCTCGTGTTGCTGAACTTGTTGCAGCTTTAGGATCTTCTCATGCTAGCAATAATTTAGCAATACAAAACGAAGTCTTCATCGAGCTTATGGGTGAAGAGAGTTCTGGTCGTGTCCGAGGTCAAGGGTTTGGAGTTACACCCTCTGATGTGTATGGACTTTCAGCTCAAATTAGGAATGATATGGAATATGATGGGGCTTATGTTGAAGAGATAAATAGTTTAAGAGCACAAATAAAAGAAAACAATCAACAGTATGTGCATCAAATTCAAGAAATAACAGCGAAACACAATGATCAAATGAATAGTATGCAATCCCAAGTTGATAAGCTGAAGTCTTTACTACAATAGTTGGTTAATAGATGACCTCATAATTGATTTCAAGTGTGATGGTAAAATAATTTTCCAGACTACATTCCATTACTTTATTTTGTATGAATTTTACATGTTAACTATGATTGTTTTTTTTTGTGTGTAAATGAGATGACTTTTGTATTGAAATTTGAATTTTTATGGATTTGATGGTACATTTTATTTATTGAAGGGTGAATAGTGTTGATATTTAAGACAAAATAATATAAAAACAGATTTAAAACCACTCTATTGTGGCACTTTTAGCGGCGCTTAAAAGTGCCGCAATATGCATAATATGTCCGCAATATAGCGGCGCTTAGAAGCGCCGAAAAAAATGCATATTGCAGTGGTTTCTTTAACCGCCGGTATTGACACTTGACACCACACATACTAGTATTTTATCCGGCGCTTGCCATAAGCGCCAGTATTGCATATTGCAGCACTTTAAAATGCTGAAATATGCTAAAAAAGCGCCGATATTAGCCTTTTATCTTGTAGTGGGATATCAGCAGGTAGAGTGAGAATATATTGATGTTGTGGTTGTCCTCTACCTTCTTCAGTCAGAATCAAATTGAAAATTCATCCCTCTCAAAACCAAAAGGACAGAGGCATTAAGCCCTTTGTTATGGGCTGATTCATTATAATTTAACTCAAGCAGATTCTCTTTGTAAGTAGTTAACCTATGAGTTTAATGTGAAAAAATATGGCTATGAAAACTTCGAACAACCATTAAAAAATTGATATAGATGATTCTACTAACAAAAACAATGTTAAGATAATATATATATATATTTTTTATAATGTAGGAACCAATCTGGACCTTAACCATCTTTAGAATTCAATCATTTTTTTTGGGCACGCTCTAAACTCAAATTAACATCCTTGAGAACATGGAAGAAGATCACCAAGTTTTGATACAGTGTGAAAAGGAATTAAGAAGTATAAAAAATGAAACATGAAAATTTGGTTAGATTGATTTTCCATTTTAGAAAGTAATTAATGATCATAAATTCATAATAATTTTAGAAATAACAAAATAAAAACTCAATAAACAAAAGAGGTAGTTTTATACTATCACACTCTTAAAAAGATAACTTTGTTCTGATAACATCATCGGCCCAAAAAAATTAAAAAAAAAATCATTATTAATTGCTCGTAAATGTCTAATCACAAACTTAAAAAATAAAAGAAAGAAAGTGATCTTATGTCTATAAAATTACATATAAAGTTTTCATTTAAGATAAATATATATTTAATTATATTATTTTATAGTTAGAATATTAAACATATTTTTAATTATAATATATATAAAATATAGAGTACACTCTAGTGTTGTATAAAAAATAGGGATAAAAATATATAATAGTAATAATTATTTATAGTGCAATAATTTGGGTAGGTAGTAAACTCAAAAAAAAAAAAAAAGGTAGGTAGTTAAATCTGTTAAGGCCTTCCATCATCTCTATTTGGACAGCTGGACGGCTGGACCTCTTCTCTATCAATAGAACACAGTAGTGTCTTTATTTGAAAATTCACCACTCAAAAGAACAACTTAACCCAATAAAAATTCAAATTTGTCTTTTTATCTAAAAATTAATAAATCAAAAGCGTCTTTTATAACTCTCTCTAACACCAAAATCCCCAAGAAAAAAAAAGGAAAAAAGATTCATCAATTGATCAATCAATTCTTAGAAGCTGATTGGTTCATTAAATCATCCACCGTCGTTTTGATTTTTTATTATTGATCGATCATGGACGTCCGGCCCAATCCGACGGCTGACAACTCGCCGACCCCGCCGCAGCACCATCAGCGTCGTGCGCCCGCGGCTCCTTCGAAGAAGCCCGCCCCTACTACCAACACCATCGACTCCTCTGCCGTTTCTCGGAGGTCAGTTTCGTCTTTTCTTATCTTGAATTTTCCTTTCATTGCCGAGAAAATGAGAAATTAGAAAAAAGAGGAAATACACTTTAGAAAATTCAGTTTGGTTCTCTCTTTCGTTTTCTGTTTGGTTCCTGGGAAAAATCAGAAAAAAAGGAGCAGGAAAAATTATAAGTGAAAAAAATGCTGATTTTTTTTTTTTTTTTGTCTTTGATGTTTTTTTTTTCTTTCGAAAAAGTGAAATAAAAGTGACTTTAGGATTAGTTGAGTAGTAGTTTTTGGTTTCTTGGGTTTTAATTGATGAAATAGAATTTTTATGGAGTTTGATTTTTTTTTTTCTTGTTATAGGATTTTTTGGTATATGGCTTGCTCTGTTTATTCTTTATTTGTACTATTACGTTTTAATTCTTCTTCTTTGTATTTTTTTGGTTGCCGAGAAAACAAATAGAATAAGGAAAAATCTTATAGTAATGGATTGGATTTATTTTGCTTCTCTATAGATTTGAATGGTGAAATTTTTTTATTTGAAAGTCGAGTGAATTACAGTTGCCTTTCACAGTTTTACTGCACTTGTTCATGAAACATCCTATGTTTGGATTGAGAGAAATGGAGGGAAAGGAAAGGAAGGGGTATATATACCTCTTCATTTTTATACCCCTTCCTTTCCTTTCCCTCCATTCTCTTCAATCCAAACATAGGCCCTGTTGTATTTGTAGCTTCGTCTTCATGGGTTTTCATGGCTTATCATTATTCTTTTGCAGGCTTCAGAAGGAATTGATGTCCCTCATGGTAAGGAAATCGTTTTATCAGTACTTTGGCTGATTCCTCCCTTTTATTTCCATTTCTCTCCGTATAACAATTGTTGTTTACTTTTTTCAATTTCATATACTGTTGGATTAATCTTAATTTCATGGTACAAGGATAAACAAAGAATTTAAGTAACTTTCTTAATCTTCCTATAATTTGTGTAATATACAATAGTTCTGCCATATGCTATTGTGCTATATTGTGGAAAATCTTGTTACATACTTCGCCCTTCTCTCTTTCCTAAGCAATGTGTTAAACTGAATGTTTAGAGGTTGAGATTATGCAATTTGGTGAAAATAGATATAATGTTTCTTTTCAATAAATCTTGCTTTACATGTATTTTAGCTGACCGTGAAATATTGTCAAGAAGTATTTTGATGTTTACCACTTGATAGTATTACTTACCTTGTTATGTTTTGATAGTGGAATCCCCTAAAAATTGCTTGGTTGCTTCATGCTAAGGGTGTGAAATACCGAATGCATGTCTCTATAGTCTACAGATTGCTGGTGCATCTCTTTTAGTGTTAAATTTTTAGCTTTGTTAGATTAATAGCCTTATACTTGTCATCTGATATGAACGGTTTCTCATTGTGATAACATACTGAAATTCTACTTTTTTTCACATCCCTGTGAAGTTAAGCACCTTTCTGGACTTTTACATCAACAGGCATTACAATGAATTCAATTTTTGAGAATCACAACAATAATAAAAAGTTAGATTGAAGTTGTCATGGGGTGAGTTTTTATATTTTAAGCAGAGAAGGAGAGTAATCAAAGCTCTGATGATTCTCCTTCCATTTTCCCTCATTGATCAAGTATATGGTGCAAAATTTAATAATTCTTTACAATGTAGAAACATACTGCGCCTTTGGTATTCAGAGGGGCATTGCAAATATTAACAAGAGGAAGTTTGAGAACGGGTTGTTTGCCTATTTTATATGGTATCCTGCTATAAGTTAGGAAGCTCGAGTTGTTGTATGGAGCTGCAATATCTAATTTGTTTGTTTCTGCAGATGAGTGGAGGAGATCTTGGAGTGTCGGCTTTTCCTGAAGGTGAGAGCATTTTTACATGGATTGGCACAATTGAGGGTGGAAAAGGAACTATGTATGATGGTTTATCGTACAAACTTTCCTTGCGTTTTCCCATGGACTACCCATTCAAGCCACCTCAAGTCAAGTTTGAGACAATGTGCTTCCATCCAAATGTTGATCAGTTTGGCAATATATGCCTTGACATCCTTCAGGTAACATTCAACCTGGAAGAGGATGAGATGGGAGAATAGAAACCAACTTGCATTGTGTTTAGGGATTTGGACCAATTCTTTGTGATCATGAATATTCGGTATCTTGATGAAATCAGTTGGATATAAGTAGTAAGGTTTTTGAACAATCATTTGAGGCTACATAGATCACTTATATTGAGTAGTTAGCACTCATGTTCACTGTGCGTATTGTGGTTCCTTTCTGTCATTGTATGTATGTGCGTATGTATTATTTTCTGTGAAACTGAGAAGTTCCTCTCTGTGTTGCCACAGGACAAATGGTCGTCTGCTTATGACTGCAGAACAATTCTTTTATCAATTCAAAGTCTATTGGGAGGTCTGCTTGCTCTTCCCTACATGTTTGAACTTATCAAACTTGTGAATTCTTTCTCACTGTCTGCTTAACCATTGAGTTCTCACATGCAGAGCCCAATCTAGAGAGTCCTCTCAACAGCTTTGCTGCAGCATTGTGGAACAATAAGGAAGGTCAGATATTTATTTTATCTTAATCACCCTGCTAGTTTTTCTGGTTTTAGTAGTGTAATGAAATTGAACCTCTAGAACTTGAGATATGGGACAAAATGCTTGTACTTTAGTTAAGGACTTTTGTGTCCTTTTCTGTTCCTTTTTCTTATGTTACTTTAGACGGTTGAGGTTAGGTTTATTAAGGGTTAGCATTTAATATTTATTATGGTTTTGGTATATATGAAGACTTTTATTAGTTGTATTGGTTATCTAACTTATGGAATTTCATCAATTAGTAGAAGAACAAAACTTTCTCTCTTTCCTGGCTGCAAAACCAGAAGACATCACTTAGGCTATGAATTTGATCTCTTTTACTCTTTTTTTTGGCTCTCTACTTCTCTCAAAAGTCCTCGAGATTCCTAAATCTCCTACTCAAGACTTTAGTTTAAACGAGCCCAGAACATGTTATTGCCCTGAATCTCAAATATGAATTTCTTTCCATTGTCTTTATTCATGCGTTATCTGATTTGTAAGACATCTGATACTCATGTTTTATTATTATAGAGTTTAGGTATGTTATAGCTTTGCTTTGGAAAGCTTATTGTGTAACCTCGGGAATTCTGGAGATTTCTCTCTGGCGTGAACCAGTTAAATTCCCCTCCCCCCCCCCCCCCCCCCCCCCCTTTTTTTTTTTTCCGCAGATTACAGGAAATTGGTCCATAAGCAGTATTTTTCTGGAGAAGCAGTTGAGACCTGATTTACAGAATCCTTTATTTCTGATCACAACACAAACCTTTATGTTTTTCCCCACAGTTTCTCTGTAAAGCTTGAAGGAAAGATTTTTTGGTCCTAGTGAATATATATGTTGAATTAGTAATCCACATCTTTTTGTCAATATAGTTACCGAGAGAAGTGGAATTCCAGCACTTGGTGAACTGAATCGATATTCCTCACATGTAACTGCAAATAAGGTTTACAAAAAAGCTGTAAATTTGTTTGAATCATCAATCAAAAGGATGTGTTTCTTTTTTCTTTTTTTTTTTTTACACTTCCTCTGCCTTCAGAGCTCTTCTCGATGTAGTGTTTTTTTTAATGTGGAAAAATGTACTATTATTTTGGTGGATTTGGCATTTCAACAGAAGATTATTCTTAACATTGAATATTATCAAAATGTATGGCAATATGTGGGTGGATGACGATTATGCAGTTTGACTCAATTAATGAAATGATTAATTGTTGAAGGATTGGTTAAGTATCAAATTTCATATGCCACTAACTAGATGGGTTGTTGATTATGCAGTTTGACTTGGATTTGGATTACAAGAATGTCAAGGATCAACTTAAGAACCTAACGAAGAATCTTGACGGTTAAATAAAAGACTATGGTAACTCAATTAAATCATCGAAGTACATTTTATTATTTTACCCAAAAATGTAACAATGAGTCATTGGAGTATGCGCCATTATGGTTGCGAAGCGTTCCAATCATTCTAAACTATTTTCATGATATGCTGTTAAGCTTCTACTTTATGGAAGCAACCAAAAAAGATTTGATCATTGAATTTGATGCAGTCCATCAACTGAAAAAGATCATATGGACGTCTAAAGGATTGTTGTTCAACTCCTACATACACCAATGGATATCCACTCCAAACAATCTTTTCCAGCTCGCAGAATTGGGGCTATTAAACAACTATTTGTCCCACATTGATTGGGTTGGTCTCTTTTATCTAGATATCTGGGATTTCAAGCCTCCTAGAGCAGCTAATTGCTTTTGAGATGTACTCGTGTCCTCCTTGTGTCCAATTGATTAAGGAATTAGTTTGTCAGTTTATAAAAGCATTGCACACCCCAATTAATAGAATGAATAAACAAGAAACCCGGGGAAGGGGAGGTAAAAGTGGATTGATAAGTTGAACATTGTGATAAGCATTTCCCCATATTAAATAAGGGCATGAGATTCTCGCCGTGCAGAAAAGAGGAAGTCCTATCAGTCACTACTTTAGTTGGCTCACATAAGGGTTACAGCATGCATATACAGTCCATATACCTGAGCCCTAGGCCTTCATGACTTCAGGTTAGTTAAACCTGCATGGACAAGTTTTTCCTTCAAGATTATTTTTCCAGTTTCCCCACAAACGCGAAAAGCTAAACAATGAAAACAAATGGGCTGCAATCAAGTCTTGTTTGTTCGAAGTCTGACCTACACTGGAGGTGTATCTTTTGTATTCTGTATAATATTTACAATATATCTAGCTGGGGTGAGGGAGCGTGAAAGTAAATTATTCCTTCAAACTATCAGCAAGAGCAGCTGCTTTGCAAACGGGGCAGGCATTCTTCATAAATAACCATCTTTTGATGCAGCGCACATGGTAATCATGGCCACAGTTCTTCATTGTCCCAATTTCCTCACTGTTCTTGTAGTCTTCCTGTTAATTGCAATTGCAAACACAGAACAATTAAATCCCAAATTGGGCAGAATCTGGGAAACCTCAGGAAAGATAACATATCATCTGAAATAAAAAAGAATTTATAAAGGCAAGAGCAGTGAACACTTTTATGCATGAAACTACTTGTACTAAAGGAAGAAACACCCCCGATCATCTTCTCTTTTCAGATCCTAATGAAGATTAATAGGATAATATCCCAGTATACTTTCCAAATCCAAGCTTTAGGAAGACTTGTATAATTAATCTACACTTCATGCTGTTGCTAACTCTTATAATATTAGAGGGCAAGAGGAGAATAAATTTTAATAAGATCGTTCAAAATCAATGATTGCTATTTTGGATCTAGTAGCGGGAACTTCACCACAATCTAATAATACTTGCATACAACTAGGACCACCAATATTTTGATCTAAATGTCTGATGTAAATCAAATACTTTCCAGTCAAAAAAGCAGGAGCATATATTTCTTACAAGGCAGATGGCACAGGATGCTTCCTCCTGGTTTTCATCTGAAGCGAATCTTGTCTCCCTCAAGCATTCTGAAATAACATCTCTGGACAATCCTGTGCTAACATTCCCTATCCTTTCACCAAGAGCAAGTAGTTCCTGCAAGCAAACAATAATCTTATTGTAACTGAGCTTAAAAAACCAGAATAAATCAAGGGGTCAAATAAAAATAACCTCATAACTCATGTTGTCTATATCTAGCCTCATGTCCCTATATTGATCAAACAAACTTCTGTAACCATGTAAAAATGAGCGGCCCTCCAACATGACTGCCTGCAAGAAATAACACATACATAATCAGGCTAGAAACAGCAAGAGAACTGCTATATATCCAGTACAAAGTATGGCTCATATAGAGTCAGAGCTCAGTAAGGATATGTAGGGGCATTTCCAGAAGTGAAAGCCATTAACTGTGGTAGCCTGTTCATTGTTAACGCACCCTTCAAGCTTTCGCCTCCACAAGAACAAGGACTCCATACAGGGCATTGAGAAAACTCACAGGATGATGATTTATTGCTTGGGTATTATAAGGTATACGATAAAAGGTCCATAATAATAACACTAGCACCTAATTTCAACTTCTCAATAAGAAACCACAAACATATTAATTTGAGATTATTGAACCTAAGAACATTTGTATCCACAAAGGCACATGCTTCAATGAATGGAAAGAAAAAGATTTAGGAAACTGTTATCCAGATCTAAACAAAATTTCAAAAATATTATTTACTTACATGTCCAACATTTCAAGAAGTTGCAGATCCAAGAAAAATAAGCCTGGATAAATTTTCCCTGAAAAGCCTTTCATCTACATAAGAATGACACATGTTCTAATTTATTATACCCCTTCTGCCAATTTTAGGCATATCATAATGTCAGGTGATTATCTACATAAAATTCACACATGTTTTAATTCAAACCCTGACATTATGCAATCTGCTATCTACCTTAAAACAAATATGACTGTCAAGGGAAGAAATAAACCAACAAGATAATAACCCCAAGTGGGAAGGAAACCATAAAGTTTAAAGCCCCACGAGGACTGCAACCATATAAGTTCACCAATTTTTGCGCTCTAGAGAGCATCAGTACTAATTGAAAATTACTATTACACACCTCAGAACTCATTCTACCATGTGAATCTACTGCATTTGAATGTGATTGGAATCTCTCAATTGCCATCCTCGACCTTGTTTCTCTATGATTGTTACGCCAACCTCCAGAGAATGGCCTTGAAAATCTGGAAGAACGAGCTTCTGAGAGAAGCTGCAGACCACGTCCTGGAGGAGTTGATTCTTGTCCAAAGTGAGAGGAACTTGGACCAGGCCTGTATGAAGGATAAGCCCTCCGAGAATAATTACTACGGTCCTCCCTCATAGCCTGGGACTGGAGACCATAAAGATGTTGTGGAGTTGAAACATGATTTCTGCTTGAAATGCCATCATGACTGTAAACACCAGATTCTGTAGTACTTCCTCCAACAAAATGCTGATTCAACTCAAGTCTTAAGCCAGTATATCCTGCAAGTTTATTGATCACCTTTTTAAGAAATAGTGGAAGAAGTGAGAATAAGAAGAAATAAATCTTCAACTAACCTGGAGTTTGAAACCTTACATGCGTAGCAGGAGCAACAGCAATATGGTTCTGATTATAAGCAGTTGCATCAGCATTGAGACAAGTACCACCCACTACCCTAGAATGATTCAACGGATGAGCTGTTGAACAATAAGCATGAGAGGAATAATCTGATAGATATGTTCTATTTGGGTTGGGTTCCAAATCAATTCTAGATCGGCTTCTCACATTCCTTGCAGTTGGAGGATCTTCACTACCAATCAAGAGGCTGCCACTCCTATAGTGAGGTATGCCAATGGAATTTGTAGGGTAGTACTGATAATCTAAAGAAGGTTTTTTTAGCTCAAATCCAACTGAGTTTGAGGAACTTCCTGCACCATAAAATCTGCTAGTGCTGCCTCTCTCACATACTACAGAAAAGCTGGGGCTTTTCCTTTTGAGTGACCCTCTTCCAGTGCCAACTGAATGATGAAGTGAACCACCTTCAACTTCATGAATAGTGTTCCTGTTGTAGTGACCAGAAAGAACATGGCCACTAGCATAATTCTCTGGGGCTGTATTGTATAATCTCTCACCTGCTGGAATGTGTGGGAAGGAGTCATCAGATGAGCCTGGATGAGAAAAACAAACAGGTGGACCTTCCACTCTAAAACTTGATGTGAATGGCTCAGTAGCCCCGCTTTCTAAGACTTGCTGTGAATAACAATATTGTCCACTTCTTGGAATATTATTCCCTGAAAAAACCAGAGAACCATTCTCTGGAGCAATAGCCCTTCCTGCAATCAAGAATAAGTATTAAAATTTGAGTAGGCAAAGGTTAATGTGAATTTGAACGAACGACAGAAAATTGAATAATTTTTCTCTGTATTATTCGCACTTAAATGGATTACACAGATTTTCTTTATATAAGAGAATACAAGTACAAAATAAGGAAACTAACTAAAATGGCTAGTTGTCCTAATTAATTACAGAGTTGACTAAAGAGCTATTTACAGAAATAAGAATACAGCTAATAAAACTCATAATATTCGGTAATATTATGACCGAATCTTCCATTTTCAACACTTCCCCTCAAGTTGGTTTAAAGATATCTTCCATAGCCAGCTTGCCAATGATTTTATCGAACTATCTTGTAGGAAGTCACTTTGTGAACACATCTGCAATTTGTTCGGTAGTAGAAATGTATGGCATGCAGATCACACCGTTTTCGATCTTTTCTTTGATGAAATGTTTGTCAACCTCCACATGCTTTGTTCTGTCATAAAGTACTGGATTATGAGCTATTGAAATAGCAGCTTTATTGTCACAGTAAAACTTTATAGGTAACGTGCTAGAGATCTTCAGTTCTTTTAACAGTCTATTTATCCACAACTCTTCACAAATCCCATTAGCAACTGATCTAAACTCAGCCTCTGCACTACTTCTTGCTACCACATTCTGCTTTTACTTCGTCAAGTAACAAGGTTGCCTCCAACAAACGTGCAGTAGCCAGAAGTTGATCGTTTATCAATGACACTCCCAGCCCAATCTGCATCAGTATAGGCTTCAATTTGCAAATGCCCACGGTTCTTGAACATTAAACCTTTCCCTGGAATTCCCTTCAGGTATCTGAGAATTCTATAGACTGCATCAAAGTGTTCTTGTCCTGGTGAATGCATGAACTGGCTAACCATACTAACTGCGAATGCGATATCTGGACTTGTATGTGACAAGTAGATTAGTCTCCCAACAAGCCTTTGATACTGCTTTCTCTTCACAACTTCTTCTTCAGTTTTAGAAGGCTGTAGCTTAAGGTTGGGTTCAATCGGTGTCTCGGCTGGTCTATATCCTAGTAGACCTGTTTCTTCAAGTAGATCGAGAACATATTTACGTTGATTCACAAATATACCTTCTTTGGATCTAGCAAACTCCATCCTAAGAAAGTATTTCAAAGCACCAAAATCCTTGATCTCGAAGTCAACTGCAAGTCTCTTTTTTAATCTCTCCAATTCTTCATTGTCATCACCTGTCAAGACTATATCATTGACATAGACAATTAAGATTGCAATTTTGTCTTCTTTACTGTGTTTGTAAAACATAGTATAGTCAACTTGGCTTTGACAGTAGCCACAACTCTTTACAGCTTTCCCAAATCTCTCAAACCAGGCTCTAGGGGATTGTTTGAGACCATATAACGACTTTTTTAGTTTACAAACTTTGTTTGGTCCTAACTCTCCCCCCGGGTGGTAGGCTCATAAAGATCTCTTCCTAAAGATCTCCATTTAAAAAAGCATTTTTAACATCTAACTGGTGTAAGGGCCAGTTGAAATTCACAGCCAAAGATAACAAGATTTTGATTGAGTTTATCTTGACTACAGGGGCAAAAGTTTCCTGATAATCGATCCCATATGTCTGACTGAATCCTTTTGCAACTAGTCTAGCCTTGTATCTCTCTATGCTACCATCAACTTTACACTTCACTGTAAAGACCCACTTGCAGCCAACTGTTTTCTTCTCCTTAGGTAAATTAACTATCTCCCAAGTACCACTTCGTCTAAGAGCATTCATCTCTTCTGTAACTGCTAATTTCCAATTCAGATCATCTAGAGCTTCCTGAATGTTTCTCGGAACAAACAAGTGTGAGATTTTGGAAGTAAATGCCCTATGGGTATAAGAAAGTTTTGCATAGGAAAGATATTCGGTAATGGGATATTTAGGATTTTTTTTGCAAGTTCGGATTCCTTTCCTAATGGCTATTGGAAAATCAAGATCTGATGGTTCTTTGCTAGGAGTGGTAACAGGAACTGAAGATGAGTTAGGGAAAGACTTACTTGTGATATTTGGAAGTCCAGTTCCCGAAGGTTGAGATTGATCATTTCCATGAGGAATAGGCTGACTTTGACTCCTTTTATGAATCCTTTTCCGAGTATAAACCATAAGCTCAGGATTTTGTTGTAGTGATTCTCCCATTGGTTTAGATACAGGAATGTTTTGCTCTATATGACTAGGACTTCCTTTATTGTTTTAATTGATTTTATCACTTTGTTCCTCAGGTTCATATTGTTCCGGATTTTGAGTTTCTAGAATGGCAGTGGGAAGAGATGAATGTGGTGTAGTAGTCAAAATCACATTTGGTAAAAGAGTAGGGAATAAATTCCAAAAATTTTCTTCCTTCACCTCATTCTCCCCCTGAAGACAATTTTTGTGAAAGTAGGGTTTATTTTCAAAGAACAAGACATCTATACTCACATAATTTTTCTTGTTTGGGGATTACAGCATTTATATCCCTTTTTATTGGCTGCATACCCAATGAAAACACATTTTTTAGCTCGAGAATCAAGTTTTGACCAAGTATTATTAGGTATATGAACAAACACAGTGCAGCCAAACACTTTTAGGGGCAAATCCGAGTACATTCTTGATAAGGGAAAGCATTTTTTGAAACATTCTAATGGTGTGCTAAATTTTAGAACCCTTGTAAGCATTCTGTTAATCAAGAAAGATGCTGTTAAAACCACTTCCCCCCAAAAATATTTTGGAACATTCATTGAAAACATTATAGCACGAGCTACTTCAAGCAAATGCCTATTTTTTCTTTCAGCAATCCCATTTTGTTGAGAAGTATCCACACAAGTTGATTGATGATGTATACCTTTTTCTTTTAAAAAATTTTCCAAAAGTCCTTTAAAATACTCGGTTCCGTTATCAGTGTGAAGAATGCTAATTTTTGTTTGAAATTGTGTTTTAACCATTGTGTAAAAATCCTTAAAAAAGTTTTTCAACCTCAGATTTTTCATTCATCAAATAAACCCAACATAAACGGGTATGATCATCTATAAAGGTAACAAACCATTTTTTTCTAGAGATAGTAGTAATTCTTGAAGGTTCTCAAACATCACTATGTATTAAATAAAAAGGTTTTGAAGAAGTATAAGGTTTTGATAAATAAGTATTACGATGACTCTTTGATAAGCAACAACTTTCACAGTAAAATGATGAACAATCCAAACCCTTAAATAAAGTGGGAAACAAATGTTGAAGATATGAGAAGCTAGGATGTCCTAGTCTTAAATGCCAAAGCATTATTTGTTCATAAACAGAATTAGAACTAACACTGCTAAGGCCCTGAGCCTTTTATTATTGGAGAAATCATCGTTAAAGTAGTAAAACCCACCTTCCATCTTAGCACTGCCAATCTTCTTCCCCGAGTTCCGGTTCTGAAATTCACAATAAGCATCATAAAAAACAACACGACAATTAGATTTTTTGGCTAGTTTATTCACAGACAAAAGGTTACAGGCTAGTTTAGGAAGATGAAGAACAGATTTAAGATCTATATTCTTAGATAATTTAATCAAACCTTTCCCGGCAATAGGTGAAAAACTTCCATCTGCAATTCTAATTTTTTCAAGCCAGAACATGGTGAATAAGTGCTAAAAAGATTTGAAAGGCTGGTCATATGATCAGAGGCTCCAGAATCGATTATCCACAAAATTTGAACAAGAATGGGCATTAAAAGCACTACCTGTTTGTGCAAGAGAGACACTAGGAATACCATATGAGGAATTGAATTTTAGTAGTTTCAGAAGATGATTCATCTGCTCCTTATTGAAGGGACTTGACTCAGCTTCATTGGCAGTGGGAATCACATGTTTATTTTTGTCACCAGGCTTGCTGCTTTTCCAATTTGCTGGTTTTCCATAAATTTTCCAGCAAGTATCTCGAGTATGGCGTGGTTTGTTACAATAATCGCACTAGACCTGAGGCTTCTCTTCAGTTTTGTGCTGAAACTTGGCTGCCTTATTAGCAGTAGATTCGGTAACAAGGGCAGAACCTTCAATGGCCCCGCTGGTGATCTTCTTCCCCAACATTACGTGTCTGCGGCTTTCTTCTCTTCGAACTTCAGCAAACACTTCACCGAGTGGAGGAAATGGAGTCCTGCCAATGATCCTTCCCCTAACTTCATCAAACTCCACGTTTAGTCCGGCAAGGAATTTATAAATGCGATGAGCCTCCATAGTTCGTTTATAATAACTAGCATCTTTAGTGGATTTTCATTCATAATCATTGAACAAATCCAAGTCCTGCCACAGCCGCTTCAATGAATTGAAATACTTGGTGACTGAGTCTTCGCCTTGTCGAATCTCGCCAAGTTTCAGAATCAATTCATAAATTTGAGATTGATTTCTCAAATCAGAATACATCTGATTAACGTTTTCCCAGAGTTCTTTGGCCATAGAATAGCACATATAATTTGAAGTAATGTCCTCATCCATCGAATTCACAAGCCAGGTCATTTCCATTGAATTTTCTGCATCCCAGGTCGCATACGCTAGATTCTCCGGGGCTGGTTCCTTCTTTTCTCCTGTTAAATACCCAATTTTTCCCCATCCTCTGATGTCATCCGAACTGATTGGGACCATCATAGTTGTTCCCATTAAGACGGATTGTAGTGATTTGGACAGAGTGAGAATAGGTACTGGAGTTTTGAATTGTAGGGTGGGTTGCAGGATTTGTGAGGGGTGGAGTTGACTCAGAGGAGTTATCAGACATGGCTGGATTGAGTAGGAAAAAAAAATTCTAGGGCTGTAGGGTGGCTCTGATACCATGTGAATTTGAATGAAAAACAGAATATGGAATAATTTTTCTCTGTATTATTCACACTCAAATGATTTACACAGATTTTCTTTATATAAGAGAATAGAAGTACAAAATAAGAAAACTAACTAAAATGGCTAGTTGTCCTAATTAATTACAGAGTTGACTAAAGAGCTATTTACAGAAATAAGAATACAGCTAATAAAATTCATAATATTCGGTAATATTATGACCGAATATTCCCTTTTCAACAGTTAATCATACCGATAAAAGTAGCAATCGTCATCTAGGCAGTCAGTGGGCTGGATTTCCTGAGTACTACATGATGGTGAAACTTTGTCTATATATGATCATTTCTGTTACGAGTTTCATACCCTCTAGAAACCAACTGTTCAATATGAGACCAAGGAGATTAATTATGGCTGAAAATCAAACTAAAGAATCTTGAAGCTTCAAATTAGACTACTACTAAAATAGATATAAAATTTATGATATTTTTACCACTATTTGAGATAGTCAATAGCATGCATGAATCATATCACGAATGTTTCCCGGAATTTTCCATTCTCAAACCTTTTTTCGTATCGGGCCAAGTTATCTCCACACTTAATCATCAATGATATAAAATATTTTGAGAATCACCAGAGAATCTAATGAATGGACAGGCATATAAAATCATCCAAAGCTCAAATACCCATATGAATGTGAGAACTTTCAGCTATAATACGACTTCGGTTCTGATCTTGGCCAATGTCGAACAATTGCGATGTGTTGGTTAAGTCTCTATATCCCATAGCCCCCACTATACAAGATTCTTCACAAGATGAGTCACGTTCTTGAACTGGAATCAGAAAAAAGCACCAACCTGCATTTAAGTGAACATGTAATCTCAAAGTTCAGAGGTGTGTTGTTAAGTATGGAACATATGATAAAATATATATATATATATATATATATATATATATACACATATAATTTGTGCACATTATTTATAACACATACATGATATTTAAGTCTGTACGTACACCCAGCCATCTGTATAAAGTAACAGCATACATTATGGAAAGCATCAGACCCTAATTTTCTGGGATATAGTGGACAAAGTAGACAGATTTAAGGATCTCGTAATTTTTACTTGCTGATGTTAACCTTTTTTCATCAATGAAACTAAAGTAGGGGAGAGTCAAAAAAAATAATCTACATTCTTTATAATCAAAAGTTTTACTGTGACCATTGCTGATAAAATATGATTGGTAATGCTGGTAATAAAGACATTAAAAGGGAAAAGATGGATGAGAACTCGCTGAGAGTAATGAACGGATAACAAGCTATATAATGAATGTTTTGAGAAATTCTCAAGACCAGCGGTGCAAAATAAAAAGAGACCACTATGAAGCAACGATATGGAGCCATATGAAAAAAGAGAATGCATGCGCACAGCACACACACAGAGATAAGAGACAGAGAGATGACATGGAGAAGATGAAGATACAATTAAAACATAATTGCATATGCATCGAAAGAAGACTTTGACAGTCACTTGGAAAGAGATATGAGAACACAAATGGGAAATAAAAATTGGAGAAAAGAATGATGTAGGAGATCAATTGCAAAATTCACCGCCCCAACAGTCTCATAATAGCAAATACAAGAACATTAAAAAACAAAAGATCACTTTGTAACCTTTATACGCATATTGATAGAAGTAATTAAGATATCAAATCAGGCACCAACTATGGCTATTCATGAGCTAGGTTCCACAAGATAGATTAGCGATGGTAATATCAGGAAATGGAAGAGACAGAGAAGAGAAAGTAAGCCCTTCAGAACAAAGGGATGGTAGTCAGGGGAGAACAGATAATGCATTAAATTGTAAAAAGAAAAACAGAAGTGAACTATTCTGTGAAATATTAGGCTAATTGTTGCGAAGGAAGTGCTGAAGTAGACGGAAAAGAATTTCTTAGGAAGTCCATCAAAATAAGATTGTTAATAAGGGACTAAGTTCAACATATATACGATACAGATACTAGCAAAAATTCAACAATCATGAAATTTCAATGAATTAACTCCATACAGCCATACCCAACATGTATCCATCAAGCTTTTAGCTCTATTTATGATGTCTTATGAAACTTTGCAGGTTTAGTAATGCCACGCACTTATGCATGCAACAGAAATCAACACAACAATCCCAAGAAAGGATGAACATTCTTTGAACTTACCAGCGAGTTCAAGGACAAGAAAGGTACAGGGTTCTACTAAGTGTAACTTCGATTAGAAAACTACACGTCCATTACCCCACTCCCCCTACTCCAAAGAAAAAATGCATTATGACACCATAACTATCCTTGAACTCAATGTCATTATTTATGTAGATGAATAAGTTTTGAAAGCAAGCCACTTGCATTTATTACTTATTTCATAGTGCTATACAAGCATATCTGTATTGTGAGATCAGAACTGAAAGAAGAAAAGGGGCCAAAAGTTTTTTGCTTCAAAAAATCCGTTTTTCTTAGAAACTTCTGCAAAAATATTAGATGGAATTCGAAAGATCGTAACGTAATAGGATACATTAACACAGCATATAGGATGGTACAATAACTACTAAGATGTACCTGTGAAGGCTAGGTTAAACTAACCATGGTACAACTTCTGAACACTTAATGAACCAGATGAGTAGTTTCCACATCACCACGTCCTTTTTTCCTCCAAAAGAGAGCCCAAACCCCTTTGACAGGAAACACCTCCACTACTAGTACCCTATCCTTTGAAACAAGACATTATATTTTTCTGCACTGATTCTTAATATCTCCCTAAGAGAAAATGAAAGTAGCAGACCCCTAACACTTGCATAAATAAAGACAAGCAGAGGATAAGAATCTTAAGATAGTGGATACACTATAAAATCCAATGCTATGATAAGGGGAAGCTAAACCAATCACAACTTTTTGCCATTTCAATGTGAGAATTGAAGTGGTCACCAAAGCATATTGCTAGTCCCTTGATATAGGATGCAGCTCTAAAAGCAGTCTATTACCCTCCAACTTGACACAAAAATTGATTGCCTATATCTATTCTTTATAAAACCAGGCCTGAACTAATACACCATATGACCAAACTTTTCCCATGTGCTGATGAGAAATGAATAATTACCAACATCACTCCAGTTACAAATGTTGTGCCAAGGATTTGAAACCACAGAATCATATGCACCACCAAGTTCGTCTGCTTTCTGGTGTTACTTCAATTTCCACACCTTCATTAAATCATCACATGTAGAAATAGGGACATTGTAGGAGAAGTTCTACCACTGGGTAAAAGTGATTTTATGAACTGCTTGGGATAAGAGTACCTGGTGAAACTCTGAAACAAATTCAGATGCATTCTCAAAGCCACTCTAGATAGCACACAAAGTGGACTTCCTGAGCAGCAAACTGGTGCTTCAGAGGGAAATTGCATAATATCAGCACTATAAAGAAAGATCATATTGGATTCACAATAAACATTATTTCATTTGGCTAATAGCTTTTACCATTCCTCCCAACACAACCACAATCCAATAATGCCTGATGGAGGAATGTCACATACATTTTTTGGAAGGACTTCAACAAGAACCCAAGCAAGCAATTAATCTTGCTCACTATATGCACTTTGGAAATTCCATGGACATTTTCAGAACATGTTTAGGGATCAACACTTATCTCCATTGCCATCATCAATGCATTTTTCAATCAAGTAGCCACCAGGACTCTCCCATCTTGTGAGTTGGACAGTTTATTTAGTCTGCAACTATAAAATGAGAAAATATCCAACAATTTGTTACATCTTGATATATTCTTGCTTCAAACTCCCGCACCCAACACATGATGGGAGACAAATGGAAAGTTTATCATCATTGAGGGAAGTGAGTTTCATATAATGAAAAGCATGCAGGCATCCCAAAATGTCGCATAATAGGAGGAATCAGCGAGATACAACAAGCATTATCCTATAATCTCACAGAACACACCAGCATTCAGTCAATGGATTCATTTGATTGCCCCTACTTCAGAATCACCACTGTACCACAAGAAGAGTCCAAGGTATTCAAAATATTAAGGAATGAAGGGCACAAGAAGTGGATTGCCATATATTTGCAGAATCCATGAAACCTCTTTGGAAAAGCCATCAAAATACTCTTTGACAAAAGGTGTAGGCTGCCCCATTAAATTCCCTAAAGAAATCACTATATCATGTGAGGGGAAAGCTTACAATCTTTTCAAAACTGCACCCTAGAATGCTCACCATAACGGGAGAGGCATGTACCTTGAGGCGTAGATTAGTTCTAAGGACATATCATCCTTGGTATCAACAGCACTCTTACAAGATAAATCCAGGAAATCTCCAAGCTCGCAGTAAATTGTTGTTTCCAGTGTAAAGAAGATATTATATAGGCCCCCTCTGTATTAAAGTAATAAAACTTCTTGAGGTTACTAAAATTTCTCTCCAGCACAAAGATTGGTTTCTAGCGCATGATTTCAGCTCAAAATATATTTGAATCTTGTTATCAACAAAGGATTTAGAAAATGTAAATCTTTTCTTCTCTTGCTCAGTGAGCCCAAAGTGCCTGCAATGCAATACCATTTACAATTCAGATATATGCTAATAAGGATGAAAGTTAACTAGCTAGCTATTAAATCGCGTCCATTCTTTAGATGGCCAGCTACAGACTAATTCCCATCTCTAAAGAGATACATAGATAGAAAAAAGGAGCCCCTTCACAGTAAACATTTAAGAAAACAAAGAATGGATTATGAGTTAAAAAGTTTGGATTCTTTTAGAAGTTCGATTTTCGATACTGGAAAATTTTGGTCCTTACATGTGAACAAGAATTTGATAGCAATTAACAAATGGGGAACATAAAATAGACAGAGAGAGAGAGAGGAGTATCTATGTTTATATCTATAATCAAGACTGACAAATCCATATGCTCCAAAGAATGTTTTTGGGCCCCGATGTGCTTAAGAGGGAGAACAAGAACTCATTAGTAAGCAGTTCTCACTCACCTGGCCCTGTAGATAAACCAAAGAATGCTTTCATGAAGCTCAAATGGAGAGAAGCATTACTGAAAAAGGTTAGCATCAGTGAACCAGCATTCCATGAGCCACTAAACCTACATGAAGGTAAAGAAAAGTGTGGAAGTGAAGCAATGTTACTAGCCATATATATGTCTTCATGAAGCCCTTACATGGGTATGGTAAATTACTAGCTCCATGATTGCAATGAGGGCGATATACTGATATTTTATGCCAGGCAAACCAGTTTCACTCCCTACTTTCAGAGATTCAAATAGTGGCAAAAGTAATCAAAGTCAGATAAAACTAAAAACTATCCAATGACACTTAGCAGTGCTGTCAAAGGTGAAGTAGTATAAACCATTTTTTCTTTTTTGCTGTAAAAGAAAGGGTAGGAGAAAGCTAACAGTAAGGGCAAACCTTTCTCAGCATGACTATGGGAGCCCCTACACACTGAGGAAACAATGCTAAGCGTGGTCTAGACAGATAGCTCATAGACCATGGGTGCTCTTTTAGGAACCCATTGTGGGGAAAACAATTGCTCAAGGGGTAGAGATTGGTTTGCTTACATGTTACCATCATTTTCGTCATCATCATCATTGTTTTTGTTACCATCATTATTGTCGTTAAGTAGCTAGTTACAATTAACTTTATCCATGCTTCCATGAAATTCTACCAATCTTGAAGCAACTCTATTCATTACCTACAACAAATCAGCTCCAATTAGAATAAGACGACATTATCCCGCAATTTCTTGGCCGACCACAGACGTGGCTTTAAAGCCTATTGTTTGACAGGAAGTGCACATAAACTAAACTAGAAAGATTCAGGCATACTTTCAGTTACACGAACGTTCTGCTTTTGTCTCGTGTTGGAAAACTGAGCTTATATCTAACACTGGAAAATATAAATGGATTCCTTCTTAGAAACTTATAGACTTCTAGAAAGTTAAACACATAGTTGAAAACTTGATTCTATTCAAAAAGCTAAAGAATTAATCTACTCAAGGGATAACTAGAGTTGACTCAAAAATATATTCTCTCTTATATGCTGTCATATATATAGCACAGCTACCCTTCACGTTTGGGGAATGAAGGAAAGAAATAAATATGTTACGAATAGACCAATGCTTCTCAAGCTACATGCTTTGAAATTCTCTAATTCATTATTGTCCAGTTGAAACAAAGTCGATCATTATAATTATACAAGTTACTGATATGACTATCTTCACATATGAACCTGCAAGCATAATAAAAAGTTTCATCTAATCAAATATTTGAATAAGCAAGTTTTAGTTAGCTTCAGGCAGAAAGCATGTCAGCATAACATAGACAACTTTTTCTGTATAGGAAACGGTATGAGTAGAAAAAAGAGTGGGGGAAGAGAGAGAGAGAGAGGAAGCACTAGTATACAGCCAATCTAAAAAGTTAAATAACAAAAAACTTTTAATTCAGAAGTCATACAAGATGAAACACCTCATTTTGCAAGGAAGTCTATCACTGCACCAGCTGATATATATAAACTCTTTCAAAACAGTGAGAACTTACAAGGACCTCTTAACCAAAATTCAACATGAAAGAAACAAACCTTAGCAACATTAATATTTTATTTGTTTGCCAGGAAAATGGTGTGGGGAAGTATTTTCTCAAGAAAAGTGAAGTAAAGGAAAAGAAAATAGTTTCCTTGTAAGGTTTATCAGGAAAATTTGTAGGAATATACGTTTAAACATTCCTATCTAGCATTTATAAAAAAATGCATGATGATCTCTGAACAAACATTTCCTTGCAGGGAAAAGTTGGTGACGTGGTCCATATCTTCTCTTGCAAACCAAACACAAAGAAAGTGAAGGAAAACAATTTTATTTTCTCTGTGATTTCCTTTTCCTGTCAATCAAACAGGACCTAGAGAAGGAATACATAAACTTTCTCTTTCTTTTGAATAAGATAAATTCACTCGAATCAAATAAAAGAGTTCAACCATGCCAACTTAGCTTTACTGGCACAAAAACATTTCCACACAATAAAGGCCTTTGTCTGTAGTCACTTTGAAAAATATAACAGCCACCCAAGGTTCCCTAAAGCCCAAAGTTCCCTAAAAATTTAGTAACTCTATGAGCTTGACAAAACTGAGAAGAATGGCCAAGATTTAAATAAAAGAATCTTAGTCAAACGAAATATGAGGAACTTGTTTTCCCTCTCTCTCCTGCATATCACAAAACATGATTACTAATTTCCAGATTCCACAACTTGCAAACTATTCCTTTTCTCTGTAACTACAAAAACAATATTAATGTTAATAACTTGTTAAAGTGTCAATGCCATACTATAATTCCATAAGCCCAACCCAATTAATCCCTTTCACAAGTTCTTTTGAGTTACGCTTAAAACAAACAGGAAAACTTTTCAAATATAAATCGTCAGCTTTCTCGGTATCAGTAGCTTTCTTTTTTCTTTTCAAGATGATATGAAATTTAAAGACTAGTTAGGTTTCAACATTTATCCACATTAGAAATTTGATTTATTTGTTTTTTTGGGCATCAGTGAGATTTTCTTTTCTTCCCTGTCAGTGATCAGCTAGTAGGTATCTAATGTGGTTTTCGGTGTGAACGTAGATTTGTATATTGATCCTAATTTTTCATCTAAAATGTTTGTTCTCGTTAATAGACATAACAACTAATCTTTCACTCTTTTTTTTTAACAACTAATCTTTCACATTCTAACATGAGCTTTAAAATATACAAGTGAATCTTAAGCTTACCTTACATTTAGCATGAATCTAATTCTTTCACTGATAATAGACTACAAAAACAAAGTTTGCTTTGTTGCCCTCTCAAGCCAACAAACCCAAGCCATCTCCTAGTGGCTCTCCTCTAGGATACTACCAGTATACTATTATTACGCTTTTATAAAATTAGCATATATATCTTATCCTCAAACAGATGCTGTACTGATTCATCTTTCTACATTTAGATGGCTTTGCTTAATCTAATAAAAAGTTCAATTTTATAGAAAACAAAAACTTTTATTAGGAGAAAGTACAAGTACAAAAAGTGAGAACGAGACCTCTGAAAGTAATATACAATGCCAGAAACACTATGAGAAAGGGCCAAAGAATAGTACAAAAAAATTTCATCTAGTTAAGCAGGCATATAACCTGTTTGACAAAGAGAAAGGACGGAGATGAAATCACTTCTGAATCCACCATTCCTATAGTACAGCTTAAATAGCAGCCAAAACTCTCCGAAATCTCCACATTCCATCAACATGTTGATTCATGTACTTAGGCCTTAGGAAGATCAACTAATGGCAACTGCAACAGCCCTTCTATCCTAAATTCCAACAAGCCTATACCCTTTGCTCTCAAATCCCTGAATTAAATGCTAGAAGTTCCACATTTGAAGGATCACCAGAATCTTCATGCCTAAAGCAAAACAAATTGAACCTGCTCCCTTTCTCCAAAACGAACCGCCAATTTTAATGGTACCGAAGTTCGCAAGAAAGCACTCAATGAACAAAATGTAAAGGAGGTAAAAGATAAGTAGCAAGCCACCAAAAGTCTTATCCTCTCAACTGCTTATCACTTTAAGTACAAGGTTTCTTTCATAATAAACATGGTCCTTCTTACCACAATATCACATCCTTTGTGGAAAATGTGTCAGCCTATCTCATATCGAGATCTTCACCTAAAAACTTTTAAGGGACAGTTAAATTGATCTGGAAGTGGACACAAAAGAAGGGATCTTTGGATTTTATAGAAGTGAGTGCATTTCTTTTCTCTTTTCCTTATGCTATCTACAACAAAAACTGATTTCTTGAAAATGATTGTGCGCATATACTCCATTCAAATTACAAATACTGTAGATCATAATCATCATATCACAATATCATAAAAGCTAAAGCACCAAAAGTAACTCCATAAGCATGATGCCCCAAGAAGAGATAAGCACACCATTGCTTGGAACTCAAATGCATTTCCATGCAGCATACAGTTTATAATCTACTTGAAATTCTAATACATCACCTGTTTAAAACACAATTCAAATACATATAGATTTTTCGTGCACTATCACAAGAAGAGTAAACAACCACCAGATAATCAACCAGAGAAAAGCCAATTCTGCTCCAACAACTAAAAACCAAAAGAAAAAAAAAACAAATACAAAAGACATCCAATAATAACATAAAACAAAGGGTTTACAAACATCATCGCTGCATATAATGATGCGGCCAGTGAGGTTCTTACGAGACGCCACTAATGCCAGAGTTAAACCCAAAGCAACGAACAGAAGTAATTTCTCAAACAAAATTCCTCATAAATGACAGCAATAACAGGTAGATGGCCAAAAAAAACTGATCATAGTGCAGTGAAGAAAAAGAGAGAGAATAAACTAGCGCATGATCAAACAGAGAAGAAGATGTAAATTCCATTGCAAAAACCCACAAAATTTTCACATTAACACGTCTCAAGAAACAGAAGATATGAACCCAAAATGAATAAAAAAAATTAAAAAAACAAAGGATCATCATACTAATATTAGCATAGAAAAAAGAAAAAACAACATGCTATTATTTGAAAACCAAACAAAACGCAAGCAACAATTCGAGAAGAATCACATATACAGAAAAGAAAAAAAAATGGTTAATTAACATGAAAAACGAAAATTAAATCAATAGAATGAGGAAATATTTAATTTGATGCGAAATTGCTTGAACAACCGACGATTGATCAGAAAACGATGAGCGTTTTCCCGGGAGATCGTACCTTGACCGTCCGATTAGGCGTTGATTCGTCGCAGGTCAAATGATCTACGGTGGAGATAAAGCTAGACAGAATTACAAGTGGCTTTTGTGGAGAAAATCCAGGCTTTGTTGTTTTACTTTTACGTAAATGAAAGAGATTTGATTTATACCAAACAAAGTAGTTTACAATTAATAACTGAGACATAGATATGATCATGTGCATCGTAGGTGGAGGGCAATATTCTTGTGAAAGAAGGATATATTTGGAATTTTAAATTAATAATTACTGTTTAGTAAATCTGACGTGGCAATAAAAAGAGTACTGTTAATAGTTTGCGTGGCTTATAAACAGTGACAGCAGAATTGTGCCTTATTATAACCAGCACGGCTGCACAACAAGAAGCTCTTCACGACACGTCAAGTAGTATGTGGTGGTGTGTTACTGCTTTGGTGGTTGTTTTTTTAAATAAAAACAAAAGAGAAAACTATACTTATCACCATAAATTGATAAATATATATATATATATATTATTATATGTAACATTTTTACTACGTTTCGTTAATTTATTATTATGTCATATGCTTATTTTGAGTAATAATATTTATGCTTTTAAAAATTTAATTCAGTTGAGAATTTTATTAAAAAAAAATTTATTAATAATTTTAAAAAAAATTATTAATAATATTAATTTTTTACTTTCACTTTATCAATAAAAATTATCAAAATTATAAATAAAATTTTAATAATAGTTTTAAACCCAACTAACTTAAAAAATAAAATAAAAGAATTGAATTTAACGAGAGAAAAGGAAACGAGGAGAAAGAAAGGTTTCTTCTCCTTCTGCCGTTTGTTCTCTCTTCTTTTGTTTTCTCTGGTTCTCCCTCTTTTTTCTCCAGCGTGAAATTTTTTCCCTTCTTCCCAATTTGGGTTTCGGGGCTGCTCCTCTCTTCGGCTTCTTCTTCCTTTCTATTTCAACTTTTTTTAGTTCAAATCTGATTCTAGTCTAGCGCTAGTGACGCACAAAAATCTAGTGGATATTTTTTTCCAGATCATGAGCTTTCCTTTGTAGATCTGATGATTTGATTCTCAAATTTGAGCTTTCCTCTTCTTGAGTTGATACTGAAGCTTCTTCATCATCGGTGCTGCTGTTTGGTTGCCGAGAAAGAAAAGAAAAAAAAAAGAATAGAAAAAACTCATTTTTCTAAAGCATTGCATTTTCTGCCCTACTAATAAAATCCAAATATTCAACTTCCCATTCTTGGTGAAAGAACAAATTCTCCTATGAAAATTTCGGATTTTTTTGTATGTAAATTTATTTCCATAACTAAAAAATCTCTTGACAATCATTTTTTTTCTCTTTTTTTATTTTCTCTGGTTCTCCCTCTTTTTTCTACCGCGTGGGAATTTTTTCCCCTTCTTCCCCACTTTGGGTTTCGGGGCTGCTCCCCTTTTCGGCGTCTTCTTCCTTTCTATTTCTTCAGCATTTTTAGTTCAGATATGATTCTAGGCTAGCGCTAGTGATGCACGAAAATCTAGTGGATATTTTTTCCGAGCTAATACTGAAGCTTCTTCATCACTGGTGCTACTGTTTGGTTGCCGAGAAAGAAAAGAAAAAAATAGAAAAAAACCCATTTTTATGAAGCATTCATTTTCTGCTCTACTAATAAAATCCAAATATTCAACTTTCCATTCTTGGTGAGGGAACGAATTCTCCTAGGCATATTTCAATTTTTTTGTTTGTAAATTTATTTCTATGATTAAAAAAACTCTTGAGAATCAAATTTGAAGGGAAAAAAAAAAAAAAAAAGCTCGTGATATTTGTGTTGCACTGCAAATCTTAACCACCACAACCACCTTTTGTCACATTATCACGTTGATATTTGACGGAAAGCTAAAGGTAAGTTTAATATAAAACAAAATCATAACAAAATGCTAAACTTAAGTTCAAAATAAAACAAAATAATGAATTAATGATATGATTTAAAATAAAAATGGTTTAGAGAATAAAATAGAAAATCTAAAAATGTTACTAACCCTACTTATTCTGCTATGTAAATAAAATAAAGTTAAGTTTATGAATTTCTTTTAGACAAAAGCTTATTATCAAATGGATCAAAATGTCCTGACCACCACAAGTTTTCTCTCTTCAACAAAGGCAGTGAAGGGTTTATTATATTTATGGGCGGAAGCCGTCCCTTTCCCTTGAAAGAAGAATAATATTGTCCAGAAGTTTCTATTTTACCAAAAGTAGGTAAAGGCCAACGACAAAACAAAAAAGAGAGAGAGAGAGAGAAAGACTTTGCATCTATTTTGAGTGTAAAGGTAACGAACACATCTGGGAACAATTCTTTCCATTTCTACTGTACATGTATTGTGCATAAGCAGAGATGCTTCGCAGACAGAACAAAGGAAAGAAATAACAACATTTCGAAAACGCATAACAAAACTGTCAACCTGAATCCCGAAATAAGGATTTATCTCAATACACTGCATAACTTCTGTAGTAATTAGAAGAATGGACACTTTGCACAAGCCATCCGGAATTAAAAATTTTGTTCCAAGCTATCAAACATTCTCTGAACCATCTTTTTGCGGTTCTTCTGAGCTCCCCGAAGCAGCCAATCTCTCAGCTGCTAATCTTTCCTCCAGTGCTCTAGCCCCTCTTTCTCTGCAAGTGAGCAGATGTGTCAGAAGTTACGCATTCCTTTTCCTTTCCCTCGTAAAAATTGCAGAATTACATCTTCACTTGATTTTAGCCAAACAAGGGAATAAAGGAATGACTACTCTTACTGTATTATTAATGTACTTCTATTTGCAATTCACTGAGTATACATTATTCTTCTTGATGTTACTTGTGAGTGGCTTCTATTTAAGCCCCAACACAAGTATTGCAGTAAATTTTCAGAAAGCCCATTCTGTTGGTTTGTATCACAACCTTGGAGCAATTATGACGTACCCTCAAACTAGCTTCATGTCAAAACTTGCCCTCATATTTTTTTTCTTACCCTCGTATTTCAATTTATGTTACATGGACTCTTCACTTTACCCTGTCATACCTGTGTCGGACCTCCGACACTTGGATAAAGATATGACACTTGGACACTCTAAATTAATGGAAAACTTACGAAAAATTACAAAAAAAATATACGAGTACGACATTTGGACAGATACCTATGTCCGACACTTATACCCAAGTCCAGTTAACATAGATTTCAATAGAATAAAACTCCAAAATGTTAAAAGTCTTAAGGACATCCCAAATATTTCATCAAAGTGTTATTCACACGCACAGTACATCTTTACTAACACATAATCTACGTCTTCGTTTATTAAAGAACATTGCATTCCAGCCACATATTCCATATAGCTAAGTAATGTATCTATGTTTATATTTAAGAACAATGATAAAAGAAAGTTATAGCACTCCAGCCCTTGCCAACATATGCCCCATAAATTGAAAGTTCTCGTTATGCTGGCAGATAAGTTCAGAAACAGTATGATTTCCACATGCAAATGACCAATTTAATATGGCTGCTTCAAACCAGGAATTATTTTTTTGATAAGTCAAACCAGGAATATTACCTCCTCCTAGATGCCTCAATGGGGTCAGAACCAGGCAATGGAGCACCTCCCAAAGTATAACCATGGGCTTCATTGGAAGTTTCAGATCTTCCACAAAGCATCCAATGAAATATAGATGCAATGGGATCAATAATAGGTCTGCATCCAAACAACAAGAAACACTTAGGGGAGAGAGAGAGAGATGGAAAGACAAAAAAGAACTCATCATTCCACCATCTAAAAATTAATAAATTAAAAAACTTAGTTACCGAAGAAATTCAGGGAAGAATGAAGAGAATGCAAAATCATCACTTGGATCACCCCTAAGTTTTGTTTCTGGATTCCTCTGCAGGAATCTGAGGTAAATCCAACTCATATATGTACCAAATATTAAGGTTGGAAGATATGTTGCTGACTCTGCTGTCAAGATGCTTATAGCAATGGACAGAACTAGGATAATAGATGGAAGCCACTACATAACATAGGAAGCAGAGAGAGGGCGTGAGGGATCTTCAACTTGCAGAAATTCGTACAGAATGGTAAGTTAAACATGGCTGAATCATATCACGATACTCTTGAAAAGGTACCTTTGCTTTTATTCTCAATAAAGACAGCTCCTGGTCAGGTATGATTTGCTTGATGCCAATTAAGAACCCTGCCAGGACCCCATGGAAGCCTGAAAGAGGCATATAACTACAGAGGGAACAAAAGAGTTGATACAGGAAAAATAAAGACCAAAATGAAACAATTAAGTTGCAAAACAAAATTACTAGCTAAGCCTAAAATATGAAATGACATGCAGCTGGTAAACAAGAAATCAGGTGCACAGACTGAGGTCGGAAAATCATGGTCTAGGTTACATACTACGATTTTTTTTAATCCAAAAATAACTGAAAGGAGACTACAAAACAAACAGGAAGACAGAAATTGCAGGTACAACCATGACCAGCTGAAGGAAACAAAATAAATGCTTCTTGGATGCGTAAGAATATCATAACACTTACAGGTAATTTTCCTGCCTTGTCATGTAGTACAAGGCAATAGCAGTGACGAAAACACATACGGAAGTTAAAAAGTTAACTACAAAGATGAACTTCAAGAATTCCTTAGAACCCCATATAGGTTCAAGCAACTTTCCCATGAAAAGAAGACCAAAGGTGCAGACAACCACCTATAAAACCAATGATCATCAGTCCCACTACGCAGATATTTTAGGCCTGATAATAAAAGTAAAAATATGATAACTTTATCTACAGCAAAAGAAGTGCATACCCCATATACTGACTGTTCGATGTAACCAGCTGTTATAAGATTCCAAACAAAAGGAATTGTCCTACAAAATGAAATATGGACATGAATTAAATTGTCATTGAAATCAAATTTGTATTTCAAAGGTATTGTCCTTCATTTCATTCTCCCTTATTGCATGAGAGGGCTAACCAGTACAACCATAGTTACATCCTAAACTAACCATATCTAACTAGCAGTGAAAGCTTTACTATGCCCGCTGAAGACTCAATCATAACAGGATACATGTACAATAGTTTATGACTTGGTATGCATTCTACAAATAACAACAAAGCAAATTACAAAGAAACTCAACGGAAAATTTAATAATAGCACACAAATTTGTTTCAAAAAGTAAGAATCGTTTTTCAAAGTTTGTCTAATCAAAGTTCATGCTTTGGCATGTCAGTTTAGCTGTCCAAACTAGAGAACAGACTCAATACCCATCAAAACTTATAAAGGAATACAGGATCTCGGATGATAGAATTCTAGAAATGACATGCTTGAATTTGTTTTCTATTTTATGTTCTCAGAACAATATTTTCGAAAAAACAAAGACAAAACAGTTTTAGGTTTTTTTTCTTTTCTTTTCTTTTCTTTTTTTTTTTTTTTACTAAAAACACCTTTTGATAACTTTTATAGTAACTTTTTGTGTTTTTACATCTCCTGTTATAATGATGATACGTTTTGATGAGAGAAAACTTATTATCCTTTTTTAATTGTGTTTTCTCATGGTTTATTAGAACTGTTCTAAAAACAGTTGTAGAAAACAACATAAGACATTTAATAGATGGTCTTTTTCTATACAAACAGAGTATATATAAAAGGGACATCAAGGAGATGCCAATCCAAGTACAAAAACCTTACAATCCAAAATCTCAAAACAATAAAGAACATCAAGTTCATTTGCATTAACGTTTCCTCTAAACCAAAAAATTAAAGTATTTAACCATCTATCCTTAGTAGTGTGCACTGGGATTTCCACCCCCTTCAAAAGCCCTTCTATTCCTCTCCCACCAAACCAACGAAAAAATAGGAAGTGGGGTAAAAGCCAAAACTTTCACCTTCTCCTTTGCACTGTGAATACCCGTCCAAGCCCAAATCTCCTCCTCAATAGACCCCGAAACAGCCCAACAAACACCAACCATCAAAACATCCAAAATCCCACTACTGTCTCACCCACAGGAACACAAGCAAAGGGTGCTGAACTCATTCAGCATCATTCTTACATAAGTAACATCTATTTACTAACAATATCCTTCCGATTGAGATTGTCAATAGTCAAAATTCGACCCAAGAAACTTCCCAAGCAAAAAAAAGTCTTCTTTGTAGGTGCAGATGTCTTCCAAATGCCTCTCTCAAACATACTTGAGAATCAGAGAATTGTGTTCTGTTTGGAAAACAGAAAAGTGTCCTTGAAAACACGTACCAGACATGCCGTAAGAGTTTATCCAAGGCAGTTTCCATAATTAAGATGTTCGAAACTCTCCAGGCTTAAAATGTTCATCAGTTTTGCAAAAGGAAAGATTTAAGGAGTATCTCAAAGAAACTGGTAATATGCACTAAGATGCAAATTAACAGTACCATTTAAAAAAAAAAAAAAAAAATCAACCACATGATGGTCTTAAACAGTGCATTAGATGAGGAAAAGAAAAACACCTCTAAGGAATAGCAACATCATTTACATCATAAGTGTGATACATGCAATTTCAACTATTGCACAACAGACAAAGTCTATGAACAAAAACTAATAAAAGAAAAAGGTAAGAGAAAAAGCAAGAACAATTTTGCAAGAACTTATGAAGTAGGGGAGGATGTGTATTCCATAATTTACCTCCCCTTAAGGCAAGAGCAAATTGATAATTGAGAAACTGAAATACTATTAACCAAGATCTCAAACAAAAGACTATACCACAGAAGTTGAGTTTCAGGATATTATGCTTCTACGCACGGTTTTCCCATGTCTCCTTAACGGTCAACTGCATTGCACAGAATTCCTCTCCCTAACCCCAAAGCGGAAAAAAAGAGAGGAAGGTTTTCTTTAAAGGGGGGGGGGGGGGTGTTGGGGGAGGGGGGAAGAAGAAATTTGATGAAAAACTTAAAGGGTTCAAGAGCTTTTGTCTTCTAAATAAAATTGTACATTTTAATAAGTAAATAATATTGTAATGGGTTGGCAGTGGCACCCGCTTGGTGCCTCTTTGGTGATTCTTTACTTGTAAAAACATTTCCATGAAAACATGAGAGTTAATTAGCAAGCATGTGTGTCATAAAGAATGTATATCTTCCATTTCACTCCAATTTTCAAGCATATTGTTTTCCAGTAGATCTATCATCTGTGTCAAATATGAGAACTAATTTCAAGGTTCATTGATCAAAAAGCGATATTTTCACGAGTATAATAGAACCAGTGCCCTTGAAAGTTTAAGTATAATATAGCAAAGGAAAGGAAGTTATAAAACATCATCATGATTCAATGTTCATACTTCTAAAATTTGTCCCCGTCCTAAAAATGACTCTCCACCAAACTTCTTCAAAACTTGTAGCTGTTTACATTTTCATCCAATCTATATTTGTCACAAAAAGACTATCTAATCCCTTCACAACAAAGATTCACCTAGCAAGAAGGCTCCATTGTTGAAAAAGAGAGTTGCATCTAGAAGCTTTATAGCAACAAACTTGGATGTATTAGCTTTACAACTGCTAAAAACTTCATGAAGGGATAAAGAAACCTATTGAAACATAGTGAGATGATTCCAACTACCCTGCTTGAATTGCTTTCCAACAAAAAAAAAGGTGGATCAATTTCCTTCACTGAACATCTGTTCTCCACTATTGGTTCCATGGATCCAAACGGATTGGATTACAACACAAAATGAAAAGATTCAAATAAATCCTTCAAACAGAACTTTCACAAAACCACTTCCTCTTTTTTAATAGAGTCCATGGTGAGAGTTCTAATTCCCAAATCCATAATAGGCATTACACAACGACGTGCAATTTGAAACCCCACTGCCTACTCGCCTAGGGCTTAGGAATCCAGATATAACTCCCCAAAGAAAAGCTAAAATCATTTTCCCACCGTATGTGCTGTTTTTTTTTTCATGATAAGTAAATAAAATGTATTAGAAGAAAGCACCAAGGGGGTACAACTCAAATACAAGGCTGTCTATATGAGAAAAACTCCACAAAATCTACTAAATCTAAGCCATTTATAAAAGAATGCCCCTCAAACAAAAAATTAAGAACCTTGAACCACCTTTCCCTAATTACAAAGGTAAGTCTCTCAATATCATCAAAAGCTCTACGGCTCCTCTCATTCCAAACTAACCAAAAGATCGAACGCGGAATCAAAGAGAAGGCCTTCTTGAGCCTCTTAAAGGCCCTAAAACCACTCCAAGCTCATATTTCATCTCTCACGAAGTTGGCGACAACCCGAGAAACATCCACCACCTTATAAGCCGTTTCCCACAAAACTCTCGCTAAAGAAAATTCCAACAAAAGATGAAACAGAGACTCTTGCAACCTTTGCAAATAAAGCACCGATTGGCTAAAAACCTCCCTCTTTTTTTAAGGTTGTCTAAAATGAGAATTTTCTCCCAAGAAGCTTCCCGAGCAAAAAAACTAACTTTCATTAGAGCTCCCGAACGGCAAATAACCTTCCACGGAAAGTTAGGTGACACATCCGAGGGCACCTTGTCCAAAAGAACTTTGTAAAAACTTTCACCTCAAAACCTTTGCTCAGGCTATCCTCCAAAAAATAGAATCCTCCTTATAAAAATCAAAATTAAAGCTATATAAGGTTTCCAAAAGGCATGGCAGTCTCTCAGCCTCCTAGTCATGAACATTACGAACAAGTGGCACATCCCACAAGATGCTAGCATTACGCACAGAGATACAAGTAGAAATAAGAACTTTTTTGTCCCTCACAAGAGCAAAGATCTTCGGAAAGCGGTCTTTAAGAGGCGAATTCCCAAACCACGAGTCAAGCCAAAGGCGAGTTCTCCTTCCATCACCCACCAAAATAGAAATACTACGGCAAAAAGCCTCCCAACCATTCCGAATCCATTTCTAAACACCAACATCGTAAGCTCCTCTCCCTTTTCTAGACATCCAACCACAAGGCTCCAAACCAAGTTTAGCCACCACCACTATTCTCCACAAGTAGTCTTTCTCCACAATGAATCTACATAACCATTTCCCAAGAAGAGCTTTATTGAATAAAGTGAGGGATTTAATACCTTAACAATATAAATTCTAAAAAAATTACCTACAATACCTTATTTACATTCATTGGCCAATGAAGCAATGGTGCATATGTTGCTTTTAACAAAATATCACTATAGCGCATTTGGATCCGTAACAAGCATCAAAACAAGATGCAATTTGAAACCCACATTGGCTAGAGTGTAGTAATTTAGATAAAACTCCCCAAAGAAACTCTTAAGATCATTCTCCACAATATGGAAATGCTAACAATATAAACCCTAAAAGAATTACTCACAATACCTTATTTACATTGCTTGGCCAATGAAACAATGGTAGATAAGTCACCTTCACCAAAACATCTCTACAGCGAATTTGGATCCATCTCTCTAGGAGTAGTTAAGAATGTAAAATTTTCAAACATCAGAATCATTCTTCAGACAGAATTTTGACAAGACTGGTTCTTATATTCATGGTCATCACTTCAATCCCCAAACAATAACAGGCATGACACCTTGAGGTCCAATTTGAAATATAGACAGCCTGAGTTTAAGGAATCGAAGTCCAGCTCTTCAAACAAACCCTAAAAATCCCAACCAATCAACCATCAAAGACGATGAATAAGTGGTTCAGTTATCAGATTGCAGTCATAGGAAATCATCTGAAGACAAAAATTGTCTTCGTAACTCTTAACTAACAAGCAAAATGCTACCCCAACACAAGTAAATAAACTAATCATACAGTTCTAATTACAAGGCATTTGTCACTACACTCTCTTTTTTACTTTTCCCCGTTTGGCTTAAGCAAATTGTGCAACTATAACCGTATCTCTTTGCTTCCAAATAAACATTTAATTTCTCATTTTTTTTGCATTACAATAAAAAGAAATCTACTTAAAAAGAATTTTAAGAAAAGAGTACCTAGCAGGAATAAGAGCGAGATATGTAACAGCAGAAGGTAAAACTTGAACCAAAATGTGTCCACCCACAAGCACCACAGCTAGTCCTTTGCATAGCTTAGTGAATCCAGTCAACATGCTCGCTCCCTACCAAAACAGTTTTTTTTTTTAAAAGAAAACAAGCAAACAATGTGAATTTTTCTATTTATTAAACAACAAGTAATATCAAGATCTGATTATCAGAGAGGAAGGAGAGGGAGAGAGAGGATCTTACTCCTGAGAGTGCAGGAGAACTCATGACGAAGAGAAAGAGAGTCTGAAATGGTGATCGTTGTTTTAAACGCCGGTGATCTAAAAAAATGTTTCGATTTCTGGGTTTTATTGGGTTTGCAAATTGCAAGGGACTGTCAGATCCGGGAGTAAGGTAAGAATTTCTCGTAAGTAAGGGGGTTGATTGGGTGTTGAGCGAGCTATTATACTACATATTGAGACTCTTGTCTGTTGTATTCAACTACCAAAAACTACGTCTGAATTGATAATATTACCGCTGTCTTATGTTTTTATAAAAGGGTAAACTACAATTTTTAGTCCTTTGAATATATCTGATTTTTTATTTTAGTTTACCGACTAAATTTTTTCTTAAATAATATTATCAATTATTGATTTCGTTTTATTTTGGTCCTTTGTTAATTTTTCGTCGATTCTAAATCATCAAATACCTTATCAGTGTACTGACGTGGTCAAAATTTGTTGAGGTGGCCTTAATTCGCACACTCCGTTAAATGCAAAGCATAAGACTTAACTTTCTCACGCTCTAAAACAACACCGCAAAGAAGAAAATATGCTTGAAACAAAAATAAACAACAAAGATCATACACTCAGTTAAAAAGTATATTGTAGGAACTTAAGAAAATGGGCCTTGTACTCAATGAATGATACCAAAATAACCCTAATATATCCAAAACCTACCTAAAAATTACATCAAATTCAAACAACATTAGAACTTAAATAAGCTTTCGATTGTGGGGCAGTCCGTGCCTTAAATGCACACTGATTCAATGGCTATAGTGAGTGCTCAAATAGCAAAAAAATTAAAGTCTAAGAGGGCTAAAAATAAAGTGAATGAGGTTAAGGAATTCGTAGAGGATGGATTGCAAGATTGTCCATATAAATTTGATTTGAAGTTCATAAAATGTAATGATGACATTTCTTATCCTCTAGCATAGCCATACCCTTTGTTGCATAGATCTTCTTCGGAAACTTTTTGAAGGAAGCTAGTTTTCAAAAGAAATATGAAGGGGATAAGCTCTTCGAACATGTGACCCAACTGAAGAAATTTAAGGCAAAAAAAAAAGACATTAAAATTAGGGAGAAAAAGTGTCGAGTTGTGCTCTCTTTTTTTAGTTTTTTGTGGCTTCATTTTTGAAGTTGTATTCCTTCTTTTAGTCATACTTTGTGTTAGGATAGGTTAGGTCTAAGTTATTCCCTTTGTCACCCCGTATTATCTTTTATTCCATTTTCTCTTTGTTGTTAAAAAAGAAGTGTTAGAGTTCTATCGCAGAGATGAGAGGAAGATTAGTGTTAGGGAAGGAAGGGAAATGAGTTAAGGATGTCTAAATATAGGCCTAAATGTTTAAGAAAATTATATAAAGTCATTGTACAAAGACATATGAATTTCTAGGGTATAATGACTTTATATAATTCTCCTTCGTTGTGTTGTTTTAAAGCGTGGGAGAGTTAGGTCTTATGCTATGCGTTTAATGGAGTGTGCGAATTGATGCCACTTTCAGCAAATCTTGGTCATGTCAACATGGTCTAGATTCGATGAAAAATTAATGTAGGGACCAAAATAAGATAAAATCAATAGTTGGTGATATCAATTAGGAAAAATTTTAATCAGGGGATTAAAATAAAAAATCGTGTATACTCGAATGACTAAAAATATAATTTTTTCTTATAAAACGACACATTCATCTCACTATTAAGAAATTTAATAGAAAATGAAGAAAATACAAATGTTTTTTAATTAATATCCATCACATATGTGTAATTAATATGTAACTCACATCTCAATAGAGCATCTCAAACTCAATGTTGCGTGACTGCTAAAAGATAATTTTTATTAATTTCTATTATGACTATTAGCTACTTTGGATGTCATTATTATATCAATTGCTAATTAAAACTTTTGGAAGAGTGGTTTTCAAAAACTTGAGATTAAATTATAATTACCATCAAACTTAAAGGATCAATTGTATTTTACCCTTTGTTTTTATAATTATATTTAGAACCGTGTACTATATACTATAATTTTAGGATCATTCACTTTGAGAACTTAAGTTTTAATTTTAAATTACACAAGTAATTTTATAAATTTTGTAATAATGTAATTCTAACATTCCATCCATTGTTACAAACTTCCCATGACATCAATAAAAGGAAATAAATATAGAGTAATTTTTTGTAAAGAAAAGTTTTTCAACGAGCTCAACATTATCAATGTTAATTTACAAATTGTATTTATAAAATCATTTTATTGTAAAGTCCGAATTGAGATGTTCGATAATTAACTTTGAAAATGTTGTTACAATGTTAATCAATGTTAATCATATAAAGTGCTAATTAAATAAAATATTAAAAATAATTTCAGTATCCCCAATTTTGGAGATCATTATAGACGGTGGAGTGCCAATTTTTACTCCACATTTCAAATTTATTGAAATTGGTTCATTCTGGTCAAATATATTTGTAGTGAATAGATTCAAACAAAATTAACTCAATTTCGTTTGGTAAAGAAAAAATGGATTATTCACTGGAAAAATAGATAATTTTCAATCTTTCCTCCCTCTTCACGTCTGTTTGTTTTTTGAACTATTTCTTTTAATAAAAAATACATTTCATATAGTGAACAAAACTTGACTCCACATCAACGTAGATCTAGATTGGACTCGAGCAAATCGAGCTTTGAATACTAAGGTATTTAAGTTCGGTTTGACTTAAAATGAATAGGTTCGAGCTCAAACTCGATTTGACTCAAGTTTAAACTTTGGATTACCCATTTAAGCTCGAGTTCAAATTTGAACTATAATTTTAATAAATAAAAATATTAAATAAATATTGGTTCGAGCTCTAATTCAGTTCGGTTCAAGCTCGATAATACCTTAACGAACTATTCGAGAGCCTTTTGAGTTGAATCTTAAGGTATTCGAGTTCAGCTCGATAAGCTATTCGAGCTTAATTTTCAGGCTCGAGCTCAAAGGATGTGACTGACCAATTTGGTATCATATATTTAAAAAAGCATGTGCACCTCTCATGTCACTTTTTATTAAATACTAAATTAAAATAAAAAAAATATCTTGTGAACAATAAATAAATAAATTAGATTAAACAATTAATGTCTTTTACATCCATAAACCTTAATATTGCAATCAGTTCTAAATTTTCAGAAACCAATTTAGATAATATTGCAGTTTATAAAAGGCTAGATAGAGCATCACATCCTATTACCAAATAACAATTAAACACCAGACTCTACAAAAATAAAGCCACAACTTGCTCCACAACAAGACCTAAGAGGTAAAAAAAAAAAAAAAAATGTAAACAAAAATGTTTCAAGATCATTGTTAAGATTTCAAAGTTAATTTAACTGAAAAAATTGAAAGAAAGGTACTTGAAGGAAGAAGAAATAACTTGAAATTCAATGATATTGATGCAACTTCTTCAGACTACTTGTTTTCATGAAAGTTTTAGAGTTATGGAGGTAAATTGCATATTAATTGTTTAATATTATTTATTGTTAATAAAATATTTTTAATTTTCACTTATTATTTAATAAAAATGACTTTTGAGATGCACATATATTTAAATACATGTGCTAAATCAGCCTGCCACATCAATGAGTAAAAGAAAGTTCTTCCACACAGATATGGAGTCAAGTTTTGTTCATAAATGTAGATAAAGTGACATGTTGACGATGTTTGGGTACTTTAAGCTCTAATTTATTTTTTAAAATTTACTAAAAACTTAATCAAATCGAATCAAAATACTTATTAATTGTCATTTAATGAAATTCAATTAAATTTGATTTTATTCATCTAAGTTTTTGATAAATTTTAAAAATAAACTCAAGTTTAAAATTAACTTTAAACGGACTTAAACATTGCCATTATGATTGGAGAGATCTTGGAAAGGTTTTATAATTTATAAAGCCCAGGCATCTGTCTTATAAAAGAATTTCTCCACTAAATCGATTTATCACATCGATGCGAAATCAAGTTTTGATCATAAATGTAGATAAAGTGACATGTTGTGATCGGAGAAATAAGGAGAGCCTGACCTACACGAAAATTTCCCTTAGTTTACCACCACAATGATGAATTGTATTTTGTGTGTAAAGTGGTTTTTAGCATAGAAAAACTTCATATAGAAGGTTGCTGAAAGAAAGCTACATGTTTTGCCTATTGGCCAAGTTAGGGATTAGCCTGGTGCCTTAATCTCAAAACTTATATAAAAAAAACATTGCGTAAAGCCTTAAACACGTTTAACACTGATTAATTATTTATTGATTACTTATTTTTTTTAAGAGGTATTTATAACTAAGTTGTCAGTTTTACTTGAATATTTGGGAATCATGCCCACGTCTCTCATCAGCTTTTGAGCGTGTCTTACACTATGTCAAACGTCAAGATATGCAAATCGAAAGATGAATTGCCACAAGAATTGGGGCCACTGTTAGTTTTTCTTAAAGATGAATTACAGAAAACTATATGCATCGAAAAAGATTTTCCCTTATAAAGTATGAGTTTCTTAATAATTTTCTGGTGTTTGGTTATGTTGATATATGTTTTCTTCGTACCATGTGTCAAACATCCATTGGATGACAACTCCAAAAAATCCAAATACTTAACTAAATAAACACTATCTACCATGTTTGGGCCTTCAAATCAAGGAGAAACCCAAATAAAAGCCAAAATATGACTAAATAGTCAAAAAAAATGATAAAGCCCATTAAACTTACTACATGATAAGCTCATCGAGACCCACTACATGATAAAACTCGTTGAGATCCACTACATGATAAACACCATTGAGACAAAACTGACATGATAAGTCTATTAAGGTCCATTGCATGATAAAGTTCATCGAGACAAAACTGATATAATAAGCTTATTGAGCCCCACTACATGATAAAACACAGTGCATGATAAAACCCTTTGAGGCCTATGACATGATAAAGCTTTTTTGAGACTCATTTGGGCAAAACTAGCATGATATGCTCATTGAGACCCACAACGTGATAATCCCATCGAGGCCACTACATGATGAGCCTATCGAGATCCATTACATGATAAAGCTCATCGAAAGCCACTACATGGAAAAGCTCATAACCTATCGGGACCCACTATATGATAAGCCCATCAAAGCTCACTACATGGTAAAACCCAAAAAGACTAAGCTAGCATGATGAGATCCATTGAGGCCCACTCACACCTACAAGCAAGGAAGTCTAGAAGGCACAAAGAAACTCAAGACAAAACCAAAAGTTGCAAGTCAAATGGACTCCAAAGCTAAGGTAAAACTACCCCAAAGAAGCCCAAGTACTATTGTAGCCTATTCACGCTCTATTGTATTTCCTTAGAAATACATCTTTCCCTTTTCTATTCTTTATTTCTATTGCTTATGTGGACTCCAAGCCATATCATTACTAATGGTGATCATACGTGAGATAATAGTTTGGAAGGTATATTGATTTGAGGTAGGCATCACATAGGTTCTATATGGATTATGGATCATAAGTGACTTTGACACTTTGTACATGTGACAATCTATTTCACTACTTGGAAGCCTAAGTGATGGCTTGAAAAGTAATTTTAACTCATCATTCATGATATGCATTAATACTAACATAATGCCTTTTACATTCAAAAATCACATGCAAATATAAAAAAATATAAAAAAAATTATCAATTTTATTATTTAGATATCTAAAAAGTAATGTGGTTTAGCTTAAACCATCATTACGTTTCAAATCAGGTTATTAGACCTCAAATCAAACTCCAAATCCCATTTTTATCCATCCATCAACTTTACCACATGCACAC